>OX336389.2:428671639-429901508 GCA_946902985.2 Meconema thalassinum
GTCTAGTTTCCTTCTTTCTCTTCCAGAAGTCTTTCATCCTGGTCGACTGTGCAGCTCTTCTTTCAGCAGTCCATTCTCCTCTGTTGAGATTTTTCTTCTCCCCGACAAGAATTTTGAGACCAAAAATTTTTTTTCTGTACTCTATTCGATTTAGACAATCTTCTTCAGTAATTTTGAATTTTTGAAGTTCTTCTTTCATTTGTTTTACATAGCCTCCTTGTCCTTTATAGTTCCAGATTTTATCAAAAATTTGTTTGTTTAACCTTGAGCAATCCATGCGGACCATATGTCCGTAGAACTGAAGTCGCCGTTTTCTGATCATCACTTCAAGGTTGTCGATTTTACTATAAATTTCTGCATTCGATCTCAGTCTATAACCTTCCTGTGTTTTCCTAGGACCATAAATCATATAAGTACAAGTACTTATATTAAATAAATAAAAATATTGTATGGGTATTGTCTGTTTTTTCTTAATTGCTATACCCACGTCCTACTATATTAATGCCATTGTTAACCATCAACAATCTCCACCTATGTTCAGAAAGAAAGTGATCTTAAACAATACACTCTATCTATGGTTTGTGTACCGAGTATCATAATAATACAGTGTCGTCAAGCCATGTTCAGGCAATAGTAATGTTAGGTAAGGGGTTCGAACCCTTGCTTCCTTGTACAGGATTAGTTTTTACTCAACAGCAACCCATAATACTATACTTTGAAACATGTCACATCTCATTGCAAAATGTAAACTGTATCGTTTTCTAAGACCCCAGCTGCTGGCTAGTAGCTAGCAGACAGTGCAACAGAAACAGTGTCACCATGTTCATTCTTAAAAAAAAATCAATATTTATTATTCTTTTTATTATTATTGTTCATTAAGAGTAGTGTAAAGTTGTCTTTGTGACGTAACGGTTATAATAGTTAGCTGGCACTCTAAAGCTCTTGAGTTCAATTCGAGCTTTAACATAAAATTTTAAAAGTATATTAGAACTAAAACAGGTCTACTCAGTCTCGGGTGATTCAAATAAGTAGATGTGGTTTGATTCACACTTTAACGATAGAACACGGCGGTTTTTTTTATTTTTTTAAATAATGATAGCCATTTGTTCATTTGTTTTTCATTTTCACATTTCACACATTGCCATTTGTCAATTTTCCATGTACACGATTTGAAAATGTCAGTTTAAAGTTTTTGGATTTCATGATACGAAAACAAGAATTTTCCATTTTGTTGTTGTTTACACACTTGTCAATTTCCCATTTACATTTTTAAAGGTCAGTTTTAAGTTTTTAAATTGTGTGGATATGGAAACATGGATTTCCTATTTTTTCCATATCACAGACGACACGTTTATGATTTAGTCCATGCTGAAAGTTTAGTTTTGTAAAACACACATTTGCTGATTAAAATTTTCTTGAAATTATTTTAATGGAAGTGCTTGGCCATGGCAATAGTGCATTCTCTTTCTGTTTGTTTCCAAAAACGTATAGGACTACTACTACTACTACCACTACTAATACTACTACTGTAGGTAAGACTGTTTTACAAAATAACACCTATCTACCGCTGCATTTAAAAGAAACACATGTGTTAAAAAAACTAGAGTATACTATTTACCATTTGCTATATACATTAATTACCCCACCATCCTACCTTGCCGTGTTTGTTTGGTTGAACAATCAATGCTACCCACACACACACACACTTTCTCTCTCTCTCTATCATTCTATCTATAGTCATACATTTACACAACCATACCTGTCTTTGAAAAACAAATACAACCACGCTATTTATCCTTGACATGCACACTTATCCCAAATAACTTTTAGTTATACAATTAACATTTACAATTACAAAAAAATGTTTCCACTATTTTTACAATTACAAAAATTAATATTTACAAAATACTAAATCTACTGGTTACAAAAAAGCCTTGTCTCTAAACAATAAAATATAGAAGTCACACCTCCACCTCGTGGTTATAACCCTATGGTAGGCTAATGCATAGGTCATTCATCTGCACTCATTTGCTATCCATCAAGGTAAAAGTGCATTTTTTCTGTTCCACAAGATACAAATTTGATTGCTGGATTGTATCCTACACTGTTTATGCGATATATAGCTTTGCCAGTTCATAAAACCGCTAGGTAGTTCTCTACATATAGCAATTTTACCACTGCTCTACCTACGCCTTTTGCTCTTTTGGCTTTCTTACAGTCTAGTGTGTGATAGACAGCATTAGTGTATATCAAACCCAGTTCACCTTTGTATTTGTAATCCAAGTAATAATTTGGAAAGACACAAATGTAATCAGTTTTGAACGTTATCTCTGTTTTGTTTTGTTTTGTTTAATATGTTTATGACATGCATATTAACCTGAAATCGAACCCTGGTGAAAAGGCTAACAGCTTAACCACTACACCACCTTGCCCTTGTTTCTTAGTTTGACTCGTTCTAGGCATTAGACCTGGAAATTGAGTTAAGACCACTAGTACAAGAGCTAAAAGTGCTTAACACTGCAACACAAAATGGATAACTGGTAACATTATACAACCGGAAATGATTATATTTCTGTTAGCAATGCATTTTTTGTCATCAGCCTACTGTCTGAGCACTGACAGCAACACAGTTTAGTTTAGAACAAGCGAGTGTGTGTGTATAGATTATTAGCCTCAAGTATTTAAAGCTTGTTGTGTGTGTGTGTGTAGCGACCATCTTGTCCCGGTAACCACTGAGCATTTTTATGTTTTAGCTGTCCTCTTTAACCAATCAATTAAAGATAGTCTACTCTTAATTCTTGAATCGATAAATCAGAGTTTGTGTGTACACCGTTCGTCATTTATTAACCCATACCTACAACCTATACTCTCTCTATACTGCAGTTTGATCTGAAAAACAAGTTTCAATGGTAAAAGACTTGTCAATCACCATACATGTAGCCTACACTAATTCTTTCTCTACCTAGCTATGTTTCATCACACACATGGTAAACATCTCACATGTTCGTATCCGATTATTAGTTTATAAAATCTCAGGTCGATGACCTTGATGTATTGGGTATTTTGGGTAAATTCATTGGCCATGGGAAAGGGTTGACCATTCTAAGTCCTATAACACCTCACATGTAGATATTCGATTATTAGTTTATAAAATATTAGGTCAATGACCTTGCTGTTTTTTGAATCTTTTGGGTAAATTCGTTGGTCATGGAAAAGGGTTGACCATCCTGAGTCCCATGACACCTCACTTGAGCCTCTCTGATTATTAGTTAGCGAGATATTAACAAAAGTGCAGTCAGGCCCTTTTGATATAAATAAATAATATATTCAAAAACAGAATGTCACCTCAAGTCCAACGACCTCTCATACAGGTCCCTAGCCTTATTGATTCATGAGATATTAAAAAGCTAATGACCTTAGATCTTTTGGGTAAATTCGTTGGTCATGGAAAAGGGTTGACCGTCCTGAGTCCTATGACACCTCACTTGACCCTCTCTGATTATTAGTTAGCGAGATATTAACAAAAGTGCAGTTAGGTCCTTTTGACATAAATAAATAATATATTCAAAAAACAGAATGTCACCTCAAGTCCAACGACCTCTCATACAGGTCCCTAGCCTTACTGATTCATGAGATATTAGTTTTGGATCTTTTGATAATTTTTTAAAAAATAACTCATCTATAAATCATTATTCAAAAAGCCCGCCCGCTTACAAAAAAAAACAAGTGCGCATGCGTAAAAACAAAAAACAAACATGTTAATTCATAGTAGCAATCGGCTCTTCACATGCGTTTCATGTGGAACAACGTTTAATTTCATCATAGCATTAGGGACCATAGGCCAGTCCATAGGGACCAATCCAAAGGGACCGGTCTAAAGGGATAAGTCCAAAGGGACTCATCAACAAGGACTCATCCACAAGGACTCGTCCACAAGGACCTGTCAACAAGGACTTGTCCACAAGGACCTGTCCACAAGGACTTGTCCACAAGGACTCGGCAACAATGACCCCCGCCAACAATGACCCGTCAACAATAACCCATCCATAGGGATCCGCTCCCCCACCCTCTTACAAAAGCCATGAGTGGGCATGCGTAAAAACAGAAAACAAGCATGTTAATTCATAGTGGCTATCCACCGCACATATGCACTTTATGTAGAACAACGTTTCATTCCATATCGACATTCAAACTCTCACATGTTGCAATTGAAAAGAGAGATTCTCTAAAAAAATACAATTTCACCCCCTAGTAGGGGTTGGTTTTATTTTGGGGTTGAAATATGTTGTCCAATGGAAAGGGGGTATCAGCCCGAGTTCAATGACACCTCATTCGTCAAAATCTGACCATGCGTTCGAGAGATATCGGGCTGCCGCCATCTTGTGTGTAGGGTGTGGAGGTGGAGGGGCCAGAACCGATCAAAACACACTACTTGAATAGTTCGTGATTTTGTACTCCTACACTTATGTATTAGAAGTAAAGAACAAACTACACCCGTGGTGCGACAGCCCATGAAGGGCCTAGGCCTACCAAGCAACCTCTGTGCTGTTCAGCCATGTAGCCTGCAGATTGCGGGGTGACGTTTAGTCATCCAACTTGTACAGGTAAAATATAAGCGAAATCATAACTGTTCAGTACATCACCGATTCTATAATGCAAGCGTAAAGAAATATATAATTTCAAATATAAACTGAAAAAAAAACGGGTGTGTAGAGGTGTTTTTCTATTTTTTAGGGCTTGACTTCCTTTTCTTGGTACTTAGTCGCAATCTCCCCTGGGGTTTAGTGGAACGCCCTTGAATCGGTTTTGATGGTGGATCCATTTTTCAACAAAAACGAAAAAATAACTCCACGTGATGACCGTAATGCTCTCCACCAGTCGTAGCCTACCTATATGTACATGTATCCATTCTACCAGAAATACTGTCCAAAAAATAAAGTGCCGAGAATAGAACACCTAACGGGCATTCAAAAATAATACTGTTGCAGGTAAAATAATTAAACAAAAAGTAATTAATGAGATCGATGAACTGAAAACAAGAAGTCGTAACTAGGAACTGGTAAAATATCAAAGGATCACTCAGAAATATCCAGACCTTGACAATAATTCAGAACTAACCAGCACTGTCAATCGCAACATTGGACTAGATGCTCGGGAATTCCGTATCGTCTGGCAAGGTTGTCGCTCTCTCAAATCACTCGACCTCGGCTCCCCTCCCCTCCTCCCAACCCTCTCCCAACCCGCTCTCCATGACTTTGTTCTACTGCCGCGCCTTGTTGCAAATACAGTAACACTTTTATTCTCAAACTTCCCAAAGTGATCCCGACGAATCTATTCAACCTATTTAGGTTTTCGATGCGGCTTTGGAATCAGTGAGTAAAACTCAACTTTCGTATTACCCGTTTTCTTTCGAATTTTAATCAGATATTTAAAAAACCAACAGCAACTTTTATGTTTTTGAAATTAAAAAGTAAGCAATGAATTAATATCAATTCTGCTACTAGACAGAGTACATAGCAGTTTTCAGATCGCAAATCGGAGCTCCCCTTCGATACAAAAATAAATAAATAAATAAATAAATAAATAAATTCAGCTTCGCTTGTGCTGCCATCTGTTGAAATATATTCTTACCAAAGTGTCGGGACATTTAGCCTTAAATACCAATGCTTATCAATTCACTCCAGTTGTTTAAAGAAGAAGATTGTTGTTGTACATGGCTGTGAATCTTGTAATTATGAGCCACGGGACCTCCTGTTTACGTGTAAACCGAACCACAGGACATGGAATTTCACTTCGAAAATCTCACATGCATTGACCGGTAATCGAGCCCCGTTCACCTTCATGAGAGGCCAACAGTTTGACCACTGCGCAATCACGCCCCTTCCCGTAGTTATTAGAAGGGGCGTCCACACCTGGTGGGCCTGACTGAGGCTCTGCCCTCCTTTTAGTCCGCCTCGTGTGGTGTAGTGGCTAGCTTTCTTGGCTGTTACCCCTGAGATTCGGGTTCGATTCCCGGCTCTGCCATGGCATTTAATTTTTATCTGAGGGCCGGAACAGGCTTCACTCAGAGGCAAAACTGGGAAAAAGGTGGATTCGATTAGAACTTCAGCCATCATGGAAGTGGTTTTCAGTTGTTTCTCACTTCTACTCCAGGCGCATGCCGGAATGCTTCCTAACGCAAGCTCGGATCCACCTCCTTCCTAACCCTCAACATAATTACTACTACACTACCGCGTGCTGTGTTTGAGTCTTCAGTCATTTGACTGGTTAGATGTAGATCTCCATGGTACCCTCTCCTGAGCTAACCGCTCCATCTCTACATAGCTACCAAACCAGGCCCGACGAGAGGGTGGATGTAGCCTATGCATTTATCCTAAATAAGCAATAAGAAAATGTAACCTACTTTGCTTCTAACAGGTAACATTGATTGAACCGTTGTCATTATATCGCAGTTGAACTTGTCGTGGAAATCCAATTCTGGAATGAAAAGCCCACTGCAGGCTACTAACATACCGGTAGTATAGTCCGAGTTAGGCAAAATACTCCCAAAATGTATTTTAGATACAAAATAATATTTCACATTACTTTCAATAAAATATGCTTTCTTCCATTCTAAGAAACAATATACAGAATTACTATTATATATATTATTATTATTATTATTATTATTATTATTATTATTATTGACCCAGACTGATGCGCTCGTTAACGTGAAAGGTCGAAGGGTTCAAATCCCACAGTTAGTCTCCTTGAAATTTTGTATTTTCTTTTCAGGAAAGAAAGATTAAGGTCTGGAGACTAAAGGAAAAGGAGGTTGCAGAAGAATTTAAGAGATAATTGCAAGAACAGATACCAAGGACGGATATTACCCATGTGGAACAAGAATGGGAAAAGTTTAGGAGTGCATTTGTAAACAGTGCAGAGAAAAATTGTGGTAGAACATCAGGAAAGGTACGGGAAGAGGCGACAAAATGGTCGAATGATAGAGTGAAAGAAAAGGTAAGAGAGAAGAAAGAAGCTTGGAAGGAATGGAAAACAAAAAAGACTGAAAAAGTAGAGAAAAATATATAGAAGCAAACAAAGATTGCAAGAAAGCAATTGCAGAAGAAAAGAAGAAAAGCTGGGAAGAATTCACTCAGGAAATAAGGGAGGATTTACATTGTGGAAAGAAATTACTGTTTGGAATTATAAAAAGCAGAAGGAATGAAAAGGTGAACACTGGGTTCGTGAAAAACAAAGAAGGTGAAATATTGAAAAACCAGAAGAGATAACGGACAGATGGAAAGAATATTTCAGCGAGCTGTTGAAGGTGAGACGCCAGGCATGCGAAGAAGTTACGCAAACAGCCGAAACGGTGGAGGAAGAAATAGAAGAAGAACCAGACATTACTATGGCAGAAGTGGAATGGGCAGTTAGGAAGATGAAGATGGGGAAATCTGTGGGAATGGAGGAAGTGGCAATAGAAATGATCAAGGCGGCAGGACCAGTGGGACTGCAGTGGACATACAGACTTCTCAGGAGAGTGTGGAGAGAGAAGAAAGTACCTGAAGCCTGGAAAAAGGGAATAATATTGCCAATATTCAAGAAAGGAGACAGGAAGGTGTGTGGTAACTACCGAGGAATCACCATCATCTCGCATGTTGCCAAAGTAATGGAAAGAATCCTAGAAAAAAGAATTAGAGTAAAGGTAGAAAGCCAAATAGACGAGGAGCAGTTTGGATTTAGAGGGGGCAGGTCAACAGTGGAACCCATTTTCATTCTGAGACAGAACATTGAAAAGAATTGGGAATATGGGAAGGATATGGTAATGACTTTTATTGATCTGGAAAAGGCCTATGATAGCATCCCTAGAACAAAAGTTTGGGAAAGCTTAACAAATAGGGGATAGGCAAGGAACTGAGATATATAATAAAATGAATGTGGGTGGAGTGCTACAGTAGTGTGAAGACTAGAGTCGGGACATCGGAATGGTTTAAAATTGACACTGGACTAAAGCAAGGAATTGTGTTGTCACCATTATTGTTCGTAATGGTGATGGATGACATCATGAAGGCAGCAATGAAAGAATATAGTAGGGCAAAGATGAAGGTAATATTTTTTGCAGACGACGTTGTGATCTGGGGCGAGGATGAGAAGGAGGTACAAGAACAGTTAGACGTAATAAATGAAAAGATTGAGCAATGGGGATTGAAGATAAATGTGGAGAAGAGTAAAACAGTGGTGATGAGTAGAGATAAGAAAGAAAGAAAGAAAGAAAGAAAGAAAGAAAGAAAAGGAGTAATCAAAGTAGGAGATAAGGAATTGGAAGTGGTGAAACACTTCAAATGCTTGGGAAGTGAACTGACTGAAGATGGAAGACCACTGTCGACCAAAATATTATGTGTACTCGAGTTTGAAGGTTGTTTGTGAAGTAACCAATAGACCTACACAAAATCCAATAACATCATCATTTTCGTCGTTCTATTTTAAGTTAGTTCATGTAGGTTTGGAATTTTGAACTTATATTTTAATATTTTTTATCGCAGTTGGAACACAAAAAGTGCTCGTTTTTAAGCGTGTTTCAACCATGCGTCACATTTAAGAATTATTATCTCACAAACCCGTCATCAGATTGAATCCAAATTTTAACACAATATACATTGGAACGTTGTATAACTGGTTTATTAATTTCACACGCATCATGGCGCGTCTCGCTCGAAAGTGATGGGCTCAATCTCAGCAACGCTGTACAGCTTTTGCCGGAGCGGCTTGCTGGAGAACCATGTGTTATTTCCTCGCACAAATACAAACCGATATAAAATAAGTGAATTAATTTACGTATTTCACAGTCATGATGTATAATGATTACAACGCAACCAAGAACTACATTTTCCAACGACCCCGAGCCAAGAAAAAGTTACCTTACAAAAATGATAAGAACTATCGTTCTTGAACACACAAAATTTTGAAATTAAATTGTTCATTAACTCAAGTACTTTTGACATAACGAGGTATATGATGAAGACATGGCATATGACCCATAACACATAAATGGATATGAGTGACATTACTGTACTATACCTGCACTTCATTCTACAGAATAATTTGGAAAGATGGAGCTACACTGATCAAGATAGAAGTGGAGAAGACCAGACTGTTTAACACGTGCTTCAATGTCAACTATGTCCAGCCTCCTGTACAGAAGACGATTTTCATCAAGGAACAGAAAAAAGCACTGGAAGTGGCGGGCAAAAATAATATAACTTGTGTTTAATATGTACAGCCTGTTCCGATTCAACACGGAACTGTAAAATGGGTTGCCTACCCACCCGCAATCGGCTTGAAATCTGTTCGCAGCGCACTAGCGACGGGGCTGAGTTCGATTTTACTGATTGCCGCCTTCTAATGCAGCAATGCAAATTATTTTGTTCTTTCAAAATAGATTTACACAGGCTTCACAATAAGTTTGAACGATTTCTGTTTCAGAAGTTGTTATTTTACGCTTCTGTTAATGGCTTTTGCAACATAGTTTATTAGACTACAACGCAATGTATTTTTGTGTTGTATTTTATTTACAACATAATTTATTGCTTTTTAACTCAATGCCACAAAACGAGATACAATTTGGAAATGATTTGTTACAAAACTGTAATCAGTCTTCGATGCAACTAAAAAGGTTAATTTATCACAGACGTTACATCTACTGCAAATGGACATTTACATAAGGTGTTCGAAGTGGCGTCCATCATTTTCCAAGCAGACGGCCACCCGTCGCATGAAGTTCTCTCTTGCGTTCGACAACATTTGAAGAGTAATTTCCGCAAAGGCTTCGGTAATGACGAGCTCCATTTCTTCCTGTGTTTGTGGTGATCTTAAGAATACTCTCGACCTGACGTAGCCCCAAATGAAGAAATCCAGGACGGTCAGATCAAATGAACGTGGTGGGAATTCTATAAAACCGGCAATTCATATCCGTCGGCCAGGAAACAAACGGTTTAAAACTTCTCTAGCCAGTCTGTAGGAGTGCGCTGGATGACCATCTTGTTGAAAGAGCATGTTGTTCAACTCCGCCAATGAAAAATCATCCAAGATGTCCTGGAGTTCATTTTCCAGAAAATGAGAGTAGGACGCTGCTGTGACTCTTTCTCTTAGGAAGATGGGACCAATCACTCGATCTCCAAAGACTGCTGCTCACACATTAACTAAAAAGTGGCCCTTTAAAATCAAGAAAACGGTTTATTTTAATGAGAGGGTATTAATCACGGCAATTTTAGATCACTTTGCCTGTTTGACAGACCAGAGAATGTAAGATATGAAAGTGAAAATGACGTCGAATCGACAGATTCAACGTAGATTTGTTTTTCATTTCCCTCTGGGTGTTAATTCAGATTTACCGGCCGGAAAAGAATCTGAAGAATTGGAAAAGTGAGTTTGCCTGAGCACGAGTGACTTTGGTGCACCTACGGTTCACGTCGCTGTAGTGGTGTTCATTCCGTCTGTGGATACCACCATTTCTGTCGAAGCAGCACTCATCCATCCACATGATCCTTCTTAAAAAGGGGCAATCGGCAGGATCTTGGATATCCGCCTAAAAGAAAAGAAGAAAAAAAAGTCGTTAATAATAAATTTAAAATATTACATTTTTTTTTGGTTGACGGAAAGCCCCCATAATAAGTTAAGAGGGAAAAATTACTCAAGAGCATGAAAAGGAAATGAGAAAATGCCTCTCAAAATGAGACGAATCCCCTCAAAATGAGACGTCAAAGTTGTTTAAATGATTAGAATCGACTTATTTTAAGAGGATGTTAGCAGAGGATTTTGAAAGACGTCTTGCCTCTAAAGCTTTCAGATTACTTCTGTTTTCCGTGTATTAATCATTAATAGCATCACTTACCATATCGACTACCCAGTCGCATATCGCCATCCTACGCGCTGGATCTCCCGCTAACAATTTTTGGATGGTGTGTCGCTTCCATGGACGCCAGCCTATGTGCTTCTTCAAAATTCGGTGCGCCACGGTATGGCAGATATTTAAATCGTGGCCAACAGCCCGTGTGCTAGTGTGGCGATCAAGTGCAACGTTGTCACGAATCGGAGCAATCATTTCAGGTGGTGTTCTGCGACCACCGTCATTAACCCTTCACCTATAAAAACTGCCAGTTTGCCTCAAAGTTTCGGCAAAACGATGGATTTGTCCTGCAGTTGGATGCCGCCTTACTGGATAGCGAATAGCATAAACCCTGTGGGCGTCATGATAATTTTGTAGGCATTCGCCAAGCACTAACATAATGTCAAATAGTTCACTAGATAAATAACGTGGTGATTGTCGTCGATGTTCGTTTTCTTCCATTTTGATAACACATAGAGCACTGCCGCACTCACTTTCTCGTTTTGCACATCGCTACTCAACTGAGAAACAAAAGTGTGGCAGACGCGCTTTTGTACTCTGGAGTAACACTTCTGGACCCATCTCGTGACAATATCGAAAAGGAAGAAAGAGCACGTGGTGAAGAATGATCTAGAACATTCTTTCGCAAAAATGCAAACCCTTTGAAAACAGCAATAAATTCGTGGAACACAAACAGCCGAGACGGTTAAGCACAGACTGTCCGATGCAAAGGTTCCGGGTTAAAATCCCGATGAGGTGGATGTCGCTTAACATATCTATTTTTGTAAGTTTTTCATGATGGTATTGTATTTACTCGCGTAATTAAAGTAAGTATAGCTGTTACTGAACCCACGACATGCTACAAAAATAAAAAAACATATTATTTGTTTATCACCTGTTTTACCGGCAGATGCTTTAATCATAAGAATCAATCTTACTAAGAATAATATTACTTACAGCCGATTCAGAATGTTTGATTCTCATAATAGGGTAAGGTGGTACAATTTCGATCAGTTAAGACAAATCAAACTACCACAGGCGGCGTGCAGAAGCTATAATGAATTTCAATAGTGGTACACGTTCCTTGAACTATAGTGGATGTATTTTATACATATTACAAAATTACAGTTGTTACTTTAGACACAAGAATAAAAAACATAATTTTGTGTAATTGATCAGAAATGTACCTCGTCGGGTACAATCATGATCACCTGCTGGTACAATTTCGATCACTGGCATTTTTCACATACGAAGTGTTTTTTTTTCAAACTGAACTATTACACAATTCATGATACCATACATTACATTTCTGGCAACGAATCCAGTCACTTTTTTCATTGATTGTTCACTATAATAGTTCATCAAACAAAATCCACACTCATCGTCGTTTGCTGGCGACCTCTTACTTTCTTCTGTGCCAGTTGAAAAAGACGTCTCTTGCTTCGGAGTTTTTCCAGATTTTTGTTGGAAGTGAGTCGAACTGATATTTGCGTTTTCAGGATTAGGGCATAACCCAGCTCCTTTTTGGGGGGGGGGGGGGTACATTCGTGTTGACGGACTGAAAAGCACCAAACTTTTGTTTACTTAGGCAACACTGAAAAATGGCTTCAAACCCCACAATGATAAGCAATAACATTATTAAACTTGTATGACCTAATAATGATAAAGGAAGTGTTTGCTTCTGAATACCATGAACCATAAATATGAATTTGAGTTAGGAACCATATTGTTTATTTCTCAGATATTGAAACTTAAGAACAGTGTACCAATATTTTCTCTGAATTTATACAAACGTTAGATGCTGAAATCCTTTGAAATACTCGTAATTCATTTTTACTTCGTAATAAGATTTATATTCCAACACAAATATCTGGTTGAATCAATTCCGATCGAAATTGTACTAGTGTATCGAAGTTGTACCTCTCTGCTGATCGAAAATGTACTATTGACATCACTGTATATATCGTCAAGTAGTACCCCACTATGACGAGAGATGGCAGCACATGTCAAGCAGAAGGTCTCTCAGGTAATGCGAGCACAAGCGGAAATCAACAGCATGGTTCTAACCTCATAATATCATTGTTTGCCAGCGTGTAAAAACTAGGCAATTTTATAACAGAGTACAAAACTACATAATTGAACTCACCCAGCTACAAAAAATAATCTGTATATCTGAAGCACAAACCGCTGTATTCGTGATGCAATCACACACAACTCGAGAAGTCCTCCGCACTGTAATGGCATACACAGTCAAGTACTACCAACACTCCGAAGTGGTAAATATCCGCTAAACCTTAGTTTGATCGGAATTGTACCTATATCGAAATTGTACCACCTTACCCTAATGCTTTTTTGTGCTTTCAGCAAAATATAGTGCAGCTGCTTTGAAGTAAGACTAAACTGCCTGTGTTCGTCATATTTCACATTGTTACAGGTAAATAGTCCTGAAATAGAAATCGTTGAAACTTATTCTTAATTAAACTCAATTTTGTAACAAATCATTTCGAAATTGTATCTCGTTTTGTAGTATTTGGTTAAAAAGCAATAAATTGTGTTCTAAGTAAAATACAACATAAAATACATTGTGTTGTACTATACTATTTTGTAAAATGAAATTTTATTTTATAGAAATGCTCTGCAAAAGCCATTCACAGAAGCGTAAAATAACAAGTTCTGAAACAGAAATCGTTCAAACGTATTGTGAAGCCTGTGTAAATATATTTTGATAGCACAAAATACTTTGGAATGCTGCATAAGAAGGCGGCAATCAGTCAAATCAAACTCAGCCCCCTCGCTAGCGCGCTGCGAGCAGATTTCAAGCCGATCGCGGGGGGAGGGGGAGGGGGGGGGTGTAGGCAACCCAATTTAGAGTTCCGTGTTTAATCGGAACAGGCTGTATGTTTCTGATACGAGAATAATAATAATTCTACAGAATATCATATGTTTTGCTGTAGACGTAATGGCAATGAAATGTATTACAAATTAATAATCGGGGTAATGTGATCCTTGGATGTGTATATTCAACTTCCCCCTGTTATTTCTTTCATTGGAACCTTTTAGCAACCATAGCGAAGTCATCATGTTTATTTTATTGATAGCAAGTAGTTTCCTTTTCTTTGTTATAATATGAAGGTTGAGACAAATGCCATCGAAGTAGCTTTCAGATGTTAAAGGAGTTGAAATAGGTTCCTTTATATCATGGGATTTTCTTTCATAGGTCTCAGTTGAAGACGAGCTATGAACCCATGGCTTCATAACACTAGTTGCAAGTAAGTCAATCATCTATTCCACAGTTATATGTTATATTATAATACTAGATAGGTAGAAGTGTGGTTCAGTTGCCACCAGTGTTAGCAGAAGTGTGATTGCTTCTAGCCCGTTGGCAGGGATATAAGATATGCAATCCCTTAATCCAATGGCACAAGAACACAAATGCTCTAAAGTAATCAACTGTTTAGGCCACCTTAGGTGTTGATGAAACTTACAAATGACATTAATGCACCGTATTATTAGCAGATCAATGAAGGAGCACACTGCGAACTAAAGTCCATGCCTATACACACTACACAAACATATTCATTTGAAACTGTTTTGCCTTTCAGCATTCAGTCTAGCCTGCAAGCCTCTGTTTGCGAACATGTCACCTCCAAGATCCCCTATTAGCAGTTAACACTGTGGCATCCTCTGCTTCTACACCATTCAACGTTGAATCTAACCATCACCTCCTAGCTCTACCTCTGCTTCTCACCCTCTACAGCTGAGGGCGTATTAAGCCTGCCTGGCACACTTCAGAAATCTGCAGTTTAAAAAAATACAATATTTGCTGAAGAACAGTTTTACTAGGTAGAGAGATGACAGGAATTTAAACTCACCCCTTTTATTGTGTCACCGACTGTACATCCTCAGCTCTGTAAGATTTCCGATATCTCGCGAACCTATCATCGGAGATGGACATGTGAGGTGTCAAATGACTCGGGATGAAGCCCCCTTTCCTATAGATGACTTACTGTATGTCAACCCCAAGATAAAAACTATCCTTACCCGGGGGTGAAATAGTGACATTTTTGGAAACATGCGCACTCGTGGCTTTTGTAAGATGGCGGTTTTTAAATGATTATTTATGGATTTTTTTAAATTTGTCCAAAGGACCCAAAACGAATAGGTCATCGGCCCGTTATATTTTACGAACCCGTAAACCCACAGACTTGTGTTAGGTGTCAAATGAATTGGCATGTTACCCTATTTGTCATGGACAACCAATTTTATAGATTTATACAAATTTTGACAAACTAATTGGTTATCTGCCTGGTATATTTCGTGAACCTGTAAACGTACAGACTTGTGTGAGGTATTGAATTACTCGAGATGAACCTCCTTTTACTATAGACCATTGATTTTACAAAACAATTGCCAAAGAGCCTAACGACATGCGAGGGACCCATTTTATTTGTACCCGACTATACATTACTGTTAGCATGTGACTAGTGGTAAGACGCTGGCCGACTATTTAAATGAGTATTTATGGATTGTTTACTCTTGATTTAACTAAAGGTCCCAAAACGAGTAGGTAATCGGTGCGTTATATTTCGCGAACCCGTAAACCCACAGACTTGTGTGAGGTGTCGAATGAATTGGCATGTTACCCCTTTAACTGTAGACCATTGATTTAGCTACCTTTCGCTCAAATGACTTAACGACATGCGAGGGACTCATTTTATTTATATGCAACTATACCTTGCTCTGAACACGTGACTAGTGGTGAGACTCTGGCGGGCTCTTTAAATGATTACATATTGGTTATTGACTATGCATTATTTATAATCTATTTCTTATTTATTAGTTATTTAATTATTATTATTATTTATATATTTATTTAATATCTTAATTTTTAGAGGTTTACCAAAAGGACACAACGCATACATTTTATTATTATTTGATAATTATTTATTTGATTGAGTTGTATAAAATACCTGAGTTATAAGTTTTATTTTACATTTTATTTTTAGATTTTGCCAAAGGACTTAGCTACTAGGCTTCTATCCCTAGATTTTAATTTAAGATTTATCCAAAGGACCCCAAACTAGTAGGTAATTATTATTATTATTAGGTAATTATTTATTTCATTGTCTTGTATAGGTAGCTATCCCAACAGGGTAACTGGGCTATAATTTTAATTTTAAATTTTATTTTTAGATTTTGTCAAAGGATATTTATTCGATTAATCATAATTATTATTAAATGGACGTCATTTATTGTGTGTGCGATTTATAGTGGGCGTGATTACAGTGGGTGAAATTTATACTGGGCGTAATTTATAGTGGGCGCGATTTAAATTGGGCGTGATTTACAGTGTGTGTGATTTATAGTGGGGGCGATTTATAGTTATCTATCTATCTATCTTCAGAAACCCATTTCGTACCCTTTATACACATACTTTAAGCCAACCAGAACGTTAAAAGGTGGAAACTGTCGACATCAGAAAGCAACCATAGAAATAACCCGCTAAATAAGCCAACAAAAAATGCCGACACTGAATCCTAGAGTTTCAATCGTTAACCTATGGTAATCTTCTGAAATGCTTGGGAGATTATGTATTTATGTGTGTATAGCTTACTGCCCTTAAGCGTTGTCAATTACGTCATAATCTGAAAATAGAATTGAGTATTGGTATATAAGAGACGCTACATATGATTTTGATCAGTACTTTGTGGTAGTTGAAAGTGTAAAGATGTCTCTCTCTAAAGTGTTTAGCGTCCCTCAAATGATGTGGAACTGAACACAGCCTACCGATGAGCGGTTTGGTTTGTGGTTGTTATTGGAAAACCTGGACAATCTGGTTACATACATTGGTAATATCAACTATACAGAAAACGAGACATTCCTAAGTAACAAAAATGTTAATTTACTTACACCGATTACGGAACCGTTTTGCGATAACATTATGGAGGTTAGTATATGTGACCAAGTAGACTGCCAAGAACAATTGGAAAGAAAGAGGTGTGTGGAGCTTTCAACCACTATTTACGTGGCAAATTCTCCAAGCTCATCTCTGCTAAACATGGTGTCAAGGCAAAGCAACCGTTTCCTCTACTTAACAACAAGTGCGCAATGGTACGAGGACTCAGGGCACAACTTGGAGAGAAAAGAATGGCTAACATTATGGAAAAGTATAAAAATCCTATGGCCATATACTATACAAAGTGGAGCTAGCCGATGTTAAATTAGACGTTCTGTTAGCCGAACTTCCACGGATATTGCAACAGATTCGTGCTGAGCAGTTCTATCTTATGGATTTGGACATAACACAAGATTTGGCAGATATTATTAACAAAACGGAGATGAAGGATTACCTAACATCGAATCATAACTTGTGTATGCAAGGAGAGTATCGAGAAAATGCAATGTTATTGTGAACAACGATAAAACTGTTGGCAAAGACTGTTTAACATGCATGAACTCTGATTCTAGAATGAAGATATATAACAAATGTATATGTTAAATTACAAGTCATGGGGTAAACACAGTCATTGGAAACCATATTATAGACCTTTTTCGATGTCCGGACACCCGTCTAAGGGAAACGTTTACGTCTTCCTTAGCTAAAGAACATGGTAATACAAGAGAAGAGGCAACAATTTACAACTACAAAATGGATAGTGTGTTTGACCCTCGAAAATTGCGTTAGTGGATTAGAAGCCAACAAACATATTTTAAGAGAAGCGCCCCTTTACTCGGTGCCGATCGCTTCCATGTGGACCAAATTAGCAGATAACTTACGGAACAGTTGATGTGTGGTATTTAACAGTGTGTTGCAGTTTGTCTATTGGGGTAAAAAAAATACTCGGAAATTGACAGATGTGCAAATCGAACTGCGCGATGGACAATACCGGGACAAGATTATGAACTATGCTCTCTCTGCCTATAATTTTAATTACTTACCCGAAAACTATGTAGAAATTGTTAACGATGATTCGGGGAACAACGATGTTCACATTATACAGAAATGCTTCATTAAAACTGGGGAAACATTCTTTTCTCAATCCCGGACATTGTTCTCCACGATACCCGCAAATATAAACATTAGCGAATTAGGATTGATTCCTATAAATAATATTCTTCGCCAGGTGTTAAGAAAATGAACCAATAAAACAAACAGACTTAAATCATACCCTCTTAAGGAAATCACCCCATTAAGTACAGTTAATGTGCTATGTTTAAGAAACGAAAATTGGAATAAGAGGAAATTGAGATCAAGAAGAGGAAAGTGGAGAATGTTCATAACACCTACCGCATAGCCAGTCAAGTTAGCAAAATTGTTATCGTGCTGAAGTCGCCTCAGGGTTCCGTCTACATATACGTACTGTACCCTTGGAAAGAAGCATTTGATAAGACTCTGTTTTCAGGGTCATGATCAGTCATTGTACTAAGTGTTTTAGAAAAATTTAATTGCTTCCATCACAGTCCAGGACTCATTGGGTTAACTAAAATTAGGAATAACAAAAACACAATTTAAATAAACAACATTTAATAACTGAATCAATCAAACAAATTAAACAAATCAAATTCTCCCTGAATTTACCCTCACAAAATTTACTCACAAGTAATAACAGTAGTGGTTTTTGGGGCTTTCTGGCCTCACCTACGGCTTTCCACCTACAAGATGGCGGCGGCGCGATATCTCTCGAACGCATAGTCGTATTTTGACGAATGAGGTGTCGTTGAACACGGGCTGACACCCCCTTTCCATTGGACAACATATTTCCACCCCAAAATAAAACCTACCCATACTAGGGGGTGAAATTGTAATTTTTAGAGAATCTCGCTTTCCAAGTGCAACATGTGGGAGTTTGAATGCTAATATGAAATTAAACGTTGTGCCACACAAGAGACATGTGTACGGTGGAAAGCCAATATGAATTAACATGCCTGATTTTTGTATTTTACGCATTCACTCATAGCTTTGGTAAGAGGGCAGGCTTTTTTTAAGATGGTGGCTGTAGTGTAACCTAACCTAACCCAACCCACGAGGGGTGATTAAAAAGTATTCCAAGCGATGCTTGTCAATAGGCAAACCAATAATCAAAGAGGGGCATGTCAGGCCTTGAGGCGATAGCCCATTTTGATTGATCCGTGTTGATTCGTCCCTTTAGACTGGTCCCTGTTGACTAGCCCCTTGTACGGGTGCCTGTTGACGGGTCATTGTTGACGGGTCATTGTTGACGGGTCATTGTTGACGAGTCCCTGTTGACAGGTCCCTGTTGATGGGTCATTGTTGACGAGTCCTTGTTGACGGGTCATTGTGGACGAGTCCTTGTTGACGAGTCCCTTTTGACTGATCCCTTTGGACCGGTCCCTTTGGCCTGGTCCCTATGGACTAGCCCATGGATTTATTTAAATTATGTCAAAGGGCCTAACTACATTTGTGTGTAAATCAGTGTGTTGAACTGACGTTGTTCGCCAGCCCTCACTACTACAATGTGATAACGATATGAAAGGAAAGTGACGAAATACATGTGAACACGTGTGAGAAGACAATATTGCCGACCCCTTGTGAAACAACATGTAAGCTAACAAGTCACATCCTGTTCTGTTCGTACTAGAGAAAATGCAAGTTCTTGTGTAATTTGACCTACCACAGGTGTTCACCTTTAACGTTAGCTGTGCACGTGCGCGATAACAGCAAACAAGTCACAACCTGTTTGGTAGCGGTGGGTGATAAAGGGGAGTATGCGGGAGGGGGAGGGGCGGTGTAAGAGAGAACACAGGTGAAGCGAGAAAGAAATATATATTGCTCATAATACATGTGGAGCTGAGGACTGTACACACAGGGCAATAGGTTAAGTAAAACATGAGTGATTAAATAAATACAAGGTGCACAGTTTCATACATGTACATAATTTATTAATCCTTGAATTAAAGGCTGAGCTAAATCCCAACCATTTTACATATAGTTTATTTCCTTTTTGTTTCAACAATTTTTCCACAAGGTAATGTTTTGGAAACGCTGTCTCCTGGAGTTCTTGGAGATAAAACCTGCCTTTTATGGGTTGATGGTTGAGGTCATCGAGTAAATAAGTGACTGGACTGTACAGGTTGACTTGTCGAATTCGAAATAGTTCGGTCCCCCAGTTTGGTGTGTAACCTTTGTCGAAGACAGACTTAAATTTGCTCACACGAACATGGTCCCCGATGTTAAGGAGGTGACCTTTAGGGTCTGCTGTTTTTATGGAGTTAAACAGTTTATCCAGTCGCGGAATACTTTTGGACAAGTCGTGGCTTGGTCCCAATGGTTCTGTGTTTGGTGTCATTGTAACGTGATACTAGCTCAGGTAACAAGTCCAACCAGCGATATGAGCCTTGAGCGGTAAACGCTTTCCACATATGGGTTTTCAATGTTCGGTTAAAACGCTTTACCACACTGGCTTTGAGATTACTGTATGTGGTGTAATGGTGAATATGCAAAGATTTGAGAAAATTGGAAAAGTCCTTGTTGAAAAATTCCTTTTCCTGATCGGTATGTAACAACTGGGGTTGACGTTTGGATTGTTGAATAATATGTTTAAAGGCCTTGGTGAATTGCGGGCCAGACTTGCGACTCACGGGTTGAACAAAGGCCATTTTGGAATACACATCAATGACCGTCAACATACAGCGTACACCATCGTTAACACTAGCATAGGGATCATTTCCACCAAATTGGCTTACCAAAGTTAATCCACACCCCGTGAAATAACCTTGAGTCGCTCATAGTGATGTCTAGCTGGACGATGCAACTCATGAGCGATGCCCACTTTAATGGGTGAAGGCTTAAACAATAATTTTGGCATTTCGAAGTTCTTCTTCAATTTCTTGAATTTCCCAATCGTGACCGGTATGGCCGGCTTGACGTGAAGCATGCAACAGCTGTAGTCGCTGGACGAGCTTTTTGGGATGGTGCCAGTAGGAAACATCCACAAGGGGTTTTAATGGTTTAAATATCACTCCCGAAGCGGACACTTTACGACGACCACTTTGACTGGTGGGGAACATTTTTGCAATGTTGGTTTTATATTTTTGAGATATATTGGCATTCACTTGTTGAGTGGGATCATACTGTCTTTTGTGGGCATTGGTGTCCAATAAAATGGATTTATATTTGCCAAGGTCCTCTGGCGTATAACCATGGGAAGAGGGGGTCCGAGAGAATAGCAGCTTTAACAGTCCTGGAGTTAATTTATAATTGATCTTTTTAATGACAGCTTTAGTACGAGCAAATTTAATCGATGAATCCCCAATTTTAAAACTATCACCCTCATAGCGAACACCATATGTGGTATCTGTGTTTCCAATAAATAGATCAGTGAAATAGGGTTCCAATGTTGGTCCATAATATTTTATTAAAATGGTTTTAAATTGAGCTTTATGTTGAGGGGTGGCCAAAAGTTGTGAAAACGGAGACGATCTGGAAGGGCAAGGTGTTTCGACCATGGCCAATGATTTATTTTTTCTTAAAAACTCTGGGAGGGGTGAGGTCTTTATTTGAGGTGTAATCACTTGCTCCTCGTCATCCTCAACCTCGCTAACACTAGTCAAATCTTCCTGTTCCTCTTCCTCTTCCATAGGGTCCTTGTGTAGTGTCTGCGTGGCTTGTGAAACAGTGGGTAGCGTTTCAGATGGCTTGAAAGAGGGTTTCAACATGGCTTTTAGCGGAGGTGCTAAATGTTGTTGAATAAACAAAGCATGATCCGCACGTGATCGTCTCAATTGACGAAACTTTTGGCGAATAGTATTTTTTGCTTTAATAATATGCTTTTTCAATTGACTCTCTACTAACACCATGGTGTCTTGACAAATGACTTGAGAGGGAATGAGACAGTGCCTTAAATAGCAATAAAATGATCAAACCCTAAGCGATACCGTCCTTGGTTGAGTTCACTTTGTTTGTCAATAACCAAACAGGCATGACGTTGAGTGTTCCAGCACTTGCCACACAATTCAGTAAACATTTGAAAGGTCATATCCGGATTCACATGCTCATTATAAATGTGACGACTAAACCTCTCGTCTTGGCGAAATAAAACAATGACATTAGCATTGTCACGAATCAACTGTTTGGACATTTTAGAATATGTTTATCCTAGATAGAAGCAATCGATATGTTTGTGTCGACCCATGCTGAAATAGCTTTGAATGATGTCTTGTCGTTCAGTGGATACATCATCGAAAATCATGAGTGAATCAGGCTTTACCACATTCGGTGAAATAACATTTTCTTGCATGGAAAATGTGAAATAACCCATATTCTCATTTTGTAATCCAGACATGACTTGATCCAGAAACATGTAGAGGGGTTGGTAGAGAGATTTTGCAAAAATATAAATATTTTGAAAACGCAGACCATTGGCCGCTGTAATGAGCGTGAGCAAAAGATTGGTCTTTCCACATCCCGAAGGTCCCACAATGATGCAGCGAATGGAAGATGGAAACAGTGAACCATGGCGTTGTTCACGTGATGTGGGACAGAGATAGGAAACCATGTCCCCCACGGGGAATGACTTTTGCTGCTTAATAATCTTCATATCAACTAAGGCTTAGAGAGGCTAGCAGGCTGTCTATATACATGGCACCAAGCCTTGTCATAGAAACAGTAGACTCCTACTACAGGTTGACGATGGATGTCTTTGGGCGTGCATTGATGTCCAAAGCTAGGTCTGTCCCCATACATGATCCTAAACAAGAAACGGATCCTGCTAATAAACTCTATGTGGATAGGTCTGTGGTGCCACGCACAAAACAGGGAGATTATGACTTTAAGGGAAAGCGGTTAACCCATGTGAAACATCCTCAAGTGTCTACAGACGTTACTACAAAAAAGTATGTGGATAACAATGTGTATGAATTTTATGACAAAGTGCCTAAGCTTACAGTGAATGGCTACACCGCTAATCATCAGCGCATTATTCACGTTGAAGACCCGCAAGACGAAGACGATGTCTGTACCAAACTTTACGTGACCTATGAAATGAAATTTATCCCATCTATATTTTTAGTGTATCTGACAAATGAAAAACCTGTGAATGACAGAAACCATTTACCGCTAGTCCATGACCAGCACTTGACCTATGTGCTTGCTTCGGGTTTAAGCCACTATCGATTACACTATGATGGAACCATTCACATGAAATACGCGATGCCTCATGAGAACCATTTACAAATAGAGATAAATGGTCATAGGATGTTGGTCCATAACCATGAAATGGTTAATGCAGGTGACGAATTATCCTTTCACCTCATGTTGACATGGGATGAAAAGCAAGCAGGAAAAACCATAAACGATTTTCCCACTTTATGTGGAATTGGAATATACAGCCATGAAATAACAAGCTAACGTTAGTTGTGACTTAAATTTTTTTGTGAAAGGTTTTTGGTCATCATCATTATGGTGAAACAAAGATATGTGGTGAAAAAGACTAAAAATAAGACCCTGTCCTTGTCCATGACCAGCACTTGACCTATGTGCTTGCTTCGGTTTTAAGCCACTATCGATTACATTATGATGGAACCATTCACATGAAATACGCGCTGCCTCATGAGAACCATTTACAAATAGAGATAAATGGTCATAGGATGTTGGTCCATAACCATGAAATGGTTAATGCAGGTGACGAATTGGAATATACAGCCATGAAATAACAAGCTAACGTTAGTTGTGACTTAAACTTTTTTGTGAAAGGTTTTTGGTCATCATCATCATGGTGAAACAAAGATATGTGGTGAATTTCATGTGAATGGGTCCATCATAGTGTAATCGATAGTGGCTTAAACCCGAAGAAAGCACATAGGTCAAGTGCTGGTCATGGACAAGGACAGGGCCTTATTTTTAGTCTTTTTCACCACATATCTTTGTTTCACCATGATGATGATTTTTACCTGCCTTATTTGCCGGTTTGGCTGCTCTGGGTTCACTTTTGGGCGGTGCTTAAGGCATTCGTGAACAAGCCCTTGCGAAAGGAAAATATAAAAAATAATGTGTTGACCATAAAGAAAGCCCTTCGAGCAGCACAGAGACGTGTTATTCCAAAATGTTAGCGACAGGGTGCAAAACACGGGCGAGTGATTCCCGCCCCGAAACGAGCGGGATTTTTACCTGCCTTATTTGCCGGTTTGGCTGCTCTGGGTTCACTTTTGGGCGGTGCCAGTGCGGTGGCGAAAACCATCAAAGCCACACAGCAGGGCAAGCAACAACAAAAAGAAAGTCAGCGACACAATGAAACCATGGAAGCGATTGCTCTGGGGGCTAGAAATGCCAATTTAAAGCCAGCCTTTTATCAAGAAAGATTTGGGATTTCACCATTTCGAAATAAATAAAAATTAACCTCAGCCACAGCAAGACATGCCTTGACGCATAAACAAGTGGAAATCTATGCTAAACAACTAAAGATTTCTCATTTTCGAGGTGTGTTTATGCGAAACCAATTACCCCTACAACCCTGGAAACAGGAATGTGCTGTTGTCAATTTGGATGATCACCGAGGACCAGGAACGCATTATGTAGCTTATGTCAAAGAGGGATCCATCGTATGGTACTTTGACAGTTTTTGGGAATTTGCCCCCGCCCATGGAACTAGTGACCTATTTTGGAAACAGGATTAGGATATATTATAATGTGAAACGTGAGCAAACGTTTAACAGCCAACAGTGTGGACGTTTGTGTTTAATTTTTTTATATAAGACGCAGTATAAGCAAAAACGTCAAAAGTATTTCGGCGGAAAGTAAGACGTTTACACTGCATGGATGTGGACCTGAAGTCAGCCTAGACTTTTATCCGCCTATCGAATTGAGTGAAAGACCTTATGGTTTAGGACTTGTTTCACTTGAAACGTACAATAGAATATACAACATACGGGAAAATGTGAACAACAAGTTTTACTATGATGATTCTGTGCTCACTCTAAACTCTGGTGGATATACGGTATGTGACATTTATGAACACATTTATGTGGTGTTGATGAATGAATATGGTTTAAAGACATTTCTCGATGGAACGCGCAAGTTTGAACTTGTAGGAAATACCAACACTCATCGCTGCAGTATTTTCTCTTTATTCAAAATTGACTTTAAAACACACCCTGATTCCATTGGTCCATTACTAGGATTTAAACCATGCGTGTTGGAGCCCAACAAAAACATGAATCAGACCATGAAGTGAAATTCATTGAGGACCATCATGTGACGGTGACGTGTAATATTATTAGCCAAGTGTACACCAATCAAGAACCATCGCATTCACTTTATGACTTTATTGTGACATCGCTCAATGGCTATATTATTCGTGAAAACCATCCAGTGGTGCTTTTTCATTCTGTGGCTGTCGATGGTATTAGTAATATAACATTAAGACTGATCAATAGAGATCAACAACTCATTCAACTAGATTCTACCATGCCAGTGACTTACAAGTTGGTGCTAAAGCCACTATGAAGTTGGTGTATAAAACAACAACACCGTCTAGGAATGGTGTTAGTTGTTTGCCACGTGAATACACGTTAACACCTCAGGACAAGCAGATTTTACAGCATTTGTGTTACCACGTCAACTCCCATGGTGAATTCTATCATAGAGGTAACGAACCACATCGAGGAGCAACCAGGAGTGGTAAGAATTTATCTCCATTCCTATCAAGCTCAAACACCTGGACTCAATAACAATGATACCGGGTGAGTTAGCCGAGGTCGTTGCGGCATGACTGTTGGCAGTCGCTCACATCCGGGAGGCGAGGAGGTTCGAATCCCCCGCCGGCAACCTTGAAGATGGTCTTCTGCGGTTTCCCATCTTCCTTCCAGGCAAATGCCGGGGTTGGTCCTTAACTATAGGCCACAGCCGCTACCTTCCAACTCCTCGACCCTCCCTTCCAACTTCCTCCCCAACGGTACTTGTAGCTCACCCATTGGGTGTCCGTCTCGAAGCACCTACAAAAACTGGCGAGCCGAACATGTCCTCGGACACTCCCGGCACTAAAAGCCATACGCTAAAAAAAATAAAAAAATAACAATGATGAAATTCAATTTGTTATCAACAACCAAGATATTTACACCCTACCGCATGAAAGTGTCATTCAGATTGAAGGTCGGCTCACCAAAGCCGATGGCTCTACACCCACCACATCCAAGTTAGCCAACCATGCTTTTGCCTTTCTATTTTCTGAGTTGCGGTATGTCATTAACGATACCGTGGTGGATAGTTCTCGAAATGTGGGTATTTCCAGTGTCATGAAACTATATCCCTCTTATAGTGAGGAAGAAGGTAAAACACTTTGCATGGCGGGTTGGTGCCCTGATTCGACCAATGACTGGATAGTACACACTGATGGCACCTTTACTGGATACTTACCTCTTAAACTGATTTTAGGCTTTGCCGAAGATCACCAGCGCATTGTGGTGAATGCAAGGCAAGTGCATTATTTGGTGAGAGACAGGAGTGATAATAATACACTCAAGGGAGCCGACAATGCCCCCATAGATTCAAAAACTCAACTATAACGCATGCTATGGAAAGTGCCCCATGTGACCCTTGACGATAGCAAAAAACTGGACATACTCGAAATGGTAAAGAGAGATATGCCTCTACCCATGGAATTTAGAAGCTAGGCACTCCATGAGTACCCGCTATTGCCCACCACCAATAAACACAGTTGGTCTGTAAAAACAGCCTGCTATACAGAGAGACCTCTCTACATGATCGTCGGTTTTCAAACGAATCGCAGGTATCAACAAACCAAAGATGCCACGCAATTTGATCACCTGTAATTGAGAAATGCCACGTCTTTTCCTCAACGGTGCTGTGTTTCCCTATGAAGGACTGGATTTAGATTATTCAAAAAATAAATTTGGCCCCCTGTACGACTTGTTTTCTAAATTTAGATGGTCGCATTATCAAAAAGAGAATTGCCCCATGTTGTCACCCCAAGCTTTTAAGACAAGGGCGCCACTGATTGTCTTTGACTGTTCCTACTTGGCAGAGTCTGTCAAGCCATCCGATATTGACATTCGACTAGATTTTGAAATGCATGACAATGTTCCAGCCAATACCACGGCCTACTATTTGATCATTCATCACAAACAAGTCAACTATTATCCACTGTCCAACCAAGTGACAAGTGTATAAATAACAGGTCAACCCACGTCAAGCCGCTCAGTCATGTCTTGGTTTAATGCATCAAGAGACGTCACACCCATGAATTTAAAATCTGAGGAACAACGTTTCAAGACCTTTGCAACGTGGCCTGTGCCTTTCATAAACCCTCAAGCCTTTGCGGCCGCTGGATTCTATTATTTAAAAACAAGAGATGAAGTGAAATGTGTCTTTTGTGCCATCACCATAGATCAATGGAAAGAGAGTGATGAACCTATGCAAGAACATCAGCGCTGGTCACCCGCCTACACCTACCTGTGCAGAATGGAGGTGGGAAATATACCTTATCATTCAAGCTGTCCCTCACTCGTGCCTCTGAGTGATGAAAAAACAAGTTATGATACGTGTGGTCTGTATGGTGTCAACGGTGCTTCGGTGAGCAGGTCACAGTCAAAAACGCCTAGTTTAGAGACATTGGGACACTATAAACACCAGATACTTTTTTGTTGTATGAGTTGGTACCGCCCCTATCCTAGAATGACAAAAGAATGAAAAACTTGCTATGCTAATAAAATAATGTAATAAAAATGGCTATTGTTGTTATATATTATTTCTTATGCCCCCTGTCATACCCTAACCTCAATAGTCACTAGTCAGTGTTTTTTTTTACTAGAATGGAATGTAAATCAATGCCATGGGTACACCTTACTGGTGGTGTGGTCAGTTGGACTTGATCCAGACAAGAGTGAACATGTTGCGTACACTAATTGTCGACTGTCAAGGGTTTAAAATTGGAGATAACAAATTTATATTTAAAGAAGTGGCCATCATTGATTGTTCCACTTTTTGGATATCGCAAGCTACCCATTTAGTGTTTAAACCACCCTATGCGTTTGATTTGTTGTGTGAAAAAGACCGTAAACAAACTCAGTGGATAGAAACTCATATGCAACTAGAGTGGAATCAAGGAACCATTTCATATAAGCATCTGGACATGGTCATGAAAGCCCACTTGTCCTCTGCCCATGTAGTATTTGTGAAAAACGTCAATGGCTACAACCATTTTTAGCGTCTTACCGACAATGTGTCGATATAATGGACATGGGCTGTCCCTCGCTGCAAACACTCATGGACCACTGCCCCTGTGACAATATTACCCATTAAGCCATGGCACAGGTGTGGCAATTGTTTCATTGGCTAACCACCAATGCCTGCTGTGAGTTGTTAAATAAAATTAAAACTCTAGGTTTACCTGTGAATGACACCAGTGAGATTTCTACAAGCGACGTGTAAACATCAACGTGATACCATGGAGAAAGGGGATGCTACCGACAAAGCGATTGGAAAGTTCTTTGTGTGTAAAAAGAAACTAGAAGAATTATTGGCTCTTCCAAAATTGTTCATTTATTACGTAGCAGCAAATGCAGTGAAAAAAATCTGGCAACATGTACCAAAATTATGGACTCAAGACCCTGTGTTAAGTGAATTGCAACCATGTACAGATTATGATCACCATAAGCAAGTGGCCATGGCAAAAATACCCTCTATGCGACATTGTGATACTTGCCAGCTGGTCAAACTATGTCACGGTCATAAAAGTCAGTGTAAAGACTTTGTTTCCTCATTCCACGGTTGCGATGGCGAGAAAAAAGCAACATCATCAACATCGTCTACAGAGGAAGAGGAAAATCAAACCTTTTCTCCACCTATGGAAAAGGATATGTCAAACTTGTACTGGTCATGGCGTCATTGACAAAGTCATTCAATACTTACCTTTTGAAATCCATCTTCCTGGTTATCGTTTTTGTGGTCCTGGAACGAAGCTGAATCAACGTTTGCAACTTGGTGATGTACTTATTAATCCTTTGGATCAAGCATGCAAAGAACATGACTTTTCTTATCGCCATAGACATCCTACATTAAGACGTGTGGCGGATAAAGTATTGTTGAAAAAAGCTGAACAACGTTTGACATCCTGTGATGCCTCAGTGGGAGAAAGGTTGGCAGCCCTCATTGTGATTAGTGCTATAAAAGGAAATTTAATGATGAGTGGACATGAACATTGAAAAGGATTGAGGAATTGGTATTTTCTTTGTATTCTATTTTGTAAAGCCCTATTTGTTGTGAAATAAAAAAACAAGGTTTACCAGATCGCATGTCTTTTAATTTTAAAATGGTGATAGCCATTTCATGATTTTTTTCATTTTTTCACACATAGATATTTACAAGTTTTACAATACATTTTATAATAGCACATTTTATTTACATTACCCCTGTTCAGTTTACACATTCTGTACATTTTTTAAATCTTTTTTAACCATAATATAAAAAAGCAAAATTTATAGTAAAATGTATTAATTATACTTAACTACAGTAGCCTAACATTATACATTCTACATACAGTTTTACAAATATATAACAATATAAAACACACTACAAATAATAAAATATGGTGAACATTAGACTTAAGTAAAGTAATAGTCGTCAATGCGACTGATTCCCCAAGCAAGAGTATCAAATGTATTGGGTATAATGAATCGTGTGTTGTCTTCATTACTTAAAGCAACTTTGTTCAGCAAATTGGTATGTAGCTGATGATTTTTACTTCTAAATACACACATTTTCTTATATAATATAGGGGCCGATAGCCTAGATGTTAGGCCCCTTAAAACAACAATTATCATCATCATTATATAATATAGGTGGGTTACTGACTAAACAGTTCTTATAATCACTTATGTCTAACTTTACTCTTTACTAACAACATTCTTTTTCACTCCTTTTAATTTTTTATTACTACATCATCAATCGTCATATAACTATATGATTTAGATTTTGTGCCTACAAAGGTGTCTATAACAACACCAGCACATTCATTCTTAAATTTTCCAAGAACCTTTTTGTTTACTAGAGGTAAATGGTAGATATTATCCTTGGGATAGTCACTTGTATCAGTCCTATTTAGCTCAGTTTTGATATCCTCATAAAAATCATCAGTTTTAAACTCATTAATAAAAGAATCTGTATCTGTATAGAGTAATTTTGCATTATCACGATAGTTTTTCTTAACATAATCATAGTGGAATTCATACATAAGTGTTTTTGACAATTCCAGAATGGCGTAACCCACATATATGGGTTTGTTGTAGGTTACTTTAAGACGATTCATTTGTATTACAACTAAATCCTCATGAATAATTGAACAGCTATGGAAGTTAGGCTTGCTTATTAAGTTGTTCGCACCATCCTTTGACCTTCATTCTCCCACTTTGTTATCAGCTTTGCATAAACTCGCTTATCAACATTCTCCATAGTCTTCCAAAAACACTATTATTCATAAGTTTATAAAAATCTTTTTCAAAAGTATTTGTTGATAGTGTTCTTAAATTATTGTTCAGATCAATATATGGTTTGAGCCATGCCGACTGATGAAATTGTAATACACGATGAATTTTAGTTAGTTTTAATCCATGCTGTAGACACTGTTTTAAGTTTTGATTAGGTATTTACATTTATCATTTACATTAGCAATTAACATTTTCGTTCGTGATGTTATGTATGGAGATTTCATATTCTCAGGACAAAATAGTAGATCATTATGTTCATCATGTAACTCTTTAGGGTACTCGAGATTTACCTCTAAAATGTATCCATTTTCATCGTTATCATTTAAAGTGTTAACATGGAAAACATCAATTTCAGGTTGTGTTAGCCAGCGAAAATATTTTAGTGGTAGATATTGACTCATAGCCCAACCATATTCGTTATTTGCATCGAGGTAGACAATATACTTTGACTTTTCACAAGGGTTGTAGCTGGGCATGTATTTATTGTTTGCTTTAGAATATCGCCCACTACACTGGCTTAATCCACCTCGAATTGAAGATTTTATAAAATTGATCAGTCATCAATTCTAAATTTGCTTTTGTCTTTTTCAACATGGGACTAAAACTTAACCCAGGAGCAGTAAAATACTGGCAAGGATCAAGGTCATAAGTTTTCATACAAACATTCCGGAAATTTTCAAAAACATCTGCTAATAACAACACATCTGTCTTCAAATATATGTCTGAAAATTCACCTAAAGTTTGAATGTCAAACTGTGCCCATACACGTTGTGCATGTAAATATTACTGATCACTGATATGACTTGTGTTTAAGGAACTGTAAAATGCATCTCTTGGTGGCAAAAAACACTCCTCAAGACGTTCCAGACAGTTAATATATTCATAAGGGAATATACCCTTTTGACGAATCAAATTAAAATCATCTTCTTTAGGAAAGACACGTTGAATTTCATGAAACTGGTCTGATTTTAAATTACTAGCAAGCTTATCAAGACTAATCGGCATAAAACGAAATGAATCTAAAAATCGCAGTTTAATGTTTTTATTGTCAGTTTTGATGTATTTTGTGAACGATATGTATTGTTCCTTATTATTTGCAATCACATCAATTTTCACATCTGAAGCTCCAAATTCTTTAACGATAAAGTGGTTATCGTAATTGCTCCCATTATGCAGAATGACTGGAATGAATTTAGTTACTCTATACTTTAAATTACATTCTTGGTGAGCAGCACCACAATAGTTTCCTGTTAAATGGTCATGATCGCGAACCCTGTCAGTATATAAACATTCACCACATATAAAACAGTTAGTTTCAGTTTCAAAACGCATTTCCTGTGATGATGTTAGTGGCTCCATTGGCATGATAGTATTTAAAATAGAGGATATACGGATTGCATCTTTTTAAGTCTTTCCATAAAAACTTGGGGAGCGTCAGGTCCTCTATAGAGCTCAAACTTATTTAACGAGTCATCATAACTACATTTAATGAGAGTGAAAATCCACAGCCTGCTTCCAGTCTCCGACCGGGTCAGGTATGGAATGAATGAAGCCCCCATCTAGCGGCGAGGATATGAACTGTGCCGGCTGCCGGGGCCTGACGCACTCCTCTGGGGCAATGATTAAATGAATGACAGATGAAATGAAATGATAGTGGAGATTGTTGCTGGAATGAAATTTTGACAGGGAAAACCGGAGTATCCGGAGAAAAACCTGTCTGCCTCCGTTTTGTCCAGCTCAGATCTCACATGGAGTGACCGGGATTTGAACCACGGAACCAGCGGTGAGAGGCCGGCGTGCTGCCGCCTAAGCCACGGAGGCTTAAACTACATTTAATATAATATGCAAAGCTAACAGGTTCGTGAATGTGAGTAGTGTTGGTAAAAGGTTTGGCTGGATTCGATGAACATGTATTAAATGGTTTTAGCAAAGCTTCAAAGTCTGCATATATAACAAATGGTACTTGAAGCTGCTTCTCAAAGTTCTTAAATTTCAGAATGTTATTTTTAGGAGTCGGTAATACCGTACGAACATGATTACATCCCCATTTTTGATGTTGAGTTAGTTGATCCTCTTTTCTAAAATATAGCAAACAGCCTTCACACAACCACTTCTTACCTTTGTGTTTTGATAGTTGACTACCAACAAGTCTATATAAATGTTTTATCCTACAATAGTGAGCATTTTCACCTTTAGTTATGTATAATAAATTTATATGAGCATCCTTTTCCTCCTGAGTATAATAGAGGACCTACTATACTCTTGTTTTCAATTACATACACATTAATACTTACATTGTTCAGCTCTTCAAAATGTTTAATGTCCTTTATCTCCATAGAAAATTCTATTTCTTTTAAATCTAACACTGAGGAATAGTGATGTTATTAATAATGTTATTGGTTTTACGTCCCTTTTAACAACCCTGGCTTTTAGAGACGCCGGGGTGCCGGGATTTTGCCCCGAAGGGGATCTTTAACGTGCCAGTAAATGTACTGACACGGATCCCTCGCATTTGCGCACCCTCAAATGCCAGCTGACTGCGCCAGGTTAAGAGGAATAGTGAGGATAAGATGATGTTCTCTCTACATGCCCCACTGCTGGATGGAGAGCTGAGGTTACAGCCCATGCAAAACATGCATGGTCACTATTCATAACGTTTACACACGCTTTCTTTCGTTGATCCATACTGGTAAATCAATATATGATGATGCTCGAAGGGGGTTATATTTATTCATGTTGGTTTCTAAATAAAGTACTTCAACCAACGCTCAGCCTGACTCCCTTTCCTGGAACTCTTCATTCTTAACAATGATAGCACTTGAAATATCTTGGTACTTATCACTGATATTAGTTGATTCGCTAACAATTATGTTTTTTGTATTAAAGGATTTGATATCGGTAATTTCACCTTCACTCCCAGTTTTTACATAGAGCCCAAAAAGTTCAAAATTCATTTTAATTGTTTTGTGCTCTACTAAAACATTATCTACCAAGCCAAACACTGTAGGTTGAACATTTTTTTAAAAATGATTCAATACTCTAAGTTTTTTCTTTACTAAAAAGTATATAACTAGCAATTCGACTTTTAAATGCACTACCAATTTGTTGAATATTTCCAGAATTGTTTTCATGACAAGCATTATTTTTATGATTAATACTGCGCAAATGTCCCTGCATCATTGAAAAGGGTATATCAATATTGCATACATCACAGTGTGTTATTTAAGGTTCACCATTCTTCATTCTTTTCGCTGAATAACTATTTTTACATTCTTTAAACGTTTACTCTTTTGAACATTTATTTCTGAACAGTCACCTCCTATTTCATTACATTCATTTAATGGTTCTGTGCTAGTTGATGGTTTTACAGTTTTTAGTTCCTGTTGTTCACCATGCACTTCAATCATGTGGGACTAATATCGCTTTACAGTAGAAAAACCAAGTTCGCAAACTAAACATGAGAATGGTGCTGAACTGACAAGTTTTAAACGTACATGTTGTGTAAGATTATCCTGTCTGTTAAATGTCGTAGTACAATAACTGCACGCGAACATTTTAAGATTATGTTTAGTACTTGCATGACGTTGTAGGCTGTCAGGTCTTGAAAACTGTTTATTACATTCACCACACTTGAACATAATGGTCACTTTTCCGAATTACCTATAAAAGAAGGAAATCATCAATGTTAATAAAATATAAAACAAAGTAAAATATAAATAGTTTATTTATTATATATAAATTATAGTCAATGGTTGTAGCAGGGTATTTAATTTAATCGTTTGTGAACTCATACCAAGTCTAATTTCAAGTTGATCCAACTTTTTGACCACCAAAATATATCACTGTCACTGACACCTAGCAGTGAACAATGGAACTCAATTAAGCGATAATCAAATCTAACCTACAAACTTATCTTCACACCATGGTCAAGTAGTTCCAACTTTGGCTAGCAAATACCATTGTCACTGACACCTAGTAGTGAACGTTGGAACTTGATAAAGCGTTAATCAAATCTAACCTACAAATTTAGCTTCACACCATTATCGAGTAGTTCCAACTTTAGTTACCAGGTACCATTGTCACTGACACCTAGTAGTGAACTTTGGAACTTGATAAAGCGTTAATCAAATTTAACCTACAAATTCAGCTTCACAAAATTGTCGAGTAGTTCCAACATTGGTTAACAAATATTGTCACTGACACCTAGCAGCGAACGTTGGAACTTATTAGAGTGTTAATCAAATCTAACCTGCAAATTTAGCTTCACACATCATAGTCAAGTAGTTCCACTTTTGACTATCAAATAAATCATTGTCATTGACATCTTGCTGTGAACATTGGAAAATATCGCTCTGGCTGTTCAAAAGTTATTATAGGGGGTACTTACCTTTAATAATTTATCATCTGCTGCCACTGACTGAACAGGAATCTGCTAACCTACAGGTACGCTAATTATCTGTAAACAAATCTCTCAATCAATCAATCAATAAATAAATACATTCCAATCAATAACTTTAACATCAATTAGTAATAAAAGACTACAATCCATTAATAATAAGTACTTACCTTGCAAAATAATTTAATGATTTTCCACCAAAAAGTCTTTTTTGCAACTGTTGAGCAGTAATAAAGCACTGTTCACTCGTAGCAAGTAATAAAGACAGACAGTAGGGAAATGTATGACACCTTCCTTATATAGGCTGAGATTGCTTGTGTCAGCAGTTTTGCAGATCATTGCAATTCCTATCCTGTACACCTGCCAGTCCAAAGTGCATTAGGAACACCTGTGCGGTATCAGATTACTGCTGACTTTGCATGATCATCACCCATTGTCTTGATGAACACCTGCGGTTTTAAATTACTGCAGCGTTAGTCATAGCAACAGAACTGCGCGCTCTCTGCCATGTCAGCAATATGACACAGGAAATAACAAGTCGGCTTACTGCACGTACAATCTCCTCAGTTTTAACATCTTAAAAACGTGCGTTATTCTCTTTCAACTACAAATGACACATCATCCTCTAAGTTAGATCCCTTGACCTGTCCTCATATTGCATGTGCCCCGTGTACTAGTGTGTGTTCATTAACCCTAGCACTAAAACATATTCATCCACCAAGTTTTGCACTTACCCCTTGACATGTCCTCTCTCTACCAAGTTTTACACTTATACGAACCAAAACAGGATGTGGCTTGTTAGCATGCATGTGGTTTTCACAAGGAGGACAGTAATAATGTCATCTCACACGTGTTCACATGTATTTCGTCACTTTCCTTTCATATCGTTATCACATTGTAGTAGTGAGGGCTGGCGAACAACGTCAGTTCAACACACTGATTTACACACAAATGTAGTTAGTCCCTTTGACATAATTTAAATAAATCCATGGGCTAGTCCATAGGGACCAGGCCAAAGGGACCGGTCCAAAGGGATCAGTCAAAAGGGACCCATCAACAAGGACTCGTCAACAAGGACTCGTCCACAAGGACCTGTCAACAAGGACTCGTCAACAATGACCCATCAACAGGGACCTGTCCACAGGGACTGGCCAACAATGACTCGTCAACAATGACCCGTCAACAGGGACCCGTCCAAGGGGCTAGTCAACAGGGACCAGTCTAAAGGGACGAATCAACAGGGATCAATCAAAAGGGGCTAACGCCTCAAGGCCTGACATGCCCCTCTTTGATCATTGGTTTGCCTATCGACAAGCATCGCTTGGAATACTTTTTAATCACCCCTCGTGGGTTCGGTTAGGTTAGGTTACACTACAGCCGCCATCTTTTAAAAAGCTATGAGTGAGTGCGTAAAAACCAAAAAACAAGCATGTTAATTCATATTGGCTTTCCACCGTACACATGTTTCTTGTGTGTCACAACGTTTAATTTCATATTAGCATTCAAACTCCCACATGTTGCACTTGGAAAGCGAGATTCTCTAAAAAATACAATTTCACCCCCTAGTATGGGTAGGTTTTATTTTAGGGTGGAAATATGTTGTCCAATGGAAAGGGGGTGTCAGCCCGAGTTCAACGACACCTTATTCGTCAAAATCCGACCATGCGTTTGAGAGATATCGTTCCGCCGCCATCTTGTAGGTGGAAAGCCGCAGGTGGGGCCAGAACACCCCAAAAACCACTACTAATAACACTGACTGAACTGGAATTCAGCCCAATAAAGAATTAGCATCAACTGCTGTATCAAAATAAATGGTGAATAAAATGTCACCTTCAAAAGTTATGTGTGCTGTGTGCGAGCGGCGATAAGCTGTAAAGAAATGATCACTTAACGAGAATTCGCATCCAAACGACCATTCGAATAAGTCGCGAATTCCCGTTTTGCGGATCGAAGTTACGGCATATGGGAATACACACAAGAAGTGGCTAACACAAATAATTAAACACTGACATACCCTAACACTTTATAAAGAATATCACAATAAAAACATGGATGTATTCTAATAAAATAGTCGCCGAATCCGGACTTACACTTGCAAAGCTAGTGCCGCGATAACATGACATACACAAAACACAGGCTGACCGGTGTCACCATACATTTACATATGAAAATTTGGCGTCACAAACTGCCAAATCGACAACAACAAAATAAGTAAAACGCCCAAAAAGGCCGTACAAAAACATGAATGAGCAATGAGTTTTATTAACATGACACAAGAATAATAGGGATGCGGCATGAATAGCTCCCCATTTAAATCGCAACAAATTATAATCATTCAGGCTTTAATACAAAATTCTTACCAAGCAAGAAACAGGTCTCACTGCCAACTGCTAATGACCTTATCTAACCCTTTGATATACGAGGCGAGCGCACCGCTCATTCACTCACTCTACAAATACCATAGCTGTGTCGTGACAAAAATAGACTCCGGGCTCCCCTCGGCTCCTTGAGTACCGTAGAACATGCCACCCTTAGGCCTCTGTAAACTCGTGCATATAATTCATAAAACGACAGACACATCTTCAATAACCCACACTGGGATATCAAGATTCAAATATCTCCCGATCAATCGCCCATTGGGTTTCGAGTTGCGGAGGATTGCGGCAGACAGGAGATGAATCAAGTCACTCCCCGCAAGCATTTAAATACACACACACACCACATGACACAAACACCTGTATTCAACTCCAAGACCCACTCACACACGCACGCCAGATCAGAGTTCCCTACTGTCTCCACAAGACAAGTAACAAGTGAATTTAAATGAAATTAATTACGATAAAGCTTTTCGTATCAACAAATTGCAACAAGGCAATACCACAAATTATATTTAAACAGCCTGATCGACTATAAATTCACAAGACAATTACAATGCCCCCAAATCTGAGATGATGTGAATTTTACTGCAAGATTCATTTATCACCGTGACCCTAGTTTCTTGGTCATGAAATACTCGGTTACACGATAATTTCTATGCACTCCCACGCGTCATAAAAGTCACGTACACAAGACAAAAACACAAAATAAAATCTAAACACTATATTTACATAAATTGTAACGTTACGCCCACGAAAATAACAAGTATGTCAGCTACACGAAGAACACTAAGAATTTACATTTAAAGGACAAGCAAAACAAATATTTACAAGATTTCCCATACAACACGCAACCCGACCCGTCCAAAATTAAATAAATTTAATTTCTTTCTCATCACTTTCAGCCCATCATTACGTCATGGATATCGCCTGCCATCTTCCCTATGTGGTGGCCTAGCCCATCATAGACATCTCGGCAATGGTTGAAACGGATGTCTTCCTTCCTTCAATGGCTGTGTAGTTTATCTTGCTGTTATGAGAAAATTCAATATTAGCACACGCTTTATTCCTGCTATCTAACTGCTGTAATTTTGACTACTCGATTCATCGAAAAAGTTCGTTCAGCAGTGCGTCGACTGGCCCTAACTTATCGTAAAACTTTAAACACATCGCACACCACACACAACTAGAATAGTAAATAGGGCCTATGCGGAATTTTACAAGTACTTTGCATCGCACAGATGCCCAAAATGTTCAAGTCTCAAAGTATCTAGTGCCCTCACTGACACGCAGAATAAGTATCAATTCTCAACGTCGAATGTTGAATGTTATAACACCGCACTCATAGCACTATTTATACAAAAATCACACAAAATTGAGAGAAGGGGTAATCCGCTCAGCTAAATTCTATAATACTAGGGCTACCAGCATGTGTGACCACTCAAAATGATCGTGACATTCAGTATGTCACGAATTTAATCGTGCGCAAGCAAATCGATCGTACAGATTTAATTGAATTGATTGCCGCCAATTCCTCGTTCCTGCCGTTGTGATATTATATCCCGGGTCCAGCGGCGTCATTTCCTCTCATTGGCTGTTCATCTCGCACATTTCGCGGGTCCTCTGCGAAACTCCGCCCGTGGGTGTGGTCAAGACATCATTTCTTCTCACTCACATTTCACTCGTTCCTTGTCTTGAAGCTAGCGGACAATGAAATATCTTCGCCTTGCGTCATGAGCGTACAGACGCGCTGTAGGTTCTTCGCCTGTCTAACTGTATTTCTGTGGCTTCCAGAAAGGATGTTGTAAATAGTTTTTGCATCCCCATCCTTTTGTCTTATGGAATGTGGACGCGACCCTTCGTTTCCAACTCAAGTACCTGAATATTGTGACATCTTATCGAATTCTGGCCTCACCAGTGCTATTATATCATACAGCAAGAATAACATATAGAATCATTATTATGGGACCAATATTAATGGTTCAGTACAAAAGAGTTCTAGAATATGCCCGTGCAAGTTAAATAATCCCTGAGTTTTAAATAAATAGTCTATATTCCATTCTTTCATGTGGTATAGCGCACCTCTAGTGCACGATTCCTACGTCACATGACAAGATTTGTCTTGTTTAAACGATAATGCAATGTATGGCCATGCATGTTAAAGCGTATGTACAACTTAAGTAATAATTATTATGGTTAATCGGCTAAATATCCTTTGACAAAAACTATAAAAAAATGTAAAATAAAAATTATAGCTCAGGTAACCTCTTGGGCTAGCTACCTATACAAGACAATCAAATAAATAATTACCTAATAATAATGAAAAATGAAAATCCACAGCCTGCTTCCAGTCTCCGACCGGGTCAGGAATGGAATGAATGAAGCCCCCATCTAGCGGCGAGGATATGGACTGTGCCTGCTGCCGAGACCTGACGCACTCCTCTGGGGCAATGATTAAATGAATGACAGATGAAATGAAATGATAGTGGAGAGTGTTGCTGGAATGAAATTGTGACAGGGAAAACCGGAGTACCCGGAGAAAAACCTGTCTACCTCCGTTTTGTCCAGCACAGATCTCACATGGAGTGACCGGGACTTGAACCACGGACCCAGCGGTGAGGGGCCGGCGTGCTGCCGCCTAAGCCACGGAGGCTCTACCTAATAATAATAATAATAATAATAATTACCTACTAGTTTTTGGTCCTTTGGCTAAATCTAAATAAAAATCTAGGGTTAGTAACCTAGTAACCTTGGCAAAATCTAAAAATAAAATGTAATATAAAAATTATAGCTGAGGTATCCTATACAACTCAATCAAATAAATAATTACCAAATAATAATAAAATGTATTCGTTATGTCCTTAAGTCAAAATCTAAAAGTCTAATAAAAATAAATAAATATTAAATAAATAATAAATTAAATATTAAAATAAAAGAAATTAAAAAACTAAAACTGAAATTTTAAAAATGTCTACTTGCGTCCTCTTGGTAAACCCCTAAAAGGAAGAAATTAAATAAATATATAAATAATAATAATAAATAATAATTAAATAAAAAATAAATAAAAAATAAATTATAATCAATAACCAATAAATAATCATTTAAAAAGCCCGCCAGACTCTCGCCACTAGTCACGTGTTCAGAGCAAGGTATAGTTGCATACAAATAAAATGGGTGTCTCACATGTCGTTAAGCCCTTTGTGCAAAATTTAGCTAAATTAATGGTCTGCAGTAAAAGGGGTATCCTAAAATAAAATATGGGTCCTTCGGAAAAATTAAAAGAATTCCATAATAATGAATGTGGCCAATTCATTCAACACCTCACACAAGTCTGTGGGTTTACGGGTTCACGAAATATAACGGGATGATGACCTACTCGTTTTGGGTCCTTTAGTTAAATCAAGAGAACACAATCCTTAAATACTAATTTTAAAAGTCGGCCACAGTCTTGCCACTAGTCACATGCTAACAGTAAGGTATAGTCGGGTGCAAATAAAATGGGTCCCTCACATGTTGTTAGGCCCTTTGGTAATTGTTTTGTAAAAGCAATGGTCTACAGTAAAAAGAGGTTCATCTCGAGCAATTCATTACCTCACACAAGTCTGTACGTTTACGGGAACACTAAATATAACAGGTAGATGACCTATTAGTTTGTCAAAATGTGGATAAATCTATAAAATATGTTGACCATGACAAAGAGGGTAACATGCCAATTCATTTGACACTCACACAAGTCCGTGGGTGTACGGGTTCGCGAAATATAATGGGTCAATGACCTATTCGTTTTGGGTCCTTCGGAAAATTAAAAGAATTCCATAAATAATCATTTTAAAAGCCCGCTATCTTACAAAAGCCGCGAGTGCGCATGCATACAAAAGTCATTATTTCACCCCCAGGTAAGGGTAGTTTTTATCTTGGGGTGTACATAAGTTGTATGTAGGAAAGGGGTCTTCATCCCGAGTCAATTGACACCTCACGTGGCCATCTTCGATTATTGGTTCGCGAGATATCGGAAATCTTACATAGCTGAGAACGTACAGTCGGTGACACAATAAAAGGGGTGAGTTTAAATTACTGCCATCTCTCTACTTTGCTACAATAGTGAATACACTCATTCATTCTTTGCATATTACGTAATGGTGCACGATCAGGTGCAATTTGCCTGGCCTATCACTTCTGCAACAACAGCACATGTGTTGGAGGGTCATTGACAAACTCGTCGATATGGACTTGAATGTCATGCTGAAGGGTGCAAGTAGCTTCGCCCCCGTGATTGACATATACCAGATAAGAATTAACTTGTCTGCCTGTCAAATCAGTTGCGCCCACCGGAAGGTTTTTATAACATCCTACATATCTCAGTTATGGTGGTGTGCTTTCGCTTTTTGATAAAAACTTGAGTCGTGTTACAAAGACATATTGTAATTTATATGCACATACTTTTCATTCGTGTGTATTGTGTTTACTATGAACGGAAGCCTATACTGCGTCTGTGGTTATAACATTATTTATTTCATGTGCTTGGTCTACGATTGGATTTATATCTACCTAGGTATATCTATATCTATATCTATATCTTGAGCCATTTTTATGAGAACTATGATTTACTTCATTGTGCCATTTTTATCTGATGTGATGAATCTACGCCTTTGTGGTGCGTGAAACCTTGGTCTGTGAAGCTATTAATAGCCCTCTGATGTCTTAATACCATATATGGACATATCTAAATCTTGTCCCCTTATTGGCCAGTGATTTATATATTGGAAGGGGTCGTGACCAATCAAATTTTACCACGCAGTTACCTTTGTGTTGCGTCGTCATTTGCTTTGTCTCGAGGCATTTCTTTCTTGCAGCCAAGTAGGCTAGACGTATTCCCATATTCTAGGGGAAGTGCCCGTGTTCAAGGTGAAACCATGGCGAGATGTCTGTAAGGCGTAATCAATATTGCTTTACTGTAGTTCAGTTTCATATTTCGGCAATTTAAAACTCTTATTCTGTGTTATTTTCTTTTGGTCGCTTGTACTTGCCCCCTCCCGATATTTTCCCTCCGCCCTTTGTGTGCGTGTAATTGCTGGTGAGTTTTGTTTTGTATGGTAGTGTTATTCTCATTTATTTTGATAACGTAGTTTTTGTACTTTAAGGGTTGAAAGTTATGTATGTGGGCTGTCTTCGTTTTACTCTGGTGTGCGTGACGGTGGGTTTGCCTACCTTGTAGGGGGCACCTTTGGGTCTGCCATCCAGAGTGTATCTTATCGTAGAACAACATAACGGGATTGGAGATTATTTTTTCTTGCTTCCCGTAATGCTTTGTTCTTTATCTTAAAGAGTTCACAAGAGGTCTCACCATTGCTATTTGCTGGTGACCTAACCTGTGATATTCTTGTATCTGTGCATGCCCATATTTTTGCGCATCACATATTTTTGTCGTCTTTGTGTGCCCTTATCTCCTAAGCATACTTTCAATTTTTAAAGTATATTTTTGGTTTTGCCGATAATTTAATGTAATTTTTTCTTTTGTCTAATTTCCTATTTTTTCTCGTAACTCACTCGATCTTGCATGTGCCTCCGCGTCTTTTTTCTCATGCCTCCCCTCCCTCTCACCCCTCTACGCCCGTTCTGAACCATTGTACCCCCTCCTATTTTGTTCATCCCTTTGACACGCTTTGTCTAAATTTTTAGAACGTATCTTGACTTCGTTGAGTGTAGTCGTTTCTGAGTTTTGTCTTTTTATCTAATTGCGACATACTTACATTTAGTCATCGTTTCATCTTGCCTTGAACACGTTATCTTAACTTATCTTATTTTATTTCATTTTCATATAATTTAATTTAGTATATTTTCGATTTTATTCCTAATTTGTATTTTTCTTGCGGTAAAATAGTTTTGTGGTTAATTTGTTGGTCATTTCTCTTCTTGCTTTTAATATCTCTGGGATCGTTGTGCATTGTAGTTGTTATTTTAATACTTTTATCTTTGCCTAAGTATCTCTGCTTTTGCGTCACGCCTTATTTTAATTTTAGTAACCTTCTTCGAGTTTTGTCTGTTTTTTGCTATATTTTGGTTTGTCGGTCTTATTAGCGTACTTGTGACGTTAATACGACCTACACGGCCTCTGATTTAAATTTGTTCATCTTTGGATTTTACTGTAGTTTAATTTTATTTAGCTTTCCCCCTTCCTTTTGGGATTGCTTTCTGGTTTGCCTTTTAAAATTTGGGCCCAGCGAAAGCCAAACAAGACTGCGATCTCCCCGTTTTTCTTTCTTCTATTTTATTTTATTTTAGATTTCTTCGGGGATAGGGGAAGAGCTTCAGCTACGCTTCCACTGACGTCTGCTGCATACGTAAGTATATGTTTATTACTATTACTTCATTTACGTTGCGTACATTCTACATAGTATAAAACCAAGTCCCCGATTCTTGGATGTTACGGGTAAACTCGAGAACCACTGAATGGATTTTGATGCGGTTTTCACCATTCTGTAAAGGATATCTCGAGGAAGGTTTCTGTAGAAAATAATTTATTTATGACCAAAGGAAGTCAGGCACTAACGATTTCAGTGGAAAGGTCGAAAAAACTGGCGTCCATGCGCTCTTTAAGCTTACGCTGGGCTAACCGTTAAAAATATCTATATGTAAGAATTGTTCACCATGATAAGGTCTACAAAACAGCCCGGGAGAGCATATCTCTATCTTCAATACATCGCCTACTATAAGTATATTTACGTTTTCATTTCTTCCAACAATCTCAATTCAGTTACTGAGGCGACAGTTTACGAGATAGCTAGGGGCGAGTCTATCACCCCAGTTACAGCTTAGCAAGCGGGCGAGCTTATTGCCCCAGATACAGCCAGCAGCAAACTGTCGAGTCGTGTTGAGTTAAAAACTTTAGAGAAGAGTGGTTGTGTTTGGAGTTTCCCTGGAAGTGCAACTTGGCTTTTCTTCATTTCGCCTGTGAACTTTTCGTTCCGCAAAATTCACAGTCAAGTTAAGATTGGACAGAAGGGGGATTTGTGTTTCATGCACCTCGCCATTCTTAAATTACGTCTGATAAGAATTTGTTGCACATGCATCTCCCTGATAATATAGTTAATCGTCCATTCAGTGATTTTAACCCATCATTCCGCGACGTAAAACGGATATTGGTCGTTGTTCATTGACATTGGAAAAAAGTGCGTATCACGTAATGCATTCATAACTGTTCCCGGGCGAAGCCGGGTCGGGTTGCTAGTACTTAGTATAAAACTAAGTCCCCGATTCTTGGATGTTACGGGTAAACTCGGAAACCACTGGATGGATTTTGATGCGGTTTTAACCATTCTGTAAAGGATATCTTGAGGATGATTTCTGTAGATAATAATTTATTTATGATCAAAGGAAGCCGAGCAGTAACGACTTCAGTGGAAAAGTCGAACAAAAACCTGGCGTCCGAGCGGTGTGTATGCTTACGCTGGGCAAACCGTAAAAAATACATAAATACTATGAGTGTAAGAATTGTTCAGCATGAAAAGTTCTACAAAAAGTCCGCGAGAGCATATGTCTATGTTCGATACATCGCTCACTATACGTGTTTTTACGTTTTAATTTCTTCCCACCGTGTCCATTCAACTACTGAGGCGACAGTTTATGAGCTAGCTAAGGGCGAGTCTATCCTCCCTGTTAGAGCCTATTGCCCCAGATACAGGCAGCAGCAAACCGTTGAGCCGTGTTGAGTTAAGACTTCTGAGAAGGGTGGTTGTGATTGGAGTTTCCCTGGAAGTGCAACTCGAGTTTTCTTCATTTCGCCTGTGAAACACAGTCAAGTTAAGATTGGACGGAAGGGGTGGTGTATTCTTGGAATACAGGGTAAGATAGAGTATACTTTTACTGCTCTTTGCTTGTTCATTCCTTCCTTTTTCTCAAACACCAACAGTGATCTTCTAATTTCTCCTTGCTGTTTAGGGTTCTCATGTTACTTGTGAGTCTGTTCTAGATATATATCTTCCATGACCCACCTAGTGTCATCTAGCTGCGAATCTCTGAAGTTCCTCAATTCTTCCTTGTGCAAGAGGACTTCCTTATCAATCTGGCCACCAGATCTCGTCAACATCGCCAGCTATCATCTCCGTGATCAAGAGAACTTCGTCTACTTTTTCACCCACCAGGCTGCGATAGTGTCACCTACTATCAACCCTTTGAAGACCATTTCATCAAGAAAAGATTTTTTTTTGTCATGTTGGTTATTCTTATATGTATTCCTTTAGTCTCCTACCCCCCACTCTTTTCCCTTCCCTGTTCCCTCTGTGCTTTGCTGAGCGTGTCTCACTTGTACGTCGGCAGTCGACTTAGTCAGTTGAAGCTCTACAAGAAATAGCCTCCTCAACTAAAGAGGCATTCTTTTAATTCCACGCCATGTTGGAACTTTAATGTAAACCGTCAAAGGGAACTTCACCATCGCCATGAAGCAAAAGATAAGTACCGTCTACAGGTTTTAACCTCATTCTCGTCGTCTTTTAATAACTACATGCTTTTAACGATCATTTTATAGGCAGTGTGAGATTACTATATTTGGGGCAATAATCATCCTTCGCGGGATTTTCCATGTTGAGCTTTTGTCTGTCTATGCCAATCTTAATAGAAAGCAGCATTTCTTATGAGAAAAATTCTCACAACGTGGGATACCATTGAATTACCCACTGTCTATAAAATACTTAGCTCGTTCCACCGCTGGAATAACTTTGGCCCTATTCTTCAGTTAGGATTGCTCTGGAACCTTCCAGAATCTGCACTCCATCTACCAGTCGTACCGTCATGTATTTTCCACTCACATGTGGAAATACTATTTCAAACTAAGGAATCTTCCTTATGAATTACTGCTCAATAGCTAATTTTTCTTCCTCCGTTGGGATTTTCTCTGGCGTATTTAATGATAATCTGAAACCTTCTCAAGCAATAGACTCTCGCCTATCTAGTGCAACTAGTTATTTTCCATAATTGCAATAACTTTCTTTGCCATAACTTTTGTGCTACTACAGTGACCTTTTCATCCATTTTAACAGACTATAGTGAAAACCAGTGTTTGTTCAACATTTCTTCCGCGTCGCGTTCGTCCGAATACCATAAATACGGCCATGAACACTTATCCTCAATTCCATTTGATCTTTCCCAAACTCCTTACTAACAAACCAAAATAATAAAATTGTTACTTTAGGTCTTTTTCAATGAGGTGTCACTCTCAACTAGTGCCCTCCCTTTGTTTTTGCTCCATATACAACGAATTAATGTCTGCATAACTACGTGTTTGGTACACGTTTCAAATTATCTTGTTTCTCCCTTCTAATTAGGGAATACAATTTCTTTCAACTCATAAGTGAGTTATTTCTAGGTTTCACGAAAGGGAAACTTGCCCCATTTGTCTCGTGATTCCTACTTTAACATAGGAGGTCTAGAAACTTCCTTTCGACTTTCTCTTCAGGTTTCACAGTAAGTGACCTGCCCTATTTGTATAACTACTAAAATGTAATTCAGCTTTAATATAAGAAGTTATAGGAACTTCTACTTTATTCTTCCTGTTTTTGTTATTGTTATTTCCGAAGTTGTTACTCTTTCTAAGATATTTACCTAGAATTTCGTAAAAGTACACAACTTGTACTTGATTTATTGTCTAACTGTAATCACTTTAATTCTATTTAATTTTTTTATTTTATCTTCGCCGTTTCAAAATCTTGCGAAGATTTTAAAACATATAAAGGTTTGAAACCAAAAGAATTGTTAATTGCCTGGCGCAAGCTTTAAACGTTTTCTGAGGTCTGCGACCCCAAATTGTTAACAAAATTGAAATTATATATTTGTTAAATTCATTACACTCTTTTGCATGGTTAAATATATTAAAGAGTTCTTTTTCGCTTTCTCATTTTTCTAGTATAACAGTTAGGCAAGATCCTGTCTTCCTTGACTCTTCCCACTTAATGCAAATAAATCTCTTGATAGGGTTTTCACCACTTGTTGCATTTGAGCAAGAACTCTTAGTTGACAACTTGGTAAAGTCTCTCTTAGCTTTAATAGCTAATTCTAACTGGCCAGTAAGGCAAGCATAGCTCGCTACGCCAGCTTCCTGCTTGTGGAGATTCTCTCCAACACTTATGGTTAGTTTTTCAAAATATAAGTGTTTCTCATTGTCTAAACTTTTAGTCGGTTCTTTGCTGGGTAAAAGCTTAGCCATTTCCAAATACAATTCTTGGTGCACTTACCAAAATTATTCCCAAAGGTATAATTGTTTTATCCCTATCCTTCTTGGAAGCATTTGGTCGCTCCTTATGAATTCTACAATTTCGAAAACAAAAAATATCGAAACCTATTCAAATTATTGGCATTCTTCAAATTACTTGTCTAAAAACAAACTCCTTTGAACAGATACATAATAAATCTGTTACGCTTTGTCTTGCCAGACCATCACCCTTCCCCATAGTAGACATATGTATGCTTGAGAGGGAATACGCTAAAGCCACTCTCTTGCAAACCGCCCAAGTTCCAGCTGCGTCTCCCGTTAGCTTTGCCCAGGTCCTTACTCACTTTAGGTATCGGAGAGCTGATTTGCAATGGCAGCCACCTTTTAGTATATTTAAAGTTAAACTTATAACTTTTGTAGGACTCTCCTCCTATTTCTCCATCCATTTTCTTCAGTCCGAACCCCACTTCCTTTTCTTCATCATATTCCCTTGGTGGTTAGGTTATTCCCAAGTCAATAATCTACCCAAAACTTGGTCCCAGAAACCCAGGAGAGTCCATTTGTCATTTTCTATTTTTTTCTCAAGGGTTATATGACAATACTTTGCAAATTATTAATATCTGCTTTGAATCTTTCAGCTATAACTACATCGTGCAAAGCCTGTGAAGTGGAAAGAGGCCGCTCCTGTCTCCTTTGGTGTGTCCCTTTATTTCAACTTATTTGCTGCTACCAGCCTGGCAGCATTTCCAAGGTTCCACAGTTTCGTAAGTTATACTTTAATCTACCTACCTTGTCATGGCTCCTACTGAAAAGGATAAGGATGAAAAACTTACTTCTAAACGAGCATCCCATAAAGGGCAAATTACCCGATTCAGAAAATACATCAAAGAGCTAGATCCCTCAGAAGCTCAATTAAACTTGTTAAAACATCGTGTAAGGGATTTTGAACGCTCAAATGAAAATTATTATAACATCCAAACTGAAATAGAAACTTGCATGCTCAATCAAACCGAAGATCGAGTCGAAGTAGAAAACCAATATTACGAAGGTATAGGTTCTGCTTTCAAAATAATACGCCAACTCGAAGAAGAACAGAAAAAAGACGCTTCTGTTCTTGGTTCCCTTCACGAACAACAAACCTCTTTTCGCGATGGAACTCACAAGCCCAAACCAATTCTACCTAAGATTAATTTACCCCACTTCTCTGGAGACGAATCTACTTGGGATTCTTTCTATGAATTATTTTGCTCTCTTGTTCATGACAATGAAGACATTCAAGTCATCTACAAGTTTCATTATTTGAGATCTATCCTCCGAGGTCAAGCTCTGCAGTTAGTTGAAGCACTCCCCTTAAGTGCCGAAAACCACCCCATTGCCTTTAACTTATTGAAAGAAAGATACGGAAATTTATGGTTACGTATTCAACGCCATATGAAGGCTCTATTTAACCTACCTGCGTCACAGCACAATGACGTCACTAGTTTGCGTACTCTCATCGATACTACACAACTTCACGTTAAAGCTCTGTGCCAATTAGATCAACCCACTGAACTCTGGGACACTTTCCTAATACATTTAGTGGTTTCTAAAGTTGATGTTGCTACCCTCAAAGCTTGGGAGATTGAACTTTCTAGAGAAGACAATTACTCTTACGAGCATTTAGTCACTTTCATAAATGCTAGATGCCAACTCTTAACCGCTTTAGCCAATCAAAGTGAACCCTCATCCCCGAGTTCTAAATTTGAATTAATGTCTCTTAAACCCAAAAGCGAACGCTTAGCGTCTAGTACTCAAAAACCTGGGTCCAGCTCATCTAAACTTAAGTCAAACACTACTGGTTACCCAACTAGGTCTAGTGAACGCCGTATTGCTAGCTCTCTTGTTTTAAACACTCAAAGTGAACCCCGCAAGAGTTTAAATGAACCTTTAAAGTGCATACTTTGTAAAGATTCCCATGCCTTATATCTATGTAAATCCTTTAAAGAACTGTCAGTCGACGACAGAAGGAAATTTGTTTCCCAGAACAAACATTGCTTCAACTGCCTAGCGCCCACGCATTCTGCTTCAAATTGCAAGTCCACAAGACTTTGCTTCCATTGTGAAAAAGCTCATCACACTTTACTACATCGTCATGATCAGGCAAGGTCATCGACAGCATCTACTTCTCAGAAAAGTGATAATGCTAACAGTTCCAATGCTTCATCGTACATTCAAAATGCCAAGTCCATTCGTAGTGCCCAAGTATTATTGTCTACTGTCCAAATCGAAGATCAGGATAACTTTGGCAACTGGGTTCGTGCACGTGGTCTTCTTGATTCAGCGGCAACTCATGATTTTGTATCTAATTCTTTGATTAGAAAACTAGGCCTACCTGTAAACCCCACTTCTATTAACGTATCGGGCATTAACAGCTCAAAATCGCAAGCTTTACAGTTCTCAAAGCTAACCATAAGAGACATTTGTCACAGAAACAACTTTCTCAAACTGAATTGTCTCATTCTCAATAGCATTGGAGAAGACACTCCAAGTCACTCTGTGGATATTTCAGGGTTAAACATTCCCTCGCATCTAAGGCTAGCCGATCCTTTGTTCAACATACAAAACCCCATTGACATACTCTTTAGTGCCAATGTTTTCTGGAATTGCCTTCGTAAACAGGTTCGCAAGTTATCCTCAAACGTGGTCGCCAGAGACACTAATTTTGGATGGATCGTCACCGGTCAACTTCCCCATTATTCTCCCCAACCCGCATCGCAATGTTACTTCGCCAATACTGACCTGGAACAGTTCTGGAGGCTCGAAAGCGTTGATTCTCCTAACGTGACCTCTTCAGAAAATGAATTCTGTGAGCAACTTTTCCTGAACACCACCACTCGCTCTTCTGATGGTCGGTTCATTGTTCAAATGCCAAGATTACATAATCCCCCTAAACTTATTAACTCTCAACCCAAAGCTCGAAAAGCTCTCTTTGCTATTGAGAGCAAATTCAAGAAAGAACCTCTCGTTAAACAGAAGTACACTGACTTCATGGATGAGTATGAAAGCTTAGATCATATGGAAGTTGTTAACAAATCTGATGATGAATTGCACCCCCAATTGAAACGGTTTTCTTAAATCATCATCCCGTGTGGAAAAACCCTATTGTAAAGGATAAAATCCGAGTTGTTTTCAATGGTTCATCACCTGACGTTAATGGCAACAGCCTTAACGATACTCTTTACTCTGGTCCCGCTATTCAGTCAGATCTATCTGCTATACTCTTAAACTTTCGATTATTTCCCATAGCTGTTATAGCGGATATAAAACAGTTGTACCGTCAAGTTTTAATTCAGCCTGAACAACGAGATCTCCAAAGAATCTTGTGGCGCGATGAAATCAGTAGGCCCATTAAGGTATTTCGTTTAAAAACGGTTACTTATGGCTTAAAACTTTCCGCTTTCCTTGCTATCCGATCCCTACACTTGTTAGCTTCTCAAGATGGTCATTTATTTGATTCTAAAGCTTCTGAAGCACTAACTACGTCATTCTATGTTGACGATTATTTGCAGTCCTTCCCCACTCTGGAGGAAGCTTCTTTCGTGTCCTTAGAACTTCAGGCATTGCTAAGGAATGGAGGTTTCCCACTTCATAAGTGAAATTCCAACTCCCCTGAGTTTCTCGCCCAGTTTCCTATTGAAGACGTAGATCCCTCCTCTGTCGAAATTTGTGGAAACTCCGAGTCCATAAAAACTCTTGGAGTTCATTGGTGCACTAGCACTGACACTCTCATCTATAAAGTTTCGCTCGCAGAAGAGCTCCCTAACACAAAAAGACAAATTCTCTCTGAAATTGCAAATTTTTTTGATCCGCTTCAATTCCTTGCCCCAGTTATCGTTATAGCCAAACTTTTCATGCAAGAGCTATGGTCGCTCAAATGTGAATGGGACGACACTGTTCCCCTTTCTTTTCTTAACAGATGGCTTTCTTTTCGCAGCAATTTGCTTGATCTTTCCCTTATTGAAATTCCCAGGAATTTAATTAATGCTCATCCTAATGCATCTTTTTTCCTTCATGTGTTCACGGACAGTTCCGAAAAAACTTACGGTTGCTGTGCATATTTGTTTCATTGCAGTTCATTAAATGGATCTTCAGTTTCCAACCTTGTTTGTGCCAAATCGAAGGTGGCTCCTCTTAAAACTATCACTTTGCCTAGACTTGAATTGTGTGCTGCACTCATGGCTGCAGAACTTGTTAAGAAATTACGGGAAGTATTAAAAGTCGAATTCTCGCAAATCTATCTCTGGAGCGATTCCATGATCACCCTTTCTTGGATCGCCAAGAACCCCGCTCACTGGCAAACTTTTGTTGCAAATAGGGTTTCCAAAATTCAAACTCTTTCTTCGGGATGTCAATGGAGGCATGTGCCCAGCGCTGACAACCCAGCCGACATAATCTCTCGTGGATGTTTACCCTCTCAATTGGCAGCTTCCCAGTTGTACTGGCATGGGCCCTCGTGGTTAATCGAAGACTCTTCTTGTTGGCCTTCTAAACCTCCAGCTACAAACTCAAACATGCCTGACGCTAAAGCATCTCTATCTCCTGCTTCGTATCTTGTTTCCAACGTTTCTCATCCCTTGTTGTCCCGCTATTCTTCCTTTCACAAATTAATTCGAATTGTCGCCTATCTTCTTAGATGGAAATATCTTGTGGTTGACCAACCTCTTCTCCCCAAACCACACCTTACCAATCATGAATTGAATCTCACAACCATTAAGGTTTTACAACTGACACAGCAAGAAGCCTTTTCTTCTGAACTGTCTTTATTTTCTTCTAAAAGGGATCTTCCCAAATCCAGTCGTCTTCGTGCTTTGGCCCCGTTCCTTGATGACAATGGGTTACTCAGGGTAGGTGGTAGGCTCTCGCAATCTTTGCTCTCTGAGGACAAAAAGCATCCCGTTATTTTGCCTTCTAAACATCACGTAACTTCCTTAATTATACGTGACTTTCATTATCGCAATCTGCATGTTGGTACACGCACTCTGCTTTGCCTCTTAAGGGAAAAGTACTGGATTATAAATGGAATTCACGAAGTTTCCTCTGTAATTCACAAGTGTATTCCTTGCTTCAAAGCGAAACCTAAAGTCAATACTCAATTAATGAGCGATCTGCCCTCCTTTCGCTCTTCTCCTATACGTCCATTTGCTTTAACTGGTGTGGACTATATGGGTCCGTTCCAATATCAACGAAATTCCCCTGAAGCTAAACGCAAATTGTTTGGTAAGCTCTATGTTTCTCTCTTTGTTTGCATGGTTACTGGCGCAATCCATTTGGAACTAGTAACGAATGCCTCTACTTCTTACTTTTTATCAGCTGTCTCTCGCTTCGCTGCTAGGCGTGGTGTTCCTTCAGAGATGTTCTCTGATAACGCTTCCACTTTTCAGGGCGCAGCTTCCTTGTGGAAGAAAGCTCTCACATCTTCTCCTGCCATGGAAAAGATTTCTAATTTTTCCTACTCAAAGGGTTTCAAATGGCGTTTTATACCTCCCTACGCTCCTCATCACGGTGGTAGGTGGGAATCCTGCGTAAAGCTCACTAAACGTCATTTAAGAAAGGTTTTAGGTAATCGCATTCTGACTTATGAAGAGTTTAATTCACTGTCCGTTCTGATTGAAGGTGTTGTTAATGCTCGCCCTTTAACTCCGCTTTCCAATGACCCTGATGACCTGCTTCCACTCACACCTGGTCACTTCCTTATAGGCACTTCTCTTTCCGCCCCTCCCCCCTTTCCAGCTCTTACAGGGATTCTAATCTACCTATTGTTTGGCGTAAACTTGAAGCCCTCCGCAATTCTTTCTGGAAGAGGTGGAACTTGGAATATTTAACTTCCTTGCAACGGAGACAGAAGTGGTTTCTTTCCAGACCCGACATCAAAGTGGGGGACTTGGTCCTGGTTAGGGATGTTTCTCCTGCCCTGGTCTGGATTTCTGGTAGAGTGACCGAGTGTTATCCTGGAAGGGATGGGAGGGTCAGGGTGGCCAGAATCTTGACCACTAACGGTCACATCACAAGACTACTGTCTTTAATTGCTCCATTACCTTTAAATGTTTAATTGTTTATCCTGCTCTCTGTTGGGGGTTGTCCCTCCCAGCTTGGTGTATTCTTGGAATACCCGGTAAGATAGAGTATACTTTTACTGCTCTTTACTTGTTCATTCCTTCCTTTTTCTCAAACACCAACAGTGATCTTCTAATTTCTCCTTGCTGTTTAGGGTTCTCATGTTACTTGTGAGTCTGTTCTAGATATATATCTTCCATGACCCACCTAGCGTCATCTAGCAGCGAATCTCTGAAGTTCCTCAATTCTTCCTTGTGCAAGAGGACTTCCTTATCAATCTGGCCACCAGATCCCGTCCCCATCGCCAGCTATCATCTCCGTGATCAAGAGAACTTCGTCTACTTTTCCACCCACCAGGCTGCGATAGTGTCACCTACTATCAACTCTTTGAAGACCATTTCATCAAGAACAGATTATTTTTTGTCATGTTGGTTATTCTTATATGTATTCCTTTTGTCTCCTACCCCCACTCTTTTCCCTTCCCTGTTCCCTCTGTGCTTCGCTGAGCGTGTCTCACTTGTACGTCGGCAGTCGACTTAGTCAGTTGAAGCTCTACTAGAAATAGCCTCCTCAACTAAAGAGGCATTCTTTTAATTCCACGCCATGTTGGAACTTTAATGTAAACCGTCAAAGGGAACTTCACCATCGCCATGAAGCAAAAGATAAGTACCGACTTCAGGTTTTAACCTCATTCTTTTAATAACTACATGCTTTTAACGATCATTTTATAGGCAGTGTGAGATTACTATATTTGGGGCAATAATCATCCTTCGCGGGATTTTCCATGTTGAGCTTTTGTCTGTCTAAGCCAATCTTAATAGAAAGCAGCATTTCTTATGAGAAATCTTCTCACAACGTGGGATACCATTGAATTACCCACTGTCTATAAAATACTTAGCTCGTTCCACCGCTGGAATAACTTTGGCCCTATTCTTCAGTTAGGATTGCTCTGGAACCTTCCAGAATCTGCACTCTATCTACCAGTCGTAACGTCATGTATTTTCCACTCACATGTGGAAATACTATTTCAAACTAAGGAATCTTCCTTATGAATTACTGCTCAATAGCTAATTTTTCTTCCTCCGTTGGGATTTTCTCTGGCGTATTTAATGATAATCTACAACCTTCTCAAGCAATAGACTCTCGCCTATCTAGTGCAACTAGTTATTTTCCATAATTGCAATAACTTTCTTTGCCATAAACTTTGTGCTACTACAGTGAACTTTTCATCCATCTCAACAGACTATAGTGAAAACCAGTGTTTGTTCAACATTTCTTCCGCGTCGCGTTCATCCGAATACCATAAATACGGCCATGAACACTTATCCTCAATTCCATTTCATCTTTCCCAAACTCCTTACTAACAAACCAAAATAATAAAATTGTTACTTTAGGTCTTTTTCAATGAGGTGTCACTCTCAACTAGTGCCCTCCCTTTGTTTTTGCTCCATATACAACGAATTAATGTCTGCATAACTACGTGTTTGGTACACGTTTCAAATTATCTTGTTTCCCCCTTCTAATTAGGGAATACAATTTATTTCAACTCATAAGTGAGTTATTTCTAGGTTTCACGAAAGGGAAACTTGCCCCATTTGTCTCGTGATTCCTACTTTAACATAGGAGGTCTAGAAACTTCCTTTCGACTTTCTCTTCAGGTTTCACAGTAAGTGACCTGCCCTATTTGTGTAACTACTAAAAAGTAATTCAGCTTTAATATAAGAAGTTATAGGAACTTCTACTTCATTCTTCCTGTTTTTGTTATTGTTATTTCCGAAGTTGTTACTCTTTCTAAGATATTTACCTAGAATTTCGTAAAAGTACACAACTTGTACTTGATTTATTGTCTAACTTTAATCACTTTAATTGTATTTAATTTTTTAATTTATCTTCGCCGTTTCAAAATCTTGCGAAGATTTTAAAACATATAAAGGTTTGAAACCAAAAGAATTGTCAATTGCCTGGCGCAAGCTTTAAACGTTTTCTGAGGTCTGCGACCCCAAATTGTTAACAAAATTGAAATTATATATTTGTTAAATTCATTACACTCTTTTGCATGGTTAAATAAATTAAAGAGTTCTTTTTCGCTTTCTCATTTTTCTAGTATAACAGTTAGGCAAGATCCTGTCTTCCTTGACTCTTCCCACTTAATGCAAATAAATCTCTTGATAGGGTTTTCACCACTTGTTGCATTTGAGCAAGAACTCTTAGTTGACAACTTGGTAAAGTCTCTCTTAGCTTTAATAGCTAATTCTAACTGGCCAGTAAGGCAAGCATAGCTCGCTACGCCAGCTTCCTGCTTGTGGAGATTCCCTCCAACACTTATGGTTAGTTTTTCAAAATATAAATGTTTCTCATTGTCTAAACTTTTAGTCGGCTCTTTGCTGGGTAAAAGCTTAGCCATTTCCAAATACAACTCTTGGTGCACTTACCAAAATTATTCCCAATGGTATAATTGTTTTATCCCCATCCTTCTTGGAAGCATTTGGTCGCTCCTTAGGAATTCTACAATTTCGAAAACAAAAAATATCGAAACCTATTCAAATTATTGGCATTCTTCAAATTACTTGTCTAAAAACAAACTCCTTTGAACAGATACATAATAAATCTGTTACGCTTTGTCTTGCCAGACCATCACCCTTCCCCATAGTAGGCATATGTATGCTTGAGAGGGAATACTCTAAAGCCACTCTCTTGCAAACCGCCCAAGTTCCAGCTGCGTCTCCCGTTAGCTTTGCCCAGGTCCTTACTCACTTTAGGTATCGGAGAGCTGATTTGCAGTGGCAGCCACCTTTTAGTATATTTAAAGTTAAACTTATAACTTTTGTAGGACTCTCCTCCTATTTCTCCATCCTTTTTCTTCAGTCCGAACCCCACTTCCTTTTCTTCATCATCTTCCCTTGGTGGTTAGGTTATTCCCAAGTCAATAATCTACCCAAGGGGGATTTGAGTTTCATTCACCTCGCCATTCACTGGATGTGCAACTCTCATTTCGCCTGTGAACTTTTCGTTCCAGAAAATTCACAGTCAATTTAAGATTGGACGGAAGGGGGATTACAGTATATTATATTAAATTATACTGATTGACGTATAATCTCTACTTGGTGTAAAACCAAGTCCCCGATTCTTGGATGTTACGGGTAATCTCGAGAATCACTGAATGGATTTTGATGCGGTTTTCACCATTCTGTAAACGATATCTCGAGGAAGGTTTCCGTAGAAAATAATTTTTTAATGACCAAAGGACGTCAGGCACTAACGATTTCAATGAAAAGGTCAAAAAAACTGGCATCCGTGCGCTTTTTAAGCTTACGATGGGCAAACCGTTAGAAACATCTACAGTATATTCTATGTGTGTAAGAATTGTTCAGCAAGAAAAATTCTACAAAAAACAACAACAAAAAAACAGGGAAAGCATATCTCTATCTTCAATACATCGCCTACTATAAGTGTTTTTACGTTTTCAGTTCATCCAACAACCTCATTCAGTTACTGAGGCGACAGTTTACGAGCTAGCTAGGGGCGAGTCTATCACCCCAGTTACAGCTTAGCTAGCGGACGAGCTTATTGCCCCAGATACAGCCAGCAGCAAACTGTCGAGTCGTATTGAGTTAAAAACTTTAGAGAAGAGTGGTTGTGTTTGGAGTTTCCCTGGAAGTGCAACTCGGCTTTTCTTCATTTTGTCTGTGAACTTTTCGTTCCGCAAAATTCACAGTCAAGTTAAAATTGGACGGAAGGGGGATTTGTGTTTCATGCACCTCGTCATTCTTAAATTACGTCTGAAAAGAATTTTTTGCACATGCATCTCCCTGATAATATAGTTAATAGTCCAGTCAGTGATTTTAACCCATCATACCGAGATGTAAAACGGATATTGGTCGTGGTTCTTTGACATTGGAAAAAAAAGCGCTTATCACCTAATGCATTCATAACTGTTCCCGGGCGAAGCCGGGTCGGGTTGCTAGCTTCATATAAAGGTATGAAATGTAATTTTATCTTATTAATACACAACCCAAATACGACATGGGCGCCCGGACGGCAGGGCCACGCCCCCTCCCCTGGAATTCCGATAATATTGATATTCGGTTGTTCATTGCCACACCAGTTTATTTCATAAATGAAAGTTACTGATTGTCAACTCACCACTGTTACAACAGAAGATTTCTTTAATGTTGCTGACGTAATATGTATTTACATTAAGAAAATGCTTCTATAGCTGCCATACAGTTGACCACCAAAGGAAACTTAGATCCAATTTTCAGTATGGTTTTGCCGAGTGTTAAATACCGGCACCATATGTTTCCCCAACACTATCACGAGTGGCGGCCACCACACTTTGGCAGTGGCGATATGAAAGTACGTTCTGGATATATTTTTAGACATTGCAACACCACTAGCAGATCTTAACCCCTAAAATATGGTTTTCTTTGCTGACTAATAAAACACTGGTCTCGTAAGGTTGTCCTTAAAATATTGGATTATATACTGTGTTCAGGCCCGCATTTATGGTGGGACAAATTGGGTAACTGCCCAGGGCGGCATGTTTTAGAGACGGTAAAGTTTCTGGAAAACTGTACAAAACCGCTTGGGGATTAAACGCCAAGTTATTAAACATTAAATCCCCCTCAAGAGAATATGCAACCTCTGTCTGAAAAGTTCGGTGAATGGGTCTATATTACGAACGTATTGTTGGCTTACCTGAAACAGCAGTTACTGTCCTTCGAAGTAATCCCCGTGGATGGTTATGCACTTCTGACAACGACTGAACAATTCCTGGAAACTCCTGGCATAGTCTTCTTTAGGGATAGCCTTCAGTTTGGGTCATCAAAACTCTAAATTGAAAGCGAGAGAGAAGCGTGAATTTATGTAACCTGCCTTGCACACCTGATAGACGGGCGGCAGTGAGAAGGGTGAATTTATGCAACCTATCATGCACACCTGTTCGACGGGTGGCAGTGAGAAGGGTGAATGTTCAGTGGAATGAAATTGTCCTTAAAACTATCGTCACTGGTGACGAGACATGATCCCTGAGGTCAAAGCGTCAAAGGATGGAGTAGCGGCGTCCAGGGTCACCAAAAAAGCCCTAAAGGGTCAGACGTTTTCGGACATTTCGGACATCCAACGTAATGTGACGACCCAACTGAAGGCTATCCCTAAAGAAGACTATGCCAGGAGTTCCAGGACTTGTACAGCCGTTCCAAGAAGTGCATAACTATCCACGGGGATTACTTCGAAGGATAGTAACTGCTCTTTCAGGTAAGCCAACAATCCGTGTGTAATATAGACCAATTCACCGAACTTTTCAGACAGAGGTTGTACTTTCGCAATGTTGATTATTTAAGGATATAAATGAAAGGATCGTCTTAATCACCTTGGTGTTCTTACTGTTGATCTTACTTGAATGTGAAATTGTACTAATGAGTTGGTTGGTTCCTCGGTTTAGGGGCTGCGACAACGCGGCCATGTAGCCCCGTGTACTTTGGGTGTGTGTAGAATCTGTCCGATAATCGGTGTTAATTGAGATGGCTGTATTAGTGAGTATTAACTCTAATTCAGGTAAAGAGTGCAGACGATCAATTTCAAGTCATTCCTACGTTTGCTACCAAATGCTACCGTTAACGACGCCTAGCTGTGATCTTGGCTACTAGATGCCACCGCAACCAGCACCTGGCGACGAACGTTAGAACTTAATAGAGCATTAATCAAATATAACTTAGAAATTTAGCTTCACACAATTGTAGTTAGTGGAATTTCTTTCACATGCCATAAATCTATGACATGGGCCCGCCGGCTTTACTTGCCCTTCGAAGGAAAGCATAGACTACTGAGGGTTTTTAACGTTCTAAACAATCCGACGACTTTGGCCGGGTACTAGAGGAAATCCTAAACTTGTTATTTGAATAATTGGTGTTTTAGCCATTGGTTGTGTATGATATCTGTTAAAATTTAATGTAAATTCTTTGTATTAAGTTTTTCCTCTTTGTTGTTGTTATTGTTTGAGTCTTCATTATTTTGACTGCTTTGATACAGCTGTCCATGCTTCCCTGTCCTGAGCTAATCGTGAGCGAATCGTTTCATCTCTACATAGCTACCACAAACTACATCTGGCGCAATCTGCTTAACATATTCTAACCTTGGACTACCCCTACAGTTCTTATCCTCGATCCTTCCTTTCATAACCAAGCTTGCCATTTCTGGGTGTCTTAGTATTATACTGTATTATACTCTCCCCATTTTTTAATGCCGGTTTGCCTTCCCGCGATCGTTATTCGTGCCGCGAAATGCTGTACATTTTTGTTTTTATTTAAGTGTGCAATAGTACGGTGGCTCATTTCTTGAGAACTGCACAGCTTATTTTGACTGTGTACGGCTAGGCCACTTATTTATACCCCCAGAAGTTTGCTACCATAGAACTATTGAGAAACCCGGTGTTCAGAAACAATACACTGTATAAGAATGACATATAACATCTATTCATCATGTATAACACTTACAAGTTATAAACATTTCAAACACATACCTCAAAATTAGCATGCAAAGGTGTGGGTATGATAAGAGATATAATTACTTAATTCTTACGTGGGTTTTCCACCTTTAACCTTTAATAAGATTTCATAAATATCGTGATTAACTGTCTTTAGCCTCGGTACTTTCCTCTAAACTCCAATATCATTTACCCTTCAATGATAGTTACCAACCAGAAGCACAATATTTGAACTAAGCCCTCAATTACAGTTTTCGTAGATCTGGTCCATAATATAATTATCCAGTAGAATAAATTCTTCACGATGTCGTACAATATCCACAATTATTGGGATAATGCCCTAGAGGACAAATTACTCATCATTTCTTAATTATTCCCTTTAAATCAGAATCCAGAAGCCGACCGATATCAAATCAAACCTCTCTAAAAAAAACTGTCATGGCAACACACATTCTCTTGTCTTCATAACAGCTGACAGGCGGTCAGTCTTGTAAGCAACAACAAAACCTCCTCAATGAGGCAAAAGACGAACCCAAAGCAAAGAAACATTACATCACAAAACCTCCCATAAGAATAAATACAGATTTACAGACCAAAAGTATTCTACGGTGAAAAGGGGGAGAAGAAATAATTACGAACAAAAAGCATATAAAACCCCTTATTCACTAGGCCAAAGTGAATGCCAACCTACCGCGAGAAATCACGAGTTGAACCCATTAATTAAACATTGACAAACTTGCCACTCCACGAGTACATTAATAAAAATAAGGACACATTATATTACCTTGACCATTTATCAAGCGAAACACTTATTCGCACCATTTGACAATATACGAAGTATGCCCAACATCTTCATGACGACCAATTAGAAGTTCCTTTAGTAGCAAGGCTACATTATTAAATTTAATAATAAAGGGGATCCAATTCCGAAGATCATTAAGAATTCCAGACAAACCACCTATATAATGGTCACTAACCCACTTTCATTTCAGTACACACGAAGTAGAAATTACCACTGAATTGCCATTTTTACAATTAAATAAATAAACCTTCCGAAACTATTCCATAACGTATTTAGATGTTTAGGCCATATTCCAGAAGTAAGTTTGGAAGTACCAAATAGCCCCTGGCTATTGGCATTCCGACGAACTGCCCTGTCGTTACATTATACGTCTTCTCGCCGTGAAAATCCAACACCAAGTCCTCTTTAAAAACAAATAATAATTAGCGACCTTCATTTTCATACCATACAATCACCAGTCGACATTTCAAAAACGCAAGATTCAACCTCGAAGAGATTACTTTTACCAGTCACTACTATGGCGCGCTAAGATCAGTCTACCACAGCTGAGACCGTACACAGGTGTCCTCTACCGGGGAAACTAAGAACCATTACATCAGCGATCTCAGAAGAAATGCACGTCCAACCAGACACGCTCCAGTGTACTTACTTGAGACGCAAAATAGAATTGCGTGAAGAACAAAGCGATTATTGCCACGAATTAACACCAAAAAGATGGTATATTGGCTTTCACGGTCAGTGAATTAAAATTCAGCAATTTTTCTAGGTTTGTGTCGTGTCTTGTGTGGGATTTCGCCTAAGACACCATGCTGGCTTGGAAGCCTTCATAGGGAGGTTATGGCTGCTTGAGCTTTTAGTTCTCGCAGTAAAGAGGCGCAGGTGCGCTTCATAAAAAGGGAGGTAGCGCGCAGTTCGCTACTCCTGTGGGAGTCCAGGCGGGGACACCAAGAGCCCGCTGATGAGCCAGCTTGTGTCCTAGGCGAAACACCACACAAGACACGGCACAAACCTAGAAAAATTGCTGAGTTTTAATTCACTGGCCGTGAAAGTCAATATACCATATTTTTGGAAGCCCTCATAAGGAGGTTATGGCTGCTTGGTTCTCGCTGTAAAGAGGCGCAGGTGCGCTACATAAAAAGGGAGGTAGCGCGCAGTTTGCTACTCCTGTGGGGGTCCGGGCGGGAAAGCCAATATGCCAGTGCTATTTGAATTATTGGGCAGATTCAGATGGACGGATATTTCCATAGTTAAATTTAACTTAGTAATTTGGGATTATCTGAAAACATGTCCAGTTATTTAGAAAGTTGGCGAACTGGATTAACAATACCAATTTAATGAACTACCGGTACTTGATTTTTTATTTTTGTTGATAGGCCTACCACTAGCTTTTACCTGTTTTTAAGAACTGAACATTACGACGATGCATCACGAAGAAAAGCGAACTTTTAAGGACAAAAACTCCAACAAAATATTCCTGCCATTCTGGCCTTACAGTAGCCAACGGTTTCAGAGCAGTCAATTAATTAATTTAACGAAGCAAGTAAGAAAATAAACGAAAATTGTTACTCCCCCCTCCCTTGAAAAAATCCTGCGGGCTCCCAAGAGCTGAACTCATTAACCTCTTAGGTAATCTCTCCTCTACCCCTTCTCTTCATATGACCCCACCTTCTGAGTCGGCTCAAACGAACAACTTCATTTAGCGTGTCCATTTCTAGCTTAGCCTATATCTCTTAATTATGAGTACCCCCCTGCCATTGCTCAATTCTATTTGTCCTAGCAATCATTCGTGCTACCCTCATATCAGTTACCTCTAGCTTATGTATCAGCTGACACTTCCGTCAAGCAAGGTCGGTCTAAATACTGAGCGATGTAGGTAGGGATAGTTTCGTTGCTACACTAACTACTTTCTTGCAGAGTAATGTAGATGGCAACCGAGAACTCACTGCATTGGCTCTTCTGCACCTCAACTCTATTTCTTTCACCATAGTACCTTCCTGAGAGAAAACACAGTCCAAGTTCATAAAATGGTCTACCAAGTTCCTATCTAGCATTCTATTTTTTGCATTTCTTCACTACAGACGTAACCTTTGTTTTTGAAATGCTGATTTTCATGCCATTTTTCCCTACATTTCAGCATAGCCAGACTACTTACCTGGTTTCCACCTAATTGAATCCCACCCAGCCAGTTTATGCCCTTCAGCAAATGGTCCATAATAAACAGTAGTGGTGAGAGGTTACAGCCTTGCCTCACTCCAGTAATAACTTCAAATCAAGAACTCATCTTACTATCAACTCTCACTGCACCCTGATTATCAATATAAATACTTTGATTGCCTGTAGCAGCCCTCCCTCGATACCACAATCCCTCAGGATGCTCAAAATCTTCTCCCTGGGCACTGTATATTACGCCTTCTCTAGATCTACAAAACACAAACACAACTGTCTATTCCTCTCGTAGCATTTCTCAATAACTTGGCGCATATTAAAACATTTATCTTGACAACCTCGTTGTGGACTAAAGCCACACTGGTTTTCTTCCATCTTACTCTCGACCAATTATCACTCTTTGCTTTCTACAATACCTGTGTACACTTTGCTCAGGTCACTCGTCAAAGAAATGCCTCTATACTGGTTGCAATCTTTCCTGTTACTTGCTTTAAATTGGGTTGATTACTACTTTTGTCCAGTCAGAGGGTACCTTTCCTAATTCCCATGCCAATTCTATTATCCTACGCAACCATTTCAGCCCTGTTTTCCCACTATACTTTGCCATTTCTGGCTGAATTTTGCCGATCCCTGCCGCCTTGTGACATTACATTTTATTTACCACACTCTCTAATTCCTCAACCGTGAATCCCCTTCTTATTCTCCTCCTGCATAATCTCAAAATCTGCCACATTTACATTTAGAAAAAAAAATCAAAGTACTGTTGTCCTCTTTCCAATGCTACCTTGGTATTTACAAAACGCTCCCCTATATTATCCAAAACACTTTTCACTTCTCTTTTCCTTCCATTTCTAAGTTTCTTTATAATACTCCGAAAAGGCTTTCCTGCCGCTTGACTTAACATTACTAGTTTATCGCCAAATTCCCCCCTGATTTCCTTTTGTACTCTACTATTACTTGTTTGGTTCTGTTCCTTTCTATTACATAAAGCCGTCCACCGGATTCCTTGTTTGGAGCCATTCGTTGACATTTACAAGCCAAATTCGCTATGCCATTTCACCAGGATGTGTACATTTTTCTGTCTTTACCCACTGTCTTCCCAAGGCATCTCTGTTCTCAGACCTCTCCTTTTCATTGTGTTGTAATTATTTATCCTCGACTCTTTGGAATATTCCATCAATCATATCCATATATTTCTTCCATGTTCCTTATTCCGAAGATTTCCCACCCTAATCCATCTGCAAATAGGTCGCACTTGCTTATTTCACACCATATCAGTTTGTCGTCTGTTTCAGTAAAAAATACCCTGCAATTCCTTCTCAATTTCCTAAATTGAAAGTCAGTCGTCATGTCGTCAAGAGACTGGAGTAGGGCAAACAATGAGTTGCAACACATGCTCACCAGGCTCCATGGTTTTCATTACAAACTATGTCGAAAGAAGACTTACCAAAACCCAGCCGAGGACTGCGTATGTGAAAGGTGCAATGAAAAATATGAAAGATATCAAGTCATGAAGTGTCATAGACGAGCAGAATCCCTAACAGTGTTTTGCACTAAGAACATTGTATTGAAAATCAGTAGTGCTGAAGATTTCATTTATGACTTTGTACTAACTGATATGTGTATTTTTTCCATTGGCTGCTCTCATTACATTATAAATTGAAATTCAGTAATGATGTAGTGTATTATCAATTTGATATCGGCGAATCTCCTTGTGCTTCGTGAATGAGTTCGCAACAGACAACCCCAGCACAGAAGTTTAGTAAACATTTCCCATTGGTGTTCGCTTCTCTATTATCACCACACTTACCCATTACAGTACCTTCTCATACCCCTCAGTCCTATTTTCCATTCTAGCATTGAAATCTCCCATCAGTACTACACTATCTTTAGTGTTAACTCTCACAACCACATCACTCAGAGCCTCATAAAATCTGACTACTTCGTCATATTCAGCCCCTTCACATCGAGCGTACACTGAAACAATCCAATCCAAATCTATCCACCTTAATTGTTCATGTACGTACCTCACAAAAACTATGTTAAGCTCGAAGGTTCTCTTGACATACAGCCCTACTCCCCACTTTGTCCTGTCTCGTTTTACACCTGATAGGTACAGCTTATAATCTCCTAATTTCTCCTCTCTAGCTCCCTTTATCTAATCTAATCCCTAGAATATCCAATCCCTTCCTAATTGCTGACTCAGCTAGCTTTACTTTCTTCCTTCCATAAGCCCCTTCAATATTAATAGCTCCTCATCGAATACCAGTTCTATTGCTCGTTCGTTTCCAAGGAGTCCCTGATCTCTCAGATGGGAGTGGGACTCCATCACTCCCTTAGGTCCGAAACATGCTCAAAACATATTTATCAGGTTTAAGAAGTACAAGTGAAGCAGGTTGCTAGCCTTACTTACACAGGGCCCTACAAGTTTCACCTCAGATAATAAACAAGGGAGTTGGGTAGTCCTAGCCACTTAAGCACAAGGAGGGCTATGACTCAGAATATGTCCAAAATGCTCATTCATTCCATAGTAACTGGTATCCCCACTGTCAGAATCATTTACTAGGCTACTCAGCTGTTGCCCATGGTTTACGAACTAAGACGTGACTACACCATGAAGCACTGCACACTACTACCACACACTATAAAATAATTAACTACTGTTGAATGAAGTACGATAGTGAAAGGAATCAGGATTGTGCATAAGGAATTCTGAAGGAATAATATCATTACAAAAATAAGTTCTTATGTATTCTTATGTATTCTTATGTATTCCTCTTTTCTAGTTTTTAAAGTTATAAAATCCACATACAGTAACATTTTCATAAAAAGAGCAACATTGAATTTCATGAAGTAATTGTCCCAGCAGAGAACTGTCATCGCATGGTAGAGCCACACGCATTGCAAACCTGTAAGAGAAAAATATTAAGTTAACATACCACTCTTAATAATGTTGTTTATTCATTAAGGGGCCTTGCAACATTGTGATCATGTAACCCCATGTAGTTGGCGTGTAATCTGTCTGATAACCTGTGTCATTGTGATGGCTGTAAGTGTATTTGTAATGGAGGCTAGGATTCGGAAGGAGGTAGCCGTGGCCTTAATTTAGGAACCACACCAACATTTGCCTGGGGTAGAGGTGGGAAAACAATTTTTAGGTTGGCTAAGATGGAAACTGAACCCATATCTTCTCAGTTGTGCCTCACGAGGTTGAGTGTATCTAGTCTCAACCCTCAGACAATAATTGTGTCTTGGCAGAGCTAGGAATTCAAGCCAGATCCTCTGGATCTAAAATCTCAATACGTACAAAGAGGGCAGAAGATGAATTATTTTTAATAATAATACATTCTTCATTGCTCTGGAGGAGTGTAATAGGCCTTACCGGCCACCTCAATGGACCTGTAGCCTTGTTGTTAGGTACTCATATTGAATGTCAATAACTCACATTAGAACAAATACACCATAATACCCCAAGCACAATAATATTAATAACAAAGAAAGATTTTCATTCGGTCAACACGAATTGTGCCCAATTACATTAGGCGGGAAACTAATATTTACATACCCTAGAAGCTAACACACATTTTATGTACATATACCTACTTAATTGGATGACATGTTTCGAACGTCACGCGTTCATCCTCAGATCCTGTTCACTTAGGCTTAACAAGAATATCATGTTTATGAATCACACTTAAATACAAATAAATATATTGCAATGTCTCACGTGGCAAATACACAGCTACAAAAATGCACTGGAAGTAATGGAGTGATGTCAACTTATCTGGTTTTTAGAGCTGATCCTTGTGGTCCGATACGCAGCTGAACAGGATCAGTCCGACTATCTTAGAACACACTAATGTGGAACAGGATACAGTATGGAGAGAGGGGCTACTCTATAAACTGTCTCGAGTTGCAGAACTACCATGAGACTTATTGGTAATATCCTCAGTAACAGACTTTTCCAAGTCATTCTAGGAAGAAGAATGAACAAACAAAGGAAGCTGAACAACAGGCTGCCACATGGTTCAGTGCTGGCTTCCCTCTCTTCAATCTGTATCTCTCAGATCTACCAGATACACAGTACAGAAACAAAAGTTTGATGTTTTTCAGTCGTTCAACACGAATGTACCTAAATGAGATGGGTTGTCCCCTAATCCTGAAAAGAATTACATGAGATTAATAAATACACTTGGATGACCAGTTTCGATCGTCAAGCGATCATCATCAGATCCATTACACTTAGGCTATAAAATCTATGTCTAAAAGTATCGGTGAGTATATTTACAATATATGCATTTATTTAGTTGCAGTATTAGTTAAGATAATGCAACTCGTCGATATTTGTTAGTTGTAGTTTATGTGATGTTTTCTTGAGATGCTGGAAGTGGTGATTGGCCTATGGAATTTGCTTGTTTGGAGTGAATATGTGGGTGTTGTACATGGTCAATTCAAATTTTATTGTACAAGCTACTTATCTGATTGAGTCTAGCGCGGTCCTGGTAAGAGCAATTAACGTGGTCACTGTCTGCACTCGACTGAAGGGAAATTCCTGTGTGTGAGCATCCCTTATCTCGTGGGGCTATTCCCCCTCTTGCATTCCTAAGTGCCATGTGTTCCTCGTACAAATGTAATTGTAAGTTGCCAAGTCAAGGCTCTCTAATGTGGTGTATGTTACTGTATTCAAGATAATCTTCAACCATTAAAGACCTGGTTTCAAACTCGCCACGCATAAGCTAAAAAGCTTAAGCGTGGTGAGCATCAAACTTTTGTTTACTAAGAAAACACTGAAAAATAGCTTCAAACACCATAACAGTCCAGAAAATTTTGTCATGCTGATGATATAGCTTACGCTATAAGGCACAAGGTCATCAGTGTCATGGAGAATGTGCTCAATGATGACGTAGCTAGGCTTGAAAGATATTTCCACAAATGGAGGCTCCAACCAATTGCAACAAAAACTGAAGTATCATGTTTGCACTTAAACAACAGAATGGATGATAGTGCAGTAGGCCTACATGTATCGCTTCAAGGTTCAGTGCTAAGAAATAATAAACACCCTAAACATTTAGGTGTCACTCTGGATCGCACATTATCTTTCAAGAAACATCTTGGAAATACAGCCGCCAAAATTAGAAGCCGGAAAAATATCCTGCAAAAGCTTTGTGGAACTACTAGGGTAGCTTATGCTATAACTCTGAGGTGTTCTGCATTAGGTCTTGTCTTCTCCGCTGCTGAATAGTGTGCTCCAGTATGGCTGAACAGCCCCCATCTAAATATAATTGATATCCAACTCAATTACACCATGAGACTGATAAGTGGCCTTATTGGACCTACGTCCACTTATTGGCTTCCTGTCCTCAGCAAAATCATGCCTCCTGACCTACGCAGGAAAGCTGCCCTGATCCGAGAGTATAAGAAACTCATGATTAACCTATTCACCGTGACATCCCTGATCTGAATAGAAATCGACTGAAATCCATACATCCACCCATCAAATATGCTAGGGATCTCACAGACAACAATTTTAAGCCGAATATCCAATGGAGAAATGAATGGAGCACTAACATCAATCTTGAAGCTTGGAGTGATTTAATTGGAAATAGTAGGCTACTGCACCCGGTTTTGACTTGCCAAGAGGAACATGGACTACACTCCGGACTAACCACGGAGTCTGTGCTGAATCACACTTTAAATGGGTAAAATTCCTTCTCCCCAATGTTACTGCGGTGCTCCTTCACAGTCAGTTCGCCACATTGTTCACGAATGCCATAGAAGAGCATATCAGGGTAATCGGTCTGACTTCCTGGTGGCAACACCTCCAGCATTACAATGAATAGAGAATTTAGATTTAAAGATACAAGCCTGCCTTGTCATGTGTCCCTGTAAATATGTTTATATCAATGTATATTTGTGTATATATTTTATCTTGCTTGCTTTTTGTTCGTATGTCATACGATAAATAAATGAATTATGCATAAAGGAAAGTTTTTCTATAAAAGGTTTTACGAGGAAAGCAAGAGACTTTCTAAGGAATGAATAGCCTATGATCAATATGTAGCCTTGAGCAATACAATATAACATACCAATTACTTCTGTAAAGTTAGTCACTATTAACCTTTTGTACCATTCACTTAAACACAATATCATGTTACAAAAAATTATGTATATGCCAATCTGTATCTCTGCTACTTAGGCTCGGGCTCATTGGGACCTATGTAAATAAGTGATTAAATAAATAAAACAAGCCTGTCCCATTCATATAGGTTAGGTAGGGCTCTCACAGTACTTCACCGGACTATTCAAATACATAATCCAGCTAATAATTATATTGAATTAAGAATACTGCACCGGAATGAAACAATACAGCTCACGAGTATCAAAATACTGCAAATAAACACAAGCACACATGACCTCAAGCAGAATGACATGTTTTCTGCCATATGTAGGGATGGGCGCGACTGAAGCCTGGAATCAAGAGTGTCGACACCATCGACTCCGAACACCAGGCTCGGTTCGCATGGAGCCTCGCGACTCCACGTTAACTTGATGCTTATTGCGGGGCCGCACAGTCGCTTCGCATGAAGCCTCGCGACTCCAAGCTAACGTGGCTCACGTTGCGGGGCTGCTAGCATGTCGAATCGCGGACAATACAATGTAATATAAGATCATGCACGGTCACGACCGACTTACTTCCCCCATCCTTTGTACGTCCCTTCCTTAACAACAAAACCCAAGCTTGTGGTCGTCTGGACGATCGGCTTGTCACCATCCCCAGTTGTAGCCGTAGCAGACAATATGACGTTAGCTCCCAGACCCCGTCCATGCGATGGTAGCCTATACAGCGCTCAAAACGGCTGGATGCCCTACTACACCGATGGTACCAATGAAATCCTATCGTGTTGACGCCCACTGAGTTGGCCTCTAAACTCCCTATACAGTTTCACCCGCACAGACCTAGGGTAAAGCCGAGCTGGGAGGATAAGCGATAAAAAGAAAGCGTGTTCCATACGGGATAGTAAGGCACGTTCAGTCTATGAACGATACCACCAGCTTCATCTACCATGTATTCTCACATCCTGGTAGGGTCAAGGGTGCAGACTGTGTCGCACACTGGACTTGGCCATGTTTTATGGCCGGATGTTCTTCCTGACACCAACCCTATATGGAGGGATGTATTCACTATTGCAGAGTATTCTGTCAGAATATATTATTAGACTACTATTACTAATTAATTGGTTGTAATCTTATACTCTATGCCGGTGTTTTGTTTTATGTGATTTTATGTAATTTAAGTCCAAATTATTGACTATATGAGAGTGTTGTTGTCATATTATATTATTATTGCTTTTAACAATAATGGGTAATAAAGCTTGCGATATTCTTGCCTAGTCTATGAACTCAATGTTGTTTGTTTTTAGGTAATCGCAGTTCATATTGGTGAGCACTTTCTCCGAATCTCTCATTATTATTATTATTTTCAATAATTGTACCAAGTTGTTGTAATATTGCACTTGAGCAGGATGTATATTATAATATACACAGTAACAATAACACCTACAACATTACCGATGCTAATGACCCGAAACAATCTTTCATGTTTGCTCTCTAATAATCCTCTTGTATTCATCGTAACACAAGGTATTGCACCCGTTCCTCCCTGGTATGCAATGACCCAACTGCCATATCATCGCATATCAGGTTGTCCCGAGACCGAGTGGATTGAAACAACAAAAAACAAGGAATGTGTCGGAGATCCAGTTGAAATTTTTAAACAAATGGCTGTGGGTAACACGAGACATAGTATCTCTGGGTCGATTACGGGTTTAATTTAATGATAAAACAAAGCAAGGGGCGCCATCAACTGGATTCCTAACAAACCACATCCTTCCTGGTGAAGCCTTAACATGACACAGGAAGGGACTGGGAAAATACATCGTCACGTGATCACAAATAAAATAAAATAAAATCAAAGAAGGTTTATTTGAACTTGAACGAAAAGTCAAACACATGAAATTCCTGCCTGAGATAATGGAGATTGCGACAGTTATGATGCAATTGTTCTTTTCCAAATCTAACCATTCCCTTTCTAATCCAAAAGAAATTTGTTCACGTGTCAAAAATAAAAGGGCTAAAAGTTTCTTGGGGTCTCAGGGCCACCGGAGCACTGACTCACACGTCACTGTTTTTGTGAACCCTGAGACCTATCATTGTAAGTGATAACAGCAAGCACGTGAACCAATTAAGTTTAAATTATTCTTGCACACAATAATAATATATTTACAACATGTTTAATCATTCGTAATAGCACAGAATGTCTTGTATTCCAATCTCGTTAGAATTATGATTATCACTCAATAGAATCAACAACAACAATTATTCAAAGCATTTGCAATCATCCTGTCAAAATCTCAATCGTTTATCGACATCATTATAATTATCTGGTATTTTTAAGCATTGAAAAATCGTTAATCACTTATCACATCAGCCACTACTCAATCAGCTGTTTATATAAATTATTATATTTGTCATCAGGTCAGATCAGCTGTTTCATTTAAATTTCAGAGTAATACTCCACAATTAATTATTAAAGGAACTTGGATTATCTAAACTTCCAGAAAAATATCTAGGATTAATTATAGAGGTGTCGTCAAAATATATCACATCAGTGAAAATGTACTGCCAGACGTAATTATACTCTTACATGTTATAATTGGTGCTTATATTTCACTCGATTGCCATACCAAAATGTATTGCCACAACTTCTCCACATTGGAATTATCATTCACTAATAACCACTTGAATTCATTCAACATGAACCACTTCATTAAATATCACAATTGAATATTATCAATTTTTCATCAATTCATCACAAATATTCAGCGCACAGCATGAATCAAAAAAAAATAAGACTGGGTTTACTAACCTTCAGTCTACACCATTAATATATCAAAGTGGTAACCTCACAAATATTGGCAATCTTTATACAAACACTTGGCAAAAGTATCTAAAATCGACGTATTTAATAATCCACATTTATTGTAAGACTGGCTTCAGGCATTAATAAAGTTGACCCATCAGAACTGTGGTCACTATAACTGTGTTTGACAACCTCTGAAATGACATGTAAATCACTGAAATTATTATTATCCAATCCAAGCATTAGTTAATTTCAAAGTGTCATATCTCTGGAAAAAATCATTGAAATCTGTTTCAAAAGAACACCATCTGTGTTAGATTAATAATATTCATCATAGCTGTTTCCTTTCTGCCTGTGATAAATTCATGAAAAGAACGTACTCATCTTAAAGGAACCAATCGCTTAAAATCCTTGTTTAAGTTTTAAATCAATCCATCAGAAAATTAATAGATATTAAATTTACTGTATTCTGAAGTAGAATATCGCTACAAAAACGATTGGATCCACCACACAAGAATCACAAAGTGTAATCCTGCTTACATTTATTTTTACTGTACTGGATAAAGATCAACTAATACATGACTTGTTAATTATTGTTTGATTCGCTTACAGTCAACATTGCATTCGGATGATAAAATTATAGTTTCCTACTGACGGGTAAAGCGTTTAGACACCACACAATTGAACTAGGCAACAGGCCCCGTCCCGAAGGCTCAAATGAGTGAATGCATATGACTGGAATCAACAATTATTATACTGTCAGATAGTAATGACACTGCTTCGCTAAAGCGAATTAAATTCAATAGCATAAAAATATCCAATCAAAAAAGAAGAAAAATCTCTGGTCACTAACTCCACACAATCGTTAGAATGCAAAAACTATCAAAAACCCCTCGAGTCTCAAATGCTCGATCAAAAAACTACTGTGCTCAAAATGCACTATTACTCACTATAAAAGATGATCAAATACCCTGCCTAATAACGTCGGTGAATAGCAAAGATCAGTGAAATGTCCCTGCCATCTCACATGGAATCCACCATATATTAGCGATTTCATCAGGATGAAATGCAAAAATATATAAGACGATGCTTCAAAAATATACTCTTAAGGATATACAAGTGTGCCCATGGTCATGTCAAATCAGATCAGTGTATTCATATAAGCGCTCACATTATCTTCAAAATATTCCAGGTGGTAAAATTATTAATTCAAAGATCGACGGTAATCCAGATATTCGTGATAAATTTCTCGCAAGATCGGCGATTTCTTCACCCTGTACCATTGGAACAGCATTCTCCTCATCCTAATGCGTATCTCAGCACGGTCACTCGCCTGGGTAGGAATCGAATCCGTCACTCCGTTCTGCCATCCTGCCTCTTTTTACGCCTAGCCCATCATGTTAATGTGTAAAATATCCATCTCGGATACTGTCCAAAAATCCACTGAATGTTGCGATCTAAATGGGTACCCCATTATGTCCATGGCTACCACACGCCACTGTTCCACAAGAATATGTCGATTGGCATCCACCAGTAAAGTTCTTGCCAACAAATGTCGAATCGCATGGATGAATAAAAATATTTTATGTGTTCATGTTTATCAGACACCCTGTAGTTGAATATTATGCGACATGCATATTCGCAAATGTTTGTTAATCATAGTCAATGGCATCCACCTCACCACTGCAGAAAATATGTGAAGTCACTTCCAATGTTCTGGTCGAATGTTCCAGTATTAATTGAGTAACCTCGTGGTCGCCTAGGCTCTACTGTATAAAGCACATCAGCTGTGCCTTCAAACATAATGTCGAAAATATAACAAAGTTCATCCGCTGGTAAGTATACACGTAGAAATTGTAAAAGCAGAAAATGGAACAAGTATTCGGACCATTATAATGCCTATGTCCAATACGCAGTAATGTTAATGTCGGTTGCAGTATCTTATAACACGACCTCCAATTTGTCACAAGATGTCTGCTATAACAGCAATGTTCCTGCCTTGTAACATGCCGGTAACACAACGTTATTCATGGCTTCGCTTAACCGTAGATGTGCGTGAATATGCATCACAAAGTTCACTGTTATAATGTTTGCTTTCACTGTATAAAGTGTCCCGCTTGTCTCGACACGCAAGTTACAGTTCGTGATAGAAATACTGGTTGAGAGAAAGCTTGATGTTCTTCACTACAAAATAGCACGTTTTCCCGTCACCGGTCGCGTTCGACAAGTACACTGCCATCGAGACCTCGTCTCCCGCACCCTACTCGCGTTCACCGTACTGGCAATTGCATTACATTAGCAACTGTGCTAGAGCTGATTATGTTCCGAAGACGACGCGTACAGTATTAAGAAGCGTACAGTAATCTGATCTCTCTCCACGCAGCTCTCTTGCTGACCACCTGGCCTGTCATGTGACCTCGCTCCCCTCACTCGTGGTAGGGTAGCCTGCTTGTTGCCGTACTCTGACATCACATGACCCAACCATGGCTAATATCCGCTTGTTGTAAAGCTATAATTTTCCTTTAAGGGGTTATCAACCATCTCAAACATTAACCAAATACATATCCAGCATTATTCCTTTTTCTCTGACATAACACAGGGTTGAATTATCTAAATTACTAAAATAAATCTCTTGCATTCTTCCCGTGATTCATCGCGTTGGAGGGGTAGTCCTTCCTTCTCCCTGTCTCCACTACGTCACTTCCCATGCAGTCACAGACGCGATACCAGCGCATTCTTTAATTCCAAATAATACATTTCCAATTTCAGCTATCGTAGCCGATTGCGTCAAGTACATATCGGGTACAGTATCAAGGGAGGAACGTGGAACTATGAAAGTCCAAGCAGTTCCGAAAACAGTTGTTAGATGGCGTTAGTGCATCGGTGGAGTCGACACTAGTCTGTCTCGGTTCCAGGGGCAGCAGTCGGGTGGGTGGGTGAAACTGTATAGGGAGTTTAGAGGCCAACTCAGGGGGTGTCAACAAGATAGGATTTCATTGGCACCATCGGTGTAGTAGGGCAGCCAGCAGTTCAGAGCGCTGTATATCGTGTTGCCAACATATGCATGATACAACGTTGTAATTAAAAGTAAAAACATATACCAATATTCAGTTAATACATTTACTGAATATACTCTGAAGTTTTAACCGACATTTCCTTGTAGTTATCTTGCTCACAGGCTATAATTACGGCACTTATCGTTAAATAAACAGTATTTCTACTGGGTTGACGGCATTGAACTCATGGCTGCTCTGTTTATGTGTTGAATGCTTGGTATGGTTACATGTTGTAAAACGATATTGGCCGTAAATAAGCTAATGTCTTCTTTCTCATCTTTCTTACACCACATCCTCCTCTTGGTAATGAGAAGTGAACAGTTCTTCTTCTGCTACGGGAAGTAAGTACGCTTATTTTAAGAATTTAAGTTAAAACGTGTTTCTGTAGTGAGTGTGAAAAATATAGTTTTGAATTGATATTAGACGCAGGTGTACAGGTGAAATTCTACTTTTCATATCAATTAACTTTCACTATTATTTATCTCATAGGTAGGCCTACCAAATTCTGCGAACTGTGCCCTATCACCGGAAGAAGGATGAAGAACAACAAATTGTAAATTGCTGTTCTTGAAATAGCAGAGGAATATAGCAATTACTCTCCTAAGAATTGATCCAGTCTATGACCAGGTAAGAAGTCTGTGTTACCGTAATGTCTTTGCCATGGAGCTAGGGAGTTAAGAATGCAGTGGGTAGTGGAACTACTATGGGTTCTCATTATGGAAATATTTTTAATAGGCCTAATGTAGACCTACGATAGTGTACAAGATGAATAAGATTTGGTTCCAGTAACCATTGCAACAACTTGATGAGATATTTAAATGAGCCTATTGCATATTATGTGTACTCAAGTTCTTGAGAAGTGTTAATAATTAATTTTACATTGAGGAAGAATATAAATGTCATCATTCATGACAACGTGTCTAAGCTTTAATTTTTTCCCCTTCCTTGAGTTTCAAATTAGGCCTATCACCGTATTCAAAAAAGATCAGTTAGTTACTGGTGCTGTGCCAGTATCATAGTCATGCTATGGGCAAAACTTATTTATTTTTGTACATACACAGGAAAATAAGCTGTACGGTATAAGTTAGTTATGGTAAGAATGCAGTGATGGGCCTAGGTGTTCAGTTGGTCGAATAGGTGGTAATTTGTTTTAAAGAACTCTTCACCTTTTATTATGTATTGCCATTCTATTTCACTTCGTCCATCCCAGAAATAGGGCTAAAGCCTTGTATTCTGTAAGTTACTTGTAGTTATTTCATTTATATGTCTTGTTTGAGACTCCCAATTCAGAATAGGTTATTGTAATAGTGACCCACTTCATTGTGCTTTGAAACTCGTGATGTAGCCTACCAATAAAAAACCATGGTACCAAAGGCCCGAGAAATCCACCCTTATCAGCCAATTTTTGTTTGATACTCTTGGTAATAAGTGTTATAATAACAATGCATTTTATTAATCCCTTAACGAGTCAAGGACTCATATACAAAGGAATCGTACAGTTTTATCTTGTTGGAGACAAATTACAATTCAATGTTTAGTTTACAAAGTTTTCAGTATGAAAATATATACAACATTTTGTAGCTTTCATAAGTTTTGTACACAGTGTGGACTTCTTCTGTTTTCTCAGATTTTGGAATTTCTTCAAACTGACATTTGATAATCATTACACACAAACCGTTTTAGCCTCCTTTTAAAGATTGGTAGGCTAGGTGCAATTTTTATATTTTGTGGTAGTCTATTGAACTTTACAAAGGCACTATACTTAATGCTATTACTGCTATATTGTTTGGAATAGGTTTGGAAAAGTGATATGTCATCTGCATGTCTAGATTGTAAGCATGTAAATCAGATTGTTTAGTGAAGTTTAAATTTGTGTGGATATTTTTGTGTAGGATTTGGTACATCAGGACATTTGATTTGATTTCTGCATTTAGGGCTACAGGTTGAATTTTACTCGTTATATAAAGGTGCTTGATTGGTGTTAAAAAAGGGTAGTTATAAATATTTCTTATGGCTCTATTCTGAATTACCCCAATTTATTTTTTTAGGTAATTTGAGCATTTTGTCCAAATTGTATTCAAATATTGTAAGTGGCTATGGATTAAGGAAAAATACACTTTCCTGAGTAGATATTTTGGGATATAGTGGCTCAATATTTTTATCATCCCAGGTGATATTTTCTTTACTAATGCATCAATGTGCTTTTGCCATGAGAGATTTTCATATATTATTAGGCCTAGGTATTTGACAGATGAGACCCTTTTAACTGCCTTTCCATTCACCATTATATTCTAAGTGATATCTAACATTGTTCCACGCTTAGATATTATTTAAAAAAATGTTTTATCTTCATTTATTGTTAATTTATTTGACTGGGTCCAGCCAAGTATTGTATTAATGTCCTCCTGCATGTGTGTAATCAGCGTGTTGGTGGTGTACACATTGTAAAAGATGCTTAAGTCGTCTGCAAACAACGTTATATTACCATGAAAACGGAGTGTTGCTATGTCATTAATATATACTAAGAAGAGGGAAGGACCCAATATTGATCCTTAGGGCACACCGTGGGTAATATTTACTTCCTCACTTCTGTAGCCACTTATTTCAATATACTGCTTACGATTGGATAGGTAATTTTTAAACCATGTCCAAGCTACTCCTCGGATACCTACTTTATCAAGTTTCCCTAAAAGAATGGCATGGTCAACAGTATCAAACGCCTTTCTCAGGTCTATGAAAAGGCCACTCGCTGTCATCCTTATGTCTATCACATCCTGCAAGTTAGAGATAATATCAATTGTGGCTATTTCTGTGCTTGAGTTTTCTTGGAATCCATACTGCCCTTTGTAGAAGTAATCATTTTTATTTAAGAAATTAACAATTCTGTTTTTACTACTGTTTCGAGTACCTTGGATATGGGTAGGAGGATGGAAATGGGTCTGTAATTGTCCGGATTGCTTTTGTCACCTCCTTTATAGACAGGTATGACTCGTGCTATTTTAGATCATCAGGCACCAGGCCAGTCTCTAACGATAAATTTATTAAAGTAGTTAGTGGGCTAGTTAGCATGTCAATGGAGTTTTTTAACAATTTTACTGACATACCATCTTTGTCTTGGCTACTTTTAATTTTAAGGCTTAATATAATATTGCGAATTTCCATCTCATTAGTCGGGGTCATAAATATGGAATCTGTGTTGACATTAATTTCATTAACTTTCTTCCCCGGGAGGATGTTTTTGGCTAACTTGTGTGCTATGTTTATAAAGTGAGTGTTTAGAGCATTGGAGATATTTTCTTTTCCTGTGAAAGATTTACCGACAATTATTATCTCACTGGGACCATCTTCGTTTTCAGTTGTGCAGTTGTAGATCATTTCATTGATTACTTTCCAAGTATCTTTTATGCTATTGGCGTTCAATGTTAATTTATGTTCATAGTATGAGGATTTCAATTTCCGTTTTAAAGCTGTCACTTTGTTCCTACATATTATATGCTCTTCCTTTAAGAGGTTGTTGCTTCTGTGAATGCTAGTTTTAAGGTTAGCATGTAGTAGGTCCCTTTGTTTTATTAGCTGAATTAATTCTGTTGTTATCCACGGGTTTTTGTGGTTTTGGTGTATTTCCTGCAAAGGTGTGTCAGTGTTTTCTTTGATGGGTGTCTGTATCAAGATTTTGTGTTTCATGGCGGTGTAAGTTTCGTTTACATCAACTAAGCAGTCTATTTGATTGAGATCATTAGAGAATTTGTTTTGTTTCACGTACCGGTATTTTTTATTTACGTTTTTTGATCTAGACCAGGGGGATGACAGTTCATAGGGAGCGCGTGGGTCGGGGTAAGGCCCTGTACTGGTTGTTGTGCCAACCAATGAAGAATTAATTTTAGCACTAAGGTTCCGTAGTTGGCACTCATGAACGTTCACATCAAACCGACTGGCGGAAGCGGGAATAGTCTGTTTTGATTGATATTCCTCGTGGTGTTGTTGGTTGGTTTGATTTGTTCAGTATTTTGATTGTTTATTTTAATTGAATTGAGAGTCAATAATGCCACTGCAAGGGAGGAAAAATTGCCAAGCACCGGGATGTAAGAATTATAATGATAGTAAGAACAATATGGCAATTTTATCTTCCTGGTGTTGACCATGTGAAAAACTAGTGGACAATATGGACTACTCTCGAATAATAATATATAGAGAATAAATGTGCGCATTTCATCTCTTGTTTGTTTTCTTACCCATTCTCCTTTGCATTGCAATAAAATTTGTGGTTTAGGGCTACGGGGAGGGGTGGGTGGTTGCGGGCATGCTAGGCAAAAAATGAGGTTATGGCAGTGTAGTGTGTGCATTTGGACGATTTTCTTTATATTCATCGAATATCCCAACTATTCTGTAGAGTATGAGAGCATTTTTAATGAGCCTAGAGGTGAATTAAGCTCTAGAACTGCATAACTGTGTATTTCGTGACAAATCCATTGCCAACATTGATATATATCAAAATGTATTCTTTTCCTATCTGGACGTATATTTCAGCACCTAGCGAAAGGCGCAGTTATGTTTGAGTTATTTTCATCAATAATCAATAACTCGTCGCAGAACATACTGTTCATTTACGTGTAATAAAGGCTACATTCATATGGCTTTTTACTTTTTATGTTGCCAGACTTGGCAGTACAATCCATAGCCTCAGGCGGTGTTCTCTCTCGGAAATTCTATAACCAAAAGTGACGAATCTCTTATACTTACATCATCCTTGATCTAGACCTTTACTTGTTGAGGAGGTATTTAAATGTAATGTTCAAGATTGGGCTTTTGCCTGGATAGTAATTTGATCAGAAAATCTCAGTTACAAGAATATTATGATCACTAATATCACTATTTATATGGCTTATTCTATAGGCATATTTACAGTTATTCACTTCTTTTAAGCTCTAACTGGATCAAGCTATGGTTACTCTCAACTAGGTTAAGAACTTTTATATTCCATTTTTTGTGGACATAAACTCCCAAGCTTCGACCATCCTGATTGTCTCTGGGTACAAATGCAACAGAATAGTTGTTTAGGTTGAAGTATTTAGCTTCATTACTTTTCACCCAAGTCTCGGTTACCACTATGACATCTAGATTTATCACAAATGTATTAGTATCTCGATATCTTCTAGTTTATTTTTTATGCTTCTGCTATTTAGGTAAAGACACTTGATTTGGCTAACCTCATTTTTAGTGTCTGCTATGTAGTCGTGGATACAGTCATATTTGAAAAATGAAAATCCACAGCCTGCTTCCAGTCTCCGACCGGGTCAGGAATGGAATGAATGAAGCCCCCATCTAGCGGCGAGGATATGAATTGTGCCGGCTGCAGAGGCCTGACGCACTCCTCTGGGGCAATGATTAAATGAATGACAGATGAAATGAAATGATAGAGGAGAGTGTTGCAGGAATGAAATTTTGACAGGGAAAACCGGAGTACCCGGAGAAAAACCTGTCTGCCTCCGTTTTGTCCAGCACAGATCTCACATGGAGTGACCGGGATTTGAACCACGGACCCAGCGGTGAGAGGCCGGCGTGCTGCCGCCTAAGCCACGGAGGCTTCTTTGGATACAGTCATATTTACGCTCATCAATTGATGTGTGTAAGTCAACAAGAACTAGTAGGTCCTTGTCTTGATTCATTATTTCTGTGAATGGGATGGCTGAGCCTTGTTGATGGAAGAGTCTTTTACTAGCGTTTCAATGTCTTCTGGCGAGCTGATCCTGACAGCCTTGTCACTATCTGATTTACGGACGAATATTTTACAGTACCGGATCCAGACGTATTTAAAACCTAATTTACGGAGGTATCTTGCCTGATTGTGGAGTACTTTATTAGCTGGCGTCAAATGCTCGTTAATGTAGATAGGCCTAGCCCTTGCATTGATTCCAGCATCACTTGAGTTCAGGTTGGGTTTGGACTTTTGCCTTTTAAAATTGCCTCTTTTTTTAGCCGGCTGCAGAATTTGACTAGTAAAGGAGGTGGAAGACCTTCTCTGCTTTGTGGTAGCCGATGGCAGGCGTCAATATCGGACTACCGACAGTAGTGGCTACGCGGGCTAAAGCTCTGCGTTAGGTCAAGGGGCCTAGCTCTCTGCTGACTCGGGAGACGCGTGGGTTCGATCCCCACCGTCGGCTGTCCTTGAAATGGTTTTCCGTGGTTTCCCATTTTCAACACCAGGCAAATGCTGGGACAGTACATTCTGACAGGCCACGGCCGCTTCCTTCCACATCCTTGCCCCGTTTCATTCATCTTCATCCAATCCATCTCTCATCCCGACGCGCAGGTCGCCCACGGGCGTCGACTAGAAAGACCTGCACTCGGCCTCTCAGAAGGCTACACGAAAAAAAAAAATCGGACTCAACAAGTGTGACACCCAACTGGTCAGCGATAGTCTTGACATTCTGAACGGGGTTTTCGTTTGAAGTGTGCGGCACGCCATGAAGCTTTAGGTTGTTTCACCGAACGTACTGTTGAAGCTCGAGATTCTCTTGCTTTAACATCTTGACCTCACTGCAAGCGGTATTCCTATCCTTCTCTGATGCACTAACTCTTTGACTGAGCTTTGTTATTTCTGACAAGGCTTGCTTCAGAGTTTGTGCGGCAGTTGAAATGTCACTTTTCATACCATCAAAACAATCAGAAAAGTATGTCACGGACTTAAGCATGTCATTCTGAGTCTTTTCAATATTTTCGCGTTTTATCAGTCGGAGGTTGATTTCACAAACAAGATCTTGTAAATCTGGTTTACTTACATCCTCGTCTGGCGAGGCGATATTAGAAACCTCATCCATAGTTGACTTACTCATTGCACTGCACTCGACACAATACCATTGTTTATCTTTGTCGGACAAAAGCCGGTTAAAAACTTTCTTCTTTATGTTTACACAGGTTCTGTGGTATGATTTACCACATTCCCCATCACAAATTATGTAGTATTCGATATCAGTTACACATTTTTCACACTGACCGTACTTGGTTGATTTGTTACTTGTCGCCATTTTTTCGATGATTTTCTGTAACAGCGAGATAGATACAAGACAAATATAATTGATTTATTGTATGCCAATGTAATGGTTGATATACCTATTGGTAGTATTTTATTCCCACACGTTACCTACAATATTTTTCAACACGTAGGATGCCAATGTCTAAGCTTACTTTGAGGCATTTTTTCATCACTTGATTCTATAATAAGACCACCTTGTAGTGTGGTGGCTGCCACTACTGAGATTCTGGGTTAGTTTCCAAGCTCGATCAAGTAATTTACGGTAATTCTGGTCAGAGGGTTGGAACGGCGCACACTCAGCTTTGTGAGGCAGAACTGAGGAGAGGTGGGTTCTATTCTCACCTCAACCATCCAAGAAGTGGTTTTCCAAGGTTTCCCCACTTCCACTCCAGGTTAACGCTGGGATGGTTCCCAACTTAATGCTACGACTGCCTCCTTTCGAGTCCTCACCTGAATTACAGAATTTATACACACTACTACAGATACTACAATAACGCAGATTATCATACAAATCCCACACACTTCCAAATACATGGGGCTAAATGAATATGTTATCAAAAGCCCTAAATTAATTAATATCAAAAACACAATGATTCTACAATCTCATCAACGGCTTTAGAAGAAACAAAGACCACATTTCAATACAATTTGTGTGTTTACCACAACGCCGCGTTTGTTTGAAAACGAATCAAAGTAACAATGCCTAACCTGTGTGCTCACTGACAGGTTAGCGAAGTCTACAATTAAGGCCTATCGTCCTATCTCATTCTAAATAAGAGTTTAGTGCTTTTCAGTCGGTCAACACTCTTGTTTACTAAGGCAACACTGAAAATATGGCTTCAAACACCACAATGTCATTCTGAATAATGAGGCAGTTTTCCTATCCTAGCTCTAAGAATTCAGCCACTGAAACTGACATGAAAATATCCGAGGTTCTCACCCAATAAGTAGCCTACACCAAACAGATAACCTCATTGTTCCTTGGTCCTGAAAATCAAGCAGATTATCACACTGAAAATTGTTACAAATTGGCTGGTGTGCCACAAAAGAGCCAAATAGAATTCGTATGTTATGTTTTGGCAATCAGTCCACCCAAAGGAACTAACAACATGGGTGGTGAACAGAAGACCCGCAACAAAATCATGTTTTGTTTCTATCAGTCACGACGAACGGTGCAATAATATTTTGCCATATCGGAAAGCTGTGGCGAGTAGTGTTAGAATGGGGGTTCTGCCCCACAGACTACTTTCCTACGAACTTTGCCGATATAACCCGAACGCGTGATCGGATTTTAACGAATGAGGTGTTGTTAGGTTGGGGTGACGTCCTCTTTGCTATGAATGCGTGTTGGCATTTTTTTTGTTTTTGAAATTGGCGCTATTTTGGAAAAGGTGAAGATGAGAAGAAAGTTTGTTTGACGTCAATGAAAGGTCCCTATGCCCACTAGGCAGAAAGCAAGTTTCAAGTGTGTAGGACAAATCAAAATTATAGCCTACTTTCTGGTGAACTTTGGCAATATCTCGCAAACGCGTGATCGGATTTTAACGAATGAGGTGTTGTTGGCATCGGGGTGACATCCTCTTTGCTATGAATGCGTGTTGGTATTTTTTAATATTTTTGAAAATGTTTGTTTTTGAAATTGTCACTATTTTGGAAACGGTTGTTCGCATTTGCGAATTAATTAATTTATTAATTTTTCAAGTTTACCTAATTTATGTCAGTCAGAATTAATTTTTTCTCATAACCTCTATTCGGTCACCACGTGTTCGTGATCTTTGATTTTGTGATAATTCTTCTATTTCAAATTAAGTATGTTGTAAATTACTTACGTATTATTTCATAAGCCATGCTCGCTTTTAAGACATTTCTCCAAGTGTTTTAGTGAAACATTACATTCAGTCTGCACCACATGAAAGATGAACAGGAACTGGCTACCATAGCTACGCTCCCATTGGTCGGCTTCCATGCTTCGACCAATCACAGCACGACTTTTCCAATTGCGTGCCATGGAAGGCCCTGGAACTATAGCTAGTCACCTATTTAAACGGCTCGCCAGGCTGTATTCTTTGTGATTACTTGGAACTTCATCAAGACAACTAGTCGGTGATGCTATCCACGAACGCCTGCTTCAGTCACCATTGGCAAACTTCTCTGCACCTGCGACTGTTTCGTCATGCACCTTCTACAACGTGAATAGGTTTATTACCTATGGTTTCGTCTTCGATGGCTTTTCTAGAAAGCTATTCTTTTTGTGAATGCTACAACATTGGACAAATGCATTAACCTTCCTGCGTACTCAAGTGTACCACGTGTGACATATATCTAATGTCGTCAGCTATTCGAAATTCTTCTAAGATTGCTAACCTTCAAAACTAAAAAGCTAAGTAAACTGTGTATTTCTACAAGCTATGTATAATGTCCAGTGTAATTTGTACTTTACAAGCATCATGGCATTTCTAAATCTACATGTTTTGCTACCTTTCTTGGATCATAGTTACTTTAATATTCTTCATGTTGTCCGAAGCAAGATTACGTAACGGCTCGCTTTTGCCATTTTCCTTTTAGGAAAATCTATTTGCTTGCTTTTATTTAATTCATGCAACTGCTTTCATAAGGTGAGGCAGGATTGTGTCCCTGACCGTCATAACTCCTTCTATAGGCTATGCCTTTTCTTTTGAACTGCTTTCACAGTTTTTCCTTTCTCTCTTTCATAAGGTGTGGCAGGATTGGGTCCCTGACCGTCATAGCTCCTTCTATAGGCTATGTTTCTATTATTTTCTTTCATACCAAATGATCTGTGTAACTTTCACAAAGGTTTCCTTTATAGGAAGGTGTTTCACCCTTTTCCTTTCTCATGCTAAAACCAATCTTGGGTTAGGAACTCCAATCGTTCCATATGTATGGAAGTTAGCTACACCATTTCTTCCTTGCCATTTGTTATACTAATGGAGCAAAGCCTACTCAATGTAAAAAATGTTCGTATTGTTCTGGGTTCAACACCCAAACACTCTCAAAAACATGTTTAAAAATGATTTTCCAAATTTATATGTGGTTAATTTGTCGTTTCAAGGATTAAATATATTCAGATGTTTAAGCAACCTGCTCTCTCTCTCTTTCTCTTATTTTGCATATGCTAATATCTCCCTCATATTCATTAACGCTCAAATTTGGTTCGATTCTGAGCACACTCAGAATTCTGTATGATAATGGAAACCTTTTATTTGTTGATCCAATGGTTCGTGGGAACTAATCACACCAAAATTTTTGTACAGAAACCCATGGGACTAGTTCTGTTAACATCACAATTTAACTTATCATTGAGAGCACGTTGCTTCATGGTAAAATCTTCGATAATTTTGTCTGACTTTTCACAGCTGCCACGGATTCCCTTAAGGTGGAGAAGGAGCAGGACCTCAACGAGCTGCCGCAGCCCCTCCTGCTGTCAAGCCTGACGTTTACTCATTGCCATTAACTTGACTGGAACTACGGGTGAGTGATACTTCTGTCTCTACCATGGCCACAGCTGAAAAGTTATTGGGCACTCGTGCCATTCTTAAGAAAAAGTTAGATAGGATTCGCTCTTTCTTAACTGAGAAAAGCCTCAATGATCACCATCTGAGCATTCTCACTGACAAATTTAAAGCTTACAAAGCTAATTGCAATTCATATGATCCTCTCCAAACAGACCTCAAGCATTTCGACTCAAATCACGAGCGAGATCGAAGTGAAGTGGAGGAACGTTATTATGAAGGTTTTCTCGAAGCTGAAAACTTAATCAGCACTTAAACTAACAAGCCGAAAAACCAACTTGTCATTCATCCCAAACAGATTTTACCAAGGATTTCACTGCAAACACATTCTGGTAATGAACAGGGATGGGATTCCTTTGAGGAACTGTTTGTTTCTCTAGTCCATAGTGATTCTTCGATAACTACTATTCAGAAATTTCACTATTTGAAGTCTGTCTTGCAAGGTCCACCACTTAAGCTAATAGAGGCACTCCCTCTAACTGCAGATAACTACTATGTCTCCTTTGATTTGCTTCAGCAAAGATACGGTAACCCTAAGCTTCGTATCCACAGGCACATTACTGCCCTATTTAACCTTCCTTCTAGCAGTACTGATAATCCTTCTTCTCTACGCAATTTAGGAGATACTGTTGAGCTTCATGAACGTGCGCTAGGGCACTTGAAGCAGCCCGTCGAACATTGGAATTTATTTTTTATATATCTTACAACTTGCAAGTTCGACTCCCAAACTTTAAAGGCATGGGAATCAGATCTAATCAATCAACCTTATCCCATGATTCACACCTTGGTTACTTTCATAAAGAATCGTTGTCAGGTACTGTACCCGTAAATTCGGGAAGATGCCTGTTGGGAATCCATAGCACAAGCTGGATTGTTTATTTCTAAATGGGCTCTGGCTAAATATCCATCAGAAATTGCTCCAACAAGGTCTTCGGGTATCTACACAGTATTGATCAATGGTATCGTGAATATACAACAAAATACACTGGCTCAAAAGGAAACTTACCTTTATTTCTCGGGGTCTCTTAAGGAACTTAGCTCCAACCTAAAAACGGATCCACGATACCACTGTTTCTATTATATTTAAAATAAATCACTCGAGGACGACAAAGAAAACGAACTAAGTAAATTTATTTAAAAATATTAAACTAAAACTAATATCTAAACAATTAATAACAATAATTAATTAATAAATTAATACACACACTCATATGCACTCCTCTACTACTACAAATACACTACTGAATTTACTATGCTGTCATTTAAATAGAAACAAATTTTGACTGGCCTGAGCCTACTAGAAGTATTTAAAACGTTTAAGACAAATACCTGCATGCCAAACATTCTTGAAGAGCTATTAAGAAGCCAGCACGCTTCTCGTATCACACCTGGCCACGCGCACTCATTCATAAAATGACACACTCGATTAACCGTGAGGCTGTCTTGCTCAGAAGGCTGTGGACTGCTAACTCTCCACATTATATAATAGACTGGCCTTGAGATATCTAACGGGAATACACATCCCTTCACATTTACTGTGACCGTGCTGTCAAGCGAACAGTCGCCTTGTTTAAATTTACATTTTCTCTTTATAAAACTCTTCATATCTCACGCACCTTTCAAACAAACACTTTCAGATTTTAACACTAGCATTCATGCACTCTCTCTCGACATTCTGGACTGTCGGAGTTGTTCAATCATACTTAACAACTTTGAAAGCACTCATTCTAAAAACATTCATTCAGAAATACACTATAATTCAGAAAACATCGAACAAATAATTATTACAAAATTATTTCCCTAACTAAATAATTGCGAAATATTTACAAATATTGGGTCGTTATGTTTAACGTTATATAGTGGAGTTTAAACTCTCTTTCAACAATTATACTTCTCTTTCTACTATATACAATGTGACCTTCACATATACTTCCTTAAACATTCACTATTGTTTTTATACTGCACACACTTTGTCGTAATTAGTTTTATAGACAATATCAGTCAAATACGTTCAACCATCAAAGGTCAATTGCACGTAAATACTCAACTCCGTGTTAGTAAAAGTTAATAAAGTTATTAGTTGACATTTGTAGACAATTGCTTTCTCAATTTATTTTCCGCTTATCAACGCTCTTGCCATCACTGCTAAGTCGAAAATTTACATATGGGAGTTTCAACACAATTACTCATCTTCTATTAATGCCATGTTCTTATCAAAAGAACTATTCTTCAGTAACTTCCCTCCACTGCGGTAAACCCTTCGCATGAGTACACACATCTCTCCACATAACCTCATATATCCACAGTATATGATATTAAAATCACATCTACTAAGTTGAACCATTCTTAACACATTCATTGTTACCAACATCTCTTCTGTATGACTTTCATTTAAATTACTGGTATTATCATCAGCATTGTAACACTCAATCGCTGGCATATTGAACTCTTCCTCCTGTTCTTGAAAGAAACTTCCTTTAAATAAAGAACGACCTTAGACAAGTCGTGTATGACCTCCATAAGTTTACTTCATAAGAAGATACTTAATTGTCCACCGTATTATCACATATGCAATTAATAAAAATACTGTTTCGTCCACCGTATTCATCTAGCTTTAAATTACACGCCTATGCGATGTCATGTCCACAATACGACGTGAAACCACATATAGAGTATAAATAACCACATATGTTATTTGTCATGTCCATTAGAGTTCAATCTTGATCAGAGTAAACCAGCTTCGAATCCCTGTCGTAAGATAAAAATTATCTTCTATAAAGTTATATTTCCTAATAGAATTAAATGATCAAAGCTCTTAGCTTTCTCAAATAAAGTAAGGATTGTCAATTCCGCAATGTCTCCATTCGATATAACGAATGTCTATGAGTATATGACCTTTGTCATATCCTGACGAATATTTCTTGTCAGAGCGACGTAAATTTCATAGTAATTATGATGATATAACAATATCATTCGTAGTTTCTTTTTTCTTGATGACTTCTTTACCATGAGGTGCCCAAATTAAATTACTTAAAAAGAATTCAATTGGCATCCACGACTAAATATCTACAGCCTTAACTCAAAATAAAAATTCAAAATGTCGAAAGTTAAAATGACTGGTCTTATGGAATACTGATTCCTTAAACAAACAAACATGTCAGTTCAGAAACTGATCCGTAGAATATATGTAAAAATGAATAAAGACGATCAACTCAAATGATCTTGCAGAATAAAATCTCGTTACACACGTGAAGAATAAATATATGTCGAAACATTGGAATACATAAAATATGGAGTAAAACGTTGGCTCATAATGTCACTAAATAGCTCTCAATATAAAAGTAAATAACACTGCTACCTTATCAGTCGATATCTAGAAGATTAATTTAAGTATTTGGGAAAATACTTGGACGTTCCTCAATCCAAGATACTGAGTTGGACCTTAATTCGATTCCTCGGACCAGCAATCTCGGATAAGGAAAGACGTTTCCTCTCCGGTAATCACCAACCTCCGTTTGGCATCGAATGACATCCTTCTGGCATAATTCTTCTGGGTTGCCGGGAACTTCCCTGGGCATCTTGACAAATCTTCTTATGTTGCATCTTCTTTCTCCGTCATAGATATAGTGTAGTGTCATCGTTGAATAATATTGTAGAAATATTCATATACTGTAGATGGTTAATGAAATGTTTCTAGAGCTCGTTGTTGTTGTTATATAAAGATCGTGAAATGACGTGAATGCACAATATGTAAGAGTACATAACGTCTATATTCTGAAGTATTCTGGTTAACGAAGCTCCATGTTGCACCTAAATCTCTGCTTCAAATATGCCCCTCGCGCATAACGTTCTTACCCCATTATCGCAACATCGTGATAAATATCGAACAACAAGTCCTGAAGAATATTAGCAGTCATAATGAGAATGTTTATATACTGCTCCAATGTGAAATTAAAGACACTGTTACTCACTTGTCATGCGTTTACTGCTGTCTCGTTGCAACTAAAATGCTTTTCAGCTTCTATGTCCGTCACTTTTCTAATTCACTTTTAATAAGTCTATAACTTCGAAACTATACAATCTGTGACGCTTAAATTTCAGCAAATACTAGAATACAGTTGTACTGTATAATGATTTAATTAGCCGAAGTCTATTCTCAATTATATGTGAGTTAATGCAATGTTAATAACTTGCAAACTTCGCCTAGTTTCAGAGCATGGGGATCTCCTATATCGACCCGGCGATAACGCTGTCTCCACGAGTGGTCTCAATATCGTACTCGGATAAACCTTCGGGATCTCGGTTAACCCGGTGAACACATCTACACTCTTCGAAGTATGTAGGATAAAGAACCTCGATGCTTGTCTCCCTCTCCAAGTCGAAATTTTGGCGGGCATTTCTGACTCCCTCCATAAATTTAGTGCGCATTTGACAATGCTTATTACTGCGTAGTTGGACCTTTCGCCTCCTTTTAAAGTCTCTGTAATATTTTCCTTTGATATTCTTGTCATTACCAATGAATAAGATATCCTTCTTGGGGCCTAAATGCATAAATTCTCCATATAATATAGTTGAAGGTATTACCGTCTTCAATAAGGGCTCTCCTCATTGGCTGGATGCTTATGTCCAATGTCATGAATTATAACAATAATTATTATCTTCCTTAGCAAATTCACTGTTGCTATGTCGATTTCAACCTTCTAGAAGCCTCTATTGCGCAACATATCACGTGATCGGAATCTCCCTGTCTGCTCTCCTCGCTAACACGACTGGTTTGCGTCAAGTTCCAGCATTTATATTGCCATGTTAAACTGTATCAAGGGCTTGGAAAATATTCTCATTTAAGTCCCAAATAATTCATTTTTCGGGGGCAGTACTTTCCTCTTTTGTTCAACAAGCCGAACTTCCTAGTTCTAGCAAAGGTGCAATCAGCAAGACTACTCCTAACAAGAAATCTTCACGCTCTCAAATACCTTCAGTCCAAAGTACTTAACAAACCTGTTTTCTTTGCAATAACTTGTATCCTCTATAAGCTTGTTCTTCTTTCAAATCTATTTCAGTCGATGACCGTAGGAAAATCGTAACTCAACACAAATGTTGTTTCAATTGTCTTTCGGACAAGCATGCAGTATCAAGCTGCTCTTCTAAAGGTGTCTGCATACATTGTAAACTGCGTCGCCACTCCTCATTACACCGGTTTGAAAAACCTAAATTTAAGCATCCTCAAAATAATCCTTTAGAAAGTGTTGTTTCTTCAACCTCTCAAACCAACGCAGCCTCCAGCAGTAAGTCTTACCTTACCTCTGGCACTCATTCTGACTCAAGTGCTCAGTCCTATAGTCAGACTGCTAATTCATGGCGCAGTACTCAGATTTTTTAGCCTATTTTCAATTTTGAAAAAATAGGCTTATGAGATCACCTTTTGTCCGTGTGTGTGTGCGTGTGTGTGTGTGTGTGTGATTCGTGTGTGTGTCCCCCCGTAATAAAATCTAAACGTCAGGAGCGATTTCAATGAAACTCGGAAAGTTCATAGCACTATTCCCGGCGACCTCGACCGTGCCCTTCAAATTTTGTTACGACTCACCAATCCAACATGGCGGCTGTGCGAAATATTTCACCAGCATTCAATATCTCCGAGACTATTACCGATATTACCCTGACATTTTCTATGGTGATAGATGGAACTACTATAAGTTCACTTATGTGACTTTTGAAAACCTGGTAACTACAAAACCAACATGGAGGCCAAGCGAATTTGCGACGTTTAAATAGACGTTTCTCGCGATTTGACCAACCAAACGCAATGAAACTTGGTACAGTATATGTTTATATACATTGTAATCTACCGACATCTAACTTCGTTCAATTGTTTACATAATCACAAGATGGCGGATGTGCGAAATATTTCACCGGCATTCTATATCTCTGAAACTATTAGCGGTATCTCCCTAAAATTTTGTACTGAGATAAAGGGCACTACTGGAAGTCCATCTATAAGATTTTCAAAAACCGGTTAATTACAAAACGAACATGGCGGCCAAGCGAATTTGAACAATTTAAATAGACCTTTCTCGCGATTTAATGTTCCAAGCGCACTGAAACCTGGTACAGGAAATATTTATACACATTGTAATCCACTGGTATCTAATTTAGTTCAATTGTTTACATAACCTCAAGATGGCGGCAGTGCGAATTTTAAAATTAAGTTTTTATTTCTTGTGATGTAGGCATGCGATCGAAGTGAAAGTTTGAATAATGAACCTACGCAATAATTTTCCTTTAATGGTACATGACTCTATGGCCTATACATTTAACAATCCAACATGGCGACCATCCGAAATATTTAGACGATACTGAATATCTACGAATCTATTTTAGCAATCAAACTGCATTTTTTAATGTTCATAGGGGCTATGAACTTAAGTTCACCTATAGGACTTTAAATAACCTGGTGATCACAAATCCAACATGGCGGTGACGCGAATTATAAATATTCACATGGACGTTTCTCGCAATTTAACCATCCGCGTGCAGTGAAACTTGGTACAGTAAATATTTATCCGAATGTTAATCCACTGGCATCTAATTTATTTCAATTGTTTCCATAACCTCAAGATGGCAGCTGTGAAAAAATTTTAAATCTCCTTGTTTTTTCTTGTGTCCTAATTATGCGATTGAAGTTTGAATACTACACGTTCACAATAATCTGCATGTAACAGTACATAACTCTAGGACCTACATATATAAAATCCAACATGGCGACCATCCGAAATATTTAGTCGGTTCTCAATATCTACGATTCTATTACAGCAATCAAACTGATATTGTGTATGTTAAATAGTGGCAATTAACATAAGTAGGATATATGAAAATAGGCTGTATAGTTCTTCACGGAACTACTTGTTAATCTTCCGTGCGACTTCAGGTCCAAGAATTTAAGGGCAATTGGCATTCCGTTCGAGCTCTTCTCGACAATGCTGCCACCCATGATTTCATAACCTCTTCTTTGGTTAAGAAATTAAATCTAAAACCTAATACCACTTCTATAGAGATATCTGGTATTAACAACAGTAAATCTACTTCTTTGCAATTTGTAAAGCTTAACATTACGGATTCGGTGCAATCTGGTACTAGCCTTAGTTTGAACTGTTTGTCTATCCCCGTTATTGGAGCCCCGACTCCCAGTCATTCTTTTTCAAATACACTTGGCACTTCCCTTCTGATCTGAAATTAGCTGATCCCTACTTTCATCAGAGTGCCCCAGTTGATATTTTGCAAGGTGCTAATGTATTTTGGCAAAATTTGCTACCTTCTAGAATCAATATAACCTCTAGTATCTACGCCCACCACACCAAGTTTGGTTGCCTAGTCACTGGTCATATCCCTCTTGCCACTGTGCAGTCTTCTTCACAATGTCATCTAACTCACGCTGAGTTGGACAACAATTTAGAAAATTTTTGGAAAATTGAAGTCATCGATTCCACACCTTTTTCTTCTACAGAATATGACTTTTGCGAACAACTTTATCTCGCAACTACCAATCGCAACTCAGATGGTCGATTTGTTGTCACTATGCCTCGCATTCCTTCCCCTCCAGTTTTGGTAGATTCGTATCCTCGCGCTCTTAAAGCTTTGTTTGCTGTTGAAAATCAGTTAAAGCAAGTTTCTTCATCCAAAGCTCAATACATAGAATTAATGGAAGACTACGAAGCCTCAGGTCAAATGGAAGTTCTTAACAAACAAACGCTTTCTGATTTTTTAGCGTATGGCTTTTAGTGCCGGGAGAGTCCGAGGACATGTTCGGCTCGCCAGTTTGTAGCTGCTTTTAGGCGGACGCCCAATGGGTGAGCTACAAGTACCGTCGCATATGGAGTGTTGTCTGGGGAGGAAAGTTTGAATGTAAGGTCGAGGAGTAGGAAGTTAGCGGCTGTGGCCTATAGTTAGGGACCAACCCCGGCATTTGCCTGGAAGGAAGATGGGAAACCACAGAAGACCATCTTTAAGGTTGCCGGCGGGAGAATTCGAACCTCCTCGCCTCCGGGATGTAAGCGACTGCCAGCAGCCATGCCGTAATTATCACGGCTAACTCACCCGGTACCCTTTCTGATGATAGTATTTATTTAAATCATCACCCTGTGTGGAAATATCCTTCCACTAAGGAACAAATTCGAGTTGGTTTCAATGGTTCCGCCCCTGACTCTAATGACATTTCTTTAAACGATACCTTACTGGCAGGTCCTGCCATTCAGTCTGATCTTTCTTCTGTTTTACTCAATTTTCGCTATTTCCTGTTGGCGTCATAGACGATATCAAGCAAATGTATTGGCAAATCTTGATTGATTCTGAGCAACAAAATTTGCAACAAATCCTGTGTCTTGATAGCCCTTGAAACCCCATCAAAATCTTTAAATTAAGAAATGTTACATATGGTCATAAACCATCTGCTTTCTTGGCTATACACACTCTAAAGCATCTCGCTGAACAAGATTCTAATCTTTTTTCCTCCAATATTTCTGATCTTCTAAAATAATCCTTCTATGTGGATGACTTTCTGCATTCTTTTAACTCCCCTTCTGAAGCCCTTGAGCACTCACGAGATCCCCAAGCATTGCTTCAAAGAGGAGGCTTCTTCCTTTATAAATGGAATTCTAATTTCCAGGATGTACTAGCTCAGCCCATATCTAATGGCAACTCTGACACACCTGTCGAGCTATTGCCCACTGATAATTCTACTAAAGTTTTGGGACTTCACTGGTATCCCATTTCTGACTCCTTTTTCTATCAAGTTAACTTGCCCACTTCTCTTCCTCAAACCAAGCGACATGTTCTTTCTGAAATCGCCAAAATCTATGACCCTCCAGTTCATAGCTCCGGTCATAGTTACAGCCAAAATGTTCATGCAGGAACTATGGTCTTTAAAAACCGATTGTGATGATCCAATCCCACCTTCTCTTTTGGAAAGATGGCTTTCCTTTCGTACTCATCTTCGCGATCTATCTATTGTAGACATACCGAGGGTTCAAATCCCTACTTCTTTTTCTTCTCATTTAGAGCTGCATCTGTTTGCAGATAGCTCCGTTAAGGCATATGGATGCTGCGCCTATGTAGTAAGTCGTAGTACTTTTCCTTCCTTTTCTAACCTAATTTGTTCCAAATCAAAGGTAGCCCCTTTGAAAACTGTTTCTTTGCCTCGCTTAGAATTATGCGCTGCCCTTCTCGCAGCTGAATTGTCTAAAAACTCATCTCCAATCTTAATTGCCAATACAGTCACATATATTACTGGACTGACTCTGCCATCACTTGGGCTTGGGTCATGAAACCCCCTTCCCACTGGCAATCCTTCGTAGCCAACAGAGTGGAAAAAATCCAAACTCTTTCTAGTTTTTCTCAATGGAAACATGTCCCTGGTAAGGAAAACCCAGCTGACATCGTATCTCGTGGATATCTTCCACAACAGCTAGTTAAATCTAGTCTCTACTGGCACGGTCGAAATTGGTTGTTACGAGAACCTTCTTTTTGGCCTGCCCCTCCTTCTACTTTGACGAAAGTTCCTGAAACTCGTAATGTCACTTCTTCTTTTGTGACAGATGTTACCCCTTCATTGCTTGAAAGGTATTCCCCCTTTGAAAAGCTAATTCGCATTGTTGCTTACTTGCTTCGATGGAAATTTTTTGTCTTAGACAAACCTTTGCTTCCTCAAGCTTTTCTTTCTATTTTTGAATTAAAATCTGCTACAACCAAAGTTTTATTGCTTACTCAGCATGAATATTTTTCTGATGAAATTAATTCTCTATCCAAGGGTCTACCCCTCAAAAAGCGGAATAGACTATTCGCTTTATGCCCCTTTCTTGATGATAATGGATTATTGAGAGTAGGTGGTAGGTTGTCCTTTTCTGATTGCTCTGAAGATAAGAAGCACCCCATAATTCTTCCTTCTAAGCATCACGTCACCAAACTTATAATTCATCAGTTTCACTACCAGCACTTACACGTTGGTAGTCGCACTCTCTTACGTTTGATTCGTGAGCAGTACTGGCCCATCAATGGCATGCACGAAGTCATTTCTGTTGTAAGAAAGTGTATTCTCTGCTTTAAAGCTAAACCTAAGTTTCCTCAACAACTTATGTCTTATCTTCCTTCGTTTCGTTCTGCTCCTAGCAGACCTTTTCTTCTAACTGGTATCGATTATGCGGGTCCATTCCTATACCAAACTAACAGCCTTAAAGCCAAACGTAAAATTCTTGGCAAGTTGTACATTGCACTCTTTGTTTGTATGGTTACTGGTGCTATTCACCTTGAATTGGTCACCAATGCTTCTACTTCCTACTTTCTCTCTGCTTTTTCTCGCTTTGTTTTCAGAAGAGGCATTCCTTCTGAGGTTTTCTCTGAAAACGCCAGAATTGTTCTTGGTGCTTCTCAGCAATGGAAAAAAGCACTCTGTTCTCGTTCTGCCAACGAGCAACTATCTAATTATGCTCATTTGAAAAATTTCAAATGGCATTTCATTCCCCTATACGCTCCACATCATGGTGGAAGATGGGAAGCTTGCGTTAAGCTGACTAAAACTCATCTAAAGAGAACCATAGGGAATTCCATCCTATCTCTTGAAGAGTTCAATTCCCTTGTGATTCTCATTGAGGGCACTGTCAATTCCCGTCCCTTGCCTCCTTTGTCTAACGACCCTTCCGATTTACTTCCTTTGTCTCCTGGTCATTTCTTGATAGGTAGCTCATAGAATGCTCCGCCACATCTCGTCAACCGTAAGCTTGACCTTTCTTTGCCCATTCTTTGGACAAGAGTCGAAGCTTTAAGAAACAGATTTTGGAAAAGGTGGAGACTGGAGTATTTAAACTCACTTCAAAGGAGAGTGAACTGGCAGCTCGCTCACCCAAACCTCAAGGAGGGAGATTTGATTATCTTAAGAGATTCCAGTCATCCTCTTGTTTGGCACACCGGCAGAGTAGCGAAATGCCACACCGGTCGTGACAATAGGGTAAGAGTGGTTAAAATAATTACCCCTTCTGGACATTGTATTCGTCCAATTTCTTGGGTTTCTCCTCTGCCACTCTAGTCCTGTTTCATTATGCATTCCTCTTGTTTTTCTTGTTGTTGCCCCACTGGCAGTATGTTCGCACTTGCGAATAAATTAATTTATTAATTTTTCTAGTTTACGTGATGTATGCCAGTCAGGCAGAATTAACTTTTTCTCATAACCTCTATTCGGTCAACACGTGTTCGTGATCTTTGATTTTGTAATAATTCTTCTGTTTCAAATTAAGTATGTTGTAAATTACTTACGTATTATCTCATGGGCCATGCTCGCTTTTAAGACATTTCTCCAAGTGTATAAGTCAAGCATTACTTTCAGTCTGCACGACAAGAAAGCTGAACAGGAACTGGCTACCATAGCTACGCTCCCATTTGTCGGCCTCCAAGCTTCGGCCAATCACAGCACGTCTTCTCCAATTGCGTGCCATGGGAGGTCCTAGAACTTTAACTGGTCGCCTATTTAAACGGCTCACTAGGCTGTATTCTTTGTGATTACTTGGAACTTCATCAAGACAACTAGTCTGTGATGCTATCCAAGAACGCCTGCTTCTGTCACCATTGGCAAACTTCGCTGCGCCTGCGACATGCCGTCCAGGACTTAAACTTTCTTTAATGACAACGCGTCATTCGCCAATACAATATGTCTTAACCTATAAGTGATTTTCCTTGCAGACTTGGAGCTGCTCACCAGTCTTGGCCAATGGACTTAAAATCCATCTAATTTTAATGTATCATCTCAAATTCTGCATCAAGAAAAAGTAACTAAACTTCACAATGTCTTTAAGACATCTTAACTTCGTGATCTAAACTTGATCGCAATCTTTGTGTTTCAACGACATGTTTGAAAAATGAACATTCTTCATGTGTGAACTTCACATTATTCGTGCAACGAGAAACTGTTTCGTTATGCACCTTCTACAACGTGAATAGGTTTATTACCTATGTTTTCGTCTTCGATGGCATTTCTAGAAAGCTATTCTTTTTGTGAATGCTACAACATTCTACAAGTGCTTCAACATTCCTGCGTACGCAAGTGTACCACGTGTGACATATATCTAATGTCGTCAGCTGTTCGGAATTCTTCTAAGGTTGCTAACCTTCAAAACTAAAAAGCTAAGTAATCTGTGTATTTCTACAAGCTATGTATAATGTCCAGTGTAATTTGTACTTTACAAGCATCATGGCATTTCTAAATCTACATGTTTTGCTACCTTTTTTGGATCATAGTTACTTTAATCTTCTTCATGCTGTCCGAGGCAAGATTACGTAATGGCTCGCTTTTGCCATTTTCCTTTTAGGAAAATCTATTTGCTTGCTTTTATTTAAAGCATGCAACTGCTTTCATAAGGTGCGGCAGGATTGAGTCCCTGACCGTCATAGCTCCTTCTATAGGCTATGCCTTTTCTTTGGAACTGCTTTCACAGTTTTTCCTTTCTCTCTTTCATAAGGTGCGGCAGGATTGGGTCCCTGACCGTCATAGCTCCTTTTTTTCTTTTCTTTCATACCAAATGATCTGTGTAACTTTCACAAAGGTTTTCTTTATAGGAAGATGTTTAACCCTTTTCCTTTCTCATGTTAAAACCAATTTTGGGTTAAGAACTCAATGTGTTCCATATGTATGGAAGTTAGCTACGCCATTTCTTCTTTGCCATTTGTTATACTAATGGAGCAAAGCTTACTCAATGTAAAAAATGTTTGTATTGTTCTGGGTTCAACACCCAAAGCACTGTCAAGAACATGTTTTAAAATGAATTTCCAAATTTATATATGGTAATTTGTTGTTTCAAGGATTGAGTTTATTCAGACGTTTAAGCAACCTGCTCTCTCTTTCTCTTATTTTGCATATGCTAATATCTGTTTCATATTCCTTAACGCTCAAATTTGGTTCGATTCTGAGCACACTCAGAATTCTGTCTGATAATGGTTTCTGATAACTAATTATACCAACGGTGAATTTTAGAAAAATTTTGTTTGACATAAATAAATGGTCCTTAGCCCCTGTAGGCATAAAACCAAGTTTCAAGTCTGTAGGTCAAAAGAAAAATGAATTTTGAAAATGGGGCCCTATTTTGAAAACGGTGAAGTTGAAAAAACGTTTGTTTGACATGAATGGTTGGTATTAACCCCCCTCTACCCGCACCATAAATTTGAAGTCTCTAGGTGAAACCCTATGCACGTTTTTGGGTTTAACCTATGTTTTTGGCATATTCCAAATCTTTGGAAAACGGGACGAGTTATGGGTATGATGGCCATGACGATGTTTTGTTTCGTCGTCCTCTTTACGTGGATGTAGGTGTTGAAAAGGTGGAACCATGGTTTTAGGTCTAAAAAAGGGCGTTTCCGTTATTTTTCCAGTTATTTGAGGAAAACAAGAAAACAAGTAAGAAACCAGATTTGACGTGACGTTGTGTTGGCGTGTAGGGCGCTGTGAAGTTGCTAAAACATACACGCGTGATTTGACATGGCTGAGGTTGGCCCACACAGAGACACTTTGCGAAAAAAGAGATTTGATTGTTGCAGGCAGAGTTGTGTGTTGAACGGCTTGTTGTAGGTGTGTGCGTGGGAAACTTTCCTCTGCACCTATGTAGTCTGGACTAAGCGAGATAACAGCAGCAGCTTTTGATGCCAGCCATTAACTTGAGTCCATGGTCCAAGGTTATTGTGACTTGAGCGCTTTGTGTTCAAAATGCTGATGGTGGACTTCACATGGTGGGCACTGTCGGACCATGTAGGTGTATGTGAACCATTTATGTAAGCTGTTCTCCACGCTAGTCATTGCTTGCGAAGTGCTGGTTAAAGTGTGAGAAAATAATGTACTAACAATTTATAAAGACCTATACCTACTGGAGCAGAGCAACACAGCCATTGCTCGCAAGATATCCTTTGATGGATACGGACGGTCATTAGCGTGCGTGTGTTAGTAATTAATTGTAAAAATCATATCTTCAATAACAAGTAAGAGAAGGTATGCCATTTGTTTTATAACAATGTTATGGAATGGATTATTGGCATTTAGTGCATTATTGGAAGGTGATTCAGTGACTTAATGGTATCGATATATTTTTGTTGCAATTAATCAACTAATTGAGCATAAATCCAACAAATAAAGAGATAGAGATATTAAAGCAGCTGCGGAGACCAGTTTCAAAAAGTATCAGTGTTATTAATTTGCAAGGTGTGTACATGTTCTTTATGACAAACTCTAAAATGAATGCTATTTATTTAATGGTAATCCATGAACTTATGGAATGTATTTATTGTTGTTGTTTTTGTTGTTGCAGAATTAAGGCGTGTGTCAAGCGAGAGTAGCAGTAGCAACACACAAGCAGCATAACCACTAAGCTACGGTCATGATATTGAAAAGGTACGCTATGAAGATATTTATGTGTGCAAATTACCTTACTATTCCTGAGCGAGTGTCTTATACTATGGGTGCGCACATGATTAACCCTGCTGCAGCCCTAAACCTTGTGTTTTTTTATGATGTGCTATAACAGTATGAATGAATGAACAAATCAATGAATGAACGAATGAATCAATGAATCAATGAATGAATGAATGAATGAATGCACATGCTTACTCAATATATAACCATAACTAATGAACGGTTTTATTGGTCTTCTTTTCAGATATATTTTTGAAAGAAATAAAGCATCACCACGTCGTGGCCAACTGCTACTTGAGTGAGGCCCAGAGTTGAAGAACAAAAAAAAACAGTTGCTACGACTAGTGCTTGTGTGTGAGTGTGAGTTTGCGAGTGTGTTGAGTGTCATCTGTATTAGCTGTTTTTTTGGATTATCCTATTTATAAGGTTAGTAAACATCCATTTATTTAATTATAATTACGTCTATGCCCATTAGTATTAGTATGACAACTACTAGCCAAATGTTTTAAAAGTAGAATATGTACCGGCCGAATTTATAACGTTAATAACCTTTGTATTAAAATGGAGAAATTACTGATAGCCGATAATTTGAAAACGTGGTATCAGGAGAAGGCTATTGAAGCGCTTATCACTAAATTTGATAAGTTGCAAGACGGACCGAGTGGCTTGCCTCTGAATAGCATTGCGTATTTGCAAATCAATATTTGTAAATACAATCCATTGAATGCAGGAAGAAGCTATTAAACCACACCAAGCTTTATAGCTTCGAGAAAGGCAGTGATCAATATACAGAACAAAGACGATCATTGCTTTTTGTGGAGTGTGGCTAGTATTTTGCAACCCTGTGAAGACAGACATGTTGAAAGACCAGGGAAGTACAAACACAAGTTTAACCATTTGACGCAAACTATCAATCTGGAGCGTGTTTCATTCCCCATGCCTCTAGATAAAAATTATGTATTTGAGAAAGATAATCTAAATTTCTCCTTTATGGTGTATGGCGTTTAGGAAAACAACATTGTCGGTCCCTTGTACGCCAGCAAAGAGAGAAAGCAACATCATATTCACTTGCTATTCCTCTCTCATGGGGATAAAAACCATTATTGTTGGGTAAAGGATTTAAGTAGATTGGTAAGCAGCCAAGCGTCCTATCATAAGTGTGCAAAACATATTTGTGAGCGCTGCCTTCAGTATTTTACAACTGCTGAACTTTTGGAACGACATATGGGAGACTGTGAATGGCAGCAGGCTGTGAAGCTTGTGCTGCCCGAAGGGAATGACGCAGTCTTGAAATTTAAAGCCACTAATAAACAAGACATGGTACCATTTAGTGCTTATGCTGATTTTGAGGCACTCGCCATCCCCCTTCAGGGATGTGAACCAAGCCCCCATACAAGCTCAACGTATCCAGTGCAGAAACATGAGCCTTTTGCTGTAGGCTATTCCGTTGTCAGTCTCTATGATGAATCCCAATGTGAGTATGTAAATCACAAAGGTCCTGGTTGTGCGCTGTGGTTTGTTGATCAAATGGCGGCTTTAGCGGGCAAGGTAGAAAAAAAAATTGGACAACCCTGTACCTATTCAGATGAATGACGTACAGAAAAGAGAATGTGATCGAGCCATCACCTGCAACATATGTAAAAAGCCTAGCCTACTTTAGGCGGAGAAAAAACTAAGGGACCATTGCCACAGGGCAGGGCATTTTAGAAGAGCCGCCTATAGCGAATGCTATTTGAAGTACTCTACACCTCGCTTCCTCCCTGTCTTTTTACACATTTTCTCCCGGTATGACATTCACTTCATTGTTAAACAATTTGCTCATGTAGATAAGAGCAAATTCACCATTTTGGCAAAAACCATGAGAGCTTTACCGGGAAAAATTACTTTCTCAGTTAACTCAAAGCACCATCACTGAAGATGAATATGCCCATGCATGCCATGTTTGCGAGCATTTGGCATACAAACCATGGGCCAGTATGCTATGCACTACTTAAAACAAGACGTGTTGTTGTTGACAGACGTATTTGAAACGTTCCGTCAGCTATGTCACACAATATATGGCCTTGATCCCGCTCACTACTATACCAGTCCAGGGTTAATTTGGGATGCTGCTCTCAAATTCACCCAAAACGAGCTTGATTTATTGACGAATCCTGATATGGTACTGATGATGGAAAAAAGGATTCGTGGGGGGTTCGTATCGCTCAATCAGCGACATGCCAAGGTAAATAATCATTACATGCCTGATTATTGTCCCGAAGAACCAGAATCCTACCAAATGTATTTTGAAGTAAACAATTTATACGGTCACGCTATGAGCCGATCGCTGCCGTACAAAAACTTTGTCTCGCTGTCTGAGGATGAAATTAAAGATTTTAATGTGCATAGCGCAAGCGAGAAACAGGACGTAGGATATGTCCTTGACGTCGACTTAGTTTATCCCCCCCCCCCCCCCCGATCTCAGAGAGCGACATGGAGATTTCCCCTTTTGCATAGAGAAAGTGGTGCCGCCCGATAGTAAGGGCTATCATAAAAAATTGATGGGCACCTTGTTTGACAAAAATCACTACGTGTTGCATATTGACATGCTGGTAGAATGTCTAGCCCAGGGCTTAACTCTGAAAAAAAAATCCATAGAGGTATCTCTTTCCGTCAGAAACGGTGGTTGAAACCGTTCATGGATTTAAATACCAGTCACAGACAAAGTGCAACTCAGCCGTTTCAAATAGTTTTTTTAAACTGATGAATAATTGTATTTATGGCAAGAGTTTGGAAAATGCGCGGCCTCATAGGGACATAAAATTGGTGAACCCATGGCATGGCGGATGGGGGGGGGGGCACAAAAATACATTGCAAAACCAAATTTTAAATCTTTGAACGTTATTGATCATGATCTAGTCACTATTGAAATTGCCAAAACTAAACTGGTCATGAATAAACCCATCTATTTAGGCCAAGTTATTTTAGATTTTTCCAAATTGCACATGTATAAATTTCACTATGGTTTTGCAATGCAGCGATTTGGTACCATTTCCTTGTTGTATACAGACACGGATAGTTTCATTTACCATATCCGTGACTAATCCGTACGTCGTTATCAAATGAAACCCAAAATGGTTTGACACGTCCTCGTTTAGTGAGAAGAACGTGTTTGATATCCCTCGTCTGAACAAAAAATAAATTGGTTTAAAGAAAGATGAATGTTCAGACACCATGATGACTGAGTTTGTTGGGCTTGCTCCGAAAATGTATAGTTTTCGGCAGGTGGATCGATGTGAATCTATGTGAGCCAAAGGGATTAGCCAGCGTGTGGTTAAACGACTCTGTGTGGATGATTATTTATATGTCCTTCAGACCCACACAGGCATGACACATAGCCAGTTTAGGATTCTTTAAAAAAATATTTTTAATGGAACAGCGAAAACAAACACTCGCTTTGTTGGACAACAAGAGACAGTGGTGTCAGGATATGATGACAAGCGTCCCATTTGGTTACAACCAGTAATGGTTGTTGCTATTGTTGTTGTACAACACGACAAGTGTTTGGTTTGGTTGCTATAACGTGTCTGATGCCATCTCGATCCTTGCAATAAAAATAAAAAATGTAGTGTATCATAATATTTTTGTTTTTTAAACTGTGTATGTGGATGTGTGCATGGATGTGTCAATGTGAGTAACAAGTTGTATATAAACTGTATGTCTGGTGCTATTTGCCTGTCAACGCATAAAGAGAGTCATGCATCAACGTTTGCATGGCTCACTGTGCACAGGCCAGATTAAAAAACATGTTGTTTTTTAGGTTAGGTTAGGAAAAAACAAACAAGCAGCCACCCTCACTATTCATGTCGCTTAATAAGCCTCACTAGGTGGTGGTTCAATACGCCTCACTAGGTGGTGACTTAATAGGCCTCATGTTTCAGCAAAGTGACGACCCACCCTGAGTAGGCATGCGGCTTGCATGCCTCACTAGGTTGTGGCGTAATAGACCTCATGTAAGAACAAAAAAATAATCTGCTGCATTTACTGTGGACAATCTCACTTTATGGCTAACGTTATGAGTGGTGATGTATTTGAAAACAACACCAGTCGAATATCTGAACAGAAATTGTTTTTTTTAACCTGATGCATGTTATCCTTGTGGCCTACAGGTAAAAATCCAACAGACAGATTGTTATTTATTTGTGTTTTGCTTATTTTTTAATTTTATTTTTGCTATTCACTTCGGGGACAGAGAGTGTATAGAATGATAGTATTTTTTATTTACTTAGTAAACGTCAACTACTACTTTTCAGATTCAAAATGACCCACGATCAAGATGCTTTTCCATTGTGACGTTTAATTATTATGCGACGATGGTCAATTATAATCCGCAACGTGGGGCCTGTTCTTCGGATTATAGAAACACCAAAGTACGCATTGATACCACTTTTTATAACCACATCATTGATGATGACATGTTTTATGATCCAGGCCATTACTATTGTAACTCCTGTATGTTAAAGTTTGGCTTTCAAAATAATGTATCAACGCAAGTGTTGCATAAATCACGGTATGGTTTAACGATGAAACAAGTCACTGTTAAATTACCTGAGGAGAATTGTTTCCCAGACTTTTGGTGCACGTTATGTACAAAGCCTCTGTTTAATGTTTATTTTCCAGTAACTTCAAATATGTTTTATTTCCATTTCTATAAATTCCCTGCTGAGGAACAAAGCACTTCGTATCGCCAACAAGCATTTCGTCAACTATATTTTACTTTACCTATGAATCAATATTCACCACATAGAATAAGGTCTGTTAGAAACTAACAACAACAAAATGTGATGCTTATGTTTTTTTGTTTGATTCGGATTTTAGGAGCATATTTTGCCTTGAAAAGACATTCGGCTATTTTTTTTATTTTATGGTGTATTCATGTTTATGGAAACACACACACTCCGGTTTAAATTTGTGTTTTTTCTTTTGTTTCTTGGATATAGACATGGTTAATAAATGCATGGTATGTTAACTTTGCCTTTATAGGCTTCCATTAGCATGCAGATGTTTGCTAATATTATCTGTCGATACTATTTTTTACTTTTTATTTAACAGTATGCAGTGCGAATTTGCACGTCAGCAGGGGAATCGTATACAAGTCATTCAACAAGTGGATTATATGCTAATACCCAACAACAGAGGCATACATTTATCTCCAAGGGATCTTGAAAATGATTCGCACTTAATCTTTATAAAACATTTCCTATTAAATAATTTTCAAATTGATGTTTTGCCTGAAAACGATGAAAATGAATGTCAACTTTTAGAAGTAGGCTACACAGTGTGGGACAATCATCTGTTTGTTTTACATACGTTTTACCGAAAGTTGATGCAGTGGTCATATGAATATTGTCCACAGGCCTACGTTTTTGTTAATCTGTCCGGGAAACTGTTGCCACAATTTCTCTAACCCCCCATATAACAAATAATATGAATCATAACATGTTAATATTAATAACTTTGCCATTGTTATTTATATTTTTAGAAAAAGAAATGTATAAAGTCCTTTGCTCAGAAGGTGAAGATCAGTTACTGATGATACAACATAAACAACTGTTAATTGTACCTATACAAAAAACAGGCTTAGCTGGTAATCAACCTTTAAACCAAGGTCTTATTTTAGATTTTATAGATGTGAGGGCCCCAGTATTTTTAATGAAAAATCAAGGTGATTTGATACCATATACATATTTGCCAGATTTTGAAAATACGTTTCGTCAGTGGCAGTGTTTACTGTTTTGCGCCATTTCATAAACAGATGCGCAAGTGATTCAACCCTATCCCTATAAATACGTTTTAATTGATTTGTCTAAGGATGCTCTAGCATGTTTTTGATGTAATTCAACAACCCCTCCACCCTGTGGTAGGAATCAACTATTCTTTTCTTAATTAAATATTTTAAAAAACTAGGTCTTGGTATATTTATAGCTTTAAAATAGTTTAAAATATTAGCTTGGTTTATTTTTCTTTGTTTCTTTTAGAAAACATGAGCATGTATCATGATATGAATCATCATATGGCAGACAACCTACTTTATATTCAGCAAAAACAGTTGTTGCGTCTTCCATTGTTAAAAAATACTTGTTTTCACGGGCGTGGTCCGTGGCAAGAAATTCATCAAGCACTATTAATGGACTCCATACGCACCAAAACACACATTTTTTCTTATCGGTGATGACTGTCATTTACAACAGTATACCTAAATACGTCATGTCGACCCTGAAACACAAACAAATTGGCTGTTGATGTTGGTTCAACAGTTATCGCGTACCTCTTAAAAACATTATTATATTTTTGTCAATTTATCCAATACTATCTACAACTTTAGGCATTAAACGCTCAGGCTTAAAAAACACACTTTAATGTATTGACAATGTTATTGTTGTTGTTGTTGTTGTAATATAAGGATGAGAGTGTTAAAAATGTCACTCTTTTGTTTCCTTATAGACAAGCATGGACGCCTTGAAAGCCATTGGCCAAGATTGCGGCTTTGCACGCAAGAAAATGAGTGAATTGCCTACACAAACACCCTTTTGCATACATAAAATACAAAAATTAAAAACCAAATTTGGTGAACGAGCTCTTTGCATTTGCCAAGACTTTGAGACATTTCTTCCCACACGATTTAATACTTTACCTGATGATGTTATGGAAGACATAAATTCAAGTATTCACCCTGTCTATTTAATCTATCAGGATGAAAAAAATCGATGCATCATTCGTTTTGTAAAAATAGAAAACGAATAATGATTGTACGCTAGCCATGACTTTGTTTACTCATGCTTTACTTTTTTAATAACTATAATAAAATTATTTTTTGGTGCTCAACAGTTTGACGTTTATTAATTGTTGCTGAACGTTTATGATGGTAAATAATAATAATAATATTATTTATGTTTGATTTTAGCCTTAGGCTATTTCAATGCAATGATGCCTATGATGGCAATAGGTGAATGGTAATTATTTTGAAAGTTCCCCTCAATGGGAGAAATGATTTTAGCCTTAGGCTACGTGAATAGAATCATGCTTATGATGCTTGTTTATTTTACCTTTTTACTTTCTTTTGATGTACATGTATAATTTTTTTAATAAGATGAAACGCCATGCGCTTAAGGCTCACTTGTTGATTTAGCACACCCCCTCATGCACTGCAACCAGAAGTTAAAAGAACAGGCAGAGAGATACTTTTAAGAAAGAAAACTAATCAACACAATTTACTAAATAAATAAATAATTTAAAGTTAACGTCACATTGTCTTCACTGCTAACGTGGTGTTGTACTAAAAATCATAGTGACATGTTTTTATTCAATAATAATTATCATAATAATAATAATAATAATAATAATAATAATAATAATAATAAGCGTTTTACACAAACATAGTCCTAGACATGTTAATGATTTGATACGCCAATATCACCTACTTTTAAAACATGTTTATATTTTTTTTTACTTGTGAATGCAGTGCATGAGGGAGTGTTAGATAAACAACAAACCAGCCTTGAGCACATGACGTTTCAACTTCCTTTATAAATAATAATAATTATGGACTGCTGTCCTTTTTAATTGTTTTGTGTGTTATTTTTATAAATAGTACAAATTTGCAATTTTTATAATTATAATAATAGTATTAATAAATAATTTATTTAATTGTTATTTTAAATTATAACATTTTTTTGTGATTTAAAATAGCACCTAGTACAAATAGGATTTTTTTGTAATAATTATAATAATTATACTATTGATAAATAATAGTTATGCATTGCTGTCCTTCTCTTTGTTTTTCTTTGTTATTTTTAGAAAAGAGTACAAATTTGCATTTTTATAATTATAATAATAGTCTTATAAATAATAATGGTAAACAAAAACACAACATGGTCTCTTGGTTTTTTTTTCAATCATAACAGTGATACTATGCAATTTTTTTAATAAATTGATGATGTTAAAGTCCATATTTAGATAAAAGGAATTTGCTTTTCATAGCACCAATAACCATAAATGCTGCCATTCTTTCTGACACATTGGCATCTGAGGCTGTTAATCGTTGCTTGGCAATGCTTGACAAGACTTTGTCGGCGATGCGTCTTAGTGTGGGATCACTGTTTTGATAGGCTATATCATGATTACGACATGCATGATCCAAAGCATTAATCCCCATATCCCCTCTCCTGAAACGATCTTGAAGACGAGTACCAGGGCCGCAAAAGCTGTAAGCAGGTAGGTGGACTTCGAGTGGTAAGTATCTAATGATGTTATCAACAATTCCATGGCCAGTACAATTGGGACATGGAGATTTCAATCGGTGAAAGACACTTTTCTTGTTGTTATTCTTCTTCTTGTTCTTGTTGTTCTTGTTGTTTTATTTGTTGTTAATGTTGTTGTTGTTTGTCAGCGGCTGCTGACGAGCATGGTAGATGGTTGTTTTCCGCATGACAACCATTGAATGATGAAACAATGTCTTTACAGTGAGTTTTATGACCGTGATAAAATTTCATCAATTGGCATGTGGCAGACTGTCGAATGGAGGGTATTTTGTCATGGTTAATTGTTTGTGATGGGAAAAATGGCTGCATGGTTGTAGTTCACTCAATACAGGGTCACTAATCCACTCGGCAGGCGCCTTCTCCCAAGTTTCTTTCACAGCGTTTGCGGCTACACGAGAAAGAAACGATTTTGGCAAGGCCAAACATTCATTTTGAGTAAAGTTGATGAGTTTTTTCTTGCACACAAAGAATTTCCATTAGCCTTGTCGATCGTTGTGGCGTCCATGTTTATAATGTTGATGTTATCACCTCACGTGTACAAGTCTCACTGCTGTCATTGGACGGTAAACTTTAAGTTTTAATTTTGTTCAACAACTTCCAACAGGCATTCGTGGTGAGCCAATGATACAATTGCCACGCATGCGCTAAGGCTTTGTTCTGAATATTGACGCAAGGACAAGTATCCGTGAGCGTTTGCAGGGATGGGCAACCCAAATCTAAAATATCAATACATTGCCAGTCAGAGGGTAAAAATGATTGAGGCCACTGGCGTTCTTCAGCCCCTTTAACAAATAAGACATTGGCAAGGGACAAAATGGTTATCATGACTATGTCAAGATACTTGTAAGAAATATCACCCTCTTTCCATACTAATTGCAAATGCTTTTCAATCCATTGGCTTTGCTTTTTATATTTTTCAGTCAGCAACTCGAAAGCATAGGGAGGTTTAAACACCAAATGGATGGGGTGTGACACCCAAAAAGTGCTACAATCGATAAAAGCCACTTCCTTAAATATACATTTTTCATCTGCAATTTTAAAGCCCTGACAATCGACAATGAGTGTACGCATGATGTTTTTTTACTTGTTACCTCGCCCACGACCAATCAACAACTAACCCATCTCACGGTTTAACGCCACTAGTCAAGGAATTCAGAAAAGGAACAATGAATTGAACAACAGGTAAATATTTTTTACATCAGCACATAGGTTTTATTCATCATCATAAAATACTTACAATTCTGTTACAAAAAAAAGATTGTTTGTTTTTTAATCTGGAACAACATTCAAATGAACAGTTTGCATATATGGTCCACAGGTATCTCCTAGTTTTGTAGGGTCTGGTAAAATGACAGGGTAAATCAAACTCCACAGACTATTGCCCACATCATAGCGATTGAGGTAAGGACAGGATGGACTCCATTGTCGATGATCACTAAATGGTCGATCCCCCATTTCCCAGTTTCCAATTTCATTGTTGCAAAAAATACACTTGACCACATCCCAACGGTTTAAGTAATAAAAGCCAGCCGCAGCCAATTCTCCATAATCTATAAGGGGAACTGTCCATGTTTCAAAAGTTTCCAATCCATTAAATTCACATTTTAAATTCAATGTTTTCACTTCACGTCATTGTTGTTGTTGTTGCTTATTGAGGGACACATGGCGTTTTGTCAATGATATGTCTGTGTGTATGTGCACACTGTCAGAGCGCAACAGACACTGAGCTTGCAGACACTCATCATGTTAAGTCATGAATTCTTTTTCACCTCACTACAGGTGGATTAAATGCTGGTGACATAATTGGACAAAGGATGATATTTCACTTGTCTGGCATGAATAATTAAACAGTAGGCACTTGTATGGTCGGGTACATTGTCTTGTGATTCAAAATATACCCCTAAATCTATGGTGGTGATTTTCATAGATTCTTCTAAGTACGAACAGTCGAAAACAACCAGTGGTGCTTTTGCTTTAAACCCTTGCGGCGACAGCATGGGGCAATCCTGTTTTTTCATAATAAGACGATTGAAATTTAGCAAACTTATTTTTTGAAAAATTGAGTTCCAACCCCTCATAGGGAAAGCAGACATTATTTAAAAATAGTCGTATATGTCTCAAGTGAATGTGATCAAACATGGTGATATCTTTGCCTTGTTGGTATTTTCTATTGGTTTGAAAACCAATAATAACATAGAGGGGTCGCTCGGTAGAGCGAGCCGATTTCACACTCCAACTATGAGTGTCCACTGCATCACCTTTCAGTAAAACCTATGTAAAACAAACAAATGATTGCCCACACTGTGAAGCCTACTTCTTAAAGTTGACATTCATTTTCATAGTTTTCAGCCAAAACATCAATTTGATAATTATTTAATAGGAAATGTTTTATGAAGATTAAGTGCGAATCATTTTCAAGATACCTTGGAGGTAAATGTATGCCTCTGTTGTCAATGGGTATTAGCATATAATCCACTTGTTGAATGACTTGTATACGATTCCCCTGCTGACGTGCAAATTCGCACTGCATACTGTTAAATAAAAAAAAGTACCGTAGTATCGACAGATACTATAAGCAAACATCTGCATGCTAATGGAAGCCTATAAAGGCAAAGTTAACATACCATGCATTTATTAACCATGTCTATATCCAAGAAACAAAAGAAAAAACTCAAATTTAAACCAGTGTGTGTGTGTGTGTGTTTCCATAAACATGAATACTCCATGAACTAAAAAAATAGCCAAATATCTTTTCAACGTAGAGTATGCTCCTAAAAGCCGAATCGAACAAAAAAACATAAGAATTACATTTTGTTGTTGTTAGTTTCTAACAGACCATATTCTATGTGGTGATTGTTGATTCATAGGTAAAGAAAATAAAGTTGACGAAATGCTTGTTGGCGATACGAAGTGCTTTGTTCTTCAGCAGGGAATTTATAGAAATGAAAACAAAACATATTTGAAGTTACTGGAAAATAAACATTAAACAGAGGCTTTGTACATAACGTACACCAAAAGTCTGGAAAACAATTCTCCTCAGCTAATTTAACAATGACTTTTTTCATCGTTAAACCATACCATGATTTATGAAACACTTGCGTTGATACATTATTTTGAAAGTCAAACTTTAACATACAGGATTTACAATAGTGATGGCCTGGATCATAAAACATGTCATCATCAATGATGTTGTTATGAAAAGTGGTATCAATGCGTACTTTGGTGTTTCTATAATCCGAAGGATAGGCCCCACGTTGCGGATTATAATTGACCATCGTCGCATATTAATTAAACGTCACAATAGAAGCATCTTGATCGTGGGTCATGTTGAATCTGAAAAGTAGTAGTTGACGTTTACTATGTAAATAAAAAATACTATCATTCTATAAAAAATAAGCAAAAAACAATCTGTCTGTTGTCTTTTTGACCTGTAGGCCACATGGATAACATGCATCGAGGTAAAAAAAACAATTTCTATTCAGATATTCGACTGGTGTTGTTTTCAAATTCATCACCACCCATAACATTAGCCATAAAGTGAGATTGTCCACAGTAAAAGCAGCAGATCATATTTTTTTTGTTCTTTCATGAGGTCTATTAAGCCACAACCTAGTGAGGCCTATTAAGCCCCATGCCTACTGAGGGTGGGTAGACACCTTGCTGAAACATGAGGCCTATTAGGCCTCAACCTAGTGAGGCCTATTAAGCCGCATGTTTATTGAAGGTGGGTGGTCACTTTGCTGAAACATGAGGCCTATTAAGCCGCCAACTAGTGAGGCGTATTAAGCCACCACCTAGTGAGGCTTATTAAGCGACATGTATAGTATAGTATAGTATAGCTACTTGTTTTTTTTCCTAACCTTACCTAAAAAGCCAACATGTTTTAGTCTAGCCTGTGCTCAGTGAGCCATGCAAACGTTGATGCATGGCTCTCTTTATGCGTTGACAATTAAATAGCACAAGACATACAGTTTATATACAACTAATTACATTGACACATCCATGGACACATCCACGCACACAGGTTAAAAATATATAAATTATATGATACACTACATTTTTTTATTCCAAGGCTCGAGTTGGCATCAGACACGTTATAGCAACCAAACCAAACACTTGCCGTGTTGTACAACAACAATAGCAACAACCATTACTGGTTGTAACGAAATGGGATGCTTGTCATCATATCCTGACACCACTGTCTCTTGTCGTCCAACAAAGCGAGTGTTTGTTTTCGTTGTTTTATTAAAAATAAATTATGATTTTTTGAAAGAATCCTAAACTGGCTATGTGTCATGCCTGTGTGGGTCTGATGGATATATAAATAATCATCCACACAGAGTCGTTTAACCACATGCTGGCTAATCCCTTTGGCTCGCATGGATTCACATCGATCCACCTGCCGAAAACTATACATTTTCGGAGCTAGCCCAACAAACTCAGTCATTATGGTGTCTGAACATTCATATTTATTAAACCAATTTCTTTTTGTTCAGACGAGGGATATCAAACACGTTCTTCTCACTAAACGAGGACGTGTCAAACCATTTTGGGTTTTGTTTGATAACGACGTACGGATTACAGTCACGGATATGGTAAATGAAACTATCCGTGTCTGTATACAACAAGGAAATGGTACCAAATCGCTGCATTGCAAAACCATAGTGAAATTTATACATGTGCCATTTGGAAAAATCTAAAATAACTTGGCGTAAATAGATGGGTTTATTCATGACCACTTTAGTTTTGGCAAGTTCAATAGTGACTAGATGATGATTAACAACGTTCAAAGATTTGAAATTTGGTTTTGCAATGTATTTTTGTGCCCCTCCCCCCATCCGCCATGCCATGTGTTCACTAATTTTACGTCCCTATACTGCCGTAAATTTTCCAAACTCTTGCCATATATACAATTATTCACCAGTTTTAAAAAATTATTTGGAACGGCTGAGTGGCACTTTGTCTGTGACTGATATTTAAATCCATGTAGGGATTCAACCACCGTTTCTGACAGATAGATATACCGCTATGGATTTTTTTCAGGGTTAAGCCCTGGGCTAAACATTCTGCCAGCATGTCAATATGCAACACATAGTGATTTTTGCCATACAAGGTGCCCATCAATTTTTTATGATTGTCCTTACTATCGGGCGGCACCATTTTCTCTATGCAAAAGGGGAAATCACCATGTCGCTGTCTGAGATCGGGGGGGGGGGGATAAACTAAGTCGACGTCAAGGACATATCCTACGTCCTGTTTCTCGCTTGGGCTATGCACATTAAAATCTTTAATTTCATCCTCCGACAGCCAGACAAAGTTTTTGTACGGCAGCGGTCGGCTCATAGCGTGACCGTATGAATTGTTTACATCAAAATACATTAGGTAGGATTCTGGTTCTTCGGGACAATAATCAGGCATGTAATGATTATTTGCCTTGGCATGAAGCTGATTGAGCGATACGAACCCCCCACGAATCCCTTTGTCCATCATCAGGACCATATCAGGATACGTCAATAAATCAAGCTCGTTTTGGGTGAATTTGAGAGCAGCATCCCAACTTAACCCTGGACTGGTATAGTAGTGAGCGGGATCAAGGCCATATATTGTGTGACATAGCTGACGGAACGTTTCAAATACGTCTGTCAACAACAACACGTCTTGTTTTAAGTAGTGCATAGCATACTGGCCCATGGTTTGTATGCCAAATGCTCGCAAACATGGCATGCATGGGCATATTCATCTTCAGTGATGGTGCTTTGAGTTAACTGAGAAAGTAATTTTTCCCGGTAAAGCTCTCATGGTTTTTGCCAAAATGGTAAATTTGCTCTTATCTACATGAGCATTAACAATGAAGTGAAGGTCATACCGGGAGAAAATGTGTAAAAAGACAGGGAGGAAGCGAGGTGTAGAGTACTTCAAATAGCATTCGCTATAGGCGGCTCTTCTAAAATGCCCTGCCCTGTGGCAATGGTCCCTTAGTTTTTTTCTCCGCCTAAAGTAGGCTAGGCTTTTTACATATGTGGCAGGTGATGGCTCGATCACATTCTCTTTTCTGTACGTCATTCATCTGAATAGGTACAGGGTTGTCCAATTTTTTTTTCTACCTTGCCCGCTAAAGCCGCCATTTGATCAACAAACCACAGCGCACAACCAGGACCTTTGTGATTTACATACTCACATTGGGATTCATCATAGTGACTGACAACGGAATAGCCTACAGCAAAAGGCTCATGTTTCTGCACTGGATACGTTGAGCTTGTATGGGGGCTTGGTTCACATCCCTGAAGGGGGATGGCGAGTGCCTCAAAATCAGCATAAGCACTAAATGGTACCATGTCTTGTTTATTAGTGGCTTTAAATTTCAAGACTGCGTCATTCCCTTCGGGCAGCACAAGCTTCACAGCCGGCTGCCCTTCACAGTCTCCCATATGTCGTTCCAAAAGTTCAGCAGTTGTAAAATACTGAAGGCAGCGCTCACAAATATGTTTTGCACACTTATGATTGGACGCTTGGCTGCTTATCCATCAACTTAAATTCTTTACCCAACAATAATGGTTTTTATCCCCATGAGAGAGGAATAGCAAGTGAATAGGATGTTTTCTTTCTCTCTTTGCTTGCATACAAGGGACCGACAATGTTGCTTCTCTCAACGACATACACCATAAAGGAAAAATTTGGTTTATCTTTCTCAAATGCATGAATTTTATCTAGAGGCATGGGAAATGAAACACGCTCCAGATTGAGAGTTTGCGTCAAGTTGTTAAACGTGTCTTTGTACTTTCCTGGTCTATCAACATGTCTGTCTTCACAGGGTTGCAAAAAACTAGCCACACTCCACAAAAAGCAATGACCGTCTTTGTTCTGTATATTGATCACTGCCTTTCTCGAAGCGATCTCGGTGTGGGTATATAGCTAGTTCCTGCATTCAATGGATTGCATTTACAAATATTGATTTGCAAATACGCAATGCTATTCACAGCCAAGCCACTCGGTTCGTCTTGCAACTTATCAAATTTAGTGATAAGCGCTTCAATAGCTTTCTCCTGATGCCACGTTTCCAATTTCTCCATTTTAGTACAAAGGTTGAATTTATGTTTCTCTTCAACATTATTTTTCATCAAGATAAATTCACATAGCAGTTAAAATTTATTTGTAATGCCTGATGCAATCTTAACCCTTGCTTTCACTCAAAAAAATGGACAAACACGATTCCACAAATTATTTAGGAGAGAGACAGTTATTAACGTTGTAAATTCGGCCGGAACATATTCTACTTATAAAACATTTGGCTAGTGGTTGCCATACAAATTCTCTACTCATGGGCATAGACGTAATTATAATTAAATAAATGGATATTAACTCACCTTATAAATAGGCTAATAAAAAAACAGCTGATACAGATGACACCCATCACACACGCACACTCACACTCACACACAAACACTAGTCGTAGCAACTGTTGTTGTTGTTTTTGTTCTTCAACTCTGGTCCTCAAGCAGCAGTCAGCCACGACGTGGTGATGCTTTATTTCTTTCAAAAATATATCTGAAAAGCAGACCAATAAAACCCTTCTTTAGTTATGGTTATATATTGAGTGAGCATGTGCATTCATTCATTCATTGATTCATTCGTTCATTCATTGATTTGTTCATTCATTCATACTGCTATAGCACATCATAAAAACATAAAAGGTTTAGGGCTGCAACAGGGTTAATCATGCGCGCACACATAGAATAAGACACTCACTCAGGAATAGTAAGGTAATTTGCACACAAAACATATCTTCATAGCGTACCTTTTCAATATCACGACCGTAGCTTAGTGGTTATGTTGCTTGTGTGTTGCTACTGCTACTCTCGCTTGACACACGCCTTAATTCTGCAACAACAACAACAACAATAAATACATTCCATAAGTTCATGGATTACCATTAAATAAATAGCATTCATTTTAGTGTAAGTCATAAAGAACATGTACACACCTTGCAAATTAATATTATTAATACTTTTTGAAACTGGTCTCCGCAGCTGCTTTAATGTCTCTTTCTCTTTATTTGTTTGATTTATGCTCAATTAGTTGATTATCTGCAACAAGAAATATATCGATACCATTAAGTCATTGAATCACCTTCCAATAATGCACTAAATGCCAATAATCCATTCCATAACATTGTTATAAAACAAATGGCATACCTTCTCTTACTTGTTATTGAAGATATGATTTTTAAAATTAATTATTTAATTAATTAATTAATAACGCACGCACGCTACTGACCGTCCGTCTCCATCAAAGGATATCTTGCGAGTAATGGCTGTGTTGGTGTGCTCCTGTGGGTATAGGCCTCTATAAATTGTTTGTCCATCATTTTCTCACACTGTAACAAACACTTCGCAAGCAATGACTAGCCTCGAGAACTGCCTACATAAATGGTTCACATACACCTACATGGTCCGACAGTGCTCACCATGTGAAGTCCACCATCAGCATTTTGAACACAAAGCTCTCAAGTCACAATAACCTTGGACCATGGACTCAAGCTAATGGCTGGCAGTAAAAGCTGCTGCTGTTATCTCGCTTAGTCCAGACTACATAGGTGCAGCGGCAAGCTTCCCACGCACACGCCTACAGCATTCCTGTTGTGATAACGGACTAGCCCTCCCAAGCCGTTCAACAGACAGCTCTGCCTGCAACTATCAAATCTGTTTTTTTTTTTCGCAAAGTGTCTCTGTGTGAGTCAAGCCCAGCCATGTCAAATCATGTGTGTATATTTTAGCAACATCACAGCGCCTGGCACGCCAACACAACGTCAATTAAAATCTGGTTTCTTACTTTTTTCACGTTTTCCTCAAATATCTGGAAAAATAACGGATACGCCCTTTTTAGACCCGAAACCATGGTTCCACCTTTTCAATCCCTACATCCCCGTAAAGAGGACGACGATACAAAACATCATCATGGCCATCATACCCATAACTCGTCCCGTTTTCCAACTATCTGGAATACGCCAAAAACATAGGATAACCCCAAAAACGTGCATAGGTTTTCACCTAGAGACTTGAAATTTATGGTGTGGATAGAGGGGGTAAATTCCAACCATTCATGTCAAACCAACGTTTTTTTCAGCTTCACCGTTTTTAAATTAGGGGCTCATTTTCAAAATTAATTTTCTTTTGACCTACAGACTTGAAACTTGGTGTATTCCTACAGGGAGTAAGGATCTTTCATTTATGTCCAAAAAAACTGTTTTCTAAAATTTACCATTTCCAAAATTGTGACAATTTCAAAAACAATCATTTTCAAAAAAAAATACCAACACGCATTCATAGCAAAGAGGATGTCACCCCAATGCCAACAGCACCTCATTCGTTAAAATCCGATCACGCGTTCGCGAGATATTGCCAAAGTTCACCAGAAAGTAGGCTATCATTTTGTTTTGTGCTACACACTTGAAAATTGCTTTCTACCTAGAGGGCATAGGGACCTTTCATTGACGTCAAACAAACTTTCTTCTCATCTTCACCGTTTCCAAAATAGCGCCAATTTCATAATCAACAATTTTCAAAAAACACGCAATCATTGCATAGAGGACGTCACCCCAACGCCAACAACACCTCATTCGTTAAAATCCGATCACGCGTTCGGGATATATCGGCAAAGTTCATTGGAAAGTAGGCTGTGGGAGCAGAACCCCCATTCTAACACTACTGTGGCGGTATTTTGATAATATACAGGTTTTGTTTGGTCTGCATTCGGGAAGGTGAGATTAAGAAGCTAACTCTAGTAGTACAGCGTTAAAAGCGCCAGTGATGGCAGCCCACCAAATAGTTCTGCTTATGGCCAATAGATGGCTGGATTATCTTCGATATTAGTGAAACTTTTACACCGGGTGAGTTAGCCGTGGTGGTTACGGCATGACTGATGGCAGTCGCTCACATCCGGGAGGCGAGGAGGTTCGAATCCCCCCGCCGGCAACCTTGAAGATGGTCTTCTGTGGTTTCCCATCTTCCTTCCAGGCAAATGCCGGGGTTGGTCCCTAACTATAGGCCACAGCCGCTACCTTCCAACTCATCGTCCTTACATTCCAACTTCCCTCCTTCCCTCCCCAACGGTACTTGTAGCTCACCCATTGGGTGTCCGTCTCGAAGCAGCTACAAAACTGGCGAGCCGAACATGTCCTCGGACACTCCCGTCACTAAAAGCCATACGCTAAAAAAAAAGTGAAACTTTTAGTTATTCAACCTAATTCAACATGCATTATTATCTTATAAGTAACATGATCGTTTCTGATCATGGGAACGTCTACTTTATTTCTATAGACTAAAACCGCTGAATGTACAATGAACGATATTCTTTGATTCAGGTGCCCTTACTGAATCCTTGCTATTTCTATATGGTACCTGAATAATAAGACTGCTGAATGCCATTCAATTTTGGTTTCCTTTGATCAGACTGATATGGTGACAAGGCTACTTCTACTTCGATAATGTTAATGAATTAATTGTTTGGAGGTCAGTTGTATTTATTATGTTTGCATTTTCCCATTGTAGCTTGGAATTTATGTATTTATAGTTATACTCAAGCTGATTTTTCTTCATTTAGTTCACAATATTATTTCATAACTTACTGCTACACACACTTTTTGACTGCATATTGATCGTACTACAATTACATAAATCATAGGGTTTGCTATAATTAAAATATATGTCTGTATTTAATGGATTGTGGCATTTCTTCGTAACCAAACGTACGTTTCTGTTCACTGATGTGATATGAATACCGTACGTCGTTTCTTAAATAATTTTGCATCGTAAATACGGGTCACTCAGAAGACCTAAATTTTTGTCGACCAGTATTTCATATTGAAGAGGCGGATTTTGTAAAGTCATGAAATCTGCTTCGATATGTTAGTCTGATCACCGAGTCAATTAACATAAGATATTATACTCTACTTTCCATCGTCCCAGGGACTCACAACTAGTGTGAACCCCTGGGATGATGTATTAATACAGTGGGTGTAACAACACGTGACCCACTAGTTGTGAGTTTCTGGGATGATAATAATACAGAGGGCGTAAGAACATGTGATATGTTGATATATCCTTTGGGTGTTTGTGTGAAATATGAATGTTTTGATTTTGTCTTGTGTTATGCCTATGAACATCATTGTTTGTTTTAAGAAAAACGTCTGTATTCATTAAATTCTTTTTAAAAACATAATACTTTCAAAGATATGAATGCAGGGCAGTGGGAGAATGTTTAAATCTTTAAACAGAGGTCTGCACGATTCTCCAGTGTTTACATTTGCCATAATTCTATACGCCCTCTTTTGTATCCTAAACATGCTTAGTACAGCTGGTGACATACCCCAAAATATGACCCCGTATCTTAAGTATGAATGGAAATAAGCAAAATAAGTATTTCTTCATGTGTGCATGCTTATACAAGTTTTCAAAATACGTAATGCAAAGCACACTGAGTTCAGTTTAGTATTCAAATATAGTACGGTATATGTTTATTCCATTTCAAGTCATGTTGTATCCATAGTCCTAAAATCTTTGTTTCTGATGTATTTTCTATTTGATGAGCATTTAATGTTATATTGGGCATCGCAGGATTCCTATTCTGTATAGTGTGGAAATTTAGAGATACTGTTTTTTTTATAGTTCATTATGAGGCGATTATCATTTGACCATTTGGTAATATAATAATAATAATATCGTATGGCCTCGGATGCCGGGTGCAAGCTTTGTTATTTGATATCCAGAGGGTAGCTTGCATGTCGAATTTCGTTGTTCCTTGACTATGAAAGTCAAGGAGGTTAGATGTTAAATACCTAAGCTCCTTGAACACTATAGCGCTTTCTAGTAGAGAAATGAGGAACTTTGTGTTGGCGGAAACTCCCGAGATTAATTTTGTCAATATGAACTCGGCCTTCTGAATTCAAATGGGTTCTTTGACATGCAAACATCGTATGACATGTGCATCGTATTTTTGCCTTCTTCCAAAAATCACTTACCACGGCCAGGAGTGAACCTGCAATCTTGGGGTTAGTAGACCGACACGGTATCCACTCACCCACCTTGGCCAGCTGACCATTTGGTTAACTCTTCTGTAACGGAATCAGCAGACTGCTGTAAGACCTGTTTAGTTCCACCGTTTATTACGAGTGTTGTATCGTCTGCAAACAAAATTTCCTTGTGAGAATCAACGTTTTGTGTTATATCATTGATATATAGAAGAAAGAGTAGTGGGCCTAAAACCGATCCCCGGGGTACTCCAAATTTAATAATACCCTCATTGGACAATGTTTCATTAAGTAATCTGCTTCCATCATCCCTGTGTCTCAAGCTTACTTATTTTACGGCTTGTTAAGTAAGACTATAATACCATATTGATTTAGTTTTGTAAGGAGGATTTTAAGGCCAACCAACATCAAATGCTTTCGATAAATCCAAGAATATGCCAGTTACATGTTCCTTATTGTCAATTAATTTCAGTATACTATTACTACATTCATAAATTGCTGTCTGTGTAGATTTTTCCGTTCTGAATCCATGTTGTGAGTTTGATAGTCTTTTTATTTTTTCTATAAAACTTATCAGTCTCTTATACATGATTTTTTTCCACAATTTTTGCAATACCAGTTGGTAAGGTAATAGGACGATAGTTATCTAATTCATCTTTTGAACCTTTTCTTGCACTGGAATTACTTTTGATAAGTTCAAATTATCCGGGTAAGTTCCTGAGAGAATTGAACTGTTTATTAAGTGCGTAAGTGGATTTATTATATTTTCTGCACATTTCTTTAAAATAGCATCAGGGATGCCATCAATGCCAGCACAGATTTTTTCTAGCTTTTTTATAACCATTCTTACCTCTTCACTTGTGACATGATTTATAAATAAAGAATCACTGCATATATTTATTTTATTATTAGAATTTAGTGCATTTACCTGTGATTTATTTAATAATTTTTGTGGAATTTCCAGAAAATAGTCATTAAACGTGTTTGCTATTTCCTCTGGATTATTTATCACTTTATTATTGCAGGTCAGTGCAATATTCCTTTGTATTTTTGCAGTACTTCCTGTTTCTTTCTTTATCACGGACCACATAGCCCGTTTTTTATTAGATGATTTGGAAATAAAATTATCATTATGCATTTTCTTTGCTAGTCTTATTACCTTACTTAATATGCTAGTGTATTTTTGTAGTATAAATTGAATTCATGGGTTGTGTGGTATAGTTTATATAGTTTGTGTAGAAAATTATTTCTTTGACATGAATTTATAATCCCTGTTATCATGTTACGTTCTGTGTTATATCATTGATATATAGAAGAAAGAGTTGTGGGCCCAAACCCGATCCCTGGGGTACTCCAAATTTAATAATACCCTCATTGGACAATGTTTCATTAAGTAATCTGCTTCCAGAGTACAAAATTATTGACGTTTCTTAGGAACAACTGATTGTTCAGTCGAGTGTACATGTCTTAGTACTCAGCAGAAAGAAAATTGACTGGGCAACAATAAAGAATTTTTTTTAAAATGTGGTTATAGTGGGTGCAAACATAGGCCTACACATCCTTTGTATTCTGCCTCTGTAGGGTGATGATTATGTTTTAAACTTTACCACCCTGTTGGCCCTGCTGTATCCATTGTCTTGCCACCACCTTCATAAAATACCCGTTGTAGGTTGTAGCACCTATTATTTGTGTATGAAATAGTGGTTTAAAGATTTTCCCAAGCTTTTGTGGGACTTTCTTTAGAATACCGTACAGGTACTATTTTTGTATCATAAAGATGTACTGCAATGTGCGACAGAAAAACTTCCATAGATTCAAGTTGCGAGTTAGGGTACAGAAAAGTACAAAAACCTTTGGTGTCCATTTATTGAAGTTTCCTAGGAACAACTGATTGTTCATTCGAGTGTTAATGTCTTAGTACTGAGCAGAAAGACAATTGACTGGGCAACAATAAAGAGTTTCTTTTAAAATGTAGTTATAGTAGATGCAAACATAGGCCTACACATATCAGGAAATTCAAGTTCTCCATTTCAAGCCTTACAGATTTATTAAGGTAACTGTTTCAACATACAAGCTTGCATGTGTTGTGTCAGCCATGGCATCAAGGAGGTAATAGGTCCATTATCATGTGCTGTTGCCTACTGTTATACCTTGGAAAGAAAGAAGAAATGAACATGCCTCAACACTTACTTTTAGGAGGACCAGATTTGATTACTGTATTTTTGCTAACAAGGGAACTGTCCATAAGGACATATCGAAACCCACAATGAAATTTCGTAGAGATGATGAGGAAACCATAAATTGGCGATGCACAAAAAAATAGCTGCCATTGCCAACTGGAAGGTCCTGAAATCGGCACGGAGATTCCTAATAGGATTACACGCGCTAGCATATAGCTCGACGTGGACAGCCCTGGTGACCAGCTGAAGCGTGCGCGTAACCTTGAGCGCTCTGTGCTAGGCAGTTAACACATGTTCCTTTGAGAGATCAGTCATGAATCCGGCTAATGTTCTAGACATCTAGAGTATGCATTACGTTATTTCCGTGAGAAAGATGCTTGATGAAATTTAATTCCTTTTACAGAAACAATTAAAATTAAAACGTAAAAAATAAAATTTGATGAAAAAAAATAAAATTTTAAAATAAATATGCTTCCAAAAATTAAATTAATAATCTTATAAAATTACTATCAAAATTAAGTAAGCTTTTACAGTTAAAATAAATATGCTTACAAAATTAGAATTATACATAAGAATTATACAAAAATAAAATAATAACATATAAATATAAAAATTTAAAAGATAACACAAATAAAATGTATAAATTGAAATTCGGATAAAGTAATTAAATAAATACAAATAAAATATATTAATAATAGTTCTGCCCTATAAAGGGTTAATACAGTACATGTTATTCACATAGCTCAATGGTAGTGATGTGATAGTGTATGGTGACAATGAGGGAGAAACTATGTTGTTGTTGTTGTTGTTGTTGTTGTTGTTGTTGTTGTTGCTGCTGCTGCTTATTTTAGGTGCTGCGACATCGTGGTCTTATATATATATATCCCGTACTGTACCCTTATATCTGGATGATCCACCAATATCCTCCGGCTGGAAATAATCTGGGATTGTAGCATCTTGACGCCCCGGCTAAAAACGACATGGTGCCACTTGGCGAAAACACTCAGAATAAGGGACAGGTATTTTCTCAAACGGAATGTTCTGCAGTATCTAACTACAGAACAGTAGGGTCATCTAACTAATTAGGATAAAGAAAAATAACTCTATAAATATCCTCCGGCTGGAAATAATCTGGGATTGTAGCATCTTGACGCCCCGGTTAAAAACGACATGGTGCCACTTGGCGAAAACACTCAGAATAAGGGACAGGTATTTTCTCAAACGGAATGTGCTGCAGTATCTAACTACAAAACAGTATGGTCATCTAACTACTTAGGATAGAGAAAAATAACTCTATAAAAATCTCGGGCGTAAGGACACGGATTAGGTCCCTCGGGAACTTCCACCCAACAGCACATTCCTCTACCATCTAACTACAAGTATAATGCCAGTCTATATATATAAAAATCAATGTAACGTGATAGTTTGTGGGTATGTATGTCTCCTATGCGTTCATATACCATTCGTCCGATTGCGATGAAACTTGGGTGAGATGTTGAGTACACTCCAAGGAAGGTTTCTGACTTAGTAAATCCATTTTACAATAGGTAGCGCACGCGTAGATTCAACAAATGAGCGACGATGCGCGAAGCATTTCAACAAAGTCCCGTATGTGTTCATATACCATTCGTCCGATAGCGATGAAACTTGGGTGAGATGTTGTGTACACTTACGTGGTTTCAAAATTAGTGAATACATTTCACAGTAGATAGCGCACGAGAAGATTCAACAAATGAGCGACGACACGCAAAGCGTTTCAACAAAGTCCCGTATGCATTCATATACCATTCGTCCGATAGCTATGAAACTTGCGTAAAATGTTGTGTACACTGCAGGGAAATTTTCTGGCTTAGTACTGCCCCCGTAAATTGAATTATATTGAGACCACGTTGGCTGTATTGGCAAATATGAATTAAGGTATGGCTGTCATAGTTGTGACGTGGATATTCATGACGTAGGCACGGATGACGCAGACTTCATGCAAGTAGGCTGGTTGAACTGAGATTCTTGGTGACGTCAGGATTTGTTCGAGAAAGATCTGAGATTTACGACGCAGTCGCAGGGAAACATGGAATTGTGCTAAGGAAGAAGTTACGCTATTGGAGGAAAGACTCGAACCAATGAATGATAGTTTGGAAGGAGACGGAGATTACTGAAACTACCGTATTTTATTACTTTTGGAATGCAGAATTGTGGAAATCTATTTTCACTTATGGCATTGATCTGGAATTTTGAAGAAATTAATTTTGAGTTTTTGACATTTGAAAATCCGTCAAGTATTGCCAAAGTTAGAATTTCTAGCTATGACGGAGGAACAAGCTATGGAAGGAATGGATACGCCCCTTAAGAAGTTGATAAAAGGTCTTGCACAGCAGAGAGAAGCTCTCATATTGATCATATTTCTGGTGTCTTATAGTCGTTTTCGAGTGATTCAGTGAAGCAAGTCGTTATTAGCGCGTGGTAAAGCCCACCGCATCGAACGAGCACGGAGCAGTGCAGCAGTTCCATTTTACGGTGATTGAAACTAGGCGAAGTTGAAACGCACACATTAACGAGTCTACAAGAATATACATCAGGAGTTAGCTAATGCATATAAGCTAATTCTATTGTGCATAACTGTATTAAAGTGTGTAGTAAAGTTGAACATTTTCATGATTATAATTTGGAAGATATTGTCATTTTAAGACGGCAGACAAAAGTGATTTTCTCGCCACCTGAGAAGCACTTTTAGAACACCAAATTCTACGCTACGGCTAACACGTGTATTGCAAACGTGATACTTAAGATTGCATTTGGTGATATAACGCTACATTCTACAATGCAACAATATAATATGGCAGTTCTTTCAACTATTATAACGGAAATGGAGATGGAAGGCTAAGGACTTTAATGCAATTGGGACATATATCGATGGAGTGAAATAGCAGCATGGAACTTCGTTAATCGCCATTCTACACAAGCGAGCATGTAGTGAACATCCAACTACACTCATGCATCGTGGTCCAACGCTGAATTATATCAAATGGCAGTGGAAATATTTTCATACTTCACAAATATGAATATTTCTGCGGAGATAACTGCAATAAACTTCATGACGAATTTCTACCAGAACTTCAGGGAACTATCAAGAGAGGCCAGGGTAGACCCGGCTCACAAAGAAGAGTTTTGCCAGAAGGATGTCTATCGTCTACACGGAGCAGTGCAATTTCCGGAGGAGGAAGCAGTTCTATTCTCCGAGGGCGCTGGTTCCAGGTTCGAGGTCGGAGCACATCTTTACGTTGGTGAAATGGAACCATCAGCAGTCTTCTTTGGAAATTTTCCTCTGGAACTTCAATCAACAGATAAGGTAGTCGTGAACGTTTCTTGTTTTATTTGAGTCATTTAGCGATATCTGAGCAACCATTTTTCCCATATTTTCTGTCCTACTTATTTTGCCCCATTTTCTTGTTTGATATTTCTGTACTCAGTACACTTTGATGAGTTATGCCTTTTTCGACGATTTTTTAAGACATTGTTGTGTCATTGGCTTAGTTAAATAATTTTGGATCAGTTGAGACTGATAATATATATTCTTTCAGTAATTTGCATATTTTTGTAGTCACGATTTGACTGTAAAGTTAACGATTTTCTATGGCAAATTTGAATTCAGACAGCGTGTCACTTTATTAAAGTAATTCTATTCAGTTAATTACTTTGACCAATTTTCTGTCATCCTCAAGAAAGAAGAATAATTAAAAGATTTTAGAGCGTTAAAATCTATTACTGTATCGACGATCTTGGAAATACTAGTCGTTTTATGAACATGATTGCAACATAGACATTTATCGTCAGTTATGAAATACCATTGCATTATAGACAATTTTATGAAATATGAACTTTGAGTACGATTTATTGAATACACTATAGTAATGAACATTTGATAGGAATTTTTCTCAATTCTAGATTGGAACAATAATGTTTGCATTCCACAGTCTAATTGTATTCTATTCGACTATTATGCAGTTTAGTTGAACTTTGATTGAAGATAGTATTTTTATACTGCGTTACATTGTAGATATTAATCTCAATTTTGATAGACCAGAGAGGCGTGTCTAATCGTATTTGCTATTAAATTTATTTGTGATTGGCAAATTTTTACTTCATATCGATTCATGAATGAAACCCACGAAGGTTAAATATAATGACAGTTTTGAAACAATTAATGAATATAAGAATTTTTAAAGAGGAACTATGGATGTATAATCGTTAGTTCAGTGGACGTGTAAAAGTCGCTGATGAATAATGCCCTTGAATATGTGAAGGAGATTCCCACAGTAATTAATGATGTTGAAGAATTTGTTAGTGGAGGTTTTGTTGTATGTATTGTGGAAGATTTTGATGCCATATATATTGAGATATATGATGAATTCTGGGCCTATTGTTATGCAGTTTTGTGCGTTTGAGCGAAGTATTTTTCCGCTGAGTTTATTGTCCAGGTCCTTTGAAAATTAATCATGTGAAGTTACTGTTATAATTAACAAGAGTGTTTAAATAATTTGAGATAACGATTTTGAATGGAGGTTACCGTCACAAATAATAATAATAATAATTATTAAACCTTATTAAACCTGAATTTGAACTTTAAATATAACTAACCTTCATTGGTCGATTATATTACCACAATTTAAGTAATTATCAACCGGATAGACGTGTGGTTTAATGTATTTCTAAAATTAATAATATAAATATTGTAAATAAATATGTAAATATCTTTAATAATAATTGGAAATGAAAGGGATTAATGGAGGCGTGTAAAAATTTTCAATTGTCGTTTGACAATATTATAAACAATTATAATTGTTATAAACTATTAATGAGATTTTGTTATAAACATTAAGAATTTTGTTATATACTCTAAACAACGCTATTTAAACATTTGGATTATAATTAAACAAGTTTTGGGATTATTAGAGTAATCCAGTGACATGTGAATGGAGCATTTAAAAGATTTGCGTGATAATATTTGAGTTGAGTTGAGGACATTTAAAGTGTTTGGAGAAGGAGCTAGGCTCTGATGTAACTAGCACATGCTAACGTTGGCTGGACAGGTGAGTCCATTTGACGAGGTTGGCATGCGACATGATGCAGGGTGTATCGCAGCTGGCCAGACAACTGGTTGTTAGAGGCCAAGGTCGCCTACATAGTAGCCTTGCGGCTATTAATAAAAGTGTGATGTTTATTAAAAGGAAAAACAATTGCTATATGTCTCGTCCCAACTCCCTTATCCATTCCAAGTGTATTATGATTATTACGTTATTTTGAGCTAGTGAAAGCTAAGATTTGTATGTAACGTTTACAAGTCCTAAAGGAGGACATGATTACATAGACAATGGCTTCTGATTGCCACGTGTATTTTGTTGAATTTTTGTTAGAATCATTCCCTTTATGTGAAATAAATTATTGTACAGTTTAAAGTTTCTTGTCTTCGTCTTGGTTCATTTTAAATATCATGGTGGAGGTTATTGTGAGGGCATACTTTAAGTGATCCAGTTGACAACCCATACCCGAGATTAATTTGAATAGGTAAGTAAAGGTAAGTATGAACCCCCGTATATTTTAGTGTGTTCCACAATAATTTCTTGTTAACTGCTGTGCTCTAATCTCGGTAGTATCTGTCAGTGCCATTTTCATTGATGTAGCTGTGCCGGTGCGATTGATTATTGGCAATCCGATTGAGGGGGCGGATATCTGACAGCCTACTATCCGGATTATCGGGGACAGTAGGATTGGCGACCCTAAAACGTGGGGCACGTTCAACAAAACTGGAGTACCAGGTTGAACGCCAGTAGGATTGGCGACCCTAAAACGTGGGGCACGATCAGCAAAACATTGGATTACCAAGTTATTGCAGTAGAATTGGCACCGAAAGATCATGTGGAACGTTTGAATAACATTGGATTACCAAGTTATCGATGTCAATGGGATTGTGAAGACTCAAATAAAGAGGTTGATTCTTTGTTACATGTCTTGGCCAATTGTAGAATTTGAGAGTGTGATTATATAGGGATTAAATGTTGTGTTGTATTAGGAAAATTACACTCAGAAAAGATCAGATCTTATACAACTTGAGAGAGGTTAAATAGGCTGGAAACTTAGAAAAATCGCCTATGATCTGGAGTCTCATTTTATTTGACCGGCTTATGACATGTTTAGTCATATTAAAGATAAAATTAAATTATTTGGATTGTAAATGTAAATTATTTGTGTTAGGATATTTTAAAATGAACCAAAGAAATGTGAACATGTGCTTGAGTTTATTTCAACATGAAGTGTCTACGAAGGTTAATTATAAGGTAATTATAAGTTAGATTTAAGACAGAAAATTGCTCAAATTTATATATGGTGAAAGATGTTGCTCAGATGTTGTTATTTTGCTCTGTTTGATGTATGTCCCTAAAGCAGTTTATTCTTGAAATAATATCAAATGGCAGATGAGAGTATGAGGATGATGTTGGAGGAGATGTCCAACAGAATGAAGCAGATGATGGAGGAGAATTCTAGTAATTTGTCTATTAGGCTGGATGAAAGTGTGAAGGAGATGGAAGCTAGGAATACTAGTCGAATGGAGGAGAATTCTAGTAATATGTCTGCTAATTTGAAAGCTAGCATGAATGAAAGTGTAAAGCAGATGCTGGATGAAAATTTGAAAGTTCTTCAGACCAGTTCTGCAAACTTAGAAAATAATGTGTCGCGTTTACAGATCAGTACCCAGGGAATCGAGAATGCTGTAAGTGACATTCATAAAGATGTTTCAGATGTTAAGACTGATGTTTCTAAAGTACAGAAAGATCTTACTATGTTGAATCTTGATGTTGCTAATGTCCGGGGTGATATTTCATGTGCTAGAGCTGAAGTAATTGTTGTTAGGAATGATGTTGCTACTGTACAAGATAAGGTCGAAGAAGTTCAGAGAGAAATTAAAAATGTTCGAACCGATGTGTCAAACGTTCAGGTAGACATTAATAATATTCATTCTGATGTAAATGAGATGCAAAGCGATATCACTAAGATACAAGTAGAAGTTAACACTGTTTTTGTAGACATTGCTAAAGTTCAAACTGATGTTAATAAAGTTAGAGAAGAAATTGAAACTTCAAAAACACTTTGTACTCGTAACATTAGTGCTTTAACAACTAGGTTAGTTGACGAGTCTGTTAGGACAACAGCTTCTTTAGCTGGATTGAAGTATGATGTAGAGGTCATGAGAACCCAAGTATTAGATCATAATCGTTTACTTAAGGAAGACATTGAAGTAGATATTGCGGATATGTTAACTGCAAATGTAACGGTTTGGAAAGATGAATGGAACAGGTCAAGTGGGGAACATGTCACTCAGATTCAGGAACGAATTGAAAGAAAACTTGCCAGTACACAAGTAGACATCAATAATGAGGTAGTTCAAATTAGAAAGGATTTGAGTATAAGGATGGATTCGCTATCCGAAAAGCAGGTAGAGGATAGATCTCAAATAGGTCAGGACGTGCAAGCATTAAAAACCGCGTTAGAGGAACAAATTCATAAGGTTGTCTCTGATGTCAATGAAACCACGAGCAAACTTCAGAATTTGAAACTAGGAGAAGCTAGCATGATGGAAACCTTTAAAGAAGAGTTGATTAGGAAAGTCATCACGGAAATCACAGATAAGGATCCAGAAGGCTTGACTTGCGAAGACAATAGGAATTACGTCAGAAGATGTAACCTCGCTACAGAAGAGAAAGATATTAGTCCTGAGGAACGCATATTCAGATTTCAAGAAGATGAGGAAAGGAATATTGAACCTGAATGGAAATATCGTGATAGTGGGAAGAATTAAATGGATTCATATCCAAGAAATGTGACAGTCATCCGGAACTTTGAGGACAAACCTCAAAAATTCAGTAATACTGATAGTCTAACACCGATAGAATATATCAGGAACCTGAAAGACTATTTCATTGAAGCTCACATTCCCAGAGAAAGAGAGATGAGGATAGTGGAAAGATTTCTAGCTGGAGGACCCCTTGAATGGTTCAGGGCATTTCGCTGCACTTTCGGTAATTTCGACGAATTTGCAGAGGCATTGATAAAACGATTCTGGTCCATAGAAGCGCAAAATTCATTAAGAGCTGAAGTATACTCAAGGAAGTATTCAGGTACTCTTCCAACACGGTACGCTGATTTCTTCAGGAGCCAGTTATCACGCTTGAGATTTTTGCAACCCCCATTGTCGACAGAGCAGTTGATAGATGCGATTACTCGTATGCTGCCTGTGGAAGTGAGAAGACTTATCATATCGTCAAACATCAGAGATTTGACCAGTATGGACGAACTGTTGAGAAGGCTTGACTACACGAGTCCGATGCCAAATGTGGTACAAAAAGGTCAGAGGCACGAATTCAAAGACATTAATACAGTCTATATGGATCAAGTTCAGCAAACTGACAAGCCCAATGAAGAGAAAACTGAAAATGTAGGTCCTCACAGGAATAATCATTTTCGCAACCACAGATCGCAAGGTTACCGTCCATATCACCAAAGAAGAGGCTGGAACAATAATAGAGGCAATTATAATAATGGAAGAGGTAGATACTACAATAACCAGGGCTACAATAGGAACTACAATAGAAATAACCAGAATCGGAATCAGAATTCCCAAGGTCAGGTTATGACACCCGACAAGTATCAAGAAAGAGAGAAAGAAAGTCAGCAGTATTTGAAGGAATTAAGAAACGAACGAACGAACGAAGATTGTAGTTTTACGTGACCGTGAATCTTGTGATTATGAGCCACGGGACCTCCTTTTTACGTGGAATCCGAACCACAGGACATGGCATTTCACTTCGAAAATCTCACATGCACTGACCGGGAATCGAACCCGGACCGCCTAGGTGAGAGGCATACAGCTAGACCGCTGAGCCACCACGCCCCCGAAGGAATTAAGAGAGAAGGAAGCTGAAAACCAGAAGAAAAGACAGGATGTAGTGATCGATCCTGGTCCTTCTACAAGCCAGCAGAATTTGGAAAACAGGAATACAGGACAGAAGAGAAAGTAGAGAACAGAGAATGCATTAGCCACACACAACCCAGAGAAGAAGAGACTTATGATTAAGGAACATAGAGGAAATATCATACAAGAGTAAGCCAATAATAATTCAATTTCGTGTTCAAGTGAATTGAGATATTTATAACACAGAGTTTAAAAACAATTTGCAACTGTTTTTAAAACGTGGTGAAGGGAGAATGCCCCCGTAAATTGAATTATATTGAGACCACGTTGGCTGTATTGGCAAATATGAATTAAGGTATGGCTGTCATAGCTGTGACGTGGATATTCATGACGTAGGCACGGATGACGCAGACTTCATGCAAGTAGGCTGGTTGAACTGAGATTCTTGGTGACGTCAGGATTTGTTCGAGAAAGATCTGAGATTTACGACGCAGTCGCAGGGAAACATGGAATTGTGCTAAGGAAGAAGTTACGCTATTGGAGGAAAGACTCGAACCAATGAATGATAGTTTGGAGGGAGACGGAGATTACTGAAACCACCGTATTTTATTACTTTTGGAATGCAGAATTGTGGAAATCTATTTTCACTTATGGCATTGATCTGGAATTTTGAAGAAATTAATTTTGAGTTTTTGAAATTTGAAAATCCGTCAAGTATTGCCAAAGTTAGAATTTCTAGCTATGACGGAGGAACAAGCTATGGAAGGGATGGATACGCCCCTTAAGAAGTTGATAAAAGGTCTTGCACAGCAGAGAGAAGCTCTCATATTGATCATATTTCTGGTGTCTTATAGTCGTTTTCGAGTGATTCAGTGAAGCAAGTCGTTATTAGCGCGTGGTAAAGCCCACCGCATCGAACGAGCACGGAGCAGTGCAGCAGTTCCATTTTACGGTGATTGAAACTAGGCGAAGTTGAAACGCACACATTAACGAGTCTACAAGAATATACATCAGGAGTTAGCTAATGCATATAAGCCAATTCTATTGTGCATAACTGTATTAAAGTGTGTAGTAAAGTTGAACATTTTCATGATTATAATTTGGAAGATATTGTCATTTTAAGACGGCAGACAAAAGTGATTTTCTCGCCACCTGAGAAGCACTTTTAGAACACCAAATTCTACGCTACGGCTAACACGTGTATTGCAACCGTGATACTTAAGATTGCATTTGGTGATATAACGCTACATTCTACAATGCAACAATATAATATGGCAGTTCTTTCAACTATTATAACGGAAATGGAGATGGAAGGCTAAGGACTTTAATGCAATTGGGACATATATCGATGGAGTGAAATAGCAGCATGGAACTTCGTTAATCGCCATTCTACACAAGCGAGCATGTAGTGAACATCCAACTACACTCATGCATCGTGGTCCAACGCTGAATTATATCAAATGGCAGTGGAAATATTTTCATACTTCACAAATATGAATATTTCTGCGGAGATAACTGCAATAAACTTCATGACGAATTTCTACCAGAACTTCAGGGAACTATCAAGAGAGGCCAGGGTAGACCCGGCTCACAAAGAAGAGTTTTGCCAGAAGGATGTCTATCGTCTACACGGAGCAGTGCAATTTCCGGAGGAGGAAGCAGTTCTATTCTCCGAGGGCGCTGGTTCCAGGTTCGAGGTCGGAGCACATCTTTACGTTGGTGAAATGGAACCATCAGCAGTCTTCTTTGGAAATTTTCCTCTGGAACTTCAATCAACAGATAAGGTAGTCGTGAACGTTTCTTGCTTTATTTGAGTCATTTAGCGATATCTGAGCAACCATTTTTCCCATATTTTCTGTCCTACATATTTTGCCCCATTTTCTTGCTTGATATTTCTGTACTCAGTACACTTTGATGAGTTATGCCTTTTTCGACGATTTATTAAGACATTGTTGTGTCATTGGCTTGGTTAAATAATTTTGGATCAGTTGAGACTGATAATATATATTCTTTCAGTAATTTGCATATTTTTGTAGTCACGATTTGACTGTAAAGTTAACGATTTTCTATGGCAAATTTGAATTCAGACAGCGTGTCACTTTATTAAAGTAATTCTATTCAGTTAATTACTTTGACCAATTTTCTGTCATCCTCAAGAAAGAAGAATAATTAAAAGATTTTAGAGCGTTAAAATCTATTACTGTATCGACGATCTTGGAAATACTAGTCGTTTTATGAACATGATTGCAACATAGACATTTATCGTCAGTTATGAAATACCATTGCATTATAGACAATTTTATGAAATATGAACTTTGAGTACGATTTATTGAATACACTATAGTAATGAACATTTGATAGGAATTTTTCTCAATTCTAGATTGGAACAATAATGTTTGCATTCCACAGTCTAATTGTATTCTATTCGACTATTATGCAGTTTAGTTGAACTTTGATTGAAGATAGTATTTTTATACTGCGTTACATTGTAGATATTAATCTCAATTTTGATAGACCAGAGAGGCGTGTCTAATCGTATTTGCTATTAAATTTATTTGTGATTGGCAAATTTTTACTTCATATCGATTCATGAATGAAACCCACGAAGGTTAAATATAATGACAGTTTTGAAACAATTAATGAATATAAGAATTTTTAAAGAGGAACTATGGATGTATAATCGTTAGTTCAGTGGACGTGTAAAAGTCGCTGATGAATAATGCCCTTGAATATGTGAAGGAGATTCCCACAGTAATTAATGATGTTGAAGAATTTGTTAGTGGAGGTTTTGTTGTATGTATTGTGGAAGATTTTGATGCCATATATATTGAGATATATGATGAATTCTGGGCCTATTGTTATGCAGTTTTGTGCGTTTGAGCGAAGTATTTTTCCGCTGAGTTTATTGTCCAGGTCCTTTGAAAATTAATCATGTGAAGTTACTGTTATAATTAACAAGAGTGTTTAAATAATTTGAGATAACGATTTTGAATGGAGGTTACCGTCACAAATAATAATAATAATAATTATTAAACCTTATTAAACCTGAATTTGAACTTTAAATATAACTAACCTTCATTGGTCGATTATATTACCACGATTTAAGTAATTATCACCCGGATAGACGTGTGGTTTAATGTATTTCTAAAATTAATAATATAAATATTGTAAATAAATATGTAAATATCTTTAATAATAATTGGAAATGAAAGGGATTAATGGAGGCGTGTAAAAATTTTCAATTGTCGTTTGACAATATTATAAACAATTATAATTGTTATAAACTATTAATGAGATTTTGTTATAAACATTAAGAATTTTGTTATATACTCTAAACAACGCTATTTAAACATTTGGATTATAATTAAACAAGTTTTGGGATTATTAGAGTAATCCAGTGACATGTGAATGGAGCATTTAAAAGATTTGCGTGATAATATTTGAGTTGAGTTGAGGACATTTAAAGTGTTTGGAGAAGGGGCTAGGCTCTGATGTAACTAGCACATGCTAACGTTGGCTGGACAGGTGAGTCCATTTGACGAGGTTGGCATGCGACATGATGCAGGGTGTATCGCAGCTGGCCAGACAACTGGTTGTTAGAGGCCAAGGTCGCCTACATAGTAGCCTTGCGGCTATTAATAAAAGTGTGATGTTTATTAAAAGGAAAAACAATTGCTATATGTCTCGTCCCAACTCCCTTATCCATTCCAAGTGTATTATGATTATTACGTTATTTTGAGCTAGTGAAAGCTAAGATTTGTATGTAACGTTTACAAGTCCTAAAGGAGGACATGATTACATAGACAATGGCTTCTGATTGCCACGTGTATTTTGTTGAATTTTTGTTAGAATCATTCCCTTTATGTGAAATAAATTATTGTACAGTTTAAAGTTTCTTGTCTTCGCCTTGGTTCATTTTAAATATCATGGTGGAGGTTATTGTGAGGGCATACTTTAAGTGATCCAGTTGACAACCCATACCCGAGATTAATTTGAATAGGTAAGTAAAGGTAAGTATGAACCCCCGTATATTTTAGTGTGTTCCACAATAATTTCTTGTTAACTGCTGTGCTCTAATCTCGGTAGTATCTGTCAGTGCCATTTTCATTGATGTAGCTGTGCCGGTGCGATTGATTATTGGCAATCCGATTGAGGGGGCGGATATCTGACAGCCTACTATCCGGATTATCGGGGACAGTACATCCACTTTACAATAGGCAGCGCACGAGTAGATTCAACAAATGAGCTACGACGCGCGAAGCATTTCAACAAAGTCACGTTTGCGTTCATATACCATTCGTCCGATAGCGATGAAACTAGGCTGAGATTTTGTGTGCACTCCAGGGAAGGTTTCTAGCTTAGTAAATCCCTTTAAAAATGGGTAGAGCACGAGTAGAATCAACAAATGAGCGACGACGCGCGAAGCGTTTCAACAAAGTCCCATATAATTTCATATACCATTCATCCGATAGCGATGAAACTTGGGTGAGATGTTGTGTACACTCCAGGGAAGGTTTCTGGCTTAGTACATACATTTTACAATAGGTAGCGCACCAGTAGATTCAACAAATGAGCGATGACACGCGAAGCGTTTCAACAAAGTCCCGTATAAAGTCATATGCCATTCGTCTGATAGTGATAAATGTTTGGTGAATTGTTGTGTACACTCCAGGAAAGGTTTCTGGCTAAGTAAATCCATTTTACAATACGAAGCGCACGTTTATGTTCAACAAATGAGTGACTACGCGCGAAGCGTTTCGACAACGTCCCGTATACGTTCATATACCATTCATCCGATTGCGATGAAACTTGGGTGAGATGTTGTGTACACTCCAGGGAAGGTTTCTGGCTGAGCACATCCATATTACTATATGTAGCGCAAGAGTAGAATCAACAAATGAGCGACGACACGCGAAGCGTTTCAACCAAGTCCCGTATGCATACATGTACCATTCGTCCGTAGCTATGAAACTTGTGTGAGATGTTGTGTACACGTCATGGAAAATTTCTGGCTTAGTAAATCCCCTATACAATACGCAGCGCACAAGTTGATTCAACAAATGAGGGACGACGCGCGAAGCGTTTCAACAAAGTCCCGTATAAGGTCATATACCATTCTGCCGTTAGCGGTGAAACTTGGGTGAAATATGGTGGACACTCCAAGGAAGGTTTCTGGATTAGTAAATACATTTCACAGTAGGTAGCACACGAGTAGATTCGACAAATGAACGACGACACGCGGAGCGTTTCAATACAGTCCCCTATGTCATCATATCCCATTAGTCCGATAGCTATGAAACTTGGGTGAGATGTTGTGGACACTTACGTGACGGTTTCTAACTTAGTAAATACATTTTACAGTAGGTAGCGCACGAGTAGATTCAACAAATGAGTGACGGACCGCGAATCGTTTAAACTAAATCAGGTATTCGTTCATATACTATTCATCCGATTGCGATGAAACATTGATCAGTCATTGTGTACCCGCCAGGGAAGGGGACTTAGTAAATCCATTTCACAATAAGTAGCGCAAGAATAGATGCAACAAATGGGTGACGACGCGCGAAGCGTTTCAACAAAATCCCCTATTGCGTTCATATAACATTCTTCGATTGCGATGAAACCTTGATGAGTTATTGTGTACACGCCAGGGAAGGGCTTCGACTTAGTAATACATTTCTCAATAGGTAGCGCACGAGTAGATTCAACAAATGAGTGACAGCGCACGAATCGTTTAAACAAAAACCCCTATACGTGCATATACCATTCATCCGATTGCGATGAATCATTGATGAGTTATTGTGTACACGACAGGGAAGGGTTTCGACTTAGTAAATCCATTTCACAATAGGTAGCGTACGAGTAGATTCAACAAAAGAGTGACAGCGATGAAACTTTTGAAAGTTGTTGTGCACGCTTCCACAAATGGTTCTAAATTTGAAAATCCATTTTACGATAGCTTAGAGGCAGTTAACATGTTGTGTATCCAAAAGCACTTCAAGAAACAGAATTTCAACGCCAACACTTTCTTTGAGTGGCATTGCAACTCATGCCGGGTACAGCTTATTTCCTATAAAACAATCAGGAAATCGTCAACACGAATCCGTCTATTTATTTTAAAAAAACAATACACATCTCGTGTCAACGAGCTTTGATTAAATGCTCTCGAAAATAAATCATGAAATAAAATATATGACTAAGTGTCATTAATCCATATACAAGTACAAATGTTTCGCTAAGAAACCGTAAAAATTGTTATGTGTAAGCTTAAATAAGCTTCTATACAGCGAACAACTCCTGTGCCCTAGGTGACGGGAGTTTATAACAGGAAAAAAGTTATAAGTTAAAAATTTTAATAATCCCAAAAATAAATGACGTTACCCATGACGTAGATCTCCGTCATTACAAATACTAATCATTACTCTATACAATTCATCTCCCGAACCCTAATATTGATATTTCTTCCTCTAAGAAGCGCAAAATCCCTACACAAAGTTTTAAGGTTTAAATTTAAAATATAAAACACTCCTAAATCTATTTACTAATTTATCTGAAATACATTTAATATAACATTCTATACAATGAAAATAATCACGTCGTAGTTCGTCAATTACTTACTTAGAAATAAATTATTTACAACACGTTCGTTCCTTTCTCCCGACAATACAACATGTAATTGTCCATCCACATTACTTCAAAATCTCAACGGGCTTCAGAAAAATATTACTTCACTCTACTTAGTCTTATTCGTGTTTTACGTTAACATCTGGGATTCCATAATCCATACAATTAAGTAGAGACTAGTTCAAAAACCTCCTACAACTTATCTGTTCATGTAATAAAATACTTAATAAAAATACACATTTCCACTCGTTGAATAATTACCATAAATGGCAAACATTAGGATAAGAACCATTTAATAGATCTCAGTTTACTCTCAGCTTCAACAAAGATCCATTAAACCCTATAATTTCTATCAGATTTAACTTCATCCAGGATCCGCTGTCCTGTGAATTTCAAGGAGTTTCAACTCTATTGAGACTATTTCAATAACATCCACAATTACTAAACTTCCGTAACAATTCTCTTATAACTTCTTACTTTCATGAAATACATGCGTCTGTCCCTACAGACATTTCCTCAAAAATAGATCAATGGCTATACACTGGCTCATTGTCTCACAACAAATACCTCCGTCTACAACGGTAATAATAAATCTCATCCATCGAGATACTTCGCAAACTTCCATAACATTTTTTTCTCTACACTTTCCAATAATAAACTCTTCTTTCAGTCATCATAATCTTAACGAACATATAAGAAAAATACGGGTTCTCTCCCTGCCTCAATTTAATAGGTAATGCGATAAAATGATAATCTATAAATAAAATCTTATTTCTTTACTTCACTCACATTTCTCAAAATTCTTTCAACAAACTGTAACATTTCTTCCATTTCATCATTACGTTATTTCTTACATCAAAATATGCTCTCGTTCGCATCTGTTAATTCCACATTATAATACTTCACAAATTCTTTCTTTACTGTCTGTTCAACAAATTCTAATACTTTCAAAAAACCATTACTTACAAACTTTCTTCACTAAATTCGTTTCATTATTTCTCAGTTCATGACTTTCTCTAGATCTCTACAATAGATCTTTCGTAATTACATTCTTTGACATATACTTCCTTTCACATACTTGGAAAACATTTCCATTATTACATTTATTGATAAAACATAGATATCGTTCGATTTAATACACGTTTGAACTTTACAATAACAATTCTGAACAAACTATAAAATCCTGAGCTAAAGTATAAAATCTGAATTAAACAATAAAATCTCCCTTCAAATTTCGAATATCGCAAAAATCGAAAATCGAAATGAAAAATCCCTAAAATTCCGAAGTCGCCGAAAAATACTATCAAATATCCGCATGATGTTTTTACAAATATACCATTGAAAACTGCAATAAACTAATAAACAATATAGAAAAATGGCATTCAACAATAGTTTTCGGATATTCAAGATCTACAATTCTACATAGTGGGATATTTAGCGTTGGTCCTTGGACTACCTTGTGCTGAGTTAGAGTTGACGTGAAGTGGACTCCCTTTGGTTACCCATTAGAAACAGAATGTTTCTAGCGGCTTAAGACTGCGTGGTGGTCAGCATTCTTGTCCAAATCTCCCTCCGAATATCTCGTGCGGTCAGGTACTGGGATTCGAACTCGATAATCATCGTGCTGTCTCCTCCTTCCGCCGATGACTCTTCTGATTGAGATGGGATAGCCCTTTCTCTCTTCGGCACCGGGTAATTCCCTGGTCGCCCTCGTACATGAATAACTTGCAGTCTTCTTCCTCCATAGTTCCCTGTTGATCGTCATTTGAGATGGTAAAATGACTGATAATTGTAGACTTTCTATTAAGGGAGAGATGAGATGTTAATCTCCCCCGAGATGTTGATGTTAAGTCATTTCGGATGTTCTTGATGCCATCATAGCGTTGTTCCCATAATTGTTTAAGCGTTCATCACGACGCCTGTAGAATCTTCATGAAATTCCTCCCTCAACTTTTGAATTTTTATTAGATTGAACCTGTAGCTTTGTCGTATAAATTTAATATTGTTTCCTCGCTGAATATCTATGTTAATATTACATGCACATTACTGAGTGCCTTCGATGAATAATTCTATCTCTTTCGTTCAACTTGGAGACTAGTTCGTTGTAACGTCCTTCTACTTCGAAGTCGTGGTTGATAAGAGCCTCGCTTCCTCTCGTCTTTTCTCCGCGTCTCTTTTCCAAAAACCACGTTCTTTTCAATCCATGGCTCTGATTGGTTGCTTATATTAATTGATCAAACTCTTCATTGATAACTTAAGAACTCGGCTGTAATTATATTCAATCGTTCTTAATTATCATTTAACACTCTTCATGATGGTTTAATGTAATAACTTTGTCCTAGTAATTATATATGTTAATTACTCAGTTGGTGTTAATTTTAATAGGCGGCTTCCCATTGGTCATGGTCACGTGTCGGTCTCGCGTCGGCTCCCTCTTCTTTCTCTTGCCACACGCTTAGTTCCTCTCCCCATTCTTTTTCACTCGGGCGTCCTCGTGACTGCTCGGGTTCTTAGTCATCCTAGCGAAGCTTGTTCCGAGTCCCCTTGCGACTACTAATTTACTATTGGCCGGCCGAATTAACTCAGTTAATTCACTCTCTAACCAAACCAGTTTTGTGTTCGCTTCCAGCATCGATACATTTTTAACATGGGCTAATTTAGAAAACTTTCCACTACTTGTATAATTTTCTGTCTCGTCTCCCCAAACGCGTACAGTACGTATCTGCAAGAAGAAGACGAAAAAGATCAAGTCGCAAAGAAATTTGTAGAAGTAGCTTCAGAGCGAGTTTTAGACTACACCCCGTCTTCAATATACAACACAGATCAGGGTGGTTTCGTGCGCGAAATGAAAGGGGAAAGGATTCTATCGTTTGTTGGAGAGAAACATACAGAAACAGTTGCTCAGTCACTTCCTCCACTCACCCATTCGTTCATAATTATGCGTACAATTAATATGCCCGGTACACATTTCCCAAAATTATTCACTGTACTACAGGAGGCAACTGAAACTTTCGGTCCGAGAGTTTCCAAAGAAATGTTTCATGCCAGAAATATAATTGTAACAGCCACAAAATCAGGAATAATGGGGAAAAAGAATTAAAATATTGGTTTAAAGAATCTTTTTTCCCATTTGCGGAAGAAAAGTGTTTACTACTGTTAGCTTCCTGGACTACTAATAGTGATATAAAAATGTCTTGAGGATATTCCTCCAGGCAACCGTATAGAAATTCTCCAGATTCCTCCCAGCACTACAGGGAAAATACAGCCCTTGGATAAGTTTTTCTCCTGGCAATGGAAAGCTTTGTATCGCCGTTTAACAGACATTGTGTCGGCTTGTGAAGACGTTCAGTTTGTTGTATAACAGAGAAACGGCGTACTGAAAATGCAATCCTTCATTTATTTTCAATTTTCTTCCCCACGGTTCAAGGACATGATTAAATATTCGTGGTTCGCAAACAATTACTTAACGGAAGAGACCTTCCGAGTTCGAAGTTCCTGCGAAATTTTGTCTTCAAATAAGTAAGGAAAACTGTGAAGAACAATGTGACCTCAAAGTGCATATTCGTTGTGCATGGTGCCAATAATATTTCAGTTTTTATCATGCGATTAACGAACCTAATTTATGTTTCACATTCGTTCCCTAACAATGAAGTGTCCTTGGCGCGTGGTAGCCTGCCAGTTCGTTCTCTCTCTCTCTCTCTCTCTCTCTCTCTCCAGAACAACTGCAACTCCCCTCCGCTGTGCGCCGCACGAGCCAGCAAGATGCAAGGGTTGACCAGTGTTGGCGTTGTCTCACGGATTTTGTATCAAGATTTCGGTACCTTCCTGTTCGCAATGGCAGCTAATTGTTTGTACATCGCCAATTTATGGTTTCCTCATCATCTTTACGAATTTTTTTGTGGGTTTCAATATGCCCATATGGACAGTTTCCTTGTAAGTTTGATCTTGGCTCTCGCTGTTATTTTTTCTTCGTTGACAACTTTTTAAATAAAACATGATGATTTCTAGCAGTATTGAGTGTTTTTCCTGTTTTTCATTGTAAGTCCTATTTCTCCTTTCCCCTTCACAGCATTATTTAAATAATCCATGGTGGTTCCGTGTTGATATGCTAAAATATTTATTAAAAAGAATTATAATTGTTCTTAGTACAAGTTTCGGGGATTTATCAAATGTTATCCTCTTCATCAGCTAAAAACATATTGAAAACAAAATAAAGCGTAGCACTGTGCTACTGGATATATTTTAAAGGGAATATGAAATGAACTACTGTATATAAATTTTGTGATATCCAATTATTTTTCTGAAATTTCAGTCCCCTAATGAATTTGGCACTAATTACACTAGGAATGTAAGTGTGATGAGGATCTGGTTACACCACCTGTTTCCTTAGCATTCTCTCTTAAAATTTAACTGTTATTGCTAACAGCATCAAGCGTTTTAAGATATGAATATTCTCCCTTCCCAGTACTTTTCCTTTGTAGTTTATTCTAATAACTAACTGGTTATAGGCCTAATTGGGCCTACTGTGGTTTATTGGAAGGGACCATTTTTAAGCTGAGTAATAATATGCTGCAGTCCTTGTAGTAGCCTAATTCTTGTCACCAATGCAATATGCTCCAATTGCAACTGAGAGAAATTAAAAAATGTATATTATTGATGAGGTTATGCCCTAAATGCTGTGATTGTTCATTTCAAAGTTCTGGAATTCACAATTTCCCACTTTGGTATTAGTTTTATTAATTTTTCTGTTATTGGTATTGTTATTGAATATGATTAATTATTTCTTGTAGATCATATTATATTATTATATTCAACAGCGTTTATAGTATACAAGTGCTTAGTGCTCTGTGGTAGGCTTTGAAAGTTCATCCCCAAGACTGTCACTTCTGCACTTAGGATGTGGCAACAAGACTTACACTCTCATAAATGCTCACAGCCCGATCAACGAAGATAATCGCAAGAATCCAGACAAAGTCGAACAGTTCAGGGAAGAGCTAGAAGATCAGATGTCTCGGATACCAGAGAAGAACATCAAGGTGCTAATGGGTGACTTCAATGCGCAGATCGGGAAGGAGGGAAAATATCGGAAGATAGTAGGAGAATATCCCGCACATAAATGTACCAATAGAAACGGCGAGAGACTCTTAGCACTTTGCCGAGCCTTTACTCTACACCTTATGTCAACGACTTTCAAGCATTTATCCAGGAAACAAAAGACATGGCGATCCCCCAATCCTCTATTGGGAGAATTTTCGCTATTTCTACGATGGGAAAGAAGGAAATCATGAATGTGAAAGTAGCAAGGGGAGCAGAAGTAGATTCCGATCACTACATGACCACAATTAAATTTAAGTTTCTACCAACCAGGAAAGGAACAAGGAGACAAAATAGCCCTCGATATGACGTCGGAAAATTAACATCCAATAATGCGGCAAGGGAAAGTTACCGAGATGAACTGAAGTGCCTTGCGTCAGGATATTGTGATGAAATCCGAGACACGATCCAAGGTGCCGTTGAAAGAACGATTCCTCAGACAAAGCGAATGAGACAAAATTGGTGGAATGCAGAATGTGACGACGCACTGAGACGTCGGAAAGAGGCATGGAAGAAATGGAGCTGAACGAAAAAAGATGATGATCTGTTAATCTTCCGAAATCAGACGAACATACAGCCCGGACATTCAGAAGGACTAAGAGACAATATGAACAACACCAGCTGAAGAAAGCTCATTTAAGAATACACGGAACTTCTACCGGACGTTCTAATCACGGTTAAGGGGTCATCAGGCATCCGGAATGTGCTTCAAGAATGAAGAAGGGAGGTTAGGAATGACCCACAAGCAAAACTGTGACATCCTCGCCAGATATTTCGACTCACTGCTTAACTGTGAGATCCGCAAGAAAACTTGAAAATGGAACCACCAGAGGTGTCATCTCCCAATTCATTGCCTCCTGACGAAGACGAAGTTTTCCGGATTATTCAAGGACTTAAGGCCAACAAAGCTGCTGGTGCAGATGGTATCGTCGCTGAACTCCTACAACTGGGATCTGCGGGAGTCGTAAAAACTTTCACACGGTTACTTGAGAACATATGGATAACTGAGAGGATCCCTTCTGACTGGCAAATGGCTTTGATCCATCCCCTTCATATGAAGGGTGACAAGATGGATGTTAATAATTATAGAGGCATCTCTCTTGTTTCGGTTCCCTACAAGATTTTCTCGAAAGCGTTACTGACAAGAATAGAAGTGATATTGGATTCTGAACTGAGTGAATACCAGGCAGGCTTTCGGAAAGGGAGATCTTGCGCGGAACAAATCTTCAACCTGAGGAGTATCATAAAGTACAAGATGTTGGGACAGAATAAATATGTTGCCATCTTTGTGGACTTCAGGAAAGCCTATGACTCCATTGACCGAAAAACCTTATTGGCAGTTCTCAAGGAATTTGGAGTGGACAACAAGACGAGGAATCTAATTCAACAGACGATTAGAAAAACTTTCTCCAAAATAAAGTTCAGGGGAGAGTTGTCAGAGCCTTTCGAAATCAAAACTGGCGTACGACAAGGCGACGGGCTATCACCAATATTATTCAACTGCGTCTTAGAAAAACTTATTCGAGAATGGACGAAGGGAATTTCGGATAAGGAGGCTTTCAGTTTAGGAAGAGGTAAAGCAAGTATAAGAACGGATTGTTTGGCATTCGCTGACGATGTTGTGATACTCACTACCGGTGTTGAAACAGCGATAAAAAGGACTGAAGAACTCCAGATGATAGCCAAAAAGACCGGCCTACAAATTTCTTTTCAGAAGACTGTGTTCATGACCAACATCAAAGACGATCAACTAACGAGGGATACATACAACAAAAAAGGGTCTATCCTTTGGGGCTCAATTCCAACACGTAGATACTGTTGTCAAACCTGAATGTCTGTATGCAGCAGAAACACTAGATATGATTGGGAAGGGTGGTATCGAAGACATCCGAATGAGAGAAAGGAAAATGCTCCGAAAAATCCTAGGCCCAAATATCAAGGATGGAGAGAGGAGACGCAAACCCAACACTATGAACTATACCTGAAGACAGAAGGAGTCGCAGCCCTAAAGAGGAAAAGGAGAATACAGTTTTATGGACACTTGGTGAGGATGAACAATGCCAGATTGACGAAGAGGATTTTTGAATTCTTCAGGAGGAGGAAGACGAGCCGAAATGGTTTCGGGAAGGGAGATTGGACTTGGATTGGATGGGGGTGAAAGAAGAAGACGTAGTGGACAGAGAGCGATTTAGACGGCTGGTTAAAGAGTTTGCAGGTTTCCAGGAGACAGGGGAGTTGTCAGTGAGGAAAGGAAGATCTTTCACGGAGGAACAGAAGAAGGAAGTGGGAGAGAGGATGAAGCGATATTGGCAGAGAGAGAAGACAAAAAATCATGTAAAAGCTGTCAAACGTGGTCCATAGTTGGCCGTAACGAATAAATAAATAATAATTATCTCCACACGTAAAAACGTGCTATAAGTATTGGGAAGATTGTGATTTTCAGAACATTGAAGTGGACAGGGCACTTAGGACGAGAATTTAGCGGAATGACGGTTAGAAGTGGGGTAGGCTACACGCACGGCCATGCTACACGTCTACTAGTACGGCGGCCATACACCAGACAGCGCTGAAGTCTTAGGTGCCAAGAATTAGCATGGCTGTCGGCCATCTGTAGTAAGGTAATCTGTGGGGCCAACTCTAGCTTGCCTTCTAGTAGTTCCGACAGACAGTGTTCAAAGGCGCTAGCAGTCATTTCAGGTCACCAATTAGTTCGGTTTGTAACCAATAGATGGCGGAATAATCTGTTAGTGCTAAGAACAATTGCGCCCATTATTGGCGAATGTTCAGGTAAATTCAGTGAGTGCTCATATCCACCGCTAGGAAAAAGGATAACTTACATTGTGTGTTCCAACAGACGATCTCGTGAAATTTGACCTCGTGCAGGACGTGCTTGTGTGAGCCAAGTGTGAGCTCTGTAAATAGACTCAATGCAATTGACCACCGAGTGTTAAGAACTAACATAATCTTCGATTTTAATAAAACCTGTAGTTTTTCCATCTAATTCAACATGTATTCCTATTTTGCAAGGATTTTGCTGATCATGGGAATGCAGGAAAAACATCTTGTTTTCTTTCTATTATATGAAAATTGCTGGATGCGTAATGATCGATACTAGTAGGGGAGCAAGGCGGTTTCTAACCAGTGTCATGGCCGCCGCGTGAGTCCAAGCCAATATCTCGTGAACCCAAGGTCGAATGTTGACAAATGAGGTGTCGTTGGACTCTGGCTGACGTCCTCTTTCCTATGGACCACAAATTATATTTTTCGAAAAATTTTGAAAATTTTTGTTTTTGAAAGCAGGCGATAGTTTGAAAACCAAACATGATAGAACGTTGTGCCATGGTTCAAACGAGTGCTCCTTATGTCCTTTATTTTTTATAATACATTTTTTTTATTTTTTATGTTTTTTGAAAACAGTCCAATTTTGAAATTCCTATATTTTGGAAACTAGGAACTTTGCAAAAGAAATTGTTTGACATAAATGAATGGCCCTGACCCCCTCTACCCCCAAAATAAATTTCAAGCCTCTAGGACTAAAACTGTGCAGTAGTGCTAGAATGGGGGTTCTACTTACTCTCCTACTTTCATATAAACTTTGGGCGATATTTCCCGAACGCGTGGTCGGATTTTAACGAACGAGGTGTTGTTGGGGTTGGGATGACGTTCTCTTGGCTATGCATGTGTGTTGGTATTTTTTTTTTGAAAATTCTTGTTTTTTGGATTGGCACTATTTTGGAAACAGTGAATTAGAAAAATGTTTGTTTGACCTTAATGAAAGGTGGGTATGCCCTCTAGGTGGACATCAGGTTTCAAGGGTGTAAGAGGAAAAACAAAATGATAGCCTACTTTCTCGCGAACATTGGTGATCATTGGCGAACGGATGGTCGGATTTTAACAAATGAGGAGTCATTGGACTCGAGCCGACGTCCTCTTTCCTATAGATCACTCGTTATATTTTTCAAATTATTTTTGAAAAATTTTGTTTTTGAAAGTAGGCGATAGTTTGAAAACCAAACATGATAGAATGTTGTGCCATAGTTCAAACCAATGGTCTCTATGACCTTTATTTTTATAATAAAACTTTTTTATATTTTGAGATTTATAAAAACCCTTAATTTTTGAATTTTTACTATTTTGTAAACTAACACGTTGACAAAAAATTTTGTTTGACATAAATGAATGATCCCTATACCCTCTACCATGAAAATAAATGTCAAGTCTCTAGGACAAAAAAACTAGGCATTTTTTTTTAAATAAAAGCGTGTTTGTAGACAGAGAGCCGGTAGCGCTTGACGTATGTTACAAGGAGGCTATGATTGGCCATGGTGGATATGGGAAATGGCTATTTCGACGGGGGAAATGTATGGCAAAACGAGGGGTCGCTATTCGCTATTTTTTTTCTATGACAGATGAATGAAGGCGAATATTTTCGAAAATCCCTCATGACGATCGTTAAAACATGTTGGTAAACATTGAGCAGTAACCAGACAAAATTCATAATGGTATGAGGGGAAGTTGTTAACAACAGAACTTGTTTTTTCTAAGTCTGACTGGCAGCCAGAATGGGAAAACAGAATACCTGCTCGAGAGACCCACTTGGTGCCTGGCTAGCCAGCTAAGAGAATGGAATGTGGGTGAGAGCTGACAACATTACTGTAAGATGACAACAGGTTGAAACCATTTGACAACTCTGTAAAAAGGTGATAATGGCTAGGCAGGCAAGCTGAGCAGTAGCAGCAGGCAGGGGCCTCGCAGAGAGGAAAGGGTGAGAGAGAGGGGAAAGGGGGGACACAAAGAGAGAAAACTGGAAATCACGTGACCACTGAAGAGCCTGCCAAGAGCAGTGAGGGACGAGGCCAGAGGACCGCAGGGAGGTGAGGGGTTGGGTAAGAGAGTATTGAGCATGTCACTGCACATTGCGTGTCATTCCTATGGTAAACGTTACTGTGTTAACATAGGCTGTGTCTTATGTGTATAAAATTATTTGCATTCGTGTGCTCAACCCCAGTTGGCTACTATATTGGATACATTATATATTTGAGGTAAGTGTTGGAATAACACTGTTTAGTTTATTTTATGCTAATCAATGTTTACCATTTGATTGATGTATTGTTATTTTGTTTTGTTTTAGATAATTGGCATACCAGGTGTTGGGAGAGAGAAACCCCATTCCACTGAAGCCTAGGAGAAGGAAAAAGCAGGGCTTTTTACAAAGCAAGGTAAGATTTTTTGAAAATGAAATATATAAAACCTGTTTTTTATCTTTTATTTTATTTATTTTTTGTTTATGGTGGTTTATTTTATTTCTTTTATAGAGTCTGAGCCTGACAATTGCTGTTGAGAACGTGTGTGTTTGGGGCCATTGCTGAGAAGTCTACGGCTGAAAACTGTGGTGAGATTGTTTCTTTTATAAAAATCATGTCTTTTGCCATTGTAGCAGCGGCCGATAGCATAACTTGGGAACCCCATGACTCTTGTTTTAAAAAGCGTGTTTACTCTGGCCACGTAGTGAATGTTAGAGAGAGTTTAATCCCAAAAGACTTTGTCGAATCATGTTTTGACATTTTTAAAGAACAAATTTGTACAGCGCAAAGGTTGCATACGGCTTTAAAGGTCAATACACAACTCGTGTGCGATTTCATTTACAAAAACAAGGACGGTGAGCATAATAAAAACATTTTATATTGGCAGTAAAATGCAAGAGCTTTTGATAGCCGATAATCTGAACGAGTGGTATCAATCCCATGTGGTCAATGCCTTGCTATCAAAATTTGATAAACTGCAACAAGGACCAAGTGGTTTAGCGTTAGACAAAATCCATTACCTGCAAATCAACATTTGTCATTTCAACCCGTTGAATGCTGGGTCTAGCTATATTAAAACACCACCAGCAATAGCTTCAAAAAGGCTGTGGTCAATATAAAAATCGTGGCAATGATTGCTTCCTGTGGTCTGTGGCTGCCTATTTGCAGCCGGTACAACATCATGGTTGTTGGCCGGGAAAGTACAAGGCCAAGTTTGATGAATTAAAACAAACTTTAAATTTAACTCGAGTATCGTTCCCTATGGACTTAACCATCCGCAGGTTTGAACAAGACAACCAGGACTTTTCGTTCATGGTGTATGGCCTTAATGGTAATGAGATTGTGGGCCCTATTTATGCCACAAAAGAACCGAAACGACATCACATTCATCTTTTATATCTGTCTTACGGAGAGGTGAATCTCTATTGCCTGATTAAAAGCCTGAGTAGATTGCTAAGCAGTCAAAAGTCTAAGGACAAGCATTCAAAACATATTTGTGATCGTTGCTTGCAATATTTTAAAACCCCTACGCTTTTAGAACGTCATAGGGTAGATTGTGTTTCTCAGGAAGCGGTGAGACTGATATTGCCACAAGGGGACAAGGCTGTGTTAAAGTTTAAGGATATTCATAAGCGTGACACTCTTCCCTATGTGGTGTATGCAGATTTCGAAGCTCTCACCACACCCATGGCGGGATGTGAACCAGATCCCACCATGAGCTCAACTACACCCATTCAAAAACATGAACCTTTTGCCATAGGATTTAATGTGGTGTGTGCCTATGACCCCACACAATCCGTTTACAAATACCGTGAGGGACCAGATTGTGCCAGATGGTTTTTGGATGAACTTGTTAAGTTGACCGACCATGTACAGGGATTACTGGCCAACCCAGTAGCCAGGAGCCTAACGCCACAATAGCAGCAGCAGTATGAGCATGCCACGACATGCCATATTTGCGAAAAGACACTGATCAGTGCTGAAGACACCGTTCGTGATCACTCGCACTTTACGGGGGAGTTTCGTGGAGCTGCGCATAGTAAATGCAACTTGAACTTTCCAGCTCCTCGTTTCATCAGTGTCTTTTTCCACAATCTGGCAAATTACGACATTCAGTTTTTGATTCGTGAATTGGGTCATATCAACAAGGGCTCGTTTACCATTATCCCCCAAAACCATGAGCGTTTTACAGCCCTGACATGGCGGTTGAGCAACTTAAGCATTCGATTTTTTGATTCCTCTAAGTTTATGGCATCCTCGCTAGACAGTCTTGTGAATGGCTTGGATGAAGAGGAATTAAAAAATACCAGAATGCATTTTAATGATCCTAAGCAATTTCAATTGTGCATTCGGAAAGGTATATTCCCGTATTATTTCTGCTACAGCTGGGACGTGTTAAAGCAAACAAAACTCCCACCACAAGATAAATTTTACACGAAACTAACACGTAGTACCGTTTCCGATGAAGACTATGCACATGCATGTCAAGTTTGGCGAGTGTTTGACATGAAGACGCTAAGTGAATATGCTATGCATTACCTACAACTGGTTATATTGCTGCTCACCGATGTGTTTGAAAAATTTCGTGAGTTGTGTCAGCACATTTATGGTCTTGACTCGGCTCACTATTATACGAGTCCTGGGCTCTCGTTTGATGCCACTTTAAAATACACTCAAGTGGAATTGGATTTACTCACTGATGTAGACATGGTTCTATTTTTTGAAAAGGGCATTCGCGGTGGCTTTGTGTCGCTTAACCAGCGCCATGCCGAAGCGAACAATGTCTACATGCCTGATTATTCACCAGACAAACCAGAATCGTACTTAATGTACTATGACTTGAATAATTTGTATGGTTACGCCATGAGTCAGCCTTTGCCCTATGGCAAGTTTGCTTGGCTGACAGACAAACAAGTGTTAGAATTTGATGTGATCAAGGCTAGCCAAGAAACAGGCCGTGGATATGTCTTAGAAGTGGATATTGAATATCCCTCATCCTTGTATGAACAACATACCGAATTCCCATTCTGCCTTGAGCAAATGGTTCCCCATGACAGTAAAGTGAAAATTGAAAAACTTATGGGCCCACTTTACAACAAAAATCGGTATGTGCTACATATCCAAATGTTGGTGCAATGTCTCGCCCAAGGCTTGGTGTTGAAGAAAATCCATAGGGGTATTTCCTTTGCCCAAAAACCATGGCTCAAGCCATACATGCAACTCAACACAGAGCACCTACAAATGGCAACACAGCAGTTTGAAATTAATTTTTTTCAAATTAATGAACAACTGCATCTATGGCAAGTCCATGGAGAATGTCCGCAAATACCGTGACATTAAATTGGTGAATGTATGGGAAGGATGTTACGGTGCCCGGCGGTACATTGCCAAGCCAAATTTCAAATCGATCAACATTATCGATGAGGATTTGGCCTCTATTGAATTGAGTAGGACAAGTGTGACCATGGATAAGCCCATTTACTTGGGCCAAGTTATTTTAGACTTTTCTAAATCGGTCATGTATCGATTCCACTATGAGTTTGCCAAACGCCATTTTGAGGACGTCTCTCTTTTGTATATGGATTCGGACTCATTCATTTACCACATTCGCCACTGCAACCCCTATGACGTCATGAGGCAGCATTGTGACTGGTTCGACACCTCTTCGTATAGTGCTGACAACATGTTTCAGCTGCCCATAAAAAACAAGAAGGAAATGGGTGTTTTAAAAGATGAATGCGGTGATTCCGTTATGAAGGAATTCGTAGGTTTGGCTTCGAAAATGTATGCTTATCGCACACTAGACTGTAAGGAAACCAAAAGAGCAAAAGGTGTAGTTAGGGCAGTGGTAAAATCGCTACGTGTAGACGATTACTCAGCGGTTTTACGCACTGGCAAAGCTATGTCCCATACACAGTGCAGGATACAATACAGCAACCATCATTTGTATCTTTTAGAACAGAGAAAACGCACCCTCGCCCCCATGGATAACAAACGTGTGTGGGCTAATAACTTGCTCACGAGCCTGCCCTGGGGTTATGACCGCAAGGAGGAGGAGGTGTGATTTATCTGTTTGTCGTTTAGGGACATGCCTTTTTATAACTCGTTGATTTAGTATTTTGTATTTTGTAAATATTGGTTTTTGCCATTGTAAATAGTAGATTTTGTAAATAGTGGCAACCCACTTGAACCTTTTGCTCTTTAAAAAAAGTTCTATGCAACCTTATTTTAATTTTTATTTTAAATTTAACCGAGTTGGGAATTGGAAAATGGTATATAGTGTGATTCTTTTAAAGCTGTACAAAGTTGTAGTGTTTGTAAATATGAAATGAGTAATAGTATTTTTAGTAACTTTAATGACTAGTATTTATATTGTTTTTTGTAATGTAAATCGTAAATGGAAAAGTAAAAAAAGTTCTTTTGGGATGAGTGTGCATGTGGAGAATGTGCTTTTGGGGATAAATAAAGTGGTTGTGTTTGTTCCCAAAGACAGGTATGGTTGTGTGAGTAGAGAGAAAGCTGGTGTGTGTGTGTGACCAGAGCAAACAAGGTGAGGTAGGGTGGGTGGGAGGGGGAAATTTTCACTTATATACTCATTTTGTTTTGTCGATAGTTTTTTTTTCTTTGAAATATAGCGGTGAATAGACATTATTTTTGTAAAACCAGTCTTACCTGCAGTGGTCGTAGACCTCAATGTTTCTCAAAACACACATTAACACATTGCAGCATTATCATGGTCAAGCACTCGCATCAACATCATTGACAAATCTCAACTTTCAACATACACCAAATGGAAAAATGTGAAAACAGCAAAATGGGAAATCCATGTTTCAATAACACCAAAATTCAAAAAACGTAAAACAGTCATTTTAAAAACTGGAAATGGCCATGTGTGAAATATAAAAATTCAAAAACATAAAACGGACATTTTTAAAAAGTGTCATCAACAAAATGGAAAATCCATATCATCAAAAACGCAAAACTAGAAACAGACATTTTTTAAAAACTGTAAATTGAAAATTGGCAAATGACAATGTGAGAAAATGTGAAAATGAAAAATCAGCCCATTAACATCATGATTTTTTTAAATTAAAATGAAACATTGTGTTCTGGTAAACCTTTGTTTTTTTATTTCATAACCATAGGGATTGACAAAAGAAAAAATATAATACAAACACATCCCAATTCCTCACTCCTCAATTCCTTAATGTTTATGTCCATGCATCATCAACTTTCCTTTCATAGCACTCATCACAATCAGGGCTGCCATTCTTTCACCCACTGAGGCATCACAGGATGTGAAACGTTGTTTAGTTTTTTCAATAACAATTTATCTGCCACATGTCTTAAACCAGGATGACTATGGCGATAAGATAGGTCATGTTCTTTGCATGCTTGATCCAATAGATTAATGGGTACATCACCACGCTGCAAACGTTTTTCAAGATGAGTTCCAGGGCCACAAAAACGATAACCTGGAAGATGGATTTCGAAAGGTAAGTATTGAATCACTTTGTCAATGACGCCATTGCCAGTACAGGTCTGGCATATCCTTTTCCATTGATGGTGAAAAGGTTTGCTCTTTCTCTTCCTCTGTGGACGATGTTTGTGTTTGTTGTTGTTGCTTTTTCTCGCCATGACACCCGTGGAATGATTCAACAAAGTCTTTACACGGACTTTTATGACCGTGATACACTTACACTAGCTGACAAGTCGCGCACTGACGCATAGAGGGTATTTTTGCCATGGCCACTTGCTTATGGTGATCGTAATCCGTACAGGGTTGCAATTCACTCAACACAGGGTCTTGAGTCCATGATTTTGGTACATGTTGCCAGATTTCTTTCACCGCGTTGGCGGCCACATAATAAATGAACGACTTGGGCAGCGCTAAGAGTTCCTCTTTGGTAAAACTGTCTAGTTTCTTTTTGCACACAAAGAACTTGCCGATGGCTTTGTCCGTAGCATTGCCTTTCTCCATGGTATCACGTGTTGTAGATGTTTACACGTCGCTTGTAGAAATCTCACTGGCGTCATTCACAGGATATAATTTTGTTCAAAAACTCCCAGCAGGCATGGGTGGTTAACGAATGAAAGAGATCCCACGCATGCGCTAGGGCTGTATGGGTAATGTTGCCACAGGAACAAGTATCCATGAGCGTTTGCAGGGAGGGGCAGCCCAACTCCATGAGGTCGATACATTGACAGTAAGACGCCAAAAATGGTTGCAACCATTCACGTCGTTCATTACCTTTCACAAATATTACATTGGCCGAGGACAAGTGTGCTTTCATGACCACGTCCAAATATTTATAGGAAATGGTTCCTTGATTCCAGTCTAGTTGCCTATGATTTTCAATCCACTGGGTTTGTTTGCGGTCTTTTGCACACAACAAATCAAAAGCATGGGGCGGTAAAAAAATCGCAAATGCGTAGCTTGCGATATCCAAAACGTGGTACAATCGATAATGGCCACTTATTTAAATATAAAATTGTTGTCACCAATTTTAAACCCTTGGCAATCCACAATGAGTGTGCGCAACATGTTCCCGCTTGCCTGGACCAAGTTCAACTGACGACTGACTGACAATCAATGACTAAGGTGTGGTCATGACATGGACTTACCAGCCATGCTAGTTTGAAAAAAATAAGGTTAGGGTAGGACAGGAGGACATGAGAAAAATAAGAATTTTAGAATTACATTATTTTATTATCATAACACGTCTTACAGGCTTTTGTCATTTTGGGATAAGGACGATACCAACTCATACAACAATATAGTCTCTTGTGTTTTTAACGTCCATAACACCGATTATGTCCCAATGTCTCTAAACTAGGCGTTTTCGATGGTGAGCTGCTTACTGAAGCACCATGGACACCATATGGTCCACACGTACCGTAACTTGTTTTTTCATCACTCAGGGACACGAGTGAGGGATAGCTTGAATGACAGGGTATATTTCCCACCTCCATTCTGCATAGGTAGGGGCAGGCAGGTGACCAGCGCTGATGTTTCTGCATGGGTTCATCGCCCTCCTGCCATTGGTCTATGATGATGGGACAAAAGGCAGATTTCGTTTCATCTCCTGTTTTTAAATAGTAGAATCCAGCGGCCGCCAAGGCTTGAGGGTTTATGAAAGGCACTGGCCATGTTGCAAAAGTCTCGAAACGTTGTTCCTCAGAGTTTAAATTCATGGATGTGACTTCTCTTGATGCTTTAAAGCAATACATGACTGAGCGGCTTGACGTGGGTGACCTGTTATTTATACACTCGTCACTTGGTTGGACAGTGGATAATAGTTGACTTGTTTTGTGATGAATAATCAAACAATAAGCTGTCGTATTGGCTGGTACATTGTCATACGTTTCAAAATCTAGTCGAATGTCAATATTGGATGGCTTGACAGACTCTTCCAGGTAAGAACAGTCAAAAACAATCAGTGGCGCCCTTGCCTTAAACGCCTGGGGTAGCAGCATGGGGCCGTTCTCTTTTTGATAATACGACCATCGAAATTTAGAAAACAAGTCGTACAGGAGGCCAAACTTATTTTTTGAAAAATCCAAATCCAGTCCTTCATAGGGAAACACAGCTCCGTTGAGGAAAAGACGTGCATTCCTCAATTGCAGGTGATCAAATTGCGTGGCATCTTTGGTTTGTTGATACTTGCGATTCGTTTGAAAACCCACGATAATTTAGAGAGGTCTCTCTGTATAGCGAGCTGTTTTACAGACCAAATGTGTGTGTTGGTGGTGGGCAATAGCGGGTACTCATGGAGTGCCCAGCTTCTAAATTCCATGGGTAGAGGCATATCTCTCTTTACCATCTTGAGTATGTCCAGTTTTTTGCTATCGTCAAGGGTCACATGGGTCACTTTCCATAGCAAGCGTTGAAGTTGAATTTTTGAATCTATGGGGGCATTGTCAGCTCCTTTGAGTGCATTATTATCACTCCTGTCTCCCACCAGATAAAGCACTTGCCTTGCGTTGACCACAATGCGCTGGTGGTCATCGGCAAAGCCTAAAATCAGTTTAAGAGGTAAATATCCAGTAAAGGTCCCATCGGTGTGTACCATCCAGTCGTTGGTCGAGTCAGGACACCAACCTGCCATGCAAAGTGTTTTACCTTCTTCCTCACTATAAGAGGGATATAGTTTCATGACACTGGAAATGCCCACATTTCGAGTGCCATCCACCACGATATCGTTAATGACATAGCGTACTTCAGAAAACAGAAAGGACAAACCATGGTTGGCCAACTTGGATGTGGTGGGTGTAGAGCCATCGGCTTTGGTGAGCCGACCTTCGATCTGAATGACACTTTCATGTGGTAGGGTGTAAATATCTTGGTTGTTGATAACAAATTGAATTTCATCATTGTTATTGAGTCCAGGTGTTTGAGCTTGATAGGAATGGAGATCAATTCTTACCACTCCTGGTTGCTCCTCGATGCGGTTCGCTATCTCTAAGATAGAATTCATTATGGAGGTTGACGTGGTAACCCAAATGCTGTAAAATCTGCTTGTCTTGATATGTTAACGTGTATTCACGTGGCAAACAACTAACACCATTCCTAGACGGTGTTGTTGCTTTACACACAAACTTCATAGTGGCTTTAGCACCAACTTGTAAGTCACTGGTGTGGTAGAATCTAGATCAATGAGTTGTTGATCTCTATTGATCAGTCTTAATGTTATATTACTAATATATCGACAGCCACAGAATGAAAAAGCACCACTGGAGGGTTTTCAAGAATAATATAGCCATTGGGCAATGTCACAATAAAGTTATAAAGCGAATGCCATGGTTCTTGATTGGTGTACACTTGGCTAATAATATTACACGTCACCGACACATGATGGTCCTCAATGAATTTCATTTCATGGTCTGATTCATGTTTTTTGTTGGGCTCCAACACGCGTGGTTTAAATCCTAGTAATGGGCCAATGGAATCGGGGCGTGTTTTAAAGTCAATTTTGAATGTGGAGAAAATACTGCAGCGATGAGTGTTGGTATTTCCTACAAGTTCAAACTTGCGCGATCCATCGAGAAATTACTTTAAACCATATTCATTGATCAACACCACATAAATGTGTTCATAAATATCATCGATCGTGTATCCACCAGAGTTCAGGGTGAGCACAGAATCATCATAGTAAAACTTGTTGTTCACATTTTCACGTATCTTGTATATTCGATTGTACGTTTCAAGAGAAACAAGTCCCAAACCATAGGGTTTTTCACTCAATTCGATAGGCGGGTAAAAGTCTAGGCTGACTTCAGGTCCACGTCCATGCAGTGTAAACGTTTTACTTTCTGCCGACATACTGTTGGCGTTTTTGCTTATGCTGAGTCTTATATTAAAAAAATAAACACAAACGTCCACACTGTTGGCTGTTAAACGTTTGCTCATGTTTTACATTATAATATATCTTGATCCTGTTTCCAAAATAGGTCACTAGTTCCATGGGCGGGGGCAAATTCCCAAAACTGTCGAAGTACCATACGGTGGATCCCTCTTTGACATAAGCTACATAATGCGTTCCTGATCCTCGGTGATCATCCAAATTGACAACAGCGCATTCCTGTTTCCAGGGTCGTGGGGGTAATTGGTTTCGCATAAACACACCTCGAAAATGAGAAAGCTTTAGTTGTTTAGCATAGCTTTCCACTTGTTCATGCGTCAGGGCATGTCTTCCTATGGCTGAGGTAAAAAAAAATAATATTTCGAAATGGTGAAATCCCAAATCCTTGTTGATAAAAGGCTGGCTTTAAATTGGCATTTCTAGCCCCCATTGCAATCGCTTCCATCGTTTCATTGTGTCGCTGACTTTCTTTGAGTTGTTGCTTGCCCTGCTGCGCGGCTTTAATGGTTTTCGCCACTGAGCTGGCACCACCCAAATGTGAACCCAGAGCAGCCAAACCAGCAAATAATGCAGGTAAAAATCCCGCTCGTTTGGGGACGGGAATCACTCGCCCTTGTTTTGAACCCTGTCGCCGACGTTTTGGAATAACATGTCTCTGTGCTGCTCGAAGGGCTTTCCTTATGATCAATACATTATTTTTTCTTTTTTTCTTTCGCAACGGCTTGTCCACGAATGTTGTAAGCCCAGGCTTTGCCAAGGACAAAGTCTTTTTTTAGTATTTCTCACCACATACCTTTGTTTCACCATGAGGATAATTACCAACAACCTTTCACAAGAAAGTTTAAATCACAACTAACGTCAGATTGTTATTTCATGGCTGTATATTCCAATTCCACATATAGTGGGAAATCATTTATGGTTTTTCCCGCTTGCTTTTCATCCCATGTCAACATGAGATGAAAGGATAATACGTCACCTGCATTGACCATTTCATGGTTATGGACCAACATCCTATGATCGTTTATCTGTATTTATAAATGGTTCTCATCAGGTATGGCCTATTTGATGTGAATGGTTCCATCATAGTGTAATCGACAGTAGCTTAAACCCGAAGCAAGCACATAGGTCAAGTGCTGATCATGGACTAGCGGTAAATGGTTTCTGTCATTCACAGGTTTTTCATTTCTCAGATACACTAAAAATACAGATGGGATAAATTTGTAAAGCCTTCTCATTTCATAGGTCCTGTAACGCTTGGTACAAACATCGTCTTCGTCTCGTGGGTCTTCCACGTGAATAATCCGATGGTGATTAGCGCTATAGCCATTCACCGTAAGCTGAGGCACTTTGTCATAAAACTCATACACTTTGTTATCCACATACTTTTTTGTAGTAACGTCTGTAGACACTTGAGGATGATTTACATGGGTTAACCGCTTTCCCTTAAAGTCATAATCTCCCTGTTTAGTGCGTGGCACTACTGACCTATTCACATAGTGTCTATTAGCAGGATCTGTTTCTTGTTTAGGATCATGTATGGGGACAGACCTAGCTTTGGCCATCAACGCACGTCCAAAGACATCCATCGCCAACCTGTAGTATGAGTCTACTGTTTCTATGACAAGGCTCGGTGTCCTGTATATAGACAGCCTGCTAGCCTGTCTAAGCCTTAGTTGATATGAAGATTATTAAGCAGCAAGAGTCATTCCCCGTGGGGGACAGGGTTTCCCATATCTGTCCCACATCACGTGAACAACGCCATGGATCACTGTTTCCATCTTCCATTCGCTGCATCATTGTGGGACCTTCCGGCTGTGGAAAGACCAATCTTTTGCTAACGCTCATCACAGCGCCCAATGGTCTGCGTTTTCAAATTATTTATATTTTTGCAAAATCTCTCTACCAACCCCTCTAGGTGTTTCTGGATCTGGTCATGTCTGGATTACAAAAAGAGAATATGGGTTATTTTATATTTTCCATGCAAGAAAATGTTATTTCACCGGATGAGGTAAAGCCCGATTCACTCATGATTTTCAATGATGTATCCATTGAACGTCAAGGCATCATTCAAAGCTATTTCCGCATGGGTCGACACAAACACATCGATTGCTTTTATCTTGGACAAGCGTATTCTAAAATGTCCAAACAGTTGATTCGTGACAATGCCAATGTCATTGTTTTATTTCGCCAGGACGAAAGGAACAGTCGTCACATTTATAATGAACATGTGAATCCGGATGTGACCTTTCAAATGTTTACTGAATTGTGTGGCAAGTGCTGGAACACTCAACGTCATACCTGTTTATTGATTGACAAACAAAGTGAACTCAACCAAGGACGATATCGCTTAGGGTTTGATCATTTTATTGCTAACTAAGGCACTGACTCATTCCCTGTCAAGTTATTTGTCAAGACACCATGGCGTTAGCAGAGAGTCAATTGAAAAAGCATATTAATAGAGCAAAACATACTATTCGCCAAAAGTTTCGTCAATTGAAACGATCACGTGCAGATCATGCTTTGTTTATTCAACATCATTTAGCACCTCCGCTAAAAGCCATGTTGAAACCCTCTTTCAAGCCATCTGAAACTCTACCCACCGTTTCACAAGCCACGCAGACGCTGCACGAGGACCCTGAGGAAGAGGGAGAGGAACATGAACAGGAAGATTTGACTAGTGTTAGCGAAGTTGAGGATGACGAGGAACAAGTGTTTACGCCTCAAAAAAAAGACCGCACCCCTTGCAGAGTTTTTGAGAAAAAAGAAATCCTTGGCCATGGTCGAAACACCTTGCCCTTCCAGATCGTCTCCGTTTTCAAAATTCTTGGCCACTCCTCAAAATAAAGCTCAACTGAAAAACATTTTAATAAAATATTATGGATCAACACTAGAACCCTATCTCACTGATCTATTTATTGGAAACACAGATACCACGTATGGTGTTCGCTATGAGGTTGATAGTTTTAAAATTGGGGATTCATCCATTAAATTTGCTCGTACTAAAGCTGTCATTAAGAACATCAACTATAAATTGACTCCAGGACTGTTAAAGCTGCTCTTTTCTCGAACACCCTCATTCCTTGATTATACGTCAGAGGACCTTGGCAAATATAAATCCATTTTATTGGAAACCCATGCCCACAAAAGACTGTATGATCCCGCTCAACAAGTGAATGCCAATATATCTCAAAAATATAAAACCATCATTGCAAAAATGTTTCCCACCAGTCAAAGTACTCGTCGTAAAGTGTCCGCTTCGGGAGTGACATTTAAACCATTAAAACCCCTTGTGGATGTCACTTACTGGCACAATCCCAATAAGCTCGTCCAGCGGCTACAGTTGTTGCATGCTTCACGTCAAGCCGGCCATACCGGTCACGATTGGGAAATTCAAGAAATTGAACAAGAACTTCGAATGCCAAAATTATTGTTTAAGCCCTCACCCATTAAAATGAGTATTTTTCACGAGTTGCATCGCCCAGCTAGGCGTCACTATCCGCGACTCAAGGTGATTTCACGGGGTGTGGATGAACTTTGGCAGGCTGGCTTGGTTGAAATGATACCCTATGCTGGCGTAAACGACGGTGTACGCTATATGTTGACCGTCATTGATGTCAATTCCAAAATGGCCTTTGTTGAACCTGTGCGTCGCAAGTCTGGTCCACTGGTCACCAAGGCCTTTCAACATATTATTCAACACTCCAAGCGTCAACCTCAGTTGCTACAAATCGACCAGGGGAAAGAATTTTTCAACAAGGATTTCTCCAGTTTTCTCTAATCTAAGGATATTCACCATTACACCACATACAGCAATCTCAAAGCCAGCGTGGTAGAACGGGTTAACCGAACATTGAAAACCCATATGTGGAAAGCGTTTACCGCTCAGGGCACTTATCGCTGGTTGGACATGTTACCTGAGCTAGTGTCACGTTACAATGACAGCAAACATAGAACCATTGGGACCAAGCCACGTCTCGTAACCAAAAATATTCAGCGACTCGATGAACTGTTTAACCCCATAAAAACAGCAGATCCTAAACGTCACCGACTGAAAATTGGGGATTTTGTTCGTGTGAGCAGATTTAAGTCTGCCTTCAATAAGGGCTACACGCCTCTGTGGGGGACTGAACTATTTCGAATTCGTCAAGTCAAATTGGACAGTCCAGTCACCTATTTACTCCAAGACCTTAACCATCAACCCATAAAAGGTAGATTTTATCTCCAAGAACTTCAAAAAACAGCATTTCCGAAACATTACCTCGTGGAAAAAGTGTTGAAACAAAAAGGAAATAAACTATATGTCAAATGGTTAGGATTTCACTCAACGTTTAATTCTTGGATCAATAAATTACAAGTTGTATGAACCTGTGCACTTTTTTTTATTGAAACGTGTTGTACGAGAGCTCTGTGTACGGCGCTCCACGCTTCATGCATGTCCATATATGTTTCTCTTTCTCTCTCCACACCCGCGTCTCACTCCTTGACTCCATGTTGACATACAACTCGTTCAGCTATTGGCTGTCATGGGTTCTCCCACTCCTCCCCTCACCTCTCCTCCGGCTCTCTGTCCCCGCCCCCTCACGACTCTGAAGTGGTCACGTGATTTCCTGTTGTGTAGAGGTTTCCCTCCTTTCCCCTCACCCACTCTGCGGAGGCCCTGCCCACCGCTGTCTGCTAATCTGGCTGGCCGTTATCTCTTTTTACAGAGTTGTCAAATGGTTGCAACCTGTTATCATCTTACTGCAATGTTGTCAGCTCTCACCCACATTCCATTCTCTTAGCTGGCTAGCCAGGCACCAAGTGGGTGCAGATCTCGAGCAGATATTCTGTTTTCCCATTCTGGCTGCCAGTCAGACTTAGAAAAAACAAGTTCTGTTGTTAACAACTTCCCCTCATACCATTATGAATTTTGTCTGGTTACTGCTCAATGTTTACCAACATGTTTTAACGATCGTCATGAGGGATTTTCGAAAATATTCGCCTTCATTCATCTGTCATAGAAAAAAAATAGCGAATAGCGACCCCTCGTTTTGCCATACATTTCCCCCGTCGAAATAGCCATTTCCCATATCCACCATGGCCAATCATAGCCTCCTTGTAACATACGTCAAGCGCTACCGGCTCTCTGTCTACAAACAGGTTTTTATTAAAAAAATGCCTAGTTTTTTTTGTCCTAGAGACTTGACATTTATTTTCATGGTAGAGGGTATAGGGATCTTTCATTTATGTCAAACAATTTTTTTTGTCAACGTGTTAGTTTCCAAAATAGTAAAAATTCAAAATGTAAGGGTTTTTATAAATCTCAAAATATAAAAAAGTTTTATTATAAAAAATAAAGGTCATAGAGACCATTGGTTTGAACTATGGCACAACATTCTATCATGTTTGGTTTTCAAACTATCGCCTACTTTCAAAAACAAAATTTTTCAAAAAAAATTGAAAAATACAACGAGTGATCTATAGGAAAGAGTACGTCGGCTCGAGTCCAATGACACCTCATTTGTTAAAATCCGACCATCCGTTCGCCAATGATCACCAATGTTCGCGAGAAAGTAGGCTATCATTTTGTTTTTCCTCTTACACCCTTGAAACTTGCTGTCCGCCTAGAGGGCATACCCACCTTTCATTAAGGTCAAACAAACATTTTTCTAATTCACCGTTTCCAAAATAGTGCCAATCCAAAAAACAAGAATTTTCAAAAAAATATACCAACACACATGCATAGCCAAGAGAACGTCATCCCAACCCCAACAATACCTCGTTCGTTAAAATCCGACCACGCGTTCGGGAAATATCGCCCAAAGTTTATATGAAAGTAGGAGAGTAAGTAGAACCCCCATTCTAGCACTACTGCACAGTTTTAGTCCTAGAGGCTTGAAATTTATTTTGGGGGTAGAGGGGGTCAGGGCCATTCATTTATGTCAAACAATTTCTTTTGCAAAGTTCCTAGTTTCCAAAATATAGGAATTTCAAAATTGGACTGTTTTCAAAAAACATAAAAAATAAAAAATATATTATAAAAAATAAAGGACATAAGGACCACTCGTTTGAACCATGGCACAACGTTCTATCATGTTTGGTTTTCTAACTATCGCCTACTATCAAAAAAATCAATTTTTTTTTGAAAAATATAATACGTGGTCCTTAGGAAAGAGGACGTCAACCAGAGTCCAACGACACCTCATTTGTCAACATTCGACCTTGGGTTCACGAGATATTGGCTTGGACTCACGCGGCGGCCATGACACTGGTTAGAAACCGCCTTGCTCCCCTACGGATTCACTTTTATTCAGGTCTATCGATACAAGCGAATTCTATCGATTCTGTACGTATTGTATTTAAATGTGTGTCCGTTTATTTACAAGCATTCGGAATGTTTATTTTTTGATTTCTACATTTTATAATGTAGTAGCACTCGTCCGTAGAATTCGTTAAAACGTAATCTATCAGGTTGATGTTCATGACTGGTGGCTTCTGTAGAGTGTGAGATGAAAATCTGCGGTAATAATGCGTTGCATACTTGGAAAAAATCTGCATTTTTAACCAGCGACGTCATTATGCTTGCGTACCGTGAATAAGGACGATTTCTGGTTCTAATTATGATTCAATACAGTGACAATAATTTGGTGTGTTATTTGGCAATGTTAAACTAGTAGGTTATGTGGCCTGTGACAAGCGAAGCAACGTATCTAGGCAAGAAATATTTGGATTTTCTGTCAACTAGTTTCCACGAAACAGTTATGTACAAGAAACCAAGGATATACAAGCCATGTTGATGTAATAGTGTAGTCTTATTAAAAAAATATATTACCCATATACTTTTCAGAGGTAGGTTTACAATTCAGTGCTTTGTGATAAATAAATTTGTGATTTCACTTTTAAAAAAACTGTCCACAATATGGAAAATCAAAGACTAAGTGTTGTGGAGATATTCGACTTATTATTTCTTTATGTTTGTCTGCCAAATTATGGATTAGTAAAGCTGAACATAACTTAATGACTTGTTGGTGAGAACTGATTTTTTAGATATTAAATGTAGCTCCGTCACAGGAATTAGCATTTTTATTTATGTATACTATGTTTCCCTAGACTATACATTTCTAATCCAAGAATAATTCTGACATTATGAGCTGTACGCTAGCATAAATTGGGTGCTTGTGACTAGTGATGACTTACTATTTCTGTCCATACACTCATGTAATTTTTCCATGTGAATTGTGGTAGCTTGATACATGGATCTTGTCTTGTGCATTTCTAATACTTGTGTTGTATGCTACCAATATCATGAGAAACATTCATTATGATTATCTGGGAAGGTTCATGTACGTTTTTCCCTACCTGTGTTTATGCATTTGCCCCCCTCAGAAGTATGCTATTGGTTGTTTCTGAAAACTGATAGATCCACGTTAATACAGCTAGATGAAGTTGGCAGTGTTAGATAAATATTGAAACAATAAGCCTACCTATGTTGAAACACTCTCACCTTCCCGCTAGAGTTGATTTACAATTACCTACCCTCATTACCACAAACCTACAGAATGTACTGCCTTTAAATACTGGCCACAAGTGATTTTAACATTATTCCCGACTTTGAATGGGCGCCAAGGTTGACCATATGGGTCTTCCTGAATAAAATAGGATAAAATACGGTACATAACTGTTGCCCCGACTATGAAACTCTTTATCCCAGGCGTGGGGCATTTGGCAAGCGTTTGCTGATGTACCAGGTTCATGCAAGACAGGAATATAAACACACATGAATTTTAAAGAGATAATCTATTGGCTGTACTATACACATATATACATAATATACAACACAAAATACCCTTCATACACTCGTGATTTATACAATACCTTGCCACTGAATTTAGGCTCTGAGAGCAGGAAAACACGTACGGCCATATCAGACCCACGCATAACAGCCACCTACGTATATACACTGTACCGTCCGTACACAAAATATCTACACACGTTAGACTGGTTCACTCTACTTTCTTCTCGAACTGCTCGTTCACGTCTCCATTCTCGCATGACTTCGATGAAATATTTACGACTGATTATCCTTTTAGGCGTGGTAAGTTATTACCGACAGCCCATGGTATGGATGGACCCATGAAATGCACGTAGCCTCCAATAGCCCGTAAGAGCTCAGTGGATAGCTAAAAATTAGTCACTGCTCGTTCGTATTACGATACCATGATCAAGTAATAACGTCACTAAATTGCAAGTAGACAACGGACTTTCGCTGTAAAAGCAAGAAGACGATCTCTAATTGTTCGTTACGGAAACCATGTCACGTAAAACGACCCTGGGCGCTAGTAGATCATTGTTCTGCCGATAAAACAATAAGACGACCTCGGAACACCAGACACGCCATTATATGCACTGGCGTAGGGATCCATAACCCCAATGTTTCTGCCGGAACTAAGTCGTGTGTGGCCCGCTCCTAGCGGAACATCCGTGTCAACACATGAACATCAGACAGTCGAAATCCACACTGACGTCACACAGTAGTTTTTCACGTGCCAGTTCATCTCAGTTCATGCTATTAATAGCCTAGGTATTCCCACACAAGCCGAATTACTGCCTGTCTTTTCCGGGTATGTAACAAATCCAGCACTCGAAAATACCAATTAATTGTACCTTTAGTACAGCCACGAATCTAACTAGGTCAAAATAAAGCCATTAACCCCAAACCAAAATGAAATAATGCTTCTACTTAATACAGTCTTTTATCCTTATTCCCAAAACGTAATAAATCGCAAACCCCCGTATTTTATAATATCAAATATCCAAAAACCGATAATTAATAAACAGTGATCCTAGTTGGTGCGGACCATCCAAAGATGAATCCGTCCACAAAAACACACACAGGCACAATAAAAATCACCTCTGCAACCACATGTTAACCCAATATAATAAGATACGAATAAAATACCCCAAACTAACTGCACAAGGCAGAAAACCCGAGGGTGAGCTACTGTAACTGAATAAATTCCGTTACAGACGCCCCCACAAGGATCAATCTCTTAACTACAAGGCTATAGATTTATCCTTGTCCCTCACACAAATACACTAGTACTCCTGTCTTGTCATCGTGAGCAAGATCTCTAGGAGACATATAGCTTGAAGTAAGCAACGTTATATGTTCCTAGGACCTTGTCATCGTTGGTAATCAAGCTGTATGCACATACACCTACCCTGCGGTCTATAGCAAATGGACCGGAATGAAAAACCTCATGAATGCAACTCTGCTCTACCGACAGCAGATGCTCAGCTCGCAACAACACCAGATCACCTACCTTAATGTTTACCCCCTCCCTTGCCTGCTGTTTTAAAAGTATCTTACCTACTACTACAATAATTCTCAATTTATTTAATCTCTTAGGGTACAGCTTTCCCTGTTGGAAATCCCAAAATCCGGCGAGACACACTAAAAGAAATCCTTCCTGCAAACTACTAACTGCCACGACCTCCAAACATAACCTACTGGTACCATCCCACACGGTCACCACGACCAGAAGACTAACAGACTGACTGTTACTAATCTCAAATATAACCTCATACAGCATCTGACCAATCACCTCAACAACACCCTCCATGTAAGAATGAGCTATAGGGTACATAGGACCGCCCAAGTTAGACCTATCTGCGATGTCAAAACTGTGCCCGTAGCCGTGAGTACATCCAGGTTTCACCGAGAACACCACCCTGTGTTCCCTCAGAACGTCAATCACCTCTGACTTCTGACCCTCGTCCAACATGGTATCTTTAACAACTGCCTCCACACAGTGATCATCGTCACTCAACTTACGATCATCTCCCATGACCCAGAAACAACAGTGATCCACATCACTCAACACACGATCATCTCCCATGATCCAGAAACAACAGTGATCCACATCACTCAACACATGATCATCTCTCATGACCAAAATACAACTTGATACCATGCCGACACCTAATTCTTTCTCCACAGAAACCTCTTTAGTTACCTGAATGCAACCAACGACACTAACAAAATCTCTACCATCAACCTGATAATCCAACCTAACCCAATCCTGTGGCTCACTCCACCCAAACTTCACTTGCGCCTTACTGTAATCTAATCTACAGCTCTGGTCTCCTAACCTATCAGATCCTACATTGATATTATACTCTACATTATGTTTTTCTTCCAGAGCGTGAGCAGGAATACTATGCAAGGACTCTCCCCCTGCTCCATATAGTGAGTCCTGGCGAAGTTTAAACTTCCTGGCCTATTGCTTCTCTCAACCTGCCTTTCCATGCCACGCCCCCTATTTGCCTGCTCTACCTCACGTGGTCTGTTCCCCGGTTGATTGTTTTTCCCGTACCCCTGACACTCATTGTTATTTCTTCCTCTCCCATGATCTTCATACCACATGTACCTATCTCCTCTACCTGGATCCCAGTTCTTCTCTCTCCCCTGATTAAAATTTCCTTCCCTTTGATTACCCCCATTTCTCTGACGTTACCTACCTGTCTTTCTCAAGGTACCTAACCTTCCAAGTGACCTCTCTATGCCTGTAATAGCGACTATCTCCTGCACGCACACTGCAGTCCTAACGTCATCAGCGAAATTACATACTAACTTTGTAAGAAGATTTTCACTCCCTCCTAGTCCCAAATGTTGACCACGTAGAATTTTACCTACAGTATCTTCCTCCATACTAGTCACTATCTCGCTAACCTGGCTAATATTCTCATCTACCGTCTTCATACCATTCCCTAGCAAACTAATCTCGACTCGCTCATCTATCTCCACTACCTCACCACTCTCCTCACTAACTTCAGCACTCTCAAGCATCTCCACTCTCCCAGCACTCTCCCTACTAACTTCAGCACTCTCATCCTTCTCCACTCTCCCAGCACTCGCATCACTAACCACAACGTTCTCTTCCACGATGCCTACAATTTCCTCTTTTTGCTCTCCCACCCTATCTACCCTGGGAAATTTCTGGCTAGTCAAAAGTGCCTGGCTAGAAATCTCCCCTGCCGACATCACTTGTTGAGCATCCAACTTATCTACTTCCGAGTCTACGCTATCGTCCTGAGCAGCAATCTCATTACCTAGCTTAGTTTCCAGATTAGTGGCTTCTACACTGACTTCACTAACCTGGTTAGTAACATGGCTGTCTAGGCTAATCACATTAAGCTTCTACGACAAATGCTCCGTGACCTCATCAAGCTTCTCTGATAAATGCTCCTCCACACTATTCAGCTGACTAGTTATTTCCCCCCCCCCCATCCTATTCATCCTCTCCTCCATACCATTCATCCGACTGATTATCCTCTCCTCCATCCCTACAGACTTGTCGCTAAGTTACACGAGCCTCCTCAACATGTCCATCATACTTAATTCATTTCCCCCCTGCCCTGGCAAATCTCCCCTGACTCTACTGTTTTCCCCCATCCCTGTAGCAAATTGCCTATCAGACCCTGTCTGGTTCTGCCGCTCACAAGCACCGTCCCCCAACAAAGCAGAATTGCATCCTGGCTCTAACGTAGCCATCCCTAATAGAAATTGTGAAAATATGCCTACAGTTTAATTCCTGTGTCCTGGTATACATCAGCATGTCTAAGGCCTCACGTTGGGCTGCCACTGAAACACTCTCACCCTCCTCGCTAGGGTTGATTTAAAATTAACTACCCTCATTACCACAAACCTACAGAATGTACTGCCTTTAAATACAGGCCACAAGTGAGTTTAAAGTTTTCCCGACTTTGAATGGGCGCCAAGGTTGACCATATGGGTCTTCCTGAATAAAATAGAATAAAATACGGTAAATAACTGTTGCCCCAACTATGAAACTCCTTATCCCAGGCGTAGGGCATTTGGCATGCGTTCGCTGATGCAACCAGGTTCATACAAGACAGGAATATAAACACACATGAATTTTAAAGAGATAATCTATTGGCTGTACTATGCACATATATACATAATATACAACACAAAATACCCTTCATACACTCGTGATTTATACAGTACCTTGCCACTGAATTTAGGCTCTGAGAGCAGGAAAACACTTACGGCCATATCAGACCCACGCATAACAGCCACCTACGTATATACACACTGTACCGTCCGTACACAAAATGTCTACACACGTTAGACTGGTTCACTCCACTTTCTTCTCGAACTGCTCGTTCACGTCTCCATTCTCGCATGACTTTTCGATGAAATATTTACGACTGATTATCCTTTTAGGCGTGGTAAGTTATTACCGACAACCCATGGTATGGATGGACCCATGAAATGCACGTAGCCTCCAATAGCCCGTAAGAGCTCAGTGGATAGCTAAAAATTAGTCACTGCTCGTTCGTATTACGATACCATGATCAAGTAATAACGACACTGAATTGCAAGTATACAACGGACTTTCGCTGTAAAAGCAAGAAGACGATCTCTAACTGTTCGTTACGGAAACCATGTCACGTAAAACGACCCTGGGCGCTAGTAGATCAGTGTTCTGCCGATAAAACAATAAGACGACCTCGGAACACCAGATACGCCATTATATGCACTGGCGTAGGGATCCATAACCCCAATGTTTCTGCCGGAACTAAGTCGTGCGTGGCCCGCTCCTAGCGGAACATCCGTGTCAACACATGAACATCAGACAGTCGAAATCCACACTGACGTCACACAGTAGTTTTTCACGCGCCAGTTCATCTCAGTTCATGCTATTAATAGCCTAGGTATTCCCACACAAGCCGAATTACTGCCTGTCTTTTCCGGGTATGTAACAAACCCAGCACTCGAAAATACCAATTAATTGTACCTTTAGTACAGCCACGAATCTAACATTTAACATTACTAGGTCAAAATAAAGCCATTAACCCCAAACCAAAATGAAATAATGCTTCTACTTAATACAGTCTTTTATCCTTATTCCCAAAACGTAATAAATCGCAAACCCCCGTATTTTATAATATCAAATATCCAAAAACCGATAATTAATAAACAGTGATCCTAGTTGGTGCGGACCATCCAAAGATGAATCCGTCCACAAAAACACACACAGGCACATTAAAAATCACCTCTGCAACCCCATGTTAACCCAATATAATAAGATACGAATAAAATACCCCAAACTAACTGCACAAGGCAGAAAACCTGAGGGTGAGCTACTGTAACTGAATAAATTCCTTTACAATGTTGATATAATTGTGCTTACCTTCCAGATTAGGTTACTGTTTCTACATAACAAGTAGGGCCTATATCTGCATAGCTTCTAATGGAGCCATTCAACAGTACGCATGTGACTTTCTTGAAATAACCTACTCATCATTCACATATCTTCATCCAAAACCTAACTTCACTTTGTGATGTTTTGTTCTGAAACCATGTTTTGTTGTCTGAGCATTATACGCATACTCGTGATAACGATGATTATACAAATTATTATTATTAACATAACATTTCAATGATATTGAATATTGCAGCAACAAGGGTAGCCTATGTCAACCATCAAGTGCTATTTTTTTAAGATGCCATGTGATGTGTCTCAAAATTACTATCAGTTAACTTAGTTGTTATTACATGGACAACTTAGGGACCATTTCTGCAGTACGAAGTAGGGAGAAAACAATACAAATTAAAAAGGGATAAAGTCTCAGCCCTTATTAAGTTCCTATGCATTATGAAACTGACACTATAACAGGGGCAGATGGCCTAGCTGTTCTGCCCCTTAAGACTCCAATAACTAACCAACACAACAACACTCGTACATTTTTTCTAATAGTACTTGGAGCTTGTTACACATCTGAATCCATATGTTTTCAACTTAACTTTTTACATTTTTACTTTGTATTAATAATCAGCAAATGTTACCCCCACCCCAAGTAGCAGATAGCCTACGGTATGTTGTGAGTGTACTTTTCTCAACCTGTACGGTAAAGCACGTCGGTGTCGCGAAAAAAGCGCACTGCGAGAAAAGCGCACTGCGAAGAAAGCGCACAGTCAACCCTTTTGGAGTTACAGAAGGAATCCCGCCCCTATCTTCTTAGAAATAAGGAGTGTTACACAGAAATTAAAAGTTGAATTAATTAGTTTCTGATTCCCATCACACTTTATCCAGGCTGTGGACTGGCTAAATGATTAATTACTAAATATTTTTAATCATTTAGGCGTGTTTAAAATCAGCTTGAGTATAGATTCGTCAATGTTAACTTTTTAAATATATTTACAGTTTTAAAGTATACTTAGGCTTGCTTTAAATCAGCATGAATGTAGCTTCGTCAATATTAACTGTTTACTATTTACATTCTTTTCGGGTCTTGCTTTTCTTCTAGAAAGAAGGTCTAGCCAAGTTTTTGTAGATATGAAACTGTCTTTAAACACGCTGTGATGTCACCATTTTCTTCATACTTCTTCACAGTTCTTTCCAGTTTCTTATCCAACTCGATGTAAGTTTTCTTCCTCTTTTTCCCAGCTAAATTCAGTTCTATCCTCATGTACATACAAGAAGATTCCTCCGCTTCACTCTTGAAACAAAGTATGACATCTCTGATTTTGGGGTTGGATCGTCCAAGAAGATTGTTGATTTTGTTGTGCCAACCTTCCACCGCGTTCGTAGTCCTGTGTCGCCTAGCATAGCAATTCCACAATTCAATAGGAATTTCGTCATTATGCAGCCACTGTTCGACGAAGTAGTCGAAGAAGCGAGTTAATTTCGGGTTTTCAAGAGCCTGTGAGTGAATTTCGACCCAGCCATCTTGGACATCTTCAGTTATCAAGAAGGCTAATGCAGCACACATTTGAGTGGACAGTCGGATTTCTTCATTTTCTCTATATTCACATGTCAGTCCAATTTCTTGTATTTTTCTCCACAGACATTTTTTCAAATGAAAGTAGCACCCATGGATTTCAACTGATGGCAGAACTTCTCTAATTGCAGCTATTGCACTCGCCTCGAAATCAACGTGGATGTGTCTTGGATTCCATTCTGGGACTGCTTGCAGTACATGACGAAAAAAACGAACGTATGTAGTTTTCTTCTTGTTTGGAAGTAGGCCAAACACAACTGGATAAACGTTAGTTTCTGTGTCGGAGCTTCCATAATCAGCATGGATGGTGTAAATTTGACCGAACTGTTTACTACAACTTTTAAACGTTCCATCCATGAAAAAGCCTTGTAGGTTCCTCAAGCACTCTTTTCCTTTTTCTGAACAAAAAATGATCATCCGTTCCTCTGAGCCTTCGTCCACTAACATAAATTTTGATCCGTCGTTCATCTGAAGCAATTCTTCGTCTAAAATTACTTCTTCTCTAGTCTTAGGCTCCTTTTGGGTTCCACGCGCACTGTTTCTCTGTATGTACATACTTCTTTTTGTGGTGAGTTGTTGCGGCATTTCTGTTACAAAATTGTAGCCCTTGTTGTGGAGTTCCCCCAGTTCTTCTCTGTAGATCTTTGAAATGGACGTGTCTTCTTCACGGGCTCTCTTCTTTGCAACGTTGATGCTCTTCATCACTTCCAATCTGGCTGTGTCCGGTGCTGCACATGAGTGATCAGTAACTTCTAAAACTTCGCCATTTTTACTTTTTAACATTCCACGGCACCTACTTGACCTTTCCTTCTGACATCGCCAAACTATTAACCCATCTATATTCTTCCTAAACTCCCTATATGCGTATCCGTTATAATGTGCTGCAGGCTTACCCTTGTTAGTAGTTAAGACTTCCATAATATAACTAAACCATGTATAAATACTAAAAAGAAAGAAAACGTTCAAAACACTAGGTATACTAGTAAAATAACTTTAACACAAGTAAGTTTAAAACACTAAAACAGATTATTGCTGCTTACGAAGTGACTTGAAGGACCATCAGAACAGGAATGACAAAGAAGGGGTCGGTGAGGTGGGGCGGCTGCTCGGGAGGAATGAACCTGAGCTATTGTATTGCGTGATGACTCACCTCCAACCAGCTCCAAGTATTCATTTCCTGGTAACGTAACCCCTACCCTAAACTGTCACATTGGCCTTTGTGCGCTTTCTTCGCAAATACCTGTATGTGCGCTTTATTCGCTGTGCGCTTCACACACAGATTCAAGCATGTCTTCCCCCCTCGGTTGCTAGTGGTGTAATATTGGTACTGGTAGGCTACCCGATTCGCGAACTCAAGCGACGGTGCTGCCGTTATATGGAACTAGCGTAAGGGTGACAGAAACATAAATAAATATGTGATTTGAGTTGATGGGTGAGCTCTTCTCTCGTTTTTTCAGTTATTTCCCAAATAATTGAGGCTATGACTTTATATAATGCTCAGTTCCGCTGTACTCTCCAAATTCAACAAATGCGATATCAATGCATTACTTTCACTAAAATAAAGCTTTACTGACGGAATGGAGTCGTTCACTTCGCGTCTCTAAGCCGATTTCGAAGTATATCGTATTCGGCTGGCATTTTAGAAAGGAGAATTAATAATTACTAATGAATTTCGTACAATATCCGCTACCCTACATTCTCCGCTGCACTACAAACTAGGCGACTTACCAGGGTCGATTTGACAGCTGTTCTTCCCATGGGCCAAGCATTACTTTTAGAGGTCGCTTTATCGTAGGCCTTAGGCTGTTTGCCAAATGATGAACACTCTGCACTCGCACTCCACACTCTCATGTACACTTGCACTCGATCACTCTGTCCACACTCGAAGTGTAAACACTCGGTAATTTGGAACGTATCTGCACTCGCTCTCCCTGGGCGCGGCGCGCGAAGTATGATGGCTGGCGGCACGAACAGCTGACCGTCCCATATTTACATTCGTTGCGATCTGATTATCGCGAATAAGAAGGGGAGCATCGTGTATTTGGCTCTGGCCGTGGGATGTAAAGGCTTCCGTGTCTGTTGAAGGATAATATAATTTGTAGCATTTCTACCCTAATACCTACTACTGCAGTGTATTGTTTCAGAATAAATCCTACATTTATTTCTTTAGCATTTTACTGCCATTTAGTCCAATGAGATAGTGCCCAATCACTTATTAGTGGCGTAAAATGTATTACCGTACTCACTTAGGCCTAGGCTACTGAATAAACTGGGGGTTAAGCTTTCAATCTCTTTCATTGGGGAGCAATCCATGAATCCTGAATCTCATCACACTCCCATTTCCTTGTCTAGTAGGGTTGTACTGTAATCCCTGTCAGAAGGTGTAGGTAAGGACACAATAACGATCGCGATACATGATCTTGGAGAACCCCTTTAATATTAGATTAATAAGACCGTTTTGTTTTTTCTGTCTCGGAGAATGGTCCCCTTTGCAACTCCTGTGACTGCCCACCTAAAAATACCTTACATTCAATTGGTGGGGGCTTTGCTAGATTGGTAGACAGAAGCATGTTCCTCCACTATGCAGGCAGCATAATGGTTATTTAAAACTTGCCCACCAGTTCTACATAACCAATGCAAGATCATAAAAGATGATTTGCAAAATGTCATCACGGGCCAAGCTTTAATTAATTGTTATGCTGTTTTATATGCATTCAAAGCTGAAAATATTCCCAACATTTGGTGTTATTTCAAGTTGTGTGAATATGTTGATTATCTAACAGTGCTGTAAGAGCATCCGATTATGTAATGCATTCAATATATTAATGCCCAGGACAAAGACATTCCAATTAACAGCTGCTTCTGTATCAGCTTGCATTGTTTAGTGACCAATGGCCAGTTTCTACACACTTAAAAGTTCACTATCACCTAGACTTCCTAAACCAAACATAAGGTATACAAAGTAATACTGGGGTGTACTCCCGCAGCGAATCCATGACCTGTTAGCCAGGTAATGCCGCGCAGACACTCGAATCACCTATCTGTGGCTTCCAAGCCACATGGGAATTGCGGGAAATGAGTTAGCGGATCAAGCTGCAAAAGAGGCGGTATCACTACCACCTCGACCAATGGAGGTCCCGCTAGAGATATTCGCTCTCAGTTACGCCGACACGTACTGGCATTTCGGGGGAGTCAGTGGGTAGCTGACCCAATACCCAGTAAACTGAGAGGGATAAAGGGAACTACTCGCGTGTGGCGGAGCTCTCTCCGGTCACGGAGGGAGTCCGTCATTTTGTGTAGGCTAAGGATAGGTCATACAAGATCCACCCACTCGTACCTAATGAGAAGGGAAGACCCTGTCACTTTGTACCTGTGGAGCCGTATTCACCGTGTCCCACATTTTAACCGAGTGTGTGGATCTTGCCGACTTACGATGAAACCTTGGTTTGCAGATGATAATCAAACTTATATTAGCCGATGACGCGGTGGCTGCTGATCTAGTCTTCCGCTTTATAAGTTAGATTGGGTTAGGGCCAGCAATCTAAATTTTCCAGTGAACATTGATTCAACGACTCGTTCGTTTTTGAATGATGAATTTTTGTTTAATTTTTATAATTATTAGTTTTATTTAATTTTTTGTTTGATTAATTTTCAGTCTTTTCAAATTTAGGTATCTACCTCTAAATTTTAAATTCCATTCCAAATTTTTATAATTGAATCAGTGTTAATAGGGGCAGATGACCTCATAGTTCCACCCCTTAAAACAACAATAACTAACCTTGATTCTGCAACTTGACCTCCTATGCTCTTTATGATAAAATGATGCCCCTAAGCATTCGAGAGAATTCCTGCTTTTACTTTTGAAAATAAGGAAGGATACTGTTAGAGAAATTTTAAATCTTCAGAAACAACACCAAAGACACCAGTTCATCATAAAAACTAGAGTAATGTAATTACCTCGTTTTAAAAAACAAATCCCTTGAAGTGCAATAATGCTCACTGAAAAATAGCTATCAAAAAATATTTTAGCCACCTGCCTATAGTAAAGCCATCATTACTTCCAACTTGACGTTTCAGTTTTACCCTCGAGTTATGTAGCGGTCAGAAGGAAAACACTTTTAACTAGGCAATCACAGACAATCATTCAAATCAATATATCACGACAAATCGAGTTTCGTTTGCGATGACCTGATATAGGGAACAAAACTCTAGCCTAGTACTGAAACGTCAAGTCGGAAGTAATGATGGCTTTACTATAGAATCTGTTACATAATTTAGTATAATCGATAAGATGTCTAATTTTAGTGGGAGGGGAGCTGTATGGTTGCTAGTGTTTTGGCTGCTTGTTACTCACCAAGGCAAACCAGGTTCGATTCCAGATTAATGCATGGTCGACATAAAAAGGAGATCCTGTAGCTCAAAATTGTGAAATTTTATAGTATTGGTTTAAAGTTTTCCATAATTGCAACGGTTTGAGATCCCAGGGTGCCAGAATTATCCCCTGGTGGGGTTCTGCAAAATGTCAGTATATATACAGACATAGGCCTTCTGCATGCCAGAATCCAATCTCGTAACTTACATGTAGTAGACATGGGGCAATATAGGCTGCACCATATACCTGACCAATCATAACATTTAAGACCACGTTAAAACTTCTAGCTTGAGAATAAATACCTACCACCATGTTATGGTACAGCTTCCAAAACCAAGAGCATAGGCTATGGTATGTGTTCCTCTTAGTTTAATAATCAGTTTAAGAAACCTACAATAACAACTTGTGGACAATTCCACACACTTCATAGTTTTAAGAGTCTGTATTCTTACCTGCGATAAATGTTGTTTCCCATATCGTCGAAACAATGTAAATAGGACGTGTGCATCGTATTGACTGCTTGAAGTGTGGTACTATACTACAGAAGAAATGAATTCCGTTATGCACACAAGTAATGGCAAGAAATGAAAGGACTTGCTCGTCATAAATAACATTTTAAAATTAGTACTTTTATTGTATTTTTGCGAGCCTCCGTGGCTTAGGCGGCAGCACGCCGGCCTCTCACCGCTGGGTCCGTGGTTCAAATCCCGGTCACTCCATGTGAGATCTGTGCTGGACAAAACGGAGGCAGACAGGTTTTTCTCCGGGTACTCCGGTTTTCCCTGTCAAAATTTCATTCCAGCAACACTCTCCACTATCATTTCATTTCATCTGTCATTCATTTAATCATTGCCCCAGGGGAGTGCGTCAGGCCTCGGCAGCCGGCACAGTTCATATCCTCGCCGCTAGACAGGGGCTTCATTCATTCCATTCCTGACCCGGTCGGAGACTGGAAACAGGCTGTGGATTTTCATTTTCATTGTATTTTTGCCTTTTATCTGCTATTTTTCTAAGAGTTTCACTGAACCAGTTCACACTGTGCCCACGTTAAGCCTGCTTTATATAGAGAGTATTTTCACATCTAGTGAATAACTTAATTATTAGACATAAACATACACTCACAAAGGCAGCTAAGTCACTCGGGTGTGTTGTCCAAGTGCCATGCTAGCTTTCAATTCACCCTAGAAAAAACAGGTTTTAGAGTCTATTTCAAATCGAACAGCATGCATTCACATTCTAGCATGGTATGTTGCTTCTTTTTCCTCATTTCAGATTAACTGCATTCTGACTAGTTGACAAATCAGTGCATATGAAATGCAGCACTTAGGATGAGAGATGCATTGAGACACTGACTCGCATACATACAGGAGTGCATTTCTGTTATTGCTGTTGTTCTAGAAGAACAATGTAATCCAAACAGGTTTAGAAAAAGTATTTTTTTTTCAAAAGGCATAGAGTTACTTACATCAATCATTAGGTAGCTTCTAACAATATATACTTCCACTCCTCAGCACTGAAAACTATTCTTAGTGTTTTGTTTAAAAAAGCAGTAGTATAGCAGGACTGTCATGCTTCATTCTTGGAACATCCTAAATCAAATAATAATAATGTTATTGGTTTTACGTCCCTTTTAACTACTCCAGTTTTTAGAGACGCCAGGGTGCCAGAATTTCCACCCAAAAGGGAATCTTTAACATGCCAGTAAATCTGTGATACGACTCCCTCTCATTTATGTACCCTCAAATACCAACTGACTGAGCCAGGATTCAATCCTGCAACCTTGGGAACAGCAGGCGAAAACATTACCTCTGCGCCATGCACCTAAATCGTGCAGCAGCACTGGAACAATATCTTGCACATCCTGTTGTATGAAAACAGGCGGGTCTATTATGCAAAATTGTGATGTACCACATGGAGTTAAGTCTATAATGTTGCAATTTTTACTGTTTGTAAATACTTTCAGGAATAAAAGGTTGGAACACATTAAATTAATGTAAACTGTACAGATATAATTTTGAAATAAAATTTTATTTCTGTATTTTATTGATTCTTCATATTACGCATTTTTGTTTTCTTATGTATATTGCAGCAATTCTACAAGGGGGGTCTCCCATTTCTGTCCTGGAGGCAGATTACATCGACAAGGGGAGAGAATGTATGTTGTCAACGAGTTGAGAATATAATGAGGCTTATTATAAGCTTCATTGACAAATTCTATACTGCACTCCTCATCTGCCAATGTAAATACAGAGATTAGCCAAATTAGATGCTTAAAAACATTTCAAAATTATGCAGTCATAACATAAGGAAAGATTGTTATATATGCACCTCAACAAAAGTTTGGAACACTGGCATAGAGAGTAGTCATACCATATTGTTTCAAGGGAGGAGCTTGGACATTGTGGTCATTTAGCCCCGTGTACTTTTGTGTGTAGGCCTATGTATAAGAAAAGTCTGAAGGCTGTAGTCGTGTGTGTATTTGTAATCCAGGTGAGGATTGGGAAGGAGGCGGCCATGGCCTTAAGTTAGGAACCATCCCAGCATTTGCATGGAGTCGAATTGGGGAAACCACAGAAAACCACTTCCAGGAAGTATGAGGTGGGAATCGAACCCACCTCTTCTCAGTTTTGCTTCATGAGGCAGAGTGTACCCTGTTCCAGCCTCAGGCCAGAATTAGATTTTTTGGCACAGCAGGGAATCGAATCCAGACTTCCGGGGTGTCAGCCAAGAATGCTAGCCGCTACACCATGAGATATACCATATTGTTGGAGCCAAGGACAACAGGGTATCGGTACGGAATATCTTCAAACTAGGCTTTATAAAAGCATGTACTGTACATCACTGAGTTGTTATATGCAGTCAATATAGTCAAATCTATACAATTTAAAATTTTTGTTGCATTGTGTAGTTGGAAAACAAACAAGATTACCAACTTACATACTCTATTGTAACAAGTTAAATTATGCATCCACAAGGTAAAAAGCCTGTGCAGATTCCAAATGATTATACAGTATGTGCTCCAGTGTGGTAGTGATCCTACCGAGTGCATGATACAGGGGGAAATTTTTGTTAATGTATCCCCTGGTCTCTCCCTTCTATAAACTAATATTGTATGCACCAAGATGAAGAGAATGGAGAACTCACGAGCCAAGCATAAAGCAGTTAAACCATGGCATCAACGGATGTACCAGGCTTGAGATGAGACTAGTTATAGGCCTACCTAGGTACAGGGCGATAAAATCGAGAATAACATCAAGTCAGAATAAATGTTCACAAAAATATATTTCCCTAATATTGAATAAAAGTCACCTAATCTCTGTCCATTAGGGGCGCATCCACAAGGTGGCATCATGTCGACAGTAAACATTGGGCCCACGAAGCCAATAGTATATAATTCTCAGCAGTTTTCAGAGTATTAATTTTCTTTCAAATTTGATGCGCTCACAGCAATTTGTTGCAACAAGAGCGGGACGTATGTAATTTTCCATACTTCAGCTAATTGGCAGCGCTAGCATTCACGATAAACATAATGGCCACAATGGGACAGCATGCACAATGTGTTGTATGTGTCGCAGGAGTTTGTTCTTCCATAATTACCAGTGGCGGCCGCTAATAAGGTTGCATTGTTGAACAACGACCAGATTTCATAAAGAAAAACAATTAATACCGTAATAATATTTTTAGTAATAAAAACTGTACGTTTCTTTTATAAGTATAGGAATTCATAATGTTGTTCCTTAATAATTCAGGGAATCTTCTAGTAAGGTACTTTGAACCGTCTGAAAAAGCGAAGCGCGCTAACTGTCTAGGAGCGTTCGTCCGTTTTGTCGTTGCCAGGCCCGAACACAGCCCAGGTCTCAATAGTGAAGTGTATGGCAGAGATGCTAGATCGTGTTAAGTCCTATCCCAACAGTTAACTCGGCTGGTCGTTGCCCGCTGATTGCAACAAGGGAGCTGAGGCACGGACGGAGACAGCCGAGATACTTCGCCAACTGCTGATGTAATTTGCGCGTACTTGTAACACTCGCTGTTCTTTCTCGCCCTTCTATATAACTTATGTCATTTCGTTCTTGTGAAGATTTTCAAGTAGACTAACTTATAATCCATTCATTTGATGACAGTGTGATGTCCTCTGAAATGTGGCATTCGTGATGAATGAGGTACATCCGTTATACCGTGCAATTTAACATAGTTTTCTTTGATATCGACCAGTCTTTTACCCTACCACCCCCCCCCCTTCCCTCCATCCCCCCCCCCCCCCCCCAAATAGTGCAACCCCCAGAACAAGGGATACAAGTCACTGGTGTACAGACATGATCACAGAATGAAACAAGATCGACAGATCACTTCCGAGTTGCCATGTGACACAATCTGTCCGCTTGGTAGGATCTATGCCATGTCCGCAATGACTGTCGTATTGGATTTTGGTAGCCAGAAAGTAGAGAGTATTATGAGCAACAAATTGATGAAACGATGTTCTGTTAATAATTAGCACGAATAGTAAACGCTTGCCAGTTAGACCTACAACATTTTACCTCCAAGAATAGGGGTGTCTGATAACGTTAATATGAATTGTCACCAAATTTGTTATGTAAAATACTCCTGGTACACTGGTAGATTTTACTCAAGAGTATGCTGTTCATGAACCGGATGACGTGTCACGGTTGGGGGCTGTAGGCATCCCTGATTTAGAGAAACACCAATGTAAGCTAACACTCAGTTTTTAAAACAGTTGCATAGGCTACTAACAATATAAGTAGTAATATTATTAATTCTGAATATAAGTGGAACGCAGCTTATACACTTGCAGCAGACATGAATGTGACTTTTTCATAGCTTGTGTCCTCGTTTCATTATCAGGGTGATATTACGTATTTAAATTAGCAACCCTGGTCACTACTGAACCGCATATATGTGCGAAAGTTCGTAAATAAATATGTGATATTATTTATTTCTATTTTAAAGACGGCTGCCATGTTTCGACAGCGCTTGCATCTCGTTCAACTGTCATCAAGGCTCACTCTAGCGGCACGCACCGAGGCGCAAACATTGTTGCCAACATGTGGGGTATAAAATCAGTGTTGATAAAAAGAAGTGGGATCCAAAATCACTGTTGATCAAAAAAAATCATCGGGACGCGTTAGGCTGTAAGCATTATCAAAACTCATTGATCTGGGCGCGTTAGGCCGTAACCATTTCCAAGAACCATTAGATTGGGCAAAACAAAGGTTAGAATGGTCGCGTGCAGGTGCAGCCTTGGCCGTGCGCAGCTAGCACGGTTGACAAAACTATTGGTCTGTGCGCGTTAGGCTGTCACCATTGTCCAAAACCATCGAATTGGACAAAACGGAGGTCAGGTGTAGGTGTGGCCTAAGCCACGCGCAGCTAGCGGGACACGATTGACACAAAACCATTGGTCTGTGTGCGTTAGGCTGTAAACATTGTCAAAAACCACTGGATTGGACAAAACGAAGGTTAGAAGATCAGGTGTAGGTACCCAGCTAGCGGGGCACGGTTGAAACAAAACCATTGGTCTGTGCGCGTTAGGCTTTAACCATTGTCAAAAACCATTGGATTGGACAAAACGAAGGTTACAAGGTCAGGGGTAGGTGTGGCCTTGGCCACGCGCAGCTAGCGGGGCACGGTTGACACTAAACCATTGCTCTGGGCGCGTTAGGCTGTAACCTTTGTCAAAACCACAGTTGTGCGAAGAAAATACACATATTTATTACAGCAGAGCGATATATTGCATATTACCTACAGAGCAGATAACACTCATTTCAGCCGTGGAAAAAAAATCATTCTAGAGAAGCGAAATATTGCACACACTAGCCTAATTAGAGAGGTGAACTGAGTGCTGGGCACTAGAGACTGAACTGGGCGCTTCTTTGTGTTACATAGTACTGTAAGGGCGAGGTTGGCAGTATTGTTTTGATGACAGCCCAGTGGATCAATGGGGCTAACGAAGAGACCCGAATACTCATGACCGCAACCGATGATGATTGATTTGGACTAATGGCGGCCACAGCTGTAATTTTGGTTATATAAGTCGTGATCCTATTTGGAATGGATGGGTGGGTCACAGACGGCGGAGAAGGAAACATCTATTAAAACATCGCTCCCTGATTTATTTCTCATCGCTTCATAAGGTACTTTGGCTAATTCATGTATTATAGAGAATGTTATCGCTCGTTCTATCTTCATTCAGCGCTACCGTAATATCAAGCTTTTGAAATGATGTTACAGCAAGGACAACAGATGGAGGCGACATAAATGTGTTTCTCCATCACAAATAGAATGTGGAGCCAGTTTGTAAAGATTGAAGTAGGCCTACATGGAATTCCTCATTCAACTAGATACAAACACTTATAACAAGACTCACTCACTCGAGTAACCAACTGTTATATGATGGGGCGGAATATCGAACTTACCTGCAGGAGTAGGGGCAGATGACCTCGTAATTCTGTCCCTTAAAACAACAACTAACTAACTATCTGCAGGAATGGCAAGCTGGATAAACATACTTCGCACACTGATAACCACAACATGTTGCATCCAATTGCCAGACGTCAAATGCAGCTAACATAAATGCAGTAATTAATTGGTCCTTGCTATGAAAACAAACTAATTGCCTAACCCAGTTTATTTATTAGTTGTATTATTATTATTATTATTATTATTATTATTATTATTATTATTATTATTATTATTATTCAGAACTCACATATTCTTACCTATCTTGAAATTTTATATAGGTGCTGACTGTTCCAATTTGCCAAATCACATCACACCCGTGAGAAACAAAATCCGTTTTGAAAAAGAAGTATCAGTTTTTCTTTTCACGTAATACTCCGTCATCGACCCTAGGAAATAAAAAGGAAAACATTATGAGTAAATGTTTGAAAGGCCATGGAACGTTTGGTTAACCTCGCAGGTTATGGAACACTACAAACAAACAAATTTCATTCAACATTGCAAGTATGTTAAACACAATTAGTTACAATAAAATATAAGTATCCCTCCTTGTATCGTCTGAAATACACAATTGATCATGCCAAGTGAGAATACCGAAGTTCTGTTAAAATGGCGACATTACAGGGTCTGCACCAAAGAATATGGGTCCGCACCAAGTGAGCGAACCGACGAGTCTACACCTTCGAAAATGTCGCTATGCACACTCGCACTCTGCTCGTACACTTGCACTCGATCGCATTTGGAACACCACTCGCTGACGTCACTTCCGAGTGAGAGTGTGTAAGAATGTACATTTTGGCTATTTGGCAAACAGCCTAAAATGTGGTTGTCTTTCTTTAACTTGCCCCATTGCTACTTCAAATCTGTGAAGCTCAGGTCTTCTAAGTTTTCAATCATGTGCTTATTAAATTTATAGACAACTTGTACAGTCTTTCAATTATCGACTTCAACAGAATTAGGCTATATCATACAAATTTAAATGTATCTACCTGCTGAAGTATGTAAAGCAATGTACCGACTATACGCATATTATATATTCCTGAACAAATTATGTTTTTCTCGGCTACAGGTGGCCAAATTTCATTCTGAATCTGATGAGGTGCCGGAGTGGGGGAGTGAGGCCGGTTTAACCCCACCGCCACTCTCTCTGACGTCGCATTCTCAGCCATGTAATATTTGATATCTCGCGAACCCATGGTCAGATTTTGACAAATGAAGTGTCGTAGGACTCGAAGAAGGCCATATTTTGAAAACCAAACATGATACAACGTTGTGCAATGGTTCAAACGAATGGTCTCTATGTTATTTATCGTTAGAAGAAAAGTTTATATTTTTTGATTTTTTCCCCAAAAAGTCCAATTTTGAAATTGGCTATATTTTGGAAACTAGGAATTCTACAAAAATGTTTGTTTGACAAACCAAGTTTTAAGTCTCTAGGACAAAAACTGTGAGACTTCTAGCACCTCCACCTCCACATTACTCCACACAAGATGGCGGCGGTGCGCAACGACTTACATGGCGTGCTTTTCAAATGAAACTGGCCAGCATGGCTTAACCTAACCTATCCTAGTCAAGCTAATCTAGTCTAGTCGACTTAACCAAACCTATTTAACAAAGGGCCTAACTACTAGTACGTCGCGTACATGGCTAAAAACGCCAAAAAGCTGCATTTTTTTTATTGGAATGTTCCACTTTCTGTGGTCATAGTTGATGCCAACAGGCAACTTTCCAGATAGGGAGTCACTTAAAAATCCGTGTAGAACACTAAAATGGCGGCCATTAAAGATGACCGCCATTTGCTGCACTAATTTGCTTGTATCTCGGCTCCTAACAGTCCGATTTCGATTTTTTTTTAATTTGAAAGCACATGTAAAGAGGACACTTTTTGTCCCTATACATTTATCTCTACACCTTAAGGATTCTGCACATTTAAAATATATATATATATATATATATATATATTAAATTTTAGGTCTCTTTGTAATTTGATGATTTGTGGCGTTCTCTTATATTTGTTTTCATTCTGTTATGAAGGTTTACTAATTTCAAACATTACACTTTCTTTGTTTCAGATTTGACAGTTTTCAAATTTTTTGAAAATGGCTTCAAGGCCTCTGCGGCTGGCAGATATTAACTCTGAATCTCCTTCTAGTACCAGTGCCATAGATTGGACAATATGTTGTTTATTTCAAAAATCTAGTGATTTGCCCTGCCACACACATTGCTGAATCACTTGTTGGTGCTGGCTACAGGACGCTTACAGAAAATTTAAAGGAATTTCAGGATATAGGTGCAGTGTCCCATGGTTAGGATTTACAAAAGTTACATGAGGGAGATGGAATAGAAGGAACATTTCGAAGAAACAAGGCAAAGTGGCACAAAAAGTGTGCCCTTGACTTCAATAAAACAAAACTTGACAGGGCAAAGAAACGCAAACGTTCATCGTCCTTGCCCAGTACGTCATCTGAAGACAGTCTACAGGCTCCATCAGAATCAAATGGAAAAAATCCAAGGTCTGGGGCCCGTACAACATTATCTATTAGCATGCAATATGAAATATGTTTTATATGCAATAAGAAGGGTACTACTCGAAAATATTTATATTAGGTTTCTTCTCTACAAGACGATAAAGTTAATAGATGTGCCGAAATTACCAATAACGTTGAACTTAAAGCGTTCCTCGAGGGTGGCGATTTAGTTGCCAAAGAAGCAAAGTACCACTCGAAGTGCTATACAAATCTGACAAATTGTCTGAGAAGATCAAGTGGAGTAAAAGAGGAAGAGGTCAACTCTATCTGCGAAAGTATGGCCTTTGCTTCCGTTGCGCGCTTTATGAGAGAGAAAATCCAGACCTCTGCAACTGAAAACACTGAGATTGTATTCAAAATGTCTGATCTTAAAATTCTTTATACAAACAGCCTAGCAAATTTTCTGGGCGTGGAAAGTAAAGACCTTCCAAATACACATACTACCCGTCTGCGTGAGAGAATTCTCGAACATTTCCCACAACTCAAAGCTCAACTTTCAGGCAGAGAATACTTCCTGTACCGAGATGGTGCTAATATTTGTCAAAACGTTCATTCTGAAAACCTTCATGATGATGCTGTTGCATGTGAAAGATTCATTAAACAAAGTAGAAAAGTAGTAACCCAGAAAAAAGTTACTTTTGATGGTCACCTTAATGATGATCAACAAACGGCAAGCGTTCCTCCAGAACTTCTGGCTCTAGTGCGTTATTTACTCCATGGTGACACTTCAGCAGAGAACACAACTAGAGCAACTCAGCCTGCTTTGACTATCAGTCAATTAATAGTTTTCCACCATAGTGAAAGCATGCCGAAAGGCAACATTGTTCGTCACAAGAAAAGTCATGAACCACCTGTTCCGTTATATTGGGGCTTGTCTGTATTTGGAAGAACACGAAATAACACAATAATTGAAGGCGTGCATGAAAGGGGCCTCCGAATATCACCAAACAGAATTAGGGAGATAACAGCAAGCCTTGCTTACTTGGAGATTCTCAGTGCTGAAGAAGAAGGTGTCATATGCCCCTCAAACTTGATTCATAGTCTTTTTGTGATTGGCGCGTACGACAACATTGAACATAACTACAGCAGCACAACTTCAGAGTCATCTTTCCACGGAACAGGAATTTCCATCTTTCAAATTCCCGCCAAAGGAGAAGTTGGTGAGCCTCGTAAAATTGTTACAAGCATATCTTGTGTTGATCAAAGTAACAGAAAAGTGCCAGAGCTTCCAGATAGCTACAGTGTTGTCAAGCCTGTTACACTGCCCTCGAAGGAACCACCTGTGCCAAAAGCAGACCAGACCACCTCTTCTGAAATGTTAATTTCAGAATTTGGATCTGAATGGAAAATGAAACAGGAATGGCTAGACCACATCCTTACTGACAGAAAAGATTGGCCTCTAGATATTTCCTGGGCAGCGTTCCATGCTTCGAAAAAATGCTCTTCATCATTTGAACTAACGCGTAGTTCTCTTTTACCCCTATTCAATGAAAGTTTTTCTTCACCAGCAATGCTGGGGCATGCAATGGAACAAATAAAAAAATACTACATTTTTAAATCCAGGACAAACTCCTGTCATATGTGTGGACCAGCCTCTATTTGCTTTGATTAAATCCATCCAGTGGAACTGGCCTGATTTTTACGGTGAATCCAAGTTTGTAGTCATGTTTGGAGATTTTCTTATTGAGCGGGCATTTTTGAAAGTGCTTGGCCAAATTCTCGAATGTAGTGGCTGGACTAGTTTGGTGGCAAACTCTGGAATCAAAACAGAGGCAGGAGCGGAAGCGTGTCTTAAAGTTACCCATGTCACAAAAGCAAGAGTAATTCATCAGAAGACTCCTGCGGTTTTATACAGTCTGCTCAAAGAAGCATTTTCCCAAGGAAATCCAGAGATTTCATTTGAAGAATGGATTGAAGAAAACCGTTCCAACTGCCCAACTTTTCAATTATGGCTTCTCGTACTAAACCTGGAGATACTTCTCCTGTCTTTCATTCGGTCGATTAGGGATGGTAACTACGAACTGTACACACAAATGTTGAAGAAGTTAACACCTTGGTTTTTCCTGATGGACCATCCCCACTATGCTCGTTGGTTGCCAACCCATATAAAAGATTTAGAAGAACTAAAAGACACAGCACCCGATGTACACAAATACTTTTGCAAAGGTCAATTTGTTATCCACAAAACCAATAATCCTTTTTCTGCACTCGCTGTGGATCAAGCTCACGAGCAAAATAATGCCCTCATAAAAGGAAGTGGTGGTGCTGTAGGTCTATTGCAAGATCCAGCCATGTTGAGAAGATGGATGCTGTCTGGGCCACAATTAGTTAGCATTCTCGATGAGTTTGAGTCAACAAGGAGAACTGACAGTACTGACAGTCCTGTTCACTATGAACAGTACGCTGCTTACCAGAGCAAGTTCCAGGACCAAAAGGAATATTTAAAAAGAAGATTTCTTGAGTTCGGAAACCCTTTTGAGGAAAACTCATGTGATCTTGTGGTTTGGGACACAAAGGTTATAATGGATCAAGAACGGGTAAAAGCTTTGGTTGGTGCTGAAAACAAAAGCCTTGTTACTGTACAACAACTATGTGGAAAATTGTTTGAGTAACGATGCGAATGTGAGTGTATTTGCTCCTCTGAAACAAACTCGGACTAAATTCTTTGGCTTTGCTCGAAAAAAGGTTTCCTCCTCAAAAATGTCTGACTTGAGAAATGATGTTGAGCTTTTCTCTAGGGCTTTCATTGTAAGTCAAAACAGATACTTGGATTTGGACAAGTTTTTTGAGTATGAAAATTCCAGTGCTTCGCTTTCCTCAAATGGTGTTCTACGATCATGTCAGAAATCTCAGCTGCTTAAAATTCTGGAAGAAGCCGTTGATCCACCACAATTCGAAGGATTCTGCGATACAATCATTTACGATGGAGCAGCACTATCGCATGCTCTTCCACCTAAAACATCACGAACTTTTGGATAATACTGTGATACGGAATTCAAAAACAGAATTTTGAATGATGCTGAGAGGTTCCATGCAAACAGAATACACATTTCTTGGGATACTTACTCGAAAACTTGTCTGAAGAAACATGTGAGAGATAAGAGAGGCGTTGGTCTTCGTCGCCAAGTATCACCAGGAAATATGCTACCAAAAAATTGGAATGAGTTCCTCCGCTACGATCAGAATAAGGCAGAACTCTTCAAGTTACTTGGAGAACATGCATTTTTTTAGTTTGATTGGGCTCACATCAGTACTGAGATTGATGGCATCATTCGTACATCTCGGCCAGATGAAACTTCAATTGATGGGGTACAATGCAGGCAACAGGAAGAAGCAGACGGCAGGAATTTTCTCCAAGCTAAAGACAGAGTTGAACATGCAGCAAAAAAATAATTATTTGCACAGTAGATACTGATGTAGTTGTTTTGGCAATTTCTTTCTTTCGCATTCTCAAAACTTCAGGACTTCAGAGGATGTGGGTTTTATTTGGTGCTGGGAAGGGTCAGAGGTATATGAGCATTAATGCCATGTTTGAAAGTATGGGTGAACATAAAGCTGTTGCATTGAGAGGAATCCATGCATTCACTGGATCAGATATAACGTCATCATTTGCAATGAGAGGGAAACAGAGTGCCTGGAAAGTGTGGAAATCATTTCCTGAAGCTACTGAAGCCTTCCAAGCTATCTCTCTAACACAGCAGTCTATTTCTGATGAGACTTTTCAAGTTCTGGAAAAGTTTACTGTTTTGCTTTACTACAAAGACGCGGAAGACTTCTCAGTCAATCATATTAGAAAGCTTCTATTTACTTCAAAAAGTCGCAAAAGAGGCACTAAGGCAGCATTGTCTTCGTTCAGCATACCAGGCAGGACAAGTTTGGGGTCGTGCGTGCTCAGTGATGGACAACATTCCAGGGCCAGAAGGATGGGGATGGACCATGGTTGCTGGGGAGTGGGCGCTGGTCTGGTCTTCTCGTCCTTCTATTATGGAAGCCTGCAGAGAATTGATTAAGTGTAGCTGCTCCGGATGCCGTGCACGATGCTCGTGTTCAAAGGCCAAGGTTCCAAGCACGCTACTTTGCACGAATTGCACTGGAGGTCGACAATTCAGCAATGAATATAATAAAAGGTATCCGTTTAATTAATTATTTTTAAATTTGTTTCACAATAAAATTTCAAGATCATTATATTGCTTTTTGATCCAATGCCTGAATATAATAATAGTAATAATGAAAATAATAACAATAATATATAATAATTATTTTGTTTCAGAGATGAATTGGAATATGAAGATGATTGCGTAATCTAGAGTCATAAGAGCTGAATAGAAGCAGTGAATTTACATGAGTATTTCTTAGTATTTAGTCGTTTTTTGTTTGTAAAAATTTGTTTTTAATCTAATAACTGTTTCAAAATCAATAAAATCAGGGTTGTTTATGAAAACAAGTCTTTCTTACCATATACACAACCCCATTTACATAAATCCTTTTTTGTGGGGAAAGGGGATAGTGGGCACAATTAAAAACTTACTTATCAACGAAATTAGTGAGAAAAGTGAAATTTTCAGTGTGCCGAAGAGTGAAAGAGCAATCCCATCTCAATCAGAAGATCTACAGGGAACTATGGGGGAAGAAGACTGCAAGTTATTCATGTATAGGGACGAAAAAGTGTCCCCTTTACAAGAGCTTTCAAACAAAAAACATAAAATCGAAATCGGACTGTTAGGAGCTGAGATACAAGCAAATAAGTGCAGCAAATGTCGGTCATTTTTAATGGCCGCCATTTTGGTGTTCTACGCGGATTTTCAAGTGGCTACCTATCTGGAACGTTACCTTTTGGCATCAAATGTAACCACAGAAAGTGGCACATTCCAATCAAAAAGTGCAGCTTTTTTGGTGTACCCGACGTACTGTACGCGTTTTGGGAGACGAGACAGAAAATTATATAAGTAGTGGAGAGTTTTCTAAATTAGCCCATGTTAAAATTTATCGATGCTGGAAGCGAACACTAAACTGGTTTGGTTAGAGAGTGAATTAACTGAGTTAATTCGGCCGGCCAATAGCAAATTAGTAGTCGCAATGGGACTCGGAACAAGCTTCGCTAGGATGACAAAGAACCCGAGCAGTCACGAGGACACCCGAGTGAAAAAGAATGGGGAGAGGAACTAAGCGTGTGGCAAGAGAAAGAAGAGGGGAGCCGACGCAAGGCCGACACGCGACCATGACCAATGGAAAGCCGCCTATTAAAATTAACACCAACAGAGTAATTAACATATATAATTACTAGGACAAAGTTATTACATTAAACCATCATGAAGAGTGTTAAATGATAATTAAGAACGATAGAATATAATTACAGCCGAGTTCTTAAGTTATCAATGAAGAGTTTGATCAATTAATATAAGCAACCAATCAGAGCCATGGATTGAAAAGGACGCGGTTTTTGGAAAAGAGACGCGGAGAAAAGACGAGAGGAAGCGAGGCTCTTATCAACCACGACTTCGAAGTAGAAGGACGTTACAACGAACTAGTCTCCAAGTTGAACGAAAGAGATAGAATTATTCATCGAAGGCACTCAGTAATGTGCATGTATTATTAACATAGATATTCAGCGAGGAAACAATATTAAATTTATACGACAAAGCTACAGGTTCAATCTAATAAAAATTCAAAAGTTGAGGGAGGAATTTCATGAAGATTCTACAGGCGTCGTGATGAAAGCTTAAACAATTATGGGAACGACGCTATGATGGCATCAAGAACATCCGAAATGACTTAACATCAACATCTCGGGGGAGATTAACATCTCATCTCTCCCGTAATAGAAAGTCTACAATTATCAGTCATTTTACCATCTCAAATGACGATCTACAGGGAACTATGGGAGAAGAAGACTGCAAGTTATTCATGTACGAGGGCGACCAGGGAATTACCCGGTGCCGAAGAGAGAAAGAGCTATCCCATCTCAATCAGAAGAGTCATCGGCGGAAGGAGGAGACAGCACGATGATGATCGAGTTCGAATCCCAGTACCTGACCGCACGAGATATTCGGAGGGAGATTTGGACAAGAATGCTGACCACCACGCAGTCTTAAGCCGCTAGAAACATTCCGTTTCTAATGGGTAACCAAAGGGAGTCCACTTCATGTCAACTCTAACCCAGCACAAGGTAGTCCAAGGACCAACACTAAATATCCCACTATGTAGAATTGTAGATCTTGAATATCCGAAAACTATTGTTGAATGCCTTTTTTCTATATTGTTTATTAGTTTATTGCAGTTTTCATTGTTTCATTCGTAAAAACATCATGCGGATGTTTGATAGTATTTTTCGACGACTTCGGAATTTTAGGGATTTTTCATTTCGATTTTCGATTTTTTCGATATTCGAAATTTGAAGGGAGATTTTATAGTTTAATTCAGATTTTATACTTTAGCTCAGGATTTTATAGTTTGTTCAGAATTGTTATTGTAAAGTTCAAACGTGTATTAAATCGAACGATATCTATGTTTTATCAATAAATGTAATAATGGAAATGTTTTCCAAGTATGTGAAAGGAAGTATATGTCAAAGAATGTAATTACGAAATATCTATTGTAGAGATCTAGAGAAAGTCACGAACTGAGAAATAATGAAACGAATTTAGTGAAGAAAGTTTGTAAGTAATGGTTTTTTGAAAGTATTAGAATTTGTTGAACAGACAGTAAAGAAAGAATTTGTGAAGTATTATAATGTGGAATTAACAGATGCGAACGAGAGAATATTTTGAAGTAAGAAATAACGTAATGATGAAATGGAAGAAATGTTACAGTTTGTTGAAGGAATTTTGAGAAATATGAGTGAAGTAAAGAAATAAGATTTTATTTAAAGATTATCATTTTATCGCATTACCTATTAAATTGAGGCAGGGAGAGAACCAGTATTTTTATTATATGTTCATTAAGATTGTGATGACTGAAAGAAGAGTTTATTATTGGAAAGTGTAGAGAAAGAAATGTTACGGAAGTTTGCGCAGTATCTCGATGGATGAGATGTATTATTCCCGTTGTAGAAAGATGTATTTGTTGTGAGACAATGAGCCAGTGTGTAGCCATTGATCTATTTTTGAGGAAATGTCTGTAGAGACAGACGCATGTATTTCATGAAAGTAAGAAGTTATAAGAGAATTGTCTCGGAAGTTTAGTAATTGTGGATGTTATTGAAATAGTCTCAATAGAGTTGAAACTCCTTGAAATTCACAGGACAGCGGATCCTGGATGAAGTTAAATCTGATAGAAATTATAGGGTTTAATGGATCTTTGTTGAAGCTGAGAGTAAACTGAGATCTATTAAATGGTTCTTATCCTAATGTTTGTCATTTATGGTAATTATTCAACGAGTGGAAATGTGTATTTTTATTAAGTATTTTTATTACATGAACAGATAAGTTGTAGGAGGTTTTTGAACTAGTCTCTACTTAATTGTATGGATTATGGAATCCCAGATGTTAACGTAAAACACGAATAAGACTAAGTAGAGTGAAGTAATATTTTTCTGAAGCCCGTTGAGATTTAGAAGTAATGTGGAAGGACAATTACATGTTGTATTGTCGGGAGAAAGGAACGAACGTGTTGTAAATATTTTATCTCTAAGTAAGTAACTGACGAACTACGACGTGATTATTTTCATTGTATAGAATGTTATATTAAATGTATTTCAGATAGATTAGTAAATACAGTAGATTTAGGAATGTTTTATATTTTAAATTTAAACCTTAAAACTTTGCGTAAGTAGTGGGATGACACGGGTTCTGCTTATAAAAGCAAGTTGTGAGCCCCTGCGACCTTGGAATGGAAGGAGCCATGCTACGAGGGCGTGCTTGGATTCGTTTTTTTCGTCTCGTTGTGCTCTTTACGGGAATGTAGGTGTCGAAAAGGTGAACCTAGGGTTTTGGGTCTAAAAAAAGCGTTTTTCACATTTTTGCCGATTTTTGGAAAACGGGCCATGCTAGGAGGGCGTGCTTGGATTCGTTTTTTTCGTCTCGTCGTGCTCTTTACGGGAATGTAGATGTCGAGATGGTGAACCTAGGGTTTAGGGTCTAAAAATGCGTTTTTCACATTTTTGCCGATTTTTGGAAAACGGGCCATGCTAGGAGGGCGTGCTTGGATTCGTTTTTTTCGTCTCGTCGTGCTCTTTACGGGAATGTAGGTGTGGAGAAGGTGAACCTAGGGTTTTGGGTCTAAAAATGCGTTTTTCACATTTTTGCCGATTTTTGGAAAACGGAAAACGTGATGATGACGTGTGTGATAGTATTTTTTCGTCTCAATGTCCTCTTTACGGAGATGTAGGTACGGAAAAGGTAAAAAGCTTGAAACATGTTTTTTTAGTCAATTTTTTTTTCTGATTTTCCCTCATATTGCGAAAACTGAAAACGTGAGGATGACGTGTATGATAGTATGTTTTCGTCTCAATGTCCTCTTTACGGAGATGTAGGTACGGAAAAGGTAAAAAGCTGGAAACACGGTTTTTGATGTAAAAATGGTTTTTTTGTGATTTTCCCTCATATTGCGAAAACTGAAAACATGATGATGACGTGTGTGATAGTATGTTTTCGTCTCATTGTCCTCTTTACGGAGATGTAGGTATGGAATAGGTAAAAAGCTGGAAACATGGTTTTTGATGTAAAAATGGGTTTTTGTGATTTTCCCTAATATTGGAAAAACTGAAAACGTGAGGATGACGTGTGTGATAGTATTTTTTCGTCTCTTTATTCTCTTTACGGGGATATAGATATGGAAAATGTAAAAAGCTGGAAACACGGTTTTTTGATGGAAAATGGGTTTTTGTGATTTTCCCTCATATTGCGAAAACTGAAAACGTGAGGATGACGTGTGTGATAGTATGTTTTCGTCTCATTGCCCTCTTTACGGAGATGTAGGTATGGAATAGGTAAAAAGCTGGAAACATGGTTTTTTATGGAAATTGGGTTTTTGTGATTTTCCCTCATATTGGAAAAACTGAAAACGTGATGATGACGTGTGTGATAGTATTTTTTTCGTCTATTTATTCTCTTTACGGGGATATAGATATGGAAACGGTAAAAAGCTGGAAACATGGTTTTCTTATGGAAAAGGTGTTTTTTTGTTCATTTTCGCGTTATTTGGAAAACGAATGAGGCGATTTTTATGACGGGCATGTCGATGTATTTGTGTCGTTGTTCTGTTTACGTGAATGTAGGTGTGGAAAAGCTGAAATCATGGTTTCCGTCATTTTTTTCGAGATCGTTGAGGAAAACGGGAAAAAAGTAAGAAACCAGATTTGAAGTCACGTTATGTTATGCGCTATGATGTTGTTAAAACACCTATGCATTATTATTATTATTATTTGTCATGACTTGTCAGGGCTCACACGCAGAGAGAGAACTTGCTTGATGAGATGAGAATTGAAAGCATTGAGGCTGACCCACGGCTAGCCAGACAGACACTGGTCTTATCATCGTACGTGCCTCGGAGCAGAGAGATAAGAGGCAGGTGTCATTATACAGTGTGCGGCTTTATACTGTGTATGTCATAGCCTAGGTTCATTATGGACTCATCATGCAACGCAAAGTTTGAAACGATGGGTGGGTGTATAACATTATGATGAAAGATTGGCAAGGGCTTGAACAAAGCGGTTATTGGACATGTAATAAACAAAAGGATGGGAATAATGAAAGGTCATGTGATACATCTTTTTGGAAATGATTTTTTTATAATTAAATAGGGTTTTATTACAAAAAATTATGTTTATTGACCCATGAATTATACGTGGAAGGAAAACCTAACCACTTTACAAAATATTTTGCACCTTTGACTTTAATTACTCGTTCAATGAGATAATCGTTGGGATATAATGTTTTTTGCACTTCTTCATAATAGAATCGTCCCTGAATGGGTTGACCGCTCTGATCTTCTAAGATATACGTCACTGGTTGACCTAGCTTGACTTAGCGAATTTTAAAAATTTCTGTCGACCATTGTGGAGTATACGATTTTGAAAACACACTTCTATGTTTACAAATGCGAACAAAATCTCCAATTTTAAGGCGATGTCGCCTTGGGTCTACCCTTTTTATAGGGTTAAACAGTCTGGGTAGGTTCTTGGTGACGAGGCGAAGTTTCATGCCGATGGTGGAAGCAATGGTGTTGTTGTAGCGAGACACAAGTTGAGGTAACCAGTCTAACCATCGATAGGAACCATGTATTGTAAACTCTTTTCCACATATAACTTTTTAATGTTCTATTGAAGCGTTCAACTACACTAGCTTTGAGATTGCTATAGGTGGTATAATGGTGAATATCCTTAGATTTGAGAAAACTGGAGAAATCCTTGTTGAAAAATTCTTTCCCCTGGTCGGTTTGTAACAAGTGAGGTTGACGTTTTGATTGTTCAATAATATGTTGAAAGGCCTTTGTGACTAAGACACCAGTTTTATTTTTTACTGGTTGAACAAAAGCCATTTTGGAATAGACATCAATGACAGTCAACATATAGCGTACACCGTCGTTAACGTTAGAATAAGGTATCATTTCAACCAGGTCTGCCTGCCAAAGTTCATCGATTCCTTTGGAAATGACACGACGACGTTCATAAATGCGTCGGGCTGGTTTATGCAAATCATGAGCAATGTCCACTTTGATGGGTGATGGCTTATAAGATAATTTTAGCATCTCGGAGTTGTTGTTCAATGTGGGCGATTTCCGCCTCATGTCCAGTGTGACCAGCTTGTTTTGATGCATGAAGCAAGTATAAGCGCTCTACTAACTGATTGGGATTATTCCAAAAGGTTATATCTAGATAGGGTTTTAATTTCTTAAACCTTACACCAGAGGCAGAGTGATGTTTTTGCTTACCAAAGATGTTTGCAATGATGGTTTTATATTTTTGGGATATATTGGCATTGACCTGCTGAGAGGATTTATAGTTTCTTTTGTGAGCGTTGGTGTCTAATAAAATGGATTTATATTTAGCAAAGTCCTCGGACGTAAAATCTTGTGGCGAGGGGGTGCGAGAAAATAGCAGCTTTAACAGACCTGGTGTTAATTTATATTTGATCTTTTTAATGACAGCTTTCGTACGAGCAAATTTAATGGATGAATCCCCAATTTTAAAACTATCATTCTCATAGTGAACACCATACGTGGTATCTGTCTTTCCAATAAATAGAAGGGTCAGATATGGTTCCAGTGTTGCCCCATAATGTTTGATTAAAATGTTTTTGAGTTGAGCTTTATTTTGAGGGGTTGCCAAGATTTGTGAAAACGGAGACGATGTGGAGGAAGACGGTGATGCCGCTATGACGGAAGATTTTTGTTTTGTTTTTAGAAACTGTTGAAGGGGTGAGGATTTTTTTTCTTTCAGGACTAAATACGCTTTCGATTTCACTTTCACTTTGTTCATGTTGTTGTTCTTCTTCTTCTTCATGTTCTTGATGTTCTTGTTCACTAACATTAGAGGAGGAGGAGGAGGGGGAGGATTTTACCTGTCGTGTGGAATCTGTTTGAGTAAATTTTGAACTTGTTATGGGTTTGGTTTGAGAGGTAGCAGCAGTAGTAGCAGCAGAAGCATTAGGTTTGAATCTCATGGGATCAACCGATGATGGAGCATGTTTTATCATGGGTAAAGGATTGACGTTTTTTAAACGTTGCAATTCACGAAATTTATGTCGAATCGTATTTCGTGCCTCAATAATACGCTGCATGATTTGAACATGTTTCTTGTACCCTATGGCGTTCGCCATTGTAAAGGTAAAGACACACTAACAGGAAATGTCCAACCCTGGGTCTTTTTAAACAGAAATAAAATGATCAAAACCCAAGCGATAACGTCCCTCACATCGTTCACTCTGTTTATTTGTGACCAAACAGGCATGGGGATGATGGTTCCAACATGAAGCACACAATTGCGTGAAAGCTGTAAAGGACATATCTGGATTCACATGATCTTGAAAAATATGATAGAGATTTCTAGAGTCTTGGCGGAAGAGAACGATGAGATGGCATTGTCACGAATCAACTGTTTGGGGATTTTGGAATAGGTCTGAACCAGATAAAAACAATCCACTTGCTTATGACGTCCCATACTAAAATACTCTTGAATAATGGCCTGTCGTTGAGTGGCAATATCATCAAAAATTATAATGGAATCTGGTTGAATGCGGTCTGGTTGAATGACATCTTGAGGTGAGGTGAATGTAAAATAGCCCATGGCTTCTTTATTTAACGAAGACATAATTTGTTCCAGATACACGTACAGAGGCTGGTACAAGGATTTGGCAAAAATATAAATATTTTGAAATCGTAGGCCATGAGGTGCGGTAATAATGTTCAGTAAAACATTGGTCTTTCCGCAACCCGAAGGCCCTACCATAATACATCGAACGGTAGATGGGAATAGGGTGCCATGACGTTTAGGTTCGCACACGGACAGTGATAGCTCTGAAACCAAATCAGAGACGGGCAAAGCATGGGGTTGTTTCATTAATTCCATTGTGTCGACGACTGAGTTTTTTCTTGTGTGTATAAGGTTTATATATATATATATAGGCAAGCGGTGAGTAGGATAGGTTAGTTAACGTCTATCACCATGGACGTGATTGGGCGAGCACGTGTAACCATGGCCACGGCCGCCTCTTTGTCAACACAGACACGAGAGTTGGCAACAAAAAGCTATGTCGATCGCAAAGTGCAAAGTGTCTATCACATGGCCCCGAGACTAACCGCTGAGGGCTATTCAGCCAATCATCATCGTATTATTGATGTGCAAGTGCCTCGAGACGAAAATGATGTCTGCACGAAACGTTATGTGACCTATCAAATGAAAAGGCTTTATAAATTTGTCCCATCTGTATTTTTAGTGTACCTGTCAAATCAAAAACTGGACAATGACAGAAACCATTCCCCACCACCACTGGTGAATGATGATCTTACCTATATGCTTGCTTCCGGTTTAAGTCGTTATCGACTGCATTATGATGGTGTAATTCATATTAAATATGCCATGCCTGATGAGAAACATTTAAAAATACAACTAAACGGTGATAGAGTGTTGGCCCACAACCATCAAAGAGTAAATGTTGGAGATGAATTATCCTTTCATCTTATGCTTACGTTTGAGGAAAAGGACGCTGGGAAAACGGTGAATGATTTTCCGCTTTATATAGAATTGGAATATACTGCTATGGAATAAGGTTCTCTACGTTAGCTGTTATCGAATGTTTGCTGTGAAAGGTTCACCAAGTAGCAGCATGGTGAAAAAAAGATATGCTATGAACATGAAAAAAACAAATCTCAAAAAGGAAAAAAAGCCAGGTCGGAAACCAAGTCGATCTGCCTCACACCCAGTGTTAAAACTTAAAAAAACTTAAAAAATCTAAAAAGAGTGGCTAACGAAAAAGCTTTACAAGCGGTGCGATTGTCCACATTTCCGAAATCGCAGCATCATGTATCGATAAAAAGAAAAGGAAGAAAGCAAAATCGTGGGCGAGTCATTCCTGTTGCTAAGCGTGGGGGTTTTTGCCGGCTTTATTTGCAGGGTTGGCAGCTTTGGGGTCCCTTTTGGGTGGTGCCAGCGCTGTAGCGAAAACCATAAAAGCCGTCGAGCAAGGCAAGCAACAACTCAAAGAAAGCGAGCGACACAGTAAAACGTTAGAAGCCATTGCGATGGGAGCTAGAAATGGCAATCCTTTAAAGCCAGTCTTTTATCCACAAGGTAGTGGCCTACCGTCTAAGAAAAAAAATGTCCATCATCGATAAGCGCTTAAGGCAACTGCCTCGTCATGCCATGACCCATGAAGAAGTGGAAAGCTATGCCAAACAACTAAAGATTTCTCATTTTCGAGGTGTATTTATGCGAAATGAATTACCCAAAGCACCGTGGAAAGAAGAACGAGCCATGATGAATTTAGATGATGATGCAGGCCCAGGAACCCATTTTGTAGCCTATGTGAAACAAGGTTCCACAGTATGGTACTTTGACAGTTATGGAAATTTACCACTCCCGATCGAGTTGCTACGTTATTTGGGAAACCGGGTAAAGATATTCTATAATGTGAATCGTCAACAAACCTTTGACAGTCAAGAGTGTGGCCGTTTGAGTTTACATTTTTTATATAAGAGGTCGCGTTAAGCCAACAGTTTCATCATTATGAATGTCAACGCCAAGACCTTTACCGTGCACAGTCGCGGGCCTTGGGTAGATTATAGGCTGAGGAATAACCCACCCACCAAGGGAAGATGATTAAGAGAAGGAAGTAGATTTTGGATTGGAGAAAAAGGATAGAAAAATAGGAGGAGAGTCCCACAAAATTAATAAGTTTAACTTTAAACACCCTTAGAAGCGGTTGCAACTGCAAATTAACTCTCTGATAGCTAAAGTAGGTGCGAGCTTGGTCGAAGCTGACGGGGACCGCAGCTAAGACTTGGGCAGTTTGCCAGAGAAAGGCTTTAGTGTATTTCCTCCCAAGCATGTATAAAAGTACTATAGGGAAGGGTGATGGTCTGGCCAGACAATATAGTAAAAGCTTTATTGAGTAGGAACGAGGGCATAAACCTAGGAAGAGCTAGGAAAGCCAGGATCTTGCCTAACTGTAGTATCAGAGAAATGATGAATCCAAAAACAAATATTTAATTTATTAAACAATGCAAAGAAGTTGAGGAAATTAACAAACGTGTAATATAATTTTGACAAACATAGTTCATTTGAACTTTTTAACAAATGGGGTCGCAGACCTCTCAACATTAAATGTTTGCTCCAGGCAATTGACAATTTACAAGGTTTCAAACCTTACATGTTTCTAAAATCTTTATAAGATTTAAACAAATAAACAATGAAGTAATTAAAGTTGGAAAGTGAATTGGAGTACAAAGAGTGTACCTTAAGAAATTCTTGAGAGAATGTTCTAGAGAAAGTGACAACTTCGAATATAACAATAATAAAAACATGAAAAATAAGATAGAAGTTCCTACAACTTCTTATATTTATACAGAATTACTATATGAGAATTATACAAAAGAGGGCAGGTCACTTACTGTGAAACCTGAAGAAAGTGAAAAGGAAAGTTCTAGACTTCCCAAGTTTGAGCAGGAATTACTAGCCAAATGGGACAGTTTCCATTTCGTGAAACCTGAACATGACTCGCTCAAGAGTTTAAGGAATTGTTTTCCCTGATTATAGGAAAGGAACAACGTGAATTTAAAACTTGTATCACACAAGCAATTATGCAGAATTTAATTAATGTTAAACTAGCAAAGTTGGAAGGGCACTTCTTGAGTGACACCTTATAGAAAAGTTACAATTTTATTAATAATGGTGGTTAGTAGAAGGTTGAGGAAAGATCATTGGGATATAGGATCAATGTTCATGGCCGTATTTAATGTAAACGGACGAGCGCGACGCGGTTGAAACGTGGAACAAGCACTGGATATCACTGTAGTCTATAAAGATGGATGCAAAGTTCACTATAGAAACACTAAAGTTTATGAGAAAGAAAGTTATTGCAATTATGGAAATAACTGATTGCACTATATAGGTGAGAGTCTATTTCTTGAAAAAGTTGTGATTTACAATTAAATGTACCATAAAACATTCCAGTGGTTCCAGCGGTGGAAGAAAGTTAGCTATTGCAAAAATTTGTAAGGAAGATTCCTCATTTTAAATATTATTGTCACAAGTGAGTGAAAAATACTTGACGGCAAGACTCGCAGATAGAGTACAAGATCTCGAAGGTTCCAGAACGACCTTAGTAGTAAAATGGGGTTGAGAAAGTCCAACGGAAGAACTAGCTTGATGAATTATAGACAGCGGGTATTAGGTAATATCCCACGTAGTGAGAAGATTTCTCATTTGAATAGCTTAAGAAAAGCTCTTTTTTAGTAAGGTTGGCTTATACAAGCGAAAGCTCAACATGGCAAATCCCACGAAGAATGATTTTTCCCCCAAAATAAATACTTTCACACTGTCTATAAAAGTATCATTAAAACACGTGGAAGTTAAAACCACGAAGATGAGGTTAAAACTTTTAAAATGGTACTTATCTTGATTTCATGTTGAAGGCGAAGTTCCGTATGACGATAACTACTTTGCCAACATGGCGTAGAAGAGAGTATGCCTCTTGGTTTGAGGAGGCTAGCTCGAGAGGAGCTTCAACTGATCGAGTCAACTGCCGACTGAGAAGTGAGACCTGCTCAACGGAGCACGGAGGGACCAAGGAAGGGGAAAAGAGTGGGGGTAGGAGACAAAAGGAGAACATATAAGCATTGCCAATGTTACAACAAAAAAAATGATCTTCTCATGCTGAGCGGGTCTTCAAAGAGTTGATAACAGGCGATACTAGCGCAGCATGGTGAGTAAAACAGTAGACGTAGTCCTCTTGCTCAAGGAAAAAATAGCTGGCGATGGTAACAAGATCTGGTGGCCAGATGGATATGCAGGTCCTCTCGCACCAGGAGGAATTGAGTAGCTTCAGAGATTCGCTGCTAGATGACGCTAGGTGGGTCACAGAAGTTATATATCTAGAACAGACTTATGAAGACATAAGAGATTTGCCTATCAAGGAGAAAACAAAAGATCACTGTTGGTGTTTGACAAAGAGAAAGGAAGAAATGAACATGCAAGGAGCAATAAAAATTTTAATCTCTCGTACCGTGTATTCCAAGAATGCACCATACTGGGAGGGGCAAACACCAACAGGGAACAAGAAAAACAAGTAAACATTTAAAGGTAATAAGCAATTGCGGAGAAGTAGTCTTGTGATCTGACCATTAGTGGTCAAAACTCTGACTACCCTGACTCTCCCATCTCTTCCAGGATAACACTCGGTCACTCTTCCAAAAGGCCAGACTAGGGGGGGTGAAACATCCCTAACTAAGACCAAGTCTCCCACTTTAATGTCGGGACTGGAAAGAAACCACTTCTGTCTCCTTTGAAAGGAAGTTAAATATTCCAAGTTCCACCTCTTCCAAAAAGAATTACGGAGGGCTTCAAGTTTACGCCAAACAATAGGTAAATTAGAATCCCTGAAAGAATTGGGAAGGGGAGGAGGGGCAGAGAGAAAAGTGCGTGTAAGGAAGCGACCAGGTGTAAGTGGAAGGAGGTCATCAGGGTCATTAGAAAACGGAGTTAAAAAACGAGAATTAACGACATCTTCCATCACAAAATAACTAGAAGCTGAGGGAAATAAAGCACTAGTAAAGATTGCGATACAATGCAAAAGGAGAATTAACAAGTTTAAACAAAGCGTATAGAAACAAGTACATCTATTCAGGACAAGAATATACCAAATAAACAAAGAAACTATGCGAGTAGAAAGCAAGAACGCCATAGGTAACAACCTAGTAGCCATAAACAATGACCTCAAGTTATAATGAGTATCAAAGGGGTTGATCAGAAAAATACTTAAGTCAGCGAGAAACGTGACATAACAAGTATAAATGCAAAAACACATCGAATGTGACGACGGGAAAAAACCAGTTTGTTCATTAATGAACAATAAGATTTCAAAATATGTAAGCAGAGTGAAATACATGAGCGCGTGAGAAATACGCAACGAAGTTTTGAAACAAGGATCGAAGCAGTTATAGAATACGAGCATGAGTAAGTGAGAGACGTAAGCAAGCGCGGCCTTGACCCACAGAGTACAGCGAGATAACGAATATAAATATCTGAAAGAGTCCTTGACTAGAACAAGTTTATATTGGGAAATAGGTGAGCGGCTTCCAAGCGTGCGGTAGCGACTCGCCAGACAATGGTTGGCAATCAGCCAAAGTTGAGATAAGAGAAACATGCTTTGAACTTTGTCAAGCGTACAGGAAATAAACAGTGACTTGACCTTCCTCGGGCTTGTATACAAACAAGTTTGAAAAACAAGCAGTTCGGAATAAACAAACAACACTTGTTGAATCAGCTGTGACTTAAAGCAGATATTCAGGTTAGACGGCATGCAGTCAATCGTAACTTGGACGTGAAAAAGCAATTTAAAGACGTATGAAATAGAGTAGGAGATCAATTTCGCATAATTTTGAGGATCACGAAATCGGACAATTTTCGACAGGAAAAAGCTTGATTCTTCCGAAATAGGAAGTGAAGCCGGGACATTGAGAAGGAAGTTATGCATAAGAATAGTTATTCTTGATGTTGGAGAATTCAGATTTTCAAGCGGTTTCAAAAGCGGCTTCCAATTGTGAGGAAGGAGGAGGGAGCCGGCCGTGGCCGTCCTTCTAAATAACGAAAGAAGTGAAACATGGCTTACAGCAAAGTGATGGTGACTGATAGCCATGGTTTTACACAAGGGGAAGATAGTTTTCAAGAAAGAGTTTAAGTAATTACCTGCTATAAAAATGACATGAGAAGGTAAACGAAATAACACAAAGCAAGGCGAACTTGAATTGCCATCTTATGCGGAAATAAGGAAAAACCATTTAAACAACTTACAGAGGTAGTGTAGTTGTTCACGATAAGACATCGTTTCGGCAAGTGTTTTTCAAAAATATTGAGATCTGAAACATGAGCGTTCTCTTTTTCAGAAATGGGATTTATGTCAGCTGTAACGAAATGACATTGCGCTTTGGTTTGAACACTGGGTTGTTGGATCTCACCAGTAATAACCCAACCAAAATCGGTGTCTCTGGCGACCACGGTTGAAGATAACTTACGTGTTTGTTTGCGAATGCACTTCCAAAAAACATTGGCACTGAAAAGTACATCAATGGGACCTTGAGCATTAAACTGAGGATCAGCTAACTTTAAGTGCGAAGGAATCTTTAATCTGGAAGTATTAATAGAGCTACTAGGAGTGTCCTTGCCAATACTGGTAAGAAGGAAGCTTGTAGTTTAACGTGACCGTTAATCTCGCGATCATAAGCCACGGGACCTCCGTTTTACGTGGAATCCGAACCACAGGACATGGCATTTCACATAGAAAATCTCACATGCATTGACCGGGAATCGAACCCGGTCCGCCTTGGTGAGAGGCATACAGCTAGACCGCTGAGCCACCACGCCCCAATACTGGTAAGAATGAGACAGTTTAAATTAAGATTGGTGTTTCTTTGGCAAACGTCTCTGATTTTCAATTTTGAAGACTGCAAGACTTGAGTTTTCAAATTGTCAATGCCGGTCACATTGATAGAAGTAGGCGATGATGAAAGACCTAGTTTTTTTAATCAACGATTGCGAAACAAAATTATGAGTTGAAGCGGAATCGAGAAGACCACGGGTTCTAAACCATTTTCCAAATGTATCTTGGATTTCGAATTGTACAGTGGTCAAAAGGGTTTGCGCACTATGAAAAGTTTCGGCGTTGGAAATGCAGGAAGAAGCATTAGTTTGTTCGGAGCTGCTCTGCATGGAGCTTGAAGAGGCAGGTACTGATGACCTCGATTTATCGTGAACGTGCAATAAAGAATGATGCGGTTTTTTACAATGGAAACAGAGATTTGATGACGTACAGTTCGAAGAAGAATGCTTAGGTGACAAGCAATTGAAGCAATGTTTGCTATTGAAGACAAACTTCCTTCGATCTTCGACAGACAATTCTTTAAAGGATTTGCACGAATACAATGTGTGAAGCTTTTTACAGAGCGTGCATTTTAACGATTTGTTGAGCGGCCTGATATGTTCTCTTGCATGATTGAAAGAAGAACGGGTTTGCTTGTTCTCGACAGATGGGGGCTGATGTCCCTTTGAAAAAGCAAGATTTTTCTCAAAAATGTGAGACTGATGATTCGTTTCGACCTTTTCGCACTGAAATGCGAGTGCTGTAAGGACTTGGCATCGGCTGTTAAGAAACGAGATTAAGTGTTCGAAGGCAAATTCTTCCTTGCGAGCGAGTTCAATTTCCCAAGCCTTTAAAGTTGAAAAATCGAATCTTGATGTAGCCAGATGAATGAGTATGGTGTCCCATGTTTGGACAGGCTGCTTAAGTTGGTATAATGCTCTAACATTCAACTGTATAGAGTCCAACAGGTTTCTTAAAGAGGTGACGTCATTAGGTTTGACGGCTGGTAGTTTGAAGAGACAGCGTATGTGGCGAGCTACACTTAAACGTAAATTGCCATATCTCTCTTTAAGGAGATTAAAGGCGATGTGGTAGTTGTCTGCGCTTAAAGGCAGTGACTCCACTAAGGCTAAGGCCTCACATTCCAAAGAAGTACGGAGGAAGTAAAATTTATGTATGTCAGGGATCTCAGTATTTTCATGAATTAGTTAGCAGTAAAGTTCGTAAAAAGAATACCATTCACCTTCATTGCCTGAGAAGTGCGGTAGGCTTATCTTAGGAAGTAACGGTTTCGGTTTGTTCTTGTGAACTGAAGCGGGTGCGAACTGGACCGGATTGATGACCCTAGTGTCCGGTTCTGAGATATTGCGGATCAGTTGGTGGGCCTTTGCAATCCCTTCAAAGTACAAGGGTTCGACCTCGTCCCGATCCGATTGAAGTTCTGGGCAAGCGGATTCAATCTCGGTTTGAATTTGATCATAATAATCATAAGACCGTTCGTACAACTTAAGGCGATGTGTCAAGATGTCTAAATCACACTCGGCGGGATTTAATTTGCTGATGAAATTTCTGAATCTAGTGAGTTGCCCTTTATAGGAAGAACGTCTGGCAATGAGAGTTTCATCTTTTTCAGTAGGAGCCATGACAAAGAGAATAAATTGAAATACAACTCACGAAACTGTAGAACCTTGGAGATGCTGTCAAGTTTGCAGCAGCGAATGGGTAGAAAGAACAGGACACACCAAAGGAGACAGGAGCGGCCTCTTTCCCGTTCACAGGCTTTGCATGATGTAGTTATAGCTGAAAAATCCAAAGCAGATATTAATAATTTGCAAAGTATTGTCAAACAGAAAAATGACAAATGGTCTCTCCCGGGTTTCTGGTACCAAATTTTGGGTAGATTATAGGCTGAGGAATAACCCACCCACCAAGGGAAGATGATTAAGAGAAGGAAGTAGATTTTGGATTGGAGAAAAAGGATAGAAAAATAGGAGGAGAGTCCCACAAAATTAATAAGTTTAACTTTAAACACCCTTAGAAGCGGTTGCAACTGCAAATTAACTCTCTGATAGCTAAAGTAGGTGCGAGCTTGGTCGAAGCTGACGGGGACCGCAGCTAAGACTTGGGCAGTTTGCCAGAGAAAGGCTTTAGTGTATTTCCTCCCAAGCATGTATAAAAGTACTATAGGGAAGGGTGATGGTCTGGCCAGACAATATAGTAAAAGCTTTATTGAGTAGGAACGAGGGCATAAACCTAGGAAGAGCTAGGAAAGCCAGGATCTTGCCTAACTGTAGTATCAGAGAAATGATGAATCCAAAAACAAATATTTAATTTATTAAACAATGCAAAGAAGTTGAGGAAATTAACAAACGTGTAATATAATTTTGACAAACATAGTTCATTTGAACTTTTTAACAAATGGGGTCGCAGACCTCTCAACATTAAATGTTTGCTCCAGGCAATTGACAATTTACAAGGTTTCAAACCTTACATGTTTCTAAAATCTTTATAAGATTTAAACAAATAAACAATGAAGTAATTAAAGTTGGAAAGTGAATTGGAGTACAAAGAGTGTACCTTAAGAAATTCTTGAGAGAATGTTCTAGAGAAAGTGACAACTTCGAATATAACAATAATAAAAACATGAAAAATAAGATAGAAGTTCCTACAACTTCTTATATTTATACAGAATTACTATATGAGAATTATACAAAAGAGGGCAGGTCACTTACTGTGAAACCTGAAGAAAGTGAAAAGGAAAGTTCTAGACTTCCCAAGTTTGAGCAGGAATTACTAGCCAAATGGGACAGTTTCCATTTCGTGAAACCTGAACATGACTCGCTCAAGAGTTTAAGGAATTGTTTTCCCTGATTATAGGAAAGGAACAACGTGAATTTAAAACTTGTATCACACAAGCAATTATGCAGAATTTAATTAATGTTAAACTAGCAAAGTTGGAAGGGCACTTCTTGAGTGACACCTTATAGAAAAGTTACAATTTTATTAATAATGGTGGTTAGTAGAAGGTTGAGGAAAGATCATTGGGATATAGGATCAATGTTCATGGCCGTATTTAATGTAAACGGACGAGCGCGACGCGGTTGAAACGTGGAACAAGCACTGGATATCACTGTAGTCTATAAAGATGGATGCAAAGTTCACTATAGAAACACTAAAGTTTATGAGAAAGAAAGTTATTGCAATTATGGAAATAACTGATTGCACTATATAGGTGAGAGTCTATTTCTTGAAAAAGTTGTGATTTACAATTAAATGTACCATAAAACATTCCAGTGGTTCCAGCGGTGGAAGAAAGTTAGCTATTGCAAAAATTTGTAAGGAAGATTCCTAATTTTAAATATTATTGTCACAAGTGAGTGAAAAATACTTGACGGCAAGACTCGTAGATAGAGTACAAGATCTCGAAGGTTCCAGAACGACCTTAGTAGTAAAATGGGGTTGAGAAAGTCCAACGGAGGAACTAGCTTGATGAATTATAGACAGCGGGTATTAGGTAATATCCCACGTAGTGAGAAGATTTCTCATTTGAATAGCTTAAGAAAAGCTCTTTTTTAGTAAGGTTGGCTTATACAAGCGAAAGCTCAACATGGCAAATCCCACGAAGAATGATTTTTTCCCCAAAATAAATACTTTCACACTGTCTATAAAAGTATCATTAAAAACACGTGGAAGTTAAAACCATGAAGATGAGGTTAAAATTTTTAAAATGGTACTTATCTTGATTTCATGTTGAAGGCGAAGTTCCGTATGACGATAACTACTTTGCCAACATGGCGTAGAAGAGAGTATGCCTCTTGGTTTGAGGAGGCTAGCTCGAGAGGAGCTTTAACTGATCGAGTCAACTGCCGACTGAGAAGTGAGACCTGCTCAACGGAGCACGGAGGGACGAAGGAAGGGGAAAAGAGTGGGGGGTAGGAGACAAAAGGAGAACATATAAGCATTGCCAATGTTACAGCAAAAAATGATCTTCTCATGCTGAGCGGGTCTTCAAAGAGTTGATAACAGGCGATACTAGCGCAGCATGGTGAGTAAAACAGTAGACGTAGTCCTCTTGCTCAAGGAAAAAATAGCTGGCGATGGTAACAAGATCTGGTGGCCAGATGGATATGCAGGTCCTCTCGCACCAGGAGGAATTGAGTAGCTTCAGAGATTCGCTGCTAGATGACGCTAGGTGGGTCACAGAAGTTATATATCTAGAACAGACTTATGAAGACATAAGAGATTTGCCTATCAAGGAGAAAACAAAAGATCACTGTTGGTGTTTGACAAAGAGAAAGGAAGAAATGAACATGCAAGGAGCAATAAAAATTTTAATCTCTCGTACCGTGTATTCCAAGAATGCACCAGGCCTGAAGTGTCCCTGGATTTTTCCCCCATTGAATTGCAACCAGAACAATCCTATGTGCTAGGATTAATTTCTTTGGAAATTTACAACAGAATTTACAATATTCAACTGGATAGTAATGACAAATTTTATTATGATGATTAAATGTTGACACTACCCCCTGGAGGTTATACCATAGACGATGTGCATGAGGCCATTAGCGTGTCGATGATATAACAATTTGGTGTCAAACCATTTGCGCTGTCGTATTTTCTCTACGTTTAACATTGACTTTGAAACACGAGTTCATTCTATTGGTCCTTTATTAGGATTTAAACCAAGAGTGTTGGCAGCTCACCATCCCCATGAATCAGATTATCCAGTGAAATTCATCGAGGACCATCACATTTCTGTAACTTGCAATATTATTAGAGACGTATTTACGAATCAAGAACAAAGCCATTCCCTGTATGATTTTATTGTCACCTCTCCTTGCGGCTATATTATTCGTGAAAACCCATCAGTGGTTCTATATCATCCTGTGTGTGTCAGTGATATTAGTAATATTACCTTACGCTTAGTGAATAGAAACCAACAACTGATTGCTTTGGACGCCAACACCCCTGTGACCTACAAGTTGGTTTTAAAGACGCTATGAAATTTATCTATAAAGCAACAACAACGTCTACGAGGTCGGTTAGTTGCCCCCCGTGTATGAAACGGTTGACACGAGTAAACCGACAACGCTTACAACGCATTGGTTATACGCTACACCCCAATCATGAACAAAGAGCTGTTGCAAGTGTTAAATCCCATACAAGTGGAAGATGGTGTCGTGCGCATTGATATGCATTCCTATCAACCTCAAGCAACAGGACTGAATAACAATGACGAGATTCAATTCATCATTAACAATCAAGATATTTTTACTCTACCTCATGAAAGTGTCCTTCAAATTGAGGGTAAATTGATGAAAGCAGATGGCAGCACACCCACAACGTCTGCGTTGGCGAATCATGGTTTGGCTTTTCTGTTTTCTGAAGTAGGTTATGTGATAAATGATATTGTCATAGATATGACTCGAAATGTGGGCATGACTAGTCTTATGAAATTATATCCATCCTATAGCGAGGAGGAAAGTAAAACGCTTTCTATGGCAGGATGGTGTCCCAACAGTAGCAATAACTGGCTAGTTCATACCGATGGCACTTTTACAGGCTTCCTACCCTTAAAATTACTCCTTGGCTTTGCCGAAGATCACAAGCGTATTATTTTAAACGCAAGACAAAGTTTGTATCTGGTGAGAGACCGCAGTGATTATAATGCGCTGAAAGGAGCCTCTGACCAAGTGATAGACTCAAAAATTCAACTGCTTCGATTACTATGGAAAGTGCCCCATGTGACGCTATCGGATCTTAAAAAGCTAAGCATGTTAAATTTGATGCAAAAAGATAAAGCCTTGCCTATCGCCTTTCGAAGTTGGTGTCTACATGAATACCCCTTGCTACCTACCACAGACACACATAGTTGGAGTGTCAAATCGACTCGCTCTACCGAGAGACCCCTCTATGTTATTATTGGTTTTCAAACCAATAGAAAATACCAACAAAGCAAAGATGTCACCTTGTTTGATCACATGAGAAATATACGACTATTTTTAAATAACGTTTGCTTTCCCTATGAGGGGTTGGAACTCAATTTTTCAAAAAATAAGTTTGGTCCCCTTTATGACATGTTCGCTAAATTTCAATCGTCTTATTATGAAAAACAGGATTGTCCTATGTTGTCGCCACAAGGGTTTAAAGCAAAAGCACCACTGATTGTTTTCGACTGTTCGTATCTAGAAGAATCTATGAAAATCACCACCATTGTTTTAAGGGTAGATTTTGAAAAACAAGAAAATGTCCCAGACCATACCAGTGTCTACTGTTTGATTATTCATGCTAGACAAGTGAAATATCATCCTTTGTCCAATTATGTCACCAGCATGTAAGCCATCTGTGGTCGAGTGAAAAAAAAAGTTCATCATTCATAGGATTCATGATAAGCGTCTGCATGCACAGTATCTGTTGCGCTCTGGCACTGTGCACACATACAACAACAACAAACATCGTGTGTCCCTCAATAAGCAACAGCAACAACAACAACGTGACAGACAAACCATGGAATTTAAAATGTGAATTTAGACGTCTGAAAACTTTTGAAACATGGACAGTTCCCTTTATGGATTGTGGAGAATTGGCTGCGAGCGGATTTTATTACTTAAAACGTGGGGATGTGGTCAAGTGTATTTTTGCAACATTGAAATTGGAAACTGGGAAATAGGGGATCGACCCTTTAGCGATCATCAGCGATGGAGTCCATCCTGCCCTTACCTCAATCGCTATGATGTGGGCAATATTCCATGGAGTTTGAATTATCCTGTTATTGTACGAGACCCTGCAAAACTAGGAGATACCTGTGGACCGTATGTGCAAACTATTCATTTGAATGCTGTTCCAAATTAAGCCAACAAACTTTTGTAATAAAAGTGTAAGTGTTTTTTATGTTATGAATAAAACCTCAAATAATATTTAGCTGTTGTTCAATTCATTTGTTCCTTTTTTTTCCTAAAGTCCTTTGACTTTGCCATGTTAAACCATGGCATGGGTTAGTTGTTGACTAGACGTCAATGAGGTAACAAGTAAAAATAAAATAAAAGCATGATGCGTACACTCATCGTGGATTGTCAGGGGTTTAAAATTGCAGACAACAAATTTATATTTAAGGAAGTCGCTTTTATCGATTGTAGTACGTTTTGGGTGTCTAACCCTATTCATTTGGTGCTTAAACCTCCCTATGCTTTCGAGTTGCTTAGTAAAAAAGATTAAAAAAACAGAGCCAATGGATTGAAAATCATTTGCAGTTAGCATGGAACAAGGGTGATATTTCTTACAAGTATCTTGACATCGTCATGAAAGCCCATTTGTCCTCGGCCAATGTCTTATTTGTTAAAGGGAGTGAAAAACGCCAGTGGCTTCAACCATTTCTACCCTCTCACTGTCAATGTAATGACCTTTTAGATCTGGGTTGTCCATCCCTGCAAACGCTCATGGACACTTGTCCTTGCGACAATATTCAGAATAAAGCCTTAGCGCATGCATGGCAATTGTTTCATTGGCTCACCACGAGTGCATGTTGGGAGTTGTTCAAAAAAATTAAAACTGAAAGTGTATCGTCCAATCATAGCAGTGAGACGTGTACACGTGAAGTGATAACATCAACGTTATAGACATGGAAGCCACTACAATCGACAAGGCTATTGGAAAGTTCTTTGTGTGCAAGAAAAAACTGATTAGCTTTACACAACATGAATTATTAGCACTACCTAAATCATTTCTTTTTTATTTTGCTGCCAACGCTGTCAAAATAAATTGGGAAAAGGCGCCTGCCGAGTGGACTAGCGACTCTGTATTGAGTGAACTACAACCATGCAGTCATTTTTCCCATCACAAGCAATTAACCATGGCAAAAATACCTTCCATTCGACAGTGTGCCACATGCCAATTAATGAAATTATATCATGGTCATAAAACTCAGTGTAAAGACATTGTTTCATCATTCCATGGCTGTCATGCGGAAAACAACCACCACCTACCATGCTCGTCAGCAGCCGCCGACAAACAACAACAACAACAACAGCAAGAACAAGAAGAAGAAGAACAAGAAGAACAACAAAAAAGTGTTTTTCACCGATGGAAACCTCTATGTCCCAGGCGTACTGGCCGTGGAATTATTGATAACATCATTAAAAACTTACCATTCGAAGCTCACTTACCTGCTTACAGCTTTTGCGGCCCTGGTACTCGTCTTAAAGATCGTTTGAGGAGAGGGGATATGGGAATCAATGCTTTGGATCATGCATGTCTTAATCACGATAAAGCCTATGAAAACAGTGATCCCACACTAAGACGCATTGCCGACAAAGTCTTGTTAAGCATTGCCAAGCAACGATTAACAGCTTCAGATGCCAGTCTAGCAGAACGAATGGCAGCATTTATAGTGATTGGTGCTATGAAGAGCAAATTACTTTTATCTAGATATGGACTTTAACGTAATGAATTTATTTTAAAAAAATGTATAGTATCACTGTTATCATGACAAAAAATAAATAAAAAGACAAGAGTCCATGTTGTGTTTTTTTTTCATTATTATTATTCACTCATAGTTTCATCATTATAATTATAAATAAAATGAATAAAATGACATAAATGACAAAAAATAAAACAGGGACAGCAGTGCATCGTTATAAAAATTACTAATTGTAGTAAATCTATTTTTCAATCACAAACAATAAAAAAAGGACCAAAGTCCATTATTTTAACTAATAGTTTCATCATTATTATTATAAAACATTATATATACATGGTAATTGTACTAAACCTATTTTTTAAATCACAAACAATCAAAAAAAGGACAAAAGTCCATCATTATTCATCAGCTTCAAATGCCAGTCTAGTAGAACGAATGGCAGCATGAAATCTTTATCTACTCTAGAACCAGGTATTTGTTAAACGCTTATTATTGAATAAAATAACATGTTACTAGAATTTGATCATTATAAATTATAATCATTATAATAATAATAATTAAAAATTGCTTAAAAATTGCTATAAATGCTATTTTAAATCACAAACAATAAAAAAGGACAAAAGTCCATCATTTTAACTAATAGTTTCATCATTATTATTATAAAAAATTATATACATGGTAATTGTACTAAACCTATAAACACAAAAAAAATTCTACCATTAAGCATAAGTTTTGAAAATTTATTTTATTATTATTTATCATTGTAAACGTTGAGCAACAATTAATAAACGTCAAACTGTTGAGTATAAAAAATAATTTTATTTTATTATAGTTATTAAAGAGTAGGGCATGAATAAACAAAAAGTCACGGCTAGCGTACAATGATTATTCGTTTTCAATTTTTACAAAACGAACCATGCATCGATTATTTTTTCACCCTCATAAATTAAATAGACAGGGTGAATACTGGAATTGACATCTTCCATGACATTATCAGGTAGGTTATTAAATCGTGTGGGAAGAAATGTCTCAAAGTCTTGACAAATGCAAAGAGCTCGTTCACCAAATTTGGTTTTCAGTTTTTGAATTTTATGTATGCGAAAGGGTGTTTGCGTAGGCAATTCACTCATTTTCTTGCGTGCAAAGCCACAATCTTGACCAATGGCGTTCAAGGCGTCCATGGTTGTCTATAACCAAAGAAAAGAGTGTTACTTTCTAACACTCTCGTTCTTATATTACAACAACAATAACTTTGTACATCAAAGTGTGTTGTTGTTTTTTAAATCCTGAGTGTTTATGACCTGAAGTTGTAGATAGATAGTATTGGATAAATTTACAAAAATATAATAATAATGTTTGTATCATGTTTCAGTCAAAACATACATTTGGAAATTATTTAATAGGAAATGTTTTACCAAAATTAAGTGTGAATCATTTTCATGATCTCTTGGAGGTAAATGCATGTCTCTGTTGTGAATGGGAATTATCCTATCATTTCCCTTGTCGAATGACTTGTATTCGTTTGCCCTGTTGTTGTGCAAATTCACACTGCATTCTGTTAAATAAATAGTATCAACAGATACTAAGAGCAAACATCTGAATGCTGTTGGTAACCTATAAAAGGCAAAGTTAACACGCTATGCATTTAATAACCATGTCTACATCCGACAAAACAAAATTCAAAACTACAAATTTAAACCAGTGTGTATGTGTTCATCAACGTGAATAAACGATAAACTAAAACAAACAAAAAATAGCCAAATGTATTCTAAACGTCAAGTAAGCACCTGAAAGCAATATGTAAACAAAAAAGCCGTAATCATGACATGATGTTGTTAGTTTCTAACAAATCTCATTCTATGAGGCGTATATTGATTGATAGGTAAGCTAAGACAAAGTTGGCGAAATGCTTGTTGTCGATACGAAGTGATTCGTTCCTCAGCAGGAAATTTATAAAAATGAAAACAAAACATTTGAGAGGTTATTGGAAAATAAACATTAAACAGGGGTTTTGTACATATTGTACACCAGATATCTGCAAAATGATCCTCGTCAGCTAATTTAACAATCACTTGATTCATGGTTAAACCGTACCATGCTTTATGAATCACTTGCGTGGATACATTATTTTCAAAGCCAAAATTTAGCATACAGGATTTACAAAAGTGATGCCCTGGGTCATGAAACAAATCATCATCATTATCATCACGATTAATGATGCTGTCATAAAACGTGGTATCAATGCGTACTTTCGTGTTTCTATATTCTGAAGGATAGGCCACACGTTGAGGATTATGAGACATCATCGTGGCATATTCATTGAACGTGGTGTGTTTTGTGACGATAAAACAATCTTCACCGTGGCTCATGATTGAATCTGAAAAGTAGTCGTTGCCGTTTACTAAGTGAATAAATAAAAAAAATACAATGTACTATATACACTGTCTGTCCCCTAAGTCAATGGCAAAAATAAAATAAAAAATAAGCAAAACACAAATAAATAACCATCTGTCTGTTGACTTCTATAGCTGTAGGCGGCAAACATAACATGCAACAGGTTAAAAAAATCTGTTCAGATATTGGACTGGTGTTGTTTTCAAATATATCACCACTCATAACTCTAGCCATAAAGTGAGAGATTGTGCACAGTAAAACAGCAGATTATTATTATTCTTTTGTTCTTGCATGAGACCTACTAAGCCATACCCTAGTGTGGCCTATTAAGCCGCATGCCTACTGAGGGTGAATGGTCACTTTGCTGAAACATGAGGCCTACTAAGCGACAACAATAGTGAGGGTGGCTACTTGTTTGTTTTTTACCTAACCTAACCTAAAGAAGCCAACATGTTTTTAATCTAGCCTGTGCACAGTGAACCATGCAAACGTTGATGCATGGCTCTCTTTATGCGTTGACAGGCAAATAGCACAAGACATACAGTTTATGTACAACTATTTACAGGCATTCACACATCCATGCATACATCCATGCACACAGGTTAAAAAACAAAAATTATATGATACACTACATTTTTTTTATTCCGAGGCTCAAGATGGCATCTCGCATTTGATAGCAACCAAACCAAACACTTGCCGTGTTGTACAACAACAATAGCTACAACCATTACTGGTTGTAACCAAATGGGACGCTTGTCATCATATCCTGACACCACTGTCTCTTGTCGTCTAACAAAGCGAGTGTTTGTTTTCGCTGCTTCGTTAAAAATAAATCATGATTTTTCGAGAGAATCCTAAACTGACTATGTGCCATGGCTGTGTGGGTCTGAAGGACATGTAAATAATCATCCACACAGAGTCGTTTAACCATATGCTGGCTAATCCCTTTGGCGCGCATAGATTCGCATCGATCCACCTGTCGAAAACTATACATTTTCGGAGCGAGACCTACAAACTCAGTCATCATGGTGTCTGAACACTCATCTTTCATTAAACCAATTTCTTTTTTGTTCAGACGGGGGATATCGAACACGTTCTTCTCACTAAACGAGGACGTGTCAAACCATTTTGGGTTTTGTTTCATAACGACATACGGATCACAGTCACGGATATGGTAAATAAAACTATCCGTGTCTGTATATAACAAGGAAATGGTACCAAATCGCTGTATTGCAAAACCATAATGGAATTTATACATATGCAATTTTGAAAAATCTAAAATGACTTGGCCTAAATAGATAGGCTTATTCATGACCACTTTAGTTTTGGCAAGTTCAATAGTCAGTAGATCATGATCAATAATGTTTAAAGATTTGAAATTTGGTTTTGCAATATATTTTGAGCTCTCCATTGTCCATGCCATGTGTTGACCAACTTAATGTCCCTATACTGCCGTACATTTTCCAAACTCTTGCCATAGATACAATTATTCATCAGCTTAAAAACGTTTATTTGAAATATTTGAGTGGCACTTTGTCTGTGACTGGTATTTAAATCCATGTACGGTTTCAACCACGGTTTCTGACAAAAAGAAATACCTCTATGGATTTTTTCAGGGTTAAGCCCTGGGCTAAACATTCTACCAGCATGTCAATATGCAACACATAGTGATTTTTATCATACAAGGTACCCATCAATTTCTTATGATTGCCCTTACTCTCGGGCGGCACCATTTTCTCTATGCAAAAGGGGAAATCACCATGTCACTGTCTGAGATGGGGGGGATAAGCTAAGTCAACGTCAAGAACATACCCTACGTCATGTTGCTTGCTGGCGCTATGCACATTAAAATCTTTAATTTCATTCTCAGACAGCCAGACAAAGTTTATGTGAGGCAGTGGTCGACTCATAGCGTGACCGTATAAATTGTTTACGTCGAAATACATTAGGTAGGATTCTGGTTCTTCGGGACAATAATCAGGCATGTAATGATTATTTGCCTTGGCATGTTGCTGATTGAGCGATACGAACCCCCCACGAATCCCTTTTTCCATCATGAGTACCATATCGGGATCCGTCAGTAAATCAAGCTCAATGTGGGTAAATTTGAGGGCGGCGTCCCAACTTAACCCTGGACTGGTATAGTAGTGGGCGGGGTCAAGGCCATAGATCGTGTGACATAGCTGACGAAACGTTTCAAAAACGTCGGTCAACAACAAGTCTAATTTTACGTAGTGCATAGCATACTGGCCCATGGTTTCTATGCCAAACACTCGCCAAACATGCTGTGCGTGGGCATAGTCTTCTTCACTGATGGTGCTTTGTGTTAACTGAGAAAATAATTTTTCTTTTGGCGGCAAAGTCGTTTCTTCAAGCACCTCGTAACTCCCCACATAATCATAAGGAAAATGGTCTTTACGAACACACAATTTAAATTGATTTGTATCCGTGAAGTGGGAATGGGTATGTTTCAACTCATCTTCGCTTAAGCCTTTCAGAAGACTATCCAGCGAACTAGACATAAACTTGAATGAGTCGAGAAAGCGAATGCTCATGCTTCCTTTTCTCCATGAAAGTGAGGTAAAGCTCTCATGGTTCTTAGCCAAAATGCTGAATTTGCTCTTATCTACATGAGCAAATTGTTTTACAATGAAGTGAAGGTCATACCTGGAGAAATTGTGTAAGAAGACAGGGAGGAAGCGAGGTGTAGAGTACTTCAAATTGCATTCGTTATGGGCAGCACCTCTAAAATGCCCTGTCCTGTGGCAGTGGTCTCTTACTTTTTTTTCTCCGCCTAAGATTGGCTTTTCATATATGTGGCAGGTGGTGGCTTGATCATATTCTCTTTGCTGTACATCATTCATCTGAATTGGTACAGGGTTGTTCAAAATAGTTTCTACTTTGCCAGCTAAAGCCGCCATGTGATCAACAAACCACCGCGCACAATCCTGACCTTCATGACTTACATACTCACATTGTGAATTATCATAGTGACAGACAACATAATAGGCTACAGCAAAAGGCTCATGTTTCTGCACTGGATAGGTTGAGCTTGTATGGGGGCTTGGTTCACATCCCTGAATGGGAACAGTAAGGGCCTCAAAATCAGCGTAAACAGTAAATGGTACCATGTCTTGTTTATTAGTGGCCTTAAGTTTTAAGACTGCGTCATTCCCTTCGGGCAAGACTAGCTTTACTGCCGTCTGCCCTTCACAGTCTTCTGTATGTCGTTTCAAAAGTTCATCAGTTGTAAAATATTGAAGGCAGCGTTCGCAAATGTGTTTTGCACACTTATCATTGGACATTTGACTGCTTACCAATCTACTTAAATTCTTTATCCAACAATAATGGCTTTTATCCCCATCAGACAGGAAAAGCAGGTGAATGTGATGTTGCTTTACCTGTTTGGTGGCATACAAGGGGCCCACAATATTGGATCCGTCGATGCCATACACCATGAAGGAGAAATTTGGATTATCTTTCTCAAATAAATGAATTTTATCTAGAGGCATGGGAAATGAAACACGCTCGAGATTGAGAGTTTGTTTCATGTGGTTAAACAATTCTTTGTACTGCCCTGGGTTATGACCATTTCTGTCTTTACAGGGTTGCAGACAGCTAACTATACTCCACAAAAAGCAGTAATCGTCTTTATTGCGTATGTTGATCACTGCCTTTCTGGAAGCGATAATGCTCGGTGTGGCAATATAGCTACTTCCTGCATTCAATGGATTGTATTTACAAATATTGATTTGCAAATAGGCAATGCTATCGAGGGCCAAGCCACTGGGACCCTGTTGCAACTTATCAAATTTCGTGATAAGCCCTTGAATAGCTTTCTCCTGATACCACGTTTCCAAATTATCAGCTATCAGTACTTTCTCCATTTTTGTACAAAGGTTGAAGGTGTGTTTCTCTTCAACATTATTTTTTATCAACGTAAATGCACATAGTAGTTCGAAATTTATTTTTAAAGCCAGATGCAATCGTAAGCCTTGTTCAGATTCACTCAAAAAAATGGGAAAACATAATTCCACAAAATCTTTAGGCGACAGACAGTGATTCGCATTGTAAATTCGGCCGGAGCAAACTCGCGTTTTGAAACATTTGGCCAAAGGCTGCCACACTAACACTTCACTCTCTGATATAGACATGATTATAAAATGGACTAATAAACGTGCAACCCTTACCTTAAAATAGGTTAATCCAAAATCTGCAATTCCAAACGACCACACACTTATCGCTTTCACTGACTGGCACACAATCACGCAGACAGGTACACAATGGTTGTAGCAATTGGCCCCAGCAGGAAATGACCACCATCAAGGTTGCTGTAGTTTTAGTATCACCGACAAGGTTTCTCTTGTTTTTGTTTCCAACGATTTATCTGAAAAAACAAACCAATACAATCCGTTATTAGTCATGGTTATATACATTAAACATGTGCATTCATTCATTCATTCATTCATCCATCCATTCATTCATTCATTCATAAGATTTCCAAAAAAACAAAAGGTTTCAAGTGTGCACACATAGATTACACGCTCACTCGAAAAGTAACAAGGTCATTTACAAAGAAAAGAATTAATCTATATTCATAGCTCACTTTTATTTTATTTCGCAAGCGTGACGGTAGTTAAAGCCTGTTCATTCCATACACGTCTTTATTCTGAAACAATAATAAATACACGCCATAAGTTTATAAATTTCCGTGAAATAAATGGCATACATTTAACAACAACAACAACAACAAAATAATGGAACAACATGTACTCACCATATAATGAATTATACTGCTTTCAGCAAATGTGCTCTATGTCGCCACTGTCACTGTCACTGTCTCTCTGTCAGCTTTCCCAGACTTAATGACGTTTTTTTTTTAATCTGCAACAAACGAAATCCCAAAAAATACCATCAGTCACTAACTTACTTTTCATGCATACACAAAATAACAATAAAACCAATCATGTCATAATTAACAATAATGAACCTACCTTAGTACAAGTATGACCGCGGTTCACGTAATATTTTACAAAGAGCATAAGGCACTTGCATCCGTCACCTTCAAAGATGATCACAAGAATGATGAGTCTCTCTTACCCTCAGAACATATATGTCTCCTCAACAAGATGTAAAGTTAACACTTTACTTTTTTTTGTTCCTACGAGTAGGATGTCATGGAGCGCACAAGTCAGACTGATTCTCACAAGCTTTGCAAACTCTGCATGAGTGTGCGTGGGAATGCAATGATTAGCTTTTCGACAGAACTGTATGTCCTTCATCGCGATATCGAGTAACTCGTCTGGGTCAGATAACAGCCACCTGCATGCGAACAACCGCCTGTTATCTCCCTCTGCTGCGAGGCACGTACAATGATAAGACCAGTGTCTGCCTGGCTCGCCGAGGGTCAGCCTCAATGCTTTCAATTCTCATTTCATCAAGCAAGTTCTCTCTCTGCGTGTGAGCCCTGACAAGTCATGACAAATAATAATAATAATGCATAGGTGTTTTACCAACATCATAGCGCATAACATAACGTGACTTCAAATCTGGTTTTTTACTTTTTTCCCGTTTTCCTCAACGATCTCGAAAAAAAATGACGGAAACCATGATTTCTGCTTTTCCATACCTACATTCCCGTAAACAGAACAACGACATAAATACATCGACATGCCCGTCATAAAAATCGCCTCATTCGTTTTCCAAATAACGCGAAAATGAACAAAAAACACCTTTTCCATAAGAAAACCATGTTTCCAGCTTTTTACATTTTCCATATCTATATCCCCGTAAAGAGAATAAAGAGACGAAAAAAATACTATCACACACGTCATCATCACGTTTTCAGTTTTTCCAATATGAGGGAAAATCACAAAAACCCATTTTACATAAAAAACCATGTTTCCAGCTTTTTACCTATTCCATACCTACATCTCCGTAAAGAGGACAATAAGACGAAAACATACTATCACACACGTCATCCTCACGTTTTCAGTTTTCGCAATATGAGGGAAAATCACAAAAACCCATTTTCCATCAAAAAACCGTGTTTCCAGCTTTTTTTACCTTTTCGACACCTGCATTCCCGTAAAGAGCACAACGATACGAAAAAATACTATCACGCACGTCATCATCACGTTTTCAGTTTTCGCAATATGAGGGAAAATCACAAAAACCCATTTTCCATAAAAAAAACATGTTTCCAGCTTTTTACCTATTCCATACCTACATCTCCGTAAAGAGGACAATGAGACGAAAACATACTATCACACACGTCATCCTCACGTTTTCAGTTTTCGCAATATGAGGGAAAATCACAAAAACCCATTTTTACATCAAAAACCGTGTTTCCAGCTTTTTACCTTTTCCGTACCTACATCTCCGTAAAGAGGACATTGAGACGAAAAAATACTATCACACACGTCATAATCACGTTTTCCGTTTTCCAAAAATCGGAAAAAATGTGAAAAACGCATTTTTAGACCCAAAACCCTAGGTTCACCTTCTCGACACCTACATTCCCGTAAAGAGCACGACGAGACGAAAAAAACGAATCCAAGCACACCCTCCTAGCATGGCCCGTTTTCCAAAAATCGGCAAACATGTGAAAAACGCAATTTTAGACCCAAAACCCTAAGTTCACCTTTTCGACACCTACATTCCCGTAAAGAGCACGACGAGACGAAAAAAACGAATCCAAGCACGCCCTCTTAGCATGGCCTGTTTTCCAAAAATCGGCAAAAATGTGAAAAACGCATTTTTAGACCCAAAACCCTAGGTTCACCTTTTCGACACCTACATTCCCGTAAAGAGCACAGCGAGACGAAAAAAACGAATCCAAGCACGCCCTCCTAGCATGGCCCGTTTTCCAAAAATCGGCAAAAATGTGAAAAACGCTTTTTTAGACCCAAAACCCTAGGTTCACCTTTTCGACACCTACATTCCCGTAATGAGCACAACGAGACGAAAAAAACGAATCCAAGCACGCCCTCCTAGCATGACTCCTTCCATTCCAAGGTCGCAGGGGCTCACAACTTGCTTTTTAAGCAGAACCCGTGTCATCCCACTACTTGCGTAGACATTTTGCGCTTCTTAGAGGAAGAAATATTAATTTTAGGGTGCGGGAGATGAATTGTATAGAGTAATGATTAGTATTTGTAATGACGGAGATCTACGTCATGGGTAACGTCATTTATTTTTGGGATTATTTAAATTTTTAACTTATAACATTTTTCTTGTTATAAACTCCCGTCACCTAGGGAACAGCAGTTGTTCGCTGTATAGAAGCTTATTTAAACTTACTCGTAACAATTTTTACGGTTTCTTAGCGAAACAATTTGTACTTGTATATGGATTAATGACACTTAGTCATATATTTTATTTCATGGTTTATTTTCGAGAGCATTTAATCAAAGCTCGGTGACACGAGATGTGTATTGTCTTTTTTAATAAATAGACGGATGCGTGTTGACGATTTCCTGATTGTTTTATAGGAAACTGGCATTATACTTGTAGTTAGATGGTAGAGGAATGTGCTGTAGGGTGGATGTTTCCGAGGGACCTACTCCTTATCCTTACGCCCGAGATTTTTATAGAGTTTTTTTTAATCCTAAGTAGTTAGATGACCCTACTGTTCTGTAGTTAGATACAGCAGCACATTCCGTTTGAGAAAATACCTGTCCCTTATTCTGAGTGTTTTCGCCAAGTGGCACCATGTCGTTTTTAGCCGGGGCGTCAAGATGCTACAATCCCAGATTTTTTTCCAGCCGGAGGATATTGGTGGATCATCCAGATATAAGGGTACAGTACTATACACTTTTGTTGATATTTCCTGAACCCATAATGGGATTTTGACCTGCGTGCGATCGTTGGACTCGGGCAGATGCCCCCTTTTTGAATCTATTATTGAAATTTTGGCAAAGGGCCTAACTACACTTTTGTTCATATCTCGTGAACCAATAAGGCTAGGGACTTGTAACAAGTATTTCAGGACTTGGGATGACGCCCCTTTTTTGAATGTATTTTTGAAATTTTGACAAAGGGCCTAACTGCACTTTTATTGATATTTTTTTGAATTCATAATGGGGTAACTATTTTAGCCAGTAGCCGATAGCCAGTGGCAGACCTGGTCCGTGTGTAAAGCAGTGTGTTGAACCAACATCACCTATATACAAGGCCTTGGCACTGAATTGAAAATAAGCAAGATGGCGGATACCGAAGGCAGAAGTTTGTGATCATACCTTTGTTGTTGTTTTTGTGCGATTTTTTCAGTTTTTTTGCTGTAAAATATGGTTTACAAGTGTTGTGTGCCGAAGTGCAGGGGGAATTATGATCATGAGAATAAAGTTCGAGTGTTTAAGTTCCCCGAAGAAGAGAATTTGAAGAAACTTTGGATATCAGCTATAAAGCGCGAAACCTTCGTACCAACAAAACATTCTGTGGTAAGTAGGCTACCAATACGGTACACGTTTTTTAATTATCTAAGCAGTGTTAGCCTACCGTACCACATAAATAGCCGATATACCGGTAATCTTAATAATGTAAAGAATTACCTAGGCTGCTATAAATAGTTCTAAGAACTATTTCATTGCCTTGCAAGCAACACGTAAGTGACCAAGCCTAGTCATTTTAAGGCTAGAGTTGGAGCAATACTTTGCATTTAGGCTAAGTTTCAAATAATAATAATGAACGGTGTTTCCTCATTAAATAATTAATAAACGAATCTCCCAACATGCGAGGCAAGTTTGTTGTGCATGGGAGAATTAAACATGTTGTGATCAAATACTGAAAATGATTTAGTGTGATAATTATAGATTAATTTTTAATGCATGCATATTGAGAATCGGTGTTCAAAGCTAATGATTTATATAATTGAGTCTGGCCTCACTGGAAAGTCATTTAATATGCACCACAAATTGCTCAGATTCCTGATTAAGTAGGTACCTAACCCCTTTATTGCTCCCAGCGGAGATGTTTTAATAGGAAATTCCCCAGTGAAGGTAACTGTTTAAAAGCAAGATATAAAATATAAGTAGACCTGTAGCTCAGTAGTTTGTTCTAAAACTAATCTTCTGATACCGGTACCATATAGTACTCGAGACGAAAGAGTAGGCCTAGAAAAAATGTTAGCCTATGGTACTCAATGATTTACAGTACCGTATTTATACCTTGGTTGGTAATTGATATTTTTAAATATAGGCTACTCTATACATGCCAGAAATCACTACTATTTCCCTAAATATACCCAGGTGTGTAGGTTACTTCGATGATAAGCTGTATTCTTTGCATATTCATAACATTTTCTTGTCCAATATACATCTTTTTAAGGAATTATCTGCTGAATTTTAAGAAATTTGGTCAGTTATCATGAACCATATCACTAAGATAATTCATTGAGTAATAATAAATACATTCCTAGATCACTTGGAAAGTGCAGCAGTTATCTCACTAGGACCCAAAGAGCCCACTGTGGCGATGTAGCTCAGAATGTAAGATTAATTATCGGTAGGCCTATACACTTTACTTCAATTAATGTTACTCAGTATCATTCTTTTGCAAATTGCAGGTTTGTGAACTGCATTTTAATGCTCAAGACATTCGACAGAATACTGTATTCAATTGTGAAGATGGCCAAGAGATTACACTCCCATTAAAAGTGCCAAGACTTAAACCTGGTGCTGTTCCATCTCGTCTACCAAATTGCCCAGAGTATTTAAGTACCCCAAAGTTCTACAGAGATAGCCCTCAGGAGAAGAGAGCTAGGAGAGAAAATAGGAACCAGCAGACTGCAATTGAAGAAAGTGAGGCAGAGTTTAATCTGCAAAATGAGGCATTGTCATTTTCCAGCTTCAAGGAACTGAATGATAAAATTGGACTTCTCAATGCACCAGAGTCATGGAGTATAATTTCTAAGGACAACAACATTTTAATTCTTTTCATCACATTCTGTCCTATGCCAAATGTTATTTGTAGTGTAGTGATTGCAGCATCATTGCAGATAGAAGTGTACTACAAGGAAGTTAAGTTAGACAGGATAGGTGATTTCCTGTTCCCAAATATTGTAATGAACATTTCTGACATTAGAAACATCCTTGAAAGTTTGGATACACTCAATTTTAATGGGGACGAGAAAAAAAAATAGTTCCTCTGAAATCTTGGCGTTAGCTTCGAAAATTTTGGAATCTGTAAGCTTATCAAACCCAGACTTAGTGGAACATATTGAGTTTGTTACAGAGCAAATTAGACTTTGGTGTGGGCAAAAGAGAGTTTATAGCCCTTCCTTTCTGATTTTGTGTTCAATGCTACAATCAATCTCGCCTCACAGCTATGCGTACTTGAGACATTTAAATGTAATAGTGTTGCCCCATCCATGCACGATCAGGAGGCTATGTTCTACATTCAGATTAGATCCTCGAGTGGAGCAGCATGAGGAGAATTTTTTGAACTATATAAAGAACAAATTTTCTGGCAATGAATGTGATAAATTTGTTCTCATGAAGGATGAAGTTTTGTGAAACCAATGAAGGATTACAAAGGTGGTAATATTGTTGGAAAAGCTTTCAACAGCGAGAAACTGGCAACAAGTGCCTATTGCTTCATGATATCTAGTCTACTGTCAGATGTTAAGGAAATGGTACATGTACTGCCAGTGAAATCCATGTCTGGGGAACAGTTGCACTGCATACTGAAGAAAATTATTATTGGCTTGGAAGAAATAGGATTTCATGTGGTTTGTGTAGTAAGTGACAACAGTTCTGTAAATAGGAAATGTATGCAGCAGTTTTCACCGCAGAAAGAACTGAAGTGTGTTTACCCTCATCCTGTCGATGAAACAAGGCCTCTTTTCTTTGTGTTTGACTCTGTCCACTTGCTTAAGTGTGTCAGAAACAACTGGTTGAACCAAAAAGATGAAGATATGTGCATGAACTATCCTGATTTTGACCCAGTTAGCAATGATGTACACAAAGCCTCATTTTGCTCTGTGAAGAAATTGCAAAATATAGAGCATGATAAGTTGGTGAAGTATGGCTATGGTCTCTCTGTAAAGGCCTTATGCCCTACTTCACTTGAACGGCAAGATGTAAAACTTGTTCTTCAGGTTTTTAATGAAAATGTCATTGAAGGGTTGAAAGTTATGGGGGAAAAGTGTGACTTATTGCATTATAAACAAACTGCCTGGTATATTGAACTAATGTTTAATTGGTGGAATATAGTAAATGTAAGAACTCCCGGTAAAGCAGCAAGGCTCAACAATATCCTCATGTGCCCAGTGTCATCAGATTCTATTGAAATTGTTAATTATTTCCATAAATTCTTGCAGTGGCTAAATAAGTGGAAAAAACTAAATGTAAAAGGGTCATTGTCCTCTGAGACAATGGCTGCCATGATACTGACAACAGAAGGCTTGTTAAAGTTGAAAGATTATTGCTTGTCAACTCTAAATTTCTCTTATGTTCTGTTTGGGAAGTTTCAGACTGATGTATTAGAGGAAAGGTTTGGCAAATACAGGCAGTTGGCAGGTGGCCAGTATAATATTTCAATAAGGCAGGTGTATGAAGTAGAACACAAGCTAAGGATTCAATCATCCATGTCCCTAAAGATCAAATCCAACTTATTTGGTGAAATTAAAATAAATGAATTGTGTGAACCTACCTCAGAGGCTCCTGAGTTTCCCACTGATGAGCAAAAATTCATTGACCGTATATATATAGATGACAGAGATTTTGATGGTTGTAAGGATGATATCCCTATTCTAGTGTACTTGGCAGGTTATTGTTGTTATAGTGTGACTAAACGATTACAATGTAGTCATTGCAAGGAAATTCTTTGTACCAGTGAATTTATTGACCTTGATGATGAGGCATACCATTTGATCAGGGATAAGGACTGAGGTAGGCTCTTAGTCCCAGAAATGTATGTTGTAAATGTTGTTGTTCACAATTACTTAATAGTTTTAAAGTTGTGTGGTGACCTAGAATCTGATTTTCTTAAAGTTGAGAACCACAGGGAGCTTGTGAGTAACATTACAATGCAATTTGTTCGTTCCATGGAACTTTTGTGGGAGCCTGATATTTGCATGAAAGGACACACTGTAGAAAATGTTTGTAAGAAAGTGGTATGGGTATCCACCAACATCCTACTGAACAATTATTGTAAGAAAAGAAATTCTTTACCAAAGTCGACATTCTCAAAGAAATCTACAATTTTCTATAAGCGTTGAGACATTCCTTCGAGGATAAATACAATAGGGTGCACATTGCCACACTGCGCCTGCACTGTGACTTGAGAGCAACACCTGGTCATGCCCTACACGTGTACTAAAATGGTTCGAATCAGTGATCCATGCATCGTATCCTCCCCTTGTTAGTAATGAATAGAACTCACTTCAAATAGCCCAATTCTATCATCACGTGTAGTATTTCAGTGTTCCAAACCACCGCAGTTTCCTGCAGTCAGCTGATCGAGATGTGGCTGTCAACAATGTGATGTCATCAGCCATCTATTGGATGTATGATCGAAAAGACACTCAAATAACATGCAACGACCACATAATTCTGCCCCTTAAAACAACAATAACTACCGTACCTAAAATTCAATCTTCTCCTGTGATATTTGTAAATATTTTCTAGTATAATACTGTACAATACCCAAGGGGTATGCACCCCTTAGAGATCATCCCCCCCATCATCTGTCTAAATCTCATAAAAGGCAACCCTTTAAAAGCCTACCCAATATCCATCAATACTATAAGGGCAGCTGGCTACTCCATAAAGCAGCTCAACCCTTGCGTAATTATGACACACAGCGACATACTACAAACTGGTTCAACTATGCCACAACGCGCTGACAGAACAGAGGCTAAAGGTATAAAAGGTGCCTTAAGTGGGTCACGAGGATCTCTCCATCATCAGTGCTTCGACGAGACAGCCGGAGGCTAACGACAGTGTCAACCGAGGTGAGTCAGTCAGTCAGTGTTCAGAATCCTACTTTTGTAACCTAACACCCACAGTTTGTACTCACATTATAACATCACAAGATCCCTTAAAAGGGACTAACAGTTACTCATTGCTGACCAATAAACACTTGGTCAGTCTCTTACACTTGCATTACTGATCTACACTCTTCTTCACGTCCCAACGTCCTTCCTTACTCCCGTCACAGTCAGACGTGACACACCGTAGTAATAACGCCAACTCAGACGTCATTGTATTCCTCACAGCGGCTCGCGTGCTCAAGTGAAGCGCGTGCCGAACCGCTGACACTAGCAAGGTGATTATATAATAAGTAGCCGGCTGGGCGACTAGTACATCGACCCGCGTGCTAAGGCTACATCCCTTAAACCACATTTACAGTCTTTATAGGAGCGCCCCCTAGTTCCTAACGCTAAACAACACTCCACACTGGTCAGCTTGCCCCTCCAAAGGCAGCTACCCCCTTTTAGACACTCCATTCAAAATCAATACAGTAACTCTTCCGTTTTAGGTCCTACCACCCCTAAATAAGGGATCTAAAACAGATGGTGGAGGCGGGGTACTACGCGCAGTAACAGGACTCAACCAACGAGCCCTCGTAGTCAAAACGACCCCCTCTGAACCGCAAAAAGCCAAGCAGATAGTGAAAATTTTTTTCCCCCAGACAGAAAGCACCATATTTTTTTTGGTGCTCTAAACTAGCTACACAAGGGAAAGGCTTGATAAACCAACCCCCTAGCCCCATACAGAACCAGAGAGATATAGGAATACACTGGCAAACACGCACAGATTTTTTTTCTCTCTATTGTTACTTTAGGCCCATACACTTCAGGCAGAATGGCACCTCATGAAGAGATTGCAAGCCATGAAGGTAATAGGGGTATGCCAATATTAGTAGCATTATTGGCTAGATGCCAAAGGCACATACAGATCAGGCAAACACAAATACGGACACTCAAAACAGAAAATCGGGACAATACAGGGCAAACAGCCATACACTCCGTCAGAGGGTAGGACAGCGCGATTAAGATGCGCACATAAGCACTTGCAAACAGGCCATATGCCTCAATAGGCAGTACACCCAAATTTGGGACGAATACCGTGAACTCCAAACCAACAAGGCCATTTTTGAGTTCATGGTAGGGCCACCAGCCCAGCCGAGAGAGGACATAAGCGTAGATACGCTAACTCGACAATTTGCGAGGATGTCCCTCTCGACAAGTACTGCCACGCAGTGGCAGGAGTTCGCCGTGGCCACAGTCCAGGAGACGGCCAGGTTAGGCTCCAACATACTAAAGAATACATCCTACACAGACACACGTCCTCCAGCTCCGGATCGGAAGGCAATTTTGCCAAGCCGAGGGGAAGAGCCTAGAACAATCCCCTCGGACCGGATGAACGAGAGGGAGTTGAAGCCAGGACCTTCAATCACACATAATACGACAGAGGGACAACAGGAGGTAACCTCGTCATGGGCTGACGACGTAGAGCCTGACCTACCACATATAAAGCCTACATACACTCACACAGATAGGATAACACAGTGGCAGGAGTCTGCCGTGGCCACGGGCCAGAAAGCGGACAGGCTACACGACACCACATTGGCAGGACAAAAACAGGCACTTAAGCGGCCCTCACCGCCAGTTCAAAGGGCAAATTTGCCAGAACGGAGGCGAACACCGGCATTAGTCCCTCAGGATGCACGGTACACGCACATACAGATTAAACAGGCATTACCATACAATACACGGGGATTAGGAAAGGTATTATTACCCACCCCACAAAACCTCGCAGTCAAACATACATACACTCCCGCAAAATCTGCTAAGATAGCGCCAAGCGCAATAACGCCCTTAAATACAGGTACACTTAGACCTAGAAACACGCGCTACGGTGGAAGTAGGGCAAGGCTTACTTTGCTAGAAATTCCGCCGGAAAACAGCAAAGAAACACCTCAATGGATTTCAGAGGCCTATAATATCGTAACAGGGCAAAACCCTTCACCTTTCTGAGCACTGAAGCTCGAAAGACGATAACGACTTCCACCAAGGCCAAAGAAATAAAATAACATCACTTCCCCCATCATAAATGGCCACACAAGTTCTTTCACGCGGGAGATATCAGAAAATAGACCGACAATTACATAGTAAACATAAACTGCGCATTTTTTTTTCTTTCTCGTATTTTATGTATATACAGGGCAACATGGCCAAATTAGAAGTGAGTAATTTTAAATCCTTCTGTGTTTTTTTTTTGGGAACCATGGCATCTTTCTATTAGGCCATCACTAAGCCAAGTGAAAGCCCATCAGGCTTAAGGCCGGAAAGAGATATTTTGAACACAACTTAGGCATAAAATCACAGCATAGAGCTTAAGGGAGTCTTTCTAAGTAGAAATGACTAGACGTTCTACGTTATGGTTCCACAGTTTGACAGATTCTCTTGTTGCGGGCGAAAACCGTAAGCATGGCAAGAATTAAGAATCTCAAACTAGTTTCAAAAAAAAATTTTGGGAGGTGTGCTTTAACCAACTAAAAAGCCCAATTGCACACCGGGATGAGACACTGTCATTTTGGTGAGTTACAATTACTTTGATAGGCAGGTTTGACTCCCACAGTGCACTGGCTTTGCTCGTGACGTGGATACAAGGGTATCAGTTACGTCTGGCAATGGCCTTCCTAAGGTGTACTAGACAGTGTCGGTAGATTCCCCTGAGACGTAACCAGATTACGGTAGTACTCACGTTACCAAAATGGTAAATACTACACTCAGGTCCCAATCACCATTTTTTTTCAAAAACATAGTGCTCACGACATAATTTTTAGAGACTAACGCCACCTACTATTATTTTCTTTCAATGTGCTCTCTTAATTCAGAGCGGGGCATAAATAATTTTTTTTTTGTTTCACACATTTAGCCCAAGAAAGAAAAATGGCCAAATAAACTATATATATATTTTATACATAGGTATACATAACACAACACTCGGGGACACAAGTGTAGTCAATGGAAGGTTCTTTTACAGACGGCCAATGCATATGAGATTTCCGAAGTGAAATGCCATGGCCTGTGGTTTGGATTCCAAGTAAAACGGAAATCCCGTGGCACATGATCTCCAGAAATGGTCACGTTAAACCACAAAATTCCCCTCTTGCCTTTTTATAATGCGAAGAGCACTAACAGAAAGCAGGCTGATTAAGAACACATGTTCGGATACACAGCGTTATCGAAACAAGTAAACAAGCGAGCGCGCAAGACATTGCAACCCGACACCACCATACTCAGCAGTAAAGCAGACCTCAGTGATAAACTGCGAGCCTTACAGACGACAGTTCCCAAAGCACACTGCACGGAATCATTCATAGCCAACCCAAGAACCCTATATCTTCAAAATTTACACTACGAGGAGAGGGCAAAAATAAGCAAACTCCTCGCAGGAAGGTATACTAGGGGTTGCGCATAGAAAAACACACAGCCCATTTGCCATAGTGTAGGCGGCACAGAAATGGCCACCAAATCTTTACAGACAACCGGCTTCGAACCCATGTCCACACACAAAAACCTCGTACCGAAAACTAACTAAACAACGGTATTTTCGGTACGAGAAACACAAACAAAATACAGACAGAATGCCCGCAGAACATGAACAACGCAGACATATAACACAGAGAATTACATAGAACACGGGTTCGAACCCCAGAGAAAATTGCACGCCAGGGAAAAACAAGCAGACGGCCTTCCAATCACACCAAAATTGGCCCATATAACGGCTTAGACAGATAATACTACATTCCTGCGGCCAAATGACAGGCATAAAATTCCAGAAATACACTTGACAGGGAAAATGGACTTTCCAGACAGAGACATATAAATTTCGTAAGACAACGGTCTTACGGAATAATGGCCACACAACGGCAATAGTAGCAGGGCGGATTACCACATCGGGCCGCCAGGAATTTAACACAATGACCACACTGGCATACGTGCAGAAAAACACGCAACAGTGGTTAACCTACATAAAATCCCGGCCTGAAGTTACACACACAAACTGATGACTTGCAGACTTAGCCACTTTGCAACACTGTCGATGACAAAACGCGATTGTGTAGTGGCAGTGACCATGAATAAACAAATGCAGAACAATCATAACACTATACATTTTTCAACACTGCGAAAGCATTTATCAACAAGCAGACGTCACAGACCAAAACTTGTCGCAGGCCCAGAGTAGCACGTTCGTAAAGACGTTGGCAGGCCACGGGCGCTTCCTACCCATACACAATATACACAGTAGGACTTAGCCCTACAGCAGACCAGGCGTCCGCGTGGTGTAGCGGAGCGTAGTCACACACACACACACAAACGCACTCACCAATCAGGGGCGAACATAGGGACTTTGAGGAAACGGGACCTCCCCTTAACAACTTCTTTTTGCGACCCTAGTCCCGAAACAAATCATTCCAGGCGACTAGGACTTAGCCCTATAACGGACCAGAGTAGGTCGTGAAGCTTCGCTATCCCAAAGCGCGGATAGAAAACCAACATGGACCAAGGGAGGATGACAAGAGAACATGCTAACAGCGTCCCACTCTACTCCCTTCCCATAACCTTTTCACGTCCAAACATAAACAACGCAGACACATGAACACGACCAAAACAGCTACACTACACTACAAAGTATACATAAGGGTTGGTAAACTTCATGTGTTTACAGAAAGGGCATGCTACGCCTTGAGCCCCACCGCTATCACCTGAATGAGAGGGGTGCATCGGCAAACACCGACTAAGCGTAATGCACATCTCCATATGAGAGATGAGGCCATAAGTAATAAATACTAACCATTTTTTTTAAATTTAAATCATCCCGCATGGGAGGGAAATATATTAGTATTATGCCTCAACCTACACCTATCCATACATGAGTGCAAACGCCTCATATCCAGACGCATGCATGTATATCCCATCCATTCACCAGGGGATATTGATATCAGACCGGCATGGATTTTTATTTTATTTTTTGCAACCCCGGGAATTACCTCCCCACTCCACTCACTATAGAAGCATCCCAGTGCCACCACCGGTTCCAGGCCGCCACTAACGCGGAATTCGGAAGTGCGCAACCTCCTCCTACCCTGCTTTAACCCACTCTACAGATAACTACCCCCAGATCACAATAACAGGGTACCTGACGCCACAGACCCTACTAACACCTCCATCAAGGTTAAAAAAGAGCATTATCGCTGGAGAAGCTGATATAGCACAGGTAGCCTAAAGTAGTCTACGTATGTAGAGGTTTTACCAGCCCACCACACTGGAAGTATTTTACATTTGACACTTTTTACACAGGTTACACCTATATTTAAAAAAAAAAAAAAAAAAGGGAATCTGAAACACCCTGGCTGATGATACCGGCGTTAGCCAAAGGTCAAAAGCACAACACTAGGGGCAGAACTGGGGTAGGTAATGACAACCCTTACCCCAGTTGGCTCATCAAATCACTGCCCTGACCAAACAGACGAACTACGGAAGGTCAAAGCATTCGGGACCTGACACGGGCAAACATCGAGATCTAGGGGTGCATATTAGCCCATCCCCCTTGTCGGAGAACGTTACACCCACTATGTGTCACGGTCATCGAAGCCGAGATCTGCAGGGTGACTTTCTGAGGATGGCGGGAGAAATAGCTCACTCAGCGCCGGCCTCGGGAGCTATCCCTAGAGACGACCATATTATGACTAGACTGTTAGTTAAATTTACGTAAGTAGGACTTCCATGGCGGGGAGTCAGACTCCTATTCGTCAGGAGTGAAGCAGGATCCAAGGGTTCAGCAGGACCAATCCTAGATCCGACAAGTCCTTACCCCGCGAGGTGAAGGTGAAGACCACGACGGTAATCAATAATGCAGAATGAAATATGAATATATATATATGGAATGTACGCGCTCATTCGGTCCTGCGCCCACGTAAATGGACGACAACGGGTCGCCAGAGTTCTTAAATGAGTAGCATAGCGGGCACTCAAAAGGGTTCAGTGGGCCAACCCAGCAATGCCGATTAAGGCGAAGAGGACTCCCCGGACGCTCACTTCCCGGAGGACACATGAATACAAATATTGCGGCCGACACAGGCGAAGAGGACTCCCCGGACGCTCACTTCCCGGAGGACACATGAATACAAATATTGCGGCCGACACAGGCGAAGAGGACTCCCCGGACGCTTTCTTCCCGGAGGATATTATGCCATTGGACCACACTGTCCAATGCCCACATAAATGGCGACGCAACGGGCAACCAGAGGGCATTCAGAGAGGGGCATTGCGCGCCCCTCACAGGAGCCAAGTGGGCGGCTCACCTACGTCAAATAGGAACAGCACACGGTTATGAACACGAAAGTTACAGCGGGCGAAACGGTTAGCTTAGTGGCACCGTAAGGCGCCTGCGAATAGGTTAGTACTAGTATTAAGACCTAGAATAGATGTCGACAATAGTATTAAAACGGAGGGGACTACGAGGCATTGTTGGGTTCCGGTCCCGACAATGTACTACAAGGGCGCCCCCGCGAGAGAAATCAAGCGGCCAGCCTCCATCTAAATCTTAGTACTTAAGTCATAGTGCCATGTTAAGGTCACTTAGATGTAAGCAAATTTACTGACAGCTGTTGCTAATAATAGCACAGCACATTTCGGCTTTAGAATAGGGTCCACTCGGCATGTAAATACAGAATAGTTTTACAGTTAAGTAATTTTATCAATAAGTTAAATAAGTAAGGTAAGACATAAGGTAACATACACCTACATTTAAGGCATTTTTTTAATATATATAGATCACCGTAGAATATATCGGCACTCGGTGACTTTAAATCCGTTACCGAGGTAAGCCCGACAATACTAGATTAAGATAGGAATAATCAAAGTGGAATATATCGGCACCCGGTAACCACAATTCCGCTACCGGGGTAAGACCAACTATATATTATTTACGGCATTACGGCACCGTATAGGGTAAGCCCGGCCTTGCAGCTAAGTAACATTAATCATGTTTTTTTTTCAGTAAAAGACCAGCTTCAACCGGTACTAATATGTTTTTTTTTTTTCTAAACCTCGCCATTTTTTTTTCACAGGCATCGTCACCAGATACAGAAAACTGGTGACAGGAATTTCACTGCCACATAGCAGTGGCATATTATCTACAGCATGCCATGATGTGTACACTTTTTGTTTATTTTTTTCAACTTGCACTAATCCCGACACACTCGCAAACACTCACCACATTTTTCTTTTTCAGATACACACTCTAAAATGAATCTGCACAGCAGGACTGGTGCCTGTGGGGTACCAGGCTTACTGGCAGATCAACTCAATTAAAACACATAAAGCGTCAAAATGTGACGCAGATTACGACAATGAGGGCGCAACCGGTTTGTGGCAGTGACTCTCATTGTCAAGTGTGCAAGCATTCACCCACAGAGGATGCTTCACAGACTAGGTATTAAGAATACACTGCAAGCGGTACGACCACTCAACCGTGCCAAGAGGTGGCCGTATAGGATCAGCCGTGATACGGCAAGCGTACGTACAAACAGGTAGCGTGCACGCGAGGATCCAAACAAAAACTAGAATTATAAGGGTTTAGCGCGCTTAAGTAGACATAAGGTCATTGTAATTCATAATTTTAAAAGGTAAACTTAATGCACAGTCATGCGCCCACGGGCAATTATTCCAATGGAAATTCCTAAATGTCAGCATCGCAACATAATACATTAAACACTATATATATTTTTGTCTGTTTATCAAGTTCACGTGTACACGATGTCTATATTTTTGTTTTGTTTTGTTTCGTTTGCTAAGGTAACACGTAACCAATGTCTGTGAATTGTTTTCTTTCATTTTTCTCTCTTCTAACTTCCCCATTTGTCAGGGTGTTCCGTTTTATCCCACACCAATAAATACATTTTAAATATTTCCTTTAAATTATACCCTGGAACACCCATTTTTTTCTATTCTCTCCTATCTTCTTTATTGCAGGGAGCGCTTTTTCCCCAAGATAGGGCGGACGACGCAATCATCCGTTCGGCCCTGGGTTTTTCCTCCCTGCACAACTATGTAACCATGTATAACCATGTTTTTTTTTTCTTTTTTATGCCGACAACGGCAATGGCGATTGTGCCTCAATAGCAATTATTTTCTTTATTCAACAATGTTAATGCACATTTCACCATGCAATGTAAAATTTATATACATATATATCTATGTACACCCCATAACCCTCCCCTCTGTACACGGGCTGACCGCACACCTACACTTCTGCACGACGACACCCGTTCCATACGACGACGCTTACGACGCCACCACCAGAAGAGACGAGGGGGATTCAAAAACTACTACGACAACATCCCAACCCCAAGTGCCCTTCCCGGTCGCGAGGACGCGACCAAATGGAGGAAGAGGCTTGTACAATACCCAAGGGGTATGCACCCCTTAGAGATCATCCCCCCCATCATCTGTCTAAATCTCATAAAAGGCAACCCTTTAAAAGCCTACCCAATATCCATCAATACTATAAGGGCAGCTGGCTACTCCATAAAGCAGCTCAACCCTTGCGTAATTATGACACACAGCGACATACTACAAACTGGTTCAACTATGCCACAACGCGCTGACAGAACAGAGGCTAAAGGTATAAAAGGTGCCTTAAGTGGGTCACGAGGATCTCTCCATCATCAGTGCTTCGACGAGACAGCCGGAGGCTAACGACAGTGTCAACCGAGGTGAGTCAGTCAGTCAGTGTTCAGAATCCTACTTTTGTAACCTAACACCCACAGTTTGTACTCACATTATAACATCACAAGATTCCTTAAAAGGGACTAACAGTTACTCATTGCTGACCAATAAACACTTGGTCAGTCTCTTACACTTGCATTACTGATCTACACTCTTCTTCACGTCCCAACGTCCTTCCTTACTCCCGTCACAGTCAGACGTGACACACCGTAGTAATAACGCCAACTCAGACGTCATTGTATTCCTCACAGCGGCTCGCGTGCTCAAGTGAAGCGCGTGCCGAACCGCTGACACTAGCAAGGTGATTATATAATAAGTAGCCGGCTGGGCGACTAGTACATCGACCCGCGTGCTAAGGCTACATCCCTTAAACCACATTTACAGTCTTTATAGGAGCGCCCCCTAGTTCCTAACGCTAAACAACACTCCACACTGGTCAGCTTGCCCCTCCAAAGGCAGCTACCCCCTTTTAGACACTCCATTCAAAATCAATACAGTAACTCTTCCGTTTTAGGTCCTACCACCCCTAAATAAGGGATCTAAAACAATACTTATTTCATCCAGAGTTTTTCAGTTGTCATGTTTGAACTGAGGAGGTAATTCATGCCTGCCTAGTAGCCTAATTATAAAATATGTTATATTATATTTAATGACAAAAGGTGCATCCTGTCACTGTTATAATTAAAAATCACATTTTTACAAAAGTTAGCCTAATTTTATAATATGCATTATCAACAAGAATCAGTACCCCACTTCAGTCCCTCTGTTGTGTTCAAAATCATTTTCAATATTCCTCTACTCCAGTATTTTAAATGCGATCATTGCAGTTGGCCTTTAAATGAATCCAATATAGCACATTGTGGTTCCCCAGCTACCGTATCTGTCTTCCAAGGTACTTTGTTTTTCACTTTTTGCTACTGTGCCTGAAATTAACAATCGCCCAATAAAACTGGAGCGCCTGTTTTTCCAAAATCACCGTACCAAAAATAGATAGACACTCCAGCTACATAACTGTGATCCACCCGCTAGGCTTTTAGAATATTTCTATATGCCACATTGTTTCTGGTAGTAATACAAAACCCAACTTGAAAATGGCTTTTGAATACCAGCCATATATGTGTCAAATCTGATTTTATGGCAGATGTATATTTTGATCCCTCTGTTAATAGTCAGCCCAAAGGCTGGTTGGATCCTCAACAAGCACCACTGTAAGTTATGCTAATAGAAACCCACAAAGCAGCACTACGATGAGACATACTAGGCAAGGTTCCTCTGTACAACTTGAGTACAGTTAGTGTCAGTACTGATGCACTGTGTCAGTACTGATGTACTGACTCAGTACATGGCACCAGCCATACCTCGGTAGCTTCCACATAATCGCAATCATGAATGAGATGAGACATTAGTGAAAAGCCACATTTTGCACTAGCCTGTGCGACAGACACAAAAACACTACAATCATCAAGAGATGGCACAAGTAAATATTTGGATCATGTTTTTCGAATTTTAGGTTGTCATACTTATTTCCGATGAGAAGATGCAACTGTTTAATTATGTAACTTACACCATTCTTGAAGGGAGTCGCAATATTATTGTCATTTACATAGCATCCTATAGTGTCTAAAACTTATCTTTTTGAGAGACCAAGACCCCACTTCTCCATCGTCTTGATACCATCAGCAATTATCTTCTCTTCTTCATAAGGTATAGCAGTAGGTCTACCCATAGTCGTACTTTGACACCTCGTTGTCCTTTGACATGTTTAAATAATGTTGGTTTAGGTATTTTCTATGTTTTTGCAGCCATATATAATGTTAATTGTCCACTTTTTATACAGTTTACAGCAATCTTCAAATCGTCCTTGGAGTAGGAAGGAGGTTGAATTTTACGAACATACGTACGCACCATTTCTGGTACAAATTGTTTGATATTACTAACTTGATGGGGGAAGTGGAACCTATTGGGTTGCACTTGCCCCAGTGACAATATAATCTGGGGCAAGAGGAACCTATGTTGTTTACACTCATAGTAACAAAATTGCATCTACCACACTACTATGGCATTTTAAGGTGTTATTTAACTCATACTTACTGATTTAACATTAATGTAATCCACAAATTTCTTGGTTGTGGCAATCGCAATACGCTATGTCGCACTAGCTCACTCCTGACCAGACATTATGCATATCCAAAGAATAACGTATTACAGCTCTACTACCGAGAGTTTTGGGTAAGTGGCGATTCTCGCGTGTTATCAAAAGTAGCAAGATGAAATTCTCGTTAGTAGCGCCACTTCTTATATATTATCCACGCGACGATGGCCATGGGTTCCACTTCCCCCAAGTTTACACTTACTCCGGGGTACCTTACTCTTATTAAATTCAGCTACTCCTCTATTCACACCATAAATATATCCATTCAGCAAGTATGTCAACAGACAATCTTGACAGCTTATGAAATTTGAAAACAATTTTATTGTTTTTTAGTCTAATAAGTGAATTTATTTTCAGTCGGTCTTCATGTTAAGGGACACTGAGACTGAGATTTCATATTTCTGTAATTATCAATGGATATTGTTCTAATTTTACACACATCACTCAAATACTAATATACACTATACTACTGATTTACTCTCTTCGATCTCTAACCGTTTAGGAGATATTATTATTTTTATATAGAAATTATGCAAATTTTGAAAATGGTCCTTGCGTTAAACAGATAGAGGTAGCTCATTTATCATGACTTTCCCATATAGATATTTAGTATGAAAGCAATCCTTGTGATTGGTTTTGAGTTCATATGAATATGTGTTGAGATATAAACTAACTCATTTCACAATTTTTTTTATTCCATTAATTGCCTATTATTTAAAATTAAAATATTTTTAACGGCAAACCTAAGAATACTACAGTAAAACTAATCACTGAACTTATGGATGCATTAATATAGAATATGAATACAAATTTGCAATATTATAGCAGCAAATCTAATGCACAAGGACCAAATGTTGTATCAAAAAATGGGAAGCCGTGATAAACTTTTATAAAAACATGCATATTTTTTGGTTATCAGCTTTCAATTTTAGGTAATTATCAATGGATATTGTTATAATGTTACACACAGCACTCTAATAGTAATATACACTAGACTTCTGATTTACACTTTTCTATCTCTAACCGTTTAGGAGATATGATTATTTTAATATGAAAAATATGCAAATTTTGAAAATGGTCCTTGCGTTAAACAGATAGAGGTAGGTCATTTATCATGACTTTCCCATATAGATATTTAGTATGGAAGCAATCCTAGTGATTGGTTTTAAGTTCATATGAATATTTGTTGAAATATAAATTAACAAATTTCTCAATTTATTTATCCCATTAATTGCCTATTATTTGAAAATTAAAATATGTTTAATGGCAAAACTATGAATACTACAGTAAAACTAATCACTGAACTTATGGATGCATTAATATAGAATATGAATACAAATTTGCATTATTATAGCAGCAAATCTAATGCGCAAGGACCAAATGTTGTATCAAAAAATGGGAAGCCGCGATAAATGGACTTTTATAAAAACATGCATATTCTTTGGTGATAGGCTTTCAATTTTAGGTAATTATCAATGGATATTGTTTTAATGTTCCATACAGCACTCTAATAGTAATGTACACTAGACTACTGATTTACACTTTTCTATCTCTAACCGTTTAGGAGATATGATTATTTTAATATGAAAAATATGCAAATTTTGAAAATAGTCCTTGCGTTAAACAGATAGAGGTAGGTCATTCATCATGACTTTCCCATATAGATATTTAGTATGGAAGCAATCCTAGTGATTGGTTTTAAGTTCATATGAATATTTGTTGAGATATAAATTAACATACAGTATTTCACAATTTATTTATCCCCTTAATTGAAAATTAAAATAGTTTTAATGGCAAAACTATGAATACTACAGTAAAACTAATTACTGTGCTAATGGATGCATTAATATAGAATATGTGTAAAAATTTGCTACATTATAGCCACAAGTCTGATGCATATGGGGCGAATTTTGTTCCAAAAAATAGAAAAGCTCAGAAAAATGCACTTTTATAAACCCATGCATATTTTTTTAGTTATCAGCTTACCTTGTCAGCTAAAACTGCCCAGCACCATATGTTAACACCCTCTTTCTTGCTTTTCTGAGCTCCTTATTAGGAAAATAAGTACAGAAATACTCGCCTCAATGAAAGTCCATGAATAGGAGGCGTTTAGATACCATGCACTAGACATTTCAAGAATTCGCTGGGCCTTTAAATATGGCGGAATTTGGAAAAGACTTTCACTAAATTGTCCCCTGGAGTCAGGGGCATAATTATATCAAAGAATAAAAAAATCAATATTTTTGCAATTTCTGACAAAAACTCAGTCCCAGTGTCCCTCTGTACCCAATTAAATTGGGCGAGGAGTAAAACTTTTCAATTCACACTTGCGTACAGGACCTCTTAAAAAATACTTGGATTAATTAAGCACTTAAGTGTATAATTAATCCAAATAATTTTTCCACATTGACAGAAAGTTGTGAGTCGATAGTCCTACGTTTTACTCCCCGACCAATTTAATTGGGCCAATTAACATGTGGAGCAACTAAAATGCAATTAATTCATTAGATTATGAGCGCAACATTGAAAAATGACTTCGAAAAGTTCAAGTTGTATGGACACCATTTTTGTGGCACCAAATATTAGAATGTTATCCTGAAAGTCTTGAAATAGCCTATTATGAACAGTCTCTCCTCCTCTCACCCTGTCTGTTGCATTTCTCCGCCCTTTGTAGCCTTACAGCCTCAATATATTAGAAAGCCATCCACTGTGTTAAAGTTTCATTGTCTCCATAACTTATACAGGATTGTCGGCCTCTCACCCCATGAGTCCAATGACATTTCAAATATCTTCAAGCTCAAATGAGTGCCTTTTGTTATGGTTTAGAAAGTCATACCTCACATATAAAAATATTTGGTTTAGTAGTGTAGTCATTGTGCTTCAACAGCTATTGGATCAAAATTTAATACTTTTCAGTCTGTCAACATGATTGTATCCAATTGTAATGGATGTTTCTCTACTCTTGAAAAAAATTTACATGAGAGTAATAAATACACTTAGATGACTAGTTTTGACATGGATTAATAGCCTGAGTGAAAAGGATCTGATGTGACATTGTGTATTTATGTGAATAGCCTACTATATATTTTAAACTAGCAGAGACATTGCTGTGTTAAGGGTATTTTATGCCCAACTTTGCTTCCACTCACACTGTATGTAAATATTTAGGATGCTCTGGATATAAATGATAATAATAAAATATACACCTCATATTTGTAGGTGACAGGTATGATGTGCAATAAATTACTAGAAAAAAGCCAATCAAATTAAGAAACTGTTGCTTTGGTAAGTGCATAAAATAATCGTAAATTCGGTTGTACCCTAATCTTAACTTATTGGCTAAGTTATAAACAATATTAAGATTGAAATTAGATTAACTCGTGGTGTAATGGCTAGCATTCTTGTCCAAATTCGATTCCCGGCTCCCCCAAGAAATTTTAATTCTAGTCTGAGGGCTGGAACGGGGAACAAAACTGTGAATTCCACAGTACGGTACATTTGAGAAATAAATTATCAACTTGTAAAAAAAAATGTTTACCTTTCTGCTTAGTAAATTGACAAATATTTAGATATTTGCCATTCATACTCCATAGATCATAATGGAAAATTCATTAAGTATAAAATTTTATTTGTGTGTTGTGTTGTATTTTACATTTTTTGTATTGCCAGTAATTGTAGACTATATAAACTTTGAATCTTATCTAAAATAATTACGCAACGTTATATGCTCTAAGTTATTGATTGATATTTCTGGGATTTTGCGGTGACAATCCCCTGAAAATACTCACAATTTTCCAGGATAGCCAGACCCCCCCCCGAAATAAAATTGTATATACGCCCCTGACTGTGGCTGATAGCATCATCATAATAGTAAATCTATAATTTAAATGATGAAATGTGTACCCGGAAGTTTTCGTGAAGAAGACACAGTTGTTTACATGTCAAGTCCAGATATCTAGCTAAAAACCTTATCTTATGTAAATATTGAACATAACTGTATCAAATGCGTATATTTTACTGCTGTTAATTTAGCGCTATGTTTAGTGGCCAGTGAACTGTTGACATAAAATTGATCCAGAAACAGTAAAATAGTGTATGTTTCATTTTTTCCTACGGTACGGTACCTAGTTTCCCGTGAGGTTTCATTTTCAGGTGAAGGATGAGAAGAAGCTTATTCAGTAGGCCTAGTATATTTGTTTGTTATGTAAGTAAAGGTAAGAAGGATGAAGTCATCATAATAGCCTAAAAATGCTGCCGACTACGATGTATCAGTTGGAAGGAACCGATCATATGGGTCATGGCCTGCGGCGAGCTCCAGCAGCTCTGCCTACAGTGCCCGCCATCTTGTTTGAATGCAAAGGCCTGTTATCTAGGTGGTGTTGGTTGAACTGACGTTGTTCGCCAGTCCTCACTACTAAAATCTGATAACGATATGAAAGGATAGTGACAAAATACATGTGAACACGTGTGACATGACATTATTGCCGACCCCCTTGTGAAACATTAAGTAAGCTAACAAGTCACATCCTGTTTGCTTCGTACGTGAGAAAATGCAAGTTCATGTGTAATATGACCTAACACAGGTGTTGGTTGACCATGGACGTTAGCTGTACACGTGCACGATAACAGCAAACAAGTTACATCCTGTTTGCTTCGTACGTGAGAAAATGCAAGTTCATGTGTAATATGACGTAGCACAGGTGTTCACCTTGGACGTTAGCTGTACACGTGCACGATAACAAGATGTGCAAGTGTGTAAATTGCCGAGTCAGTAAAATATAATGCATGGGTAGGAATGACACAACAGCCAATAGCTAGGCGAGAGCTATGGGCAGCAGTGGTGGGATGTGAAGGGGAGGAGAGTAGAGGGGGCGACATATAAAAGACACGTCGTTAACCTTTTCACTCGCAGTTATGTGACTACCTTTGAACACACTACAGCGTTGTGTGAAACATTTGGTCTTGTTTAACAGTTTTGGTGTTGGTAGAAAATACTTAACCTTATTGAGGGGTAGGTATTTGTTTATATATTTATTGATTTATATATTTACAAGCAATTATTTATTGATAAGGTGATAAATGAATGTTTATTAAAAACAAAATGTTGGTGCTTTTCAGTCGGTCAACACGAATGTACCCAAATAGAGCTGGGTTAAGCCCTGATCCTGAAATAAATTACATAAGATTAATAAATACACTAGGAAGACCAGTTTCGATCGTCAAGCGATCATCATCAGATCCATTACACTTAGGCTATAACATCTATGTTTGAGACTACAGGTGAAAAATATATATAATATGTACAATTGTTTAGTTGCAGTGTTGGTAATGCAACAGTCGGTGTATGTTAAATGTGGTATGTCTAATGTTTGGTGAAATTCTAAAATAGTGGTGAAAATCCGGAATTTGTCTGTTAGGGGTGTTTATATGGTTTTACAAAATCAACTATGGTTGTACTGAAATAATACAAGCTTATACTTATCGAGTTGTCTCCTTAACTGGAACTTGAAGCACTTGCGTGTTTCCTCAGGCACCAGCTATAGTCGACTACTATTTAGTTTCAGTGTTGGTAATGCAACAGTCGGTGTATGTTAAATGTGGTATGTCTAATGTTAGGTGAACTTCTAACCCAGCTCTATTTGGGTACATTCGTGTTGACCGACTGAAAAGCACCAAACTTTTGTTTACTTAGGCAACACTGAAAAATGGCTTCACACCTCACAATGAATGATTATTTATTTGTTTGCAGACAACGTGTATACCCGTTGTATGTGGGAAGAGATTGAGAGAGAAAGAAAGACAGAAAAAGGGACAGTAACCATTACCACACTAGCCCACGAGACGGGAATAAAGCAAAGCATTACAGGTCAAGGTGAGATTTATTTTTATATATAACCTGTTTAATTTGTTTTTGTTGGTTTATGAAATGCATGTACTATATGGAATTGATATACATACGGTGGTTTATTTTATTTCTTTGTAGATATTTGGAAAAAAGCTTTACAGCTATTGAAAACCAGGAACGTGTGTGTGACCATTGTCAAGCAGTCTACAGCTGATAACTCAGGAGAGAGTGTTCTTTCAAAATAATGTCTTTTACCTCTGCGGATACGTTAACTTGGGAACCCCTAAACAGTTGTTTCAAATCACGTGTGTGCTCTGTTCGCGTGGTCAAGGTTAGGGAACGTGTGATTCGCAAGGAATTGTTGAAATCTTGCTTTAACATTTTTAAAGATCAAATTTGTACAGCGCAAGAGTTGCATACAGCTTTAAAAGTGAATACAGAACTTTAGTGCGATTTTGTATATAAAAAGGACATAGAACATAAAGGGACATTATATATTTGCAGTAAAATTCAGGAGCTTTTCATAGCCCATAATTTGGAACAGTGGTATGAAACCCATGTGGTCAATGCCCTTCTGACTAAATTTGGTAAACTACGACAAGGACCCAGTGGCCTTGCGTTAGACAAAATTCATCACCTGCAAATTAACATTTGTCAATTTAATCCGCTCAATGCTGGGTCTAGCTTTATTCCCACACCATCAGTGATTGACTGCCGGAGAGCGGTGGTTAACATTGAAAATTTTGATGATCATTGGTTTCTGTGGTCATTGGCTGCGTATTTGCAGCCAGTACAACGTCAAGTTGACAGACCTGGAAAGTACAAGGCCACGTTTGATGAATTAGAACAAAATTTAAATTTAACTCATGTTTCGTTCCCTATGAACTTAACCGAGATCCATAGGTTTGAACAAGATAACCAGGACTTTTCGTTCATGGTGTATTGCCTTAATGGTGATGACATTGTGAATCCTCCTTATGCTACAAAAGAACCGAAACGACACCACATTCAACTTTTATATTTGTCTTACGGAGAGGTGAATCACTATTGTCTGATTAAGAATTTGAGTAGATTGCTAAGCAGTCAAGTGTCGTGAGATCAACATAAGAAACAAATTTTGCGATCGTTGTCTGCAATATTTTAAAAACCCCTACGCTTTTGGAACGACATATGGTAGATTGTCTATCTCAGGAAGAAGTGAGACAAGTATTGCCACAAGGAAAGGACGCTGTGTTGAAGTTTAAGAATATTCATAAGCGTGACCCTGTTCCTTATGTGGTGTATGCAGATTTTGAAGCTCTCACTATACTCATGGCGGGATGCGAACCAGATCCCACCATTAGCTCAACCACACCCATTCAAAAACATGAACCCTATGCTATAGGATTTAACGTGGTGTGTACCTATGACCCCAAAAAATCCTATTACGAATCCCGTGAGGGACCAGATTGTGCGAAATGGTTTTTGGACCAACTTGTCAAGTTGGCGGACCATGTACAGGGATTACTGGATAACCCAGTACCCATGAGCCTAACTCAAGAACACCAGCATGCCACTACATGCCATATTTGTGAAAAGCCGCTGGTCAGTGCTGAAGACACCGTTCGTGATCAATCGCACTTTACAGGAGAGTTTCGGGGAGTTGCCCACAAAAAGTGTAATGTGAATTACCCAGCTCCTCGTTTTATCAGTATGTTTTTTCACAATCTGGCAAATTATGATATTCAGTTTTTGATTCGTGAATTGGGTCATGTCAACAAGGGTTCGTTTTCAATTATCCCCCAAAACCATGAACGTTTTACAGCCTTGACATGGCGGTTGGGCGAATTTTGCATTCGATTTCTAGATTCCTTTATGTTTATAGCATCCTCGCTAGATAGTCTTGTCGACGGCTTGGATGAGAAGGAATTAAAATATACCAGAATGCATTTTGAAAATCCTGAGCAATTTAAATTGTGCATTCGGAAAGGTATTTTACCTATGATTTTTGTAACAGCTGGGACGTGTTAAAGCAGAAAACACTCCCACCACAAGAAAAATTTTACTGAAAGCTTACACGCTGTGCCGTTTCCGATGAAGACTATGCGCATGCGCGGCAAGTTTGGCGAGCGTTTGATACCAAGACGCTAGGTGAATATGCTATGCATTACCTAAAACTCGATGTATTGCTGCTGACAAATGTGTTTGAAAAATTCCGTGAGTTATGTCAACACATTTATGGTCTCGACCCGGCTCACAAATATACAAGTCCTTGCCTGTCGTTTGATGCAGCTTTAAAATACACACAAGTAGAATTAGATTTACTCACGGATGTAGACATGGTCTTATTCTTTGAAAAGGGCAGTCGCGGTGGCTTTGTATCGCTTAACCAGCGCCATGCCAAAGCGAATAATTCCTACATACCCTCTTATTCACAAGACAAACCAAAATCGTATTTGATGTACTACGATGTGAATAATTTGTATGGTTATGCCATGAGTCAGCCATTACCCTATGAGGATTTTGCTTGGCTGACAGAGAAACAAGTGATACAATTCGATGTGAACAAGGCCAGCCAAGAAACATGCCGCGGATATGTTTTAGAAGTTGATGTAGAATACCCCTCATCCTTTATGAAGAACATGCTGATTTTCCATTCTGCTTAGAGCGAATGATTCCCCCAAACAGTGAAGTGAAAATTGAAAAACTCATGGGCACACTTTACAACAAATATCGGTATGTGCTACATATCCAAATGTTGGTGCAATGCCTAGCCCAAGGCTTAGTGTTAAAGAAATTCCACAAGGGTATTTCCTTTGCACAAAAAGCATGGCTGAAGCCATACATGCAACTCAGCACAGAGCACCGACAAATGACAACACAACAGTTTGAAATATTTTTTTTTAAATTGATGAACAACTGTATCTATGGCAAGTCCATGGAAAATGTCCGCAAATACCGTGATATTAAATTGGTGAATGTTTGGGATGGGCAGTGGGGTGCCCGGCTGGTACATTGCCATGCCAAATTTCAAATCGATCAAGATTATCGATGAGAATTTGGCTACCATTGAAATGAATAAGACCAGCGTGACCATGAATAAGCCCATTTACTTGGGCCAGGTCATTTTAGACTTTTCCAAATCGGTCATGTATCGATTCCACTATGAGTTTGCCAAACAATATTTGAGGATGTATCTCTTTTGTATATAGATACGGACTCATTCCTTTATCACATCCGCCACTGCAACCCCTATGTCATCATGAAGGAATATAGTGACTGGTTTGACACATCTCCCTATAGCGCTGAAAACGTGTTCCAGCTGCCCATAAAAACAAAAAGGTAATGGGTGTTTTAAAAGATGAATGCGGTGATTCCATCATGATGGAATTCGTTGGTTTGGCTTCCAAGATGTATGCCTATCGCACACTAGACTGTAAGGAAGCCATAAGAGCAAAAGGCGTAGGTAGAGCAGTGGTAAAATCGCTACGTATAGACGACTGCCTAGCGGTTTTACAAACTGGCAAAGCTATGTTGCATAAACAGTGCAGGATACAATCCAGCAACCATAATGTGTATCTTGTGGAACAGAGAAAACGCACCCTCGCCTCAATGGATAACAAACGTGTGTGGCCGGATGACCTGCTCATCAACCTGCCATGGGGTTATGACAATGAGGAGAAGGTATGATTTTTCTGTTTGATGGTTTAGAGACATAGCTTTTTGTAACTGGTAGATTTAGTATTTCTTATTTTATAAATATTGGTTTTTGTAATTGAAAATAGTGGATTTTTGTAAATAGTAGAAACCACTTAGGCCTTTTGCTCTTTAAAGCCTTGTACAACCCTAGTTCTTTTTATTTTAATTTTGACTGAGTTGAGAATTTGAAAATGGGTAATGATATGTATTTGTTTTTAAAGCTGTACGAAGGTGCTATTTGTTTTTAGTAACTTAAATGAGTAATAGCAATATTTTTATAATGGTAAAATGGTAAATGGTAAACTAAAAGTTCTTTGGGATGAGTGTGCATGTCAAGGATGTTCTTTGGAAATAAATAGCGTGATTGTATTTGTTTCCAAAAACAGGCATGGTTGTGTGAATGTATGGCTAGAGAGAGAGAGAACGCTTGTGTGTAGGTAGCATTGATTGTTTGACCAGAGCAAACACGGCAAGGTAGGGTAGAGGGGAAATTAATGTATATAGCAAATGGTAAATAGTTTTTTTTAATGCAGCGGCAGATAGGCATTATTTTGTAAAACAGTCTTACCTGCAGTAGCAGTAGTAGGCCTCTACATTTTTAGAAGCAAACAGAAAGAGACTGCACTATCACCATGGCCAAGCACTTCCATCAAGACCATTTCAAAAACTTGAAATCAGCAAATGTATGTTTTACAAAACTAGATTTTCAACATGGACTGAATCATAAACGTGTTAACAGTGATAAGCAAAAAGAGGAAATCCATGTTTCTATATCGACAAAATACAACAACTTTAAACTGACATTTTAAAAAAGTTGCCTTGGAGGCTGGATTTAGACAGCTCCTTAACCCGGTCCATGAGGCAATTATAATTGGCTACATGGATAATTCTTGCCAGGCACGTCCACGTCGCGGAGGTGGGCAACGGTACTGTAATATACCATGGAACTACAGTACCGGCTAAGTTCTGGTGAGGACCCAGTCCTATGGGGTATAACATAGGCCCCGTGCACAGGGTTACGTGCGAAGACCTCAACGGAATCTGCAGCGGAGAAGATGGACTTCGGAACGGTGGAGATTGCGGAAGAGGCAACCCAGTACTCGGGGAATAGTATGAGTACAGCGTCAATCGGCAGCGTCTGTTTCCCAGGTTAGGGGCGGCTGCAAGGGCGTCTGTTTCCCACGTTAGGGGCGGCCTGTATAATAGCTGGCAGTAGCTTCATAAAATGCCTTTGGGAGTGGCGACCCCATCGTAATAATAGCCTAAAATGGAAATGGCACTTCAAATGATTCGGAGAAGGTTAGGGCGTACCCTGCAGGCGACGCGCAGTTCTTTTGGTACTGGGGGAACTGTGAGAAATGGGCGACCAGTAACCGAAATGAAAGTGGGAATCATGAATGTCATTACCCTGACAGGCAAGGTGGAGGAGGTGGTAGACTTCATGGAGAGGGAGAATGTTGGATTGATGGGGCTGAGTGAAGTGAAATGGAAAGGAAAAGGAAGGAAGAAATTGAGGAAAGAATATACATTATACTGGAGTGGTGGCCAAGAGGCAAAAAATGGCGTGGGACTGATAACCTCGAAAGAACTGGAGGAGTATGTTGAAGTGGTCGAGTGTGTGAGTGACAGAATAATGAAAATTAGAATGAAGATGAAAAATGACGCGATGGACTTCATACAAGTGTATGCACCACAGACTGGAAACAGAGAAGAAGATATTGAAGTATTCCTGGAGGATGTAGAAAGAGTAATTTCAGATGTAGAAGTGGTGATCATGGGAGATATGAATGCACAAGTCTGAAACGAGAGACAAGGAAAGGAAAAAGTCATTGGACCATATGTATATGGGGAAAAAAACCAGGAAGGAGAGGAACTTGTAAACTTTTGTGAAAGGAATGGACTGATAGTGGGTAATTCATGGTTTCGGAAGAAAAACAGCAGGAAAATTACGAGATATGGCTGGGGTGATAGAAGAACAAAATCAGTAATTGACTACTTTCTGATGGAAAGGACTAATCGCAGAAAGCTGATAGATGTGACAGCTTTACCAGGAGAAGCATTTGATGGGGACCATAGAGCTGTGGTGGCAAAATTTAGATGGGAAAAATTGGAAAACCTAAAAGAGATCAGAGAAAGTAAAATAAAAGTATGGAAATTGAAAGACAAAACTGTACAGGAAGATTTTCAGGAGAGATTGAAGCAACAAATCCCAGTTACTGAAGTGGAAAACATAGAAGAGGAATGGTCCCACTTTAAAAAGGCATTTGTTGGTGCAGCAGAGAGTGCTTGTGGTAGGACGTCAACAAGAGTGAAAGAGAAGGAGACACCGTGGTGCAATGAGGAAGTGAAGAAAGCAGTGAAAGAAAAGAAGTCTGCATGGAAAGAATGGAACCGAGATCAAACAGAAGAAAGCAAAAGGAAGTATCACGACAGCAAACGGAGGTGTAAGAAAGTGGTAGGAGAAGAAAAGAAGAAAAGTTGGGAAGAATTTACACGAAGAATGGAAACAGATGTAAGTGGCAGTAAAAGGATGCTGTATGGGCTTCTAAGAAGTAAGAGGAAAGAAAGTGTTACCACAAAGCTGGTGAAAAAGGAAGATGGAGAGTTGTTAACACACCCAGAAGAGATAAAGGGACGATGGAAGGAGTATTTCGATAAGTTATTGAATGTGAGCAATTGTACTGGTGAGATGGAAGTGACACAACCTGACGACTCTATAACAGAAGATGATATAACAATGCTGGAGGTGGAATTAGCAGTACAGAAAATGAAGATGGGAAAAGCAACAGGGGTGGATGAAATCAGTGTAGAAATGATAAAGGCTGCTGGACCTGTTGGTATACAATGGTTGTATCGACTGCTAAAGTTTGTGTGGAAACAGAAATGTGTACCAGAAGACTGGGAGAAAGGGCTAATAATACCAGTGTTTAAGAAGGGGGACAAGAAGGTGTGTGATAACTATAGAGGGATCACCCTCTTATCACAGACAGCAAAAATACTGGAAAGGATATAAGAAAGAAGAATGAGAAGAAAGGTGGAAGGAGAGTTGCTAGGGGAACAGTATGGCTTCAGGAGTGGAAGATCCACAGTGGACCCAATCTTTAGCTTGAGGCAGGTGATGGAAAAGAACTGGGAATATGGAGAGGATTTGATCATGACTTTCATAGATCTAGAAAAGGCATATGATAGTGTCCCCAGAGAGAAGGTATGGGAAACCATGGTTAAGAAGAGACTGGGAAGAGAAATGTTGGAAATGGTGCAAGCAATGTACAACAACTGTGTTACCAGGGTACTGACCCCAGTTGGAAAGACAGATTGGTTTAGGAACAAGACTGGACTAAGACAGGGGAGTGTGCTGTCACCTCTCTTGTTCATAATGGTGATGGATGAAATTGTAAAGGAAACAAAGGAAGCATATGGACATAAAGAAATGAAGTTACTATTATTTGCAGATAATATTGTGGTCTGGGGAAGGAACACCGAAGAAGTGCAAAAACAACTAGATGCACTGAACGAAAATATTCAGAAGTACGGCCTGAAAATCAGTATAGAGAAAAGCAAGACCATGGTGATGACAAGAGGGGAAACACAAGGAAAGGGCACTGTGAAAATTGGAAGTCAGAGTTTGGAAATTGTGGACACGTCCAAATACCTAGGAAGTGAATTGATGCAAACTGGTAGGTTGGACATGGAGATTGGCAGGAGGGTACAGCAGAGCAATGCATTATATCAAAGTGTTAGAAAACTTGTTTGGGATAAGGAAGTACCAAGGAAAAGCAAGGAGGTAATGTATAAAGTGTACAATGTTCCCATATTAACTTATGCAGCTGAGACTTGGACCCTGACAAGCAGGCAAGAGAGTAGAATCCAAGCCAGTGAAATGAAATTGCTAAGAAGTATGATAGGAAAGACAAGGAAAGACAGAGTGAGGAATGAAGATGTTAGGAAGGAAGTTGGGATGGGAAAACTAAATGAGAGAATTGAGAAGAATAAACTAAGGTGGTTTGGACATGTAAAGAGGATGGAGGAAAATAGAATACCAAGACAGATGCTGGAGGCGGAGTGCAAGGGAAAGAGAGCAAGAACAAGGTGGATTGATTCAGTGAAGAACAGCGTAACAAAAAGAAATCTGGACTGGGACAAGATCGTGGAAGAAGAATGGTGGAAGGAAAGAGGAAAGTGGAGAAGTGCCATAAATACCCCGACCCGGCAGGAGCTGGATAAGGGGAAATGATGATGATGATGATGATGATGATGATGATGATGATGATATTTAAACAAGTTGAAATTGGAAATAGACAAATATGTCAATGTGTGAAATGTGAAAATGAAAAAATCTACAAATGGTTATCATCATTTTTAAAATTAACAAACATCATGGTCTGGTAAACTGTGGTTTTATTTCATAGCAATAGGGATTTACAAAAAAAAGAATACAAAGAAATACCAATTCCTCAATCCTTTTCAATGTTCATGTCCACACACACCATTAACTTTCCTTTCATAGCACTAATCACAATTAGAGCTGTCAACTTCTCTCTCACTAAGGCATCACAGGATGTCAAACGTTGTTTAACTTTTTTTAATAACATTTTATCTGCCACATGTCTTAAAGCAGGATGACTGTGGCAATAAGAAAGGTCGCGTTCTTTGCATGCTTGATCCAAAAGATTAATGGGTACATCACCACGCTGGAAACGTCTTTCAAGATGAGTTCCACGTCCACAAAAACGATAACCAGAAAGATGGATTTCAAAAGGTAAGTATTGAATGACTTTGTCAATGACGCCATTGCCAGTACAGGTCTGGCATATCCTTTTCCATCGATGGCGAAAAGGTTTGATCTTCCTCCTCCTCTGTGGACGATGTTTGTTGTTGTTGTTGCTTTTTCTCGCCATTACATCCGTGAAATGAGGAAACAACGTCCTTACACGGACTTTTATGACCGTGATAAAGTTTGACCAGCTTGCAAGTAGCACACTGTCGCATAGAGGGTAATTTTGCCAAGGCCACTTGCTTATGGTGATCATAATCCTTACATGGTTGCAATTCACTTAACACATGGTCTTGAGTCCATGATTTTGGTACATGTTGCCAGATTTCTTTCACTGCACTCGCTGCCACATAATACATTAACGACTTGGGGAGTGCCAATAATTCCTCTGGTAAAACTGTCTAGTTTCTGTTTGCAGACAATGAATTTCCCAATCGCTCTATCGGTAGCATCCGCTTTCTCCATGGTATCGCGTACTGTAGATGTTCACACGTCGCTTGTAGGAATCTCACTGGTGTAATTCACAGGTAAATCTTGAGTTTTAATTTTATTTAACAACTCCCAGCTGGCATTGGTGATTAGCCAATGAAACAATTGCCACACATAGGCAAGGGCTGTATTGGTAATGTTGTCACAGGGACAGCGGTCCATGAGTGTTTGCAGTGAGAGGTAGCCCATGTCCATAACATCAATACATTGATAGTAAGGCGCCAAAAATGGAAGTAGCCAATGACGTTTTTCATTACCTTTTACAAATACCACATGGGCAGAGGACAAGTGGGCTTTCATGACCATGTCAAAATATTTATACGACATGGTTCCTTGATTCCAGTCTAGTTGCATATTATTTTCAATCCACTTTGTTTGTTTACGGTCTTTCTCCCACAGCAAATTAAAAGCATAGGGAGTTTGAGATATCAAAAGGGTAGCTTGTGATATCCAAAAGGTAGAACAAGCGATCATGGCCACTTCTTTAAATATAAATTTATTATCTCTATTTTTAAACCCTTGGCAATTCACAATCAGTGTGCGCAACATGTTCACACTTGTCTGGACCAAGTCCAACTGACCACGGACTATCAATTACTAACGAATCCCCATGACATTGACTTACATCCCATTCTAGTAAACTAAATTAATGTTAGGGTATGACAGGGGACATGAGAAATAATAACAACAATCTATTTTTTATTACATTATTTTATTAGCATAACACGTTTTACATGCTTTTGTCATTTTTGGGATAGGGACAGTACCAACTCATACAACAATACAGTATTTTGTGTTTATAACGTCCATAACATCGATGATGTCCCAATGTCTCTAAACTGGGTGTTTTTGACTGCGAGCTGCTCACCGAAGCACCGTTGATACCATAGAGTCCACATGTATCGTAACTTGCTTTTCATCACTCAGAGGCACAAGTGAGGGTTAGCTTGAAAGGCAGGGTATATTTCCCACCTCCATTCTACACAGGTAGGGGTAGGCAGGTGACCAGCGTTGATGTTCCTGCATGGGTTCATCACTCTCTTCCCATTGGTCTATGGTGATGGCACAAAAGGCACATTTCACTTCATCTCTTGTTTTTAATAATATAAATCAGCGGCTGCCAAAGCTTGAGGGTTTATGAAAGGCACCGTCCACGTCGCGAAGGTCTTGAAACGATGTTCCTCAGGAGTTTAAATTCATGGGTGTGACACCTCTTGAGGCTTTAAAGCAAGGCATGACTGAGCTGCTTGACGTGGGTTGCCCTGTTATTTATAAACTTAAACTCGTCACCTGGTTGGACAGTGGATAATAGTTGACTTGTTTGTGATGAATAATCAAACAGTAGGCCGCGGTATTGGCTGGTACATTGCCATGCGTTTCAAAATCTAGTCGGATGTCAATATTGGATGGCTTGACAGACTCTTCCAAGTAAGAATAGTCAAAGACAATCAGTGGCGCCCTTGCCTTAAACGCTTGGGGTGACAGCATTGGGCTGTTCTCTTTTTGATAATATGACCATCTAAATTCAAAAAAAGTCGTACAGGGGGCCAAACTTATTTTATGAAAAATCCAAATCCAGTCCTTCATAGGGAAACACAGCTCCATTGAGGAAAATACGTGCATTTCTCAATTGCAGGTGATCAAAATGCGTGGCATCTTTGGTTTGTTGATACTTGTGATTCGCTTGAAAACCCACGATAATGAAGAGAGGTCTCTCTGTATAGCGAGCTGTTTTTACAGACCAACTTTGTGTGTTGTTGGTGGGCAATAGCGGGTACTCATGGAGTGCCCAGCTTCTAAATTGCATGGGTTCTTACAATCTTGAGTATGTCCAGTTTTATTGCTATCGTCAAGGGTTACATGGGGTACTTTCAATAGCATGCGTTGTAGTTGAATTTTTGAATCTATGGGTGCATTTTCGGCTCCCTTGAGTGCATTATTATCACTCATGTGTCTCACCAGATAAAGCACTTGCCTTGCGTTGACCACAATGCGTTGGTGATCTTCGGCAAAGCCTAAAAGCAGTTTAAGAGGTAAAAATCCAGTAAAGGTACCATCGGTGTGTACCATCCAGTCATTCGTTGAGTCAGGAAACCAACCTGCCATGCAAAGTGTTTTACCTTCTTCCTCACTATATGAGGGGTATAATTTCATGACACTGGAAATATCCACATTTCGAGTGCTATCCACCACAATATCGTTAATCACGTAGCGCACCTCAGAAATCAGAAAGGCAAAAGCATGTTTGGCTAACTTGTATGTGGTGGGTGTAGAGCCATCGGCTTTGGTAAGCCAACCTTCAATCTGAATGACACTTTCATGCGGTAGGGTGTAAATATCTTGGTTGTTGATAACAAATTGAATTTCATCATTGTTATTGAGTCCAGGTGTTTGAGCTTGATAGGAATGGGGTCAATTCTTACCACCCCTTGTTGCTCCTCGATGTGGTTCGCTACCTCTATGATAGAATCCATTATGGGGGTTATCGTGGTAACCCAAATGCTGTAAAATCTGCTTGTCCTTAGATGTTAACGTGTACTCACGTGGCAAACAACTAACACCATTCCTAGACGGTGTTGTTGCTTTATACACCAACTTCATAGTGGCTTTAGAACCAACTTGTAAGTCACTGGTGTGGTAGAATTTAGTTGAATGAGTTGTTGATCTCTATTGATGAGTCTTAATGTTATATTACTAATACCATAAACAGCTACAGAATGAAAAAGCACCACTGGAGGGTTTTCACGAATAATATAGCCATTGGGCGATGTCACAATAAAGTCATAAAGCGAATGCGATGGTTCTTGATTGGTGTACACTTGGCTAATAATATTACACTTCACCGACACATGATGGTCTTCAATCAATTTCACTTCATTGTCTGATTGATGTTTTTCGTTGGGATCCAACACGCGTGGTTTAAATCCTAGTAAAGTACCAATGGAATCGGGGTGTGTTTTAAAGTCAATTTTGAATGTGGAGAAAATACTGCAGCGATGAGTTTTGGTATTTCCTATAAGTTCAAACTTGTGTGTTCCATCGAGAAATGACTTTAAACCATATTCATTGATTAACACCACATAAATGTGTTCATAAATATCATCCATCGTATATCCACCAGAGTTCAGGGTGAACATTTGTTGTTCACATTTTCACGTACCGTATGTTGTATATTCGATTGTACGTTTCAAGAGAAACAAGTCCCAAACCAAACGGTCTTTCACTCAATTCGATAGGCGGCTAAAAGTCTAGGCTGACTTCAGGACCACGTCCATGCAGTGTAAACGTTTTACTTTCTGTCGACATACCGTTAACGTTTTGCTTATGCTGCGTCTTATATAAAAAAATAAACACAAACATCCACACTCTTGGCTGTAAAATGTTTGCTCACGTTTCACATTATAATATATCTTGGTCCTGTTTCCAAAATTGGTCACTAATTCCATGGGTGGGGGCAAATTCCCAAAACTGTCAAAGTACCATACTCGGGATCCCTCTTTAACATAAGCTACATAATACATTCCTGGTCCTCGGTGATCATCCATATTTACAACAGCACATTCCTGTTTCCAGGATCGTGGTGGCAATTGGTTCCACATAAACACACCTCGAAAATGAGAAAGCTTTAGTTGTTTGGCATTGCTTTCCACTTGTTGATGTGTCAGGGCATGTCTTGCTATGGCTGAGGTTTTTCTTTTTTCGAAATGGCGAAATCCCAAATCCTTGTTGATTAAAGGCTGGCTTTAAATTGGCGTTTCTAGCCCCCATAGCAATCGCTTCCATCGTTTCATGGTGTCGCTGACTTTATTTTAGTAGTTGCTTACCCTGCTGTGCAGCTTTAATGGTTTTCGCCACCACACTGGCACCGCCCAAAAGTGAACCCAGAGCAGCCAGACCGGGCGAATAATGCAGGTAAATATCCCGCTCGTTTTGGAACGGGAATTACTCGACTTTGTTTTGAAACCTGTTGCTGACGATTTGGAATAACACGTCTCTGTGCTGCTCGAAGGGTTTTCTTTATCGTTAACACATTATTTTTTTCATTCTCAAAGGCTTGTCAACCAATGCCTTAACCCTATGCATTGACAATGACGGGGCCTTTTTTTGTCTTAGTCACCACATATCTTTGTTTCACCATGATAATGACCAACAATCTTTCACAAGAAAGTTTAAGTGACAACTAACGTGTCATCCTTATTTCATGGCTGTATATTCAAGTTCCACATAAAGTGGGAAATCGTTTATGGTTTTTCCTGCTTTCTTTTCACCCCATGTGAGCATGAGATGAAATGATAATTCATCACCTACATTAACCATTTGATGGTTATGAACCAACATCATATGACGGTTTATTTCTACATGCAAATGGTTCTCATCAGGCATGGATTGTTTCATGTGAATAGTTCCATCATAGTGTAATCGATAGTGTCTTAAACCTGAAGAAAGCACATACGTTAGGTTGTCATTAACTAGCGGCAAATGGTTCCTGTCATTCACAGGTTTTTCATCTGTCAGGTACACTAAAAATACGGATGGAACAAATTTATAAAGTCTTTTCATTTGGTAGGTGAGGTAGCGTTTGGTGAAGACATCATCATCTTCTTCTGTGTCTTTCACATGAATAATGTGGTGATGATAAGCCGTATAGCCATTCACCGTAAGCTGAGGCACTTTGTCATATAACTCATGCACCTTGTTATCCACATACTTTTTTGTAGTGACGTCTGTAGACACTTGAGGATGTTTCACATGGGTTGACCACTTTCCCTTAAAGTCATAATCTCCCTGTTTAGTGCGTGGCACTACAGACCGATCCACATAGTGTTTATTAGCAGGATCTCTTTCTTGTTTAGGATCATGTATGGGGAAAGACCAAGCTTTGGCCATCAACGCACGTCCAAAGACACCCATCGTCAACCTGTAGTAGGGGTCTACTGTTTCTATGACCAGGCTAGGTTCCATGTATATAGACAACCTGCTAGCCTCTCTAAGCCTTAGTTGATATGAAGATTATTAAGCAGCAAGAGTCATTCCCCGTGGGGGACATGGTTTCCCATCTCTATCCCACATCACGTGAACAACGCCGTGGTTCACTGTTTCCATCTTCCATTCGCTGCATCATTGTGGGGCCTTTCGGGTGTGGAAAGACCAATCTTTTGCTGACGCTCATCACAGCGCCCAATGGTCTGCGTTTCAAAATATTTATATTTTTGCAAAATCTCTCTACCAAGCCCTCTACGTGTTTCTGGATCAAGTCATGTCTGGATTACAAAGTGTGAATATGGGTTATTTCACATTTTCCATGCAAGAAAAAGTTATTGCCCCGGATGAGGTGAAGCCTGATTCACTCATGATTTTCGATGATGTTTCCACTGAACTACAAGGCATCATTCGAAGCTATTTCAGCATGGGTCGTCACACACATGTCGATTGCTTCTATCTTGGACAAACGTATTCTAAAATGTCCACACAGTTGATTCGTGACACTGCCAATGTCATTGTTTTATTTCGCCAGGATGAGCGGAATAGTCGTCACATTTATAATGAACATGTGAATCCTGATATGACCTTTCAAATGTTCACTGATTTGTGTGCCAAGTGCTGAAACAGTCAACGTCATGCCTGTTTGGTCATTGACAAAGAAAGTGAACTCAACCAAGGACGTTATCGCTTAGGGTTTGATCATTTTATTTCTATTTAAGGCACTGTCTCATTCCCTTTGAAGTCAATTGTCAAGACACAATGGCGTTAGCAGAGAGTCAATTGAAAAAGCATATTATTAGAGCAAAAATACTATTCGCTAAAATTTTCGTCAATTGAAACGATCACATGCGGATAATGCTTTGTTTATTCAACAACATTTAGCACCTCCGCTAAAAGCCATGTTTAAACCCTCTTTCAAGCCATCTGAAACGCTACCCACTGTTTTACAAGCCACGCAGACGCTACACGAGGACCCTGTGGAAGAGGAACAGGAAGATTTGACTAGTGTTAGCGAGGTTGAGGATGAGGATGGTAATGATCAAGTGTTTACGCCTCAAAAAAATCCTCACCCCTTGCAGAGTTTTGAAGAAAAAAGAAATCATTGGTCATGGTCGAAACACCTTGCCCTTCCAGATCGTCTCCGTTTTCACAACTCTTGGCCACCCCTCAACATAAAGCTCAACTCAAAAACATTTTAATAAAATATTATGGATCAACACTGGCACCCTATTTCACCGATCTATTTATTGGAAACACAGATACAACGTATGGTGTTCTCTATGAGAATGATAGTTTTAAAATTGGTGATTCATCGATTAAATTTTCTCGTACTAAAGCTGTCATTAAAAACATAAACTATAAATTAACACCAGGACTGTTAAAGCTGCTATTCTCTCGTACACCATCTTCCCATGATTATACGCAACAGGACCTTAGCAAATATAAATCCATTTTATTGGACACCCATGCCCACAAAAGACAGTATGATCCCACTCAACAAGCGAATGCCAATATATCTCAAAAATATAAAACCATCATTGCAAAAATGTTTCCAACCAGTCAAAGTGCTCGTCGAAAAGTGTCTGCTTCGGGAATGACATTTAAACCATTGAAACCCCTTGTGCATGTTACCTACTGGCATAATCTTAATAAGCTCGTCCAGCGGCTACAGCTGATACATGCTTCACGTCAAGCTGCCCATACCGGTCACGATTGAGAAATACAAGAAATTGAACAAGAACTTCGAAATGACAAAATTATTGTTTAAGCCCTCACCCATTAGAATGGGCATTGCTCACGAGTTGCATCGCCCAGCTAGGCGTCACTATCAGCAACTCACGGGGTGTAGATGAACTTTAGCAAGCCAATTTGGAGGAAATTATACCCTATGCTAGTGTTAACAATGGTGTACGCTATATGTTGACAGTCATTGATGTGTATTACAAAATGGCCTTTGCTCAACCTGTGCGTCGCAAGTCTGGCCCACTAGTCACCAAGGCATTTCAACATATTATTCAACAATCCAAACGTCAACCTCAGTTGTTACAAACCGACCAGGGAAAAGAATTTTTCAAGAAGGATTTCTCCACTTTTCTCAAATCTAAGGATATTCACCATTACACCACGTACAGCAATCTCAAAGCCAGTGCGGTCGAGCGGTTTAACCGAACATTGAAAACTCATATGTGGAAAGCGTTTACCGCTCAAGGTTCATATAGCTGGTTGGACTTGTTACCTGAGCTAGTGTCACGTTACAAGGACACCAAACACAGAACCATTGAGACCAAGCCACGACTTGTGACCAAAAATATTCCGCGACTGGATAAACTGTTTAACCCCATAAAACAGCAGACTCTAAACGTCATCGCCTTAAAATCGGGGACCATGTTCGTGTGAGCAAATTCAAGTCTGTCTTCGACAAGGGCTACACACCAAATTGGGGGACTGGAATATTTTGAATTTGTCAAGTCAACCTGAACAGCCCAGTCACCTATTTACTTGAGGACCTCAACCATCAACCCATAAAAGACAGGTTTTATCTCCAAGAACTCCAAAAGCCAGCGTTTCGAAACCATTACCTTGTGGAAAAAATGTTGAAACAAAAAGCAAATAAACTATATGTAAAATGGTTGGGATTTAGCTCAGCCTTAAATTCTTGGATAAATAAATTACATGTTGTATGGAACTGTGCGCCTTGGATTTATTTATTCACTCAAGTTGTACTTAACATATAGTCTTGTGTGTACAGTCCTCAGCTCTACATGTCTTATGAGCAACACATATTTCTTTCTCTCTCCACCTGTGTTCTCTCTTACACCGACCCTCTCCATCTCCTCCCCTTCACCTCCCACCACTGCCAAACAGGATGTGACTTGTTTGCTGTTATCATGCACGTGTACAGCTAACGTCCAAAGTGAACACATGTGCCACGTCATATTACACATGAAATTGCATTTTCTCACGTACGAAGCAAACAGGATGTGACTTGTTAGCTGTTATCGTGCACGTGTACAGCTAACTCCAAGGTCAACCAACACCAAGTTAGGTCATATTACACATAAACTTGCATTTTCTCACGTACGAAGCAAAAAGGTTGTGACTTGTTAGCTTACATGTTGTTTCACAAGGGGTCGGCAATAATGTCATCTCACACGTGCTCACATGTATTTCGTCACTATCCTTTCATATCGTTATCAGATTGTAGTAGTGAGGACTGGCGAACAGCGTCAGTTCAACACACTGCTTTACACACGGACCAGGTCTACCACTGGCTATCGGCTACTGGCTAAAATAGTTACCCCATTATGAATTCAAATAATATCAATAAAAGTGCGGTTAGGCCCTTTGTCAAAATTTCAAAAATACATTCAAAAAAGGGGCGTCATCTCAAGTCCTGCAATACCTCTTACAAGTATCTAGCCTTATTGGTTCACGAGATATAAACAAAAGTGTAGTTAGGCCCTTTGTCAAAATTTCAATAATAGATTCAAAAAGGGAGCATCTGCCCGAGTCCAACGATACCGCGCAGGTCAAAATCCCATCATAGGTTCAGGAAATATCAACAAAATTGTAGTTAGGCCCTTTGTTAAATAGGTTTGGTTAAGTCGACTAGACTAGGTTAGCTTGACTAGGATAGGTTAGGTTAAGCCATGCTCGCCAGCTTTATTTGAAAAGCGCGCCATGTAAGTCGTTGCGCGCCGCCGCCATCTTGTATGGAGGAATGTGGAGGTGGAGGTGCTAGAACTCTTACAAAACCACTACTGCACAGTTTTTGTCCTAGAGACTTAAAACTTGGTTTGGGGGTAGAGGGGTAACAGCCATCAATTTATGTCAAACAAACTTTTTTGTAGAATTCCTAGTTTACAAAATATAGCCAATTTCAAAATTGGACTTTTGGGGGGAAAAAATAAAAATATATATAAACTTTTGTTCTAGCGATAAAGAACATAGAGATCATTCGTTTGAACCATTGCACAACGTTCTATCATGTTTGGTTTTCAAAATATGGCCTATTTTCAAAAACAAACAAAATTCTTTTTATATATATATATATATATATATATAACAAGTGGTCCATAGGAAACGGGGCGTCACCCCAAGTCCTACGGCACCTCATTTGTCAAAATGCGACCGTGGGTTTGCGGGAAATCAAATATTACATGGCTAAGCGTGGCCGACGAGAAAGACAGGCCATGGCGCGGATCTGTGACGTCAGAGGAGTGGTGTCGCTCGCTCGCCTCGCCGCATTGATTGCACCAAGGTATTCTCATCTATAGAAGCCTACCAATAGCCGAGTAATTTGTTAGTGTGAATTTAAGGATACTCAAAAATAAAGTTAAAAGCTGTGGAAGAAATCCACCCCTATCACTAGCTCAAAACCTTAGAGCAGTAGAATATTAAGCAGTGTAATACAAACGTTGAATGGATGTTCCAGTTTATGCAGATATACAAAACTGTACATATTATCCTCTTATCTTCGTTCATCAATAAGTTGTTTCCATACCAGTTTACATGTAAGTTTAACTTTAAAAGCAGCTGGAATTTAAAAAAAAAGAAGAAGAAACAACCAAGCATTGCATTAGGAGAAAGTATCCAGTGCTTCATTTATTGCAAGGGAAGGGTCATTCATGCCCCAAAATAATAAAAATGAATATAAGAAATTTGAGCCAACACTCGTGGTTTTTAGCATTTTGCTTTTTTGAGTAGGCCTACCAAAAGACAATCATTTTCAACAACAAAAATTTAATGCATAGGACTACTTCAGATACATATATGAATTGCTGAGATTATACTTACCTCCTTTAGCAGAGAGCCTTTTATCTGACACCAATCCCCTACAGTGCCAGGTTTACTTCTTGTGGCAACTACTATCATGATGGACATGTTTAACGGTTCTCTCCCGTTCCCAGTTAGGCTTAGGTCAAATTTATGGTTTTATGGGCTCAAGATTTTTATAACGAAGTATATTACTACAAGTGAAGGACCTTGGAAACTTATTCATTGTGAGTTAATTCAGTGGATTGAAATGTCGTGGATATCAGCCCCATGCACTTATGTGTGTACTGTACTTGTATTAGAAAAGGATGTGGTAGTCGTTTTCAGTTAGCTTTTATTTACAGTTGAGTTGGGAAGACACTTCCAGGATGCAAGGAGTGGGATTCAAATCATTCTGTCAACAGCCTTTGTGCGAAGCTTTGAAGAATAAATCCTATATCAGGTTTCAAATAATCCTTCGCAAAGCAGGTCACCTGGACAAGAAGCCACTTTACTTACCCCTACTCTATTTAGGTGGAACTGTTCCATTTATTAAAATTAAAGAAAGACCATACTTGACATTGTAATTTGGATCTATGCTGGCTACACGGACATGGTATCTCCCTCCCAATAAGATGTCCAAGATCTCCACCAAACGTCAAACGAGACCCTTCAAATTATTCAAATGAAAGCATTCCTCAACTTTTAATTATTTTTTCTTATTTTTTGTTTCACCCTGGTGGTCTGGGGATGAAGAATTTTATAACATACCCAGTCCCCCCCTACCCCTTCTTCCCATAAAATATCGTATACTCCTCACCACATCCATTCCCCCTGAAAAAGAACATGGGCATCCTTGCAGGCCACATGGAAAATAAGCAGTTAACAGTACTACACACTGGGTAAATCGGTTTGAAATGGGTAAATCTAGAGCTTTAACAGAGAATTCTGGATGTGGTGATTGGTAGGGCCCTGGAGTACAAAACTATACTTGTATCTTCAAGAACACTAGCAAATTGCAAGTAATCTTCATCCAATGACACAGTAATGTTTACACTTAATTATAATAAGCACACACAAAATGTATTACAGACATTATTTTATTTAGGACATTGGTTATAAATATAAGCATCTCAAGCACATTAACACATTGTCTGGAAGAATCTTAGAATGTAGAAAATGAAGTTTGCAGGTTTCACCAAGTAGACTATAAAGGTGATATCTTGCTGATCTTGGATATATTACTGGCGATTATTAGGATCTAATATCCTCCAGCTATTAATATTCTCAAAAAATCCTGCACTGCACATAGGGCCTACAGCCATTATACCCTGCTGATGATTCATGATCTCTTCAGGATTTTAAATTTTTCTGACACCATTTCCCAATCTCACTGGAGCTTAGTGGGTTACAAATTCATCGTTACAAAGATGCATGAACACAATTTGAGGACTGGACATGTCTAACTTGCTTCCAGCTGCCTTGCTACTGTTTCCTTATGCAGTACAAAATCACTATCAATTACATTGGTATCTTGCAGCCTTGGCAACGATAGAGTCTTCTATTAACTCTTGTACTATTTTCATCTCTAATTTATCTCAACAAAACAAGCCTGCCAACTTGTGTCAATAGCTTTAATGTGGACATGGAATGGAATTTACACTTACAAAATTCCCCTAGACACAAAATGGCATCATCCATGACAACGTGGACAACACTTAGGGTTTAAACGCTGCATACATGTTAAATTCTATGTGTTATACTCTGATTTACAAAAGATGAACGGTGCAAGCTGCCATCCGCTTGAATGGTGAGGTGAGGAGTGGAGACAAGAGGGGTAACGGTGTCCATAGCAACAGCGAGCAGTGTTGCAATGAATGCCGACACAGCAGTGAGCACATGGTTTGACGCAGTGTTCTACTGTGAACTAACTCGTCACTGCCATTAGTAATATCCCGAGTATATATTGAAGTGCATTTGCTTATTCTTTCATAGGCTACAGTAAGCGTTATCGTTCTGTTTTTGTTGGAAGCGTGTGTATATACAGATTTTGAGTTTATTTCTTTTATTTGCATCATCGTGTCTATTTTCGTTGTGTAAAAATGGCATCGGTACATGCTCGCGGAAGGCCCAGGATCCATTCTCTGCGACAGAACAACTTCAGGCCGTAGTGTGACTCTCCATAGCCAAGTAAAGGAGATGGTATGTGCGGTGAAGAATTTTATGGAGGAAGAAGAGGAAAATATGCGCTTACGGGAGGAACCTCTGATTCCATTTGTTCAGGTGCGGAAAAGAACTGCCAAGACTCTTGGTGTGAGTGAAATCACTGCATACCGAGTGACGGAAAGGAAGTTCCTGTCTGATGATGCTGGCCCGTCTAAACTATCAACTCCAGGGAAGAAGAGGCATAGAGAAGGGGTGGTCACTAATTTAGATGGCTTTCAACAAGATGCTGTTAGACGGCATATTTATAGCTATTATTTTAGGAAAGAAATTCCAACATGTCGCAAACTTCTTGTTTTTGCTCAGAGAGGCACAATTATTTCAAGGAAGCCTTTCTTCACTGAAAGTGTTGCACGATCTGGGATTTAAATATAAGAAAATTAATGGGGGGAAGGTGATCATGGAGAGGCCAGATATTGTGGCTTTGAGGTGTCAGTTCCTACATGAAATGGGGAGACCCTACTGAGTTGTAGGCCAAAAATTACAAACAAAAAACCAAAATCTGGTTTCATGTCCTAGAAGTTACCTATCACTTGGGGCACTTAAATATACATTTGTTTTTTAAGTACGGCCATTTTTAAATACCTTACGGGGGCTTTTAAAGAACACGTGCTTAGGTCTTGAAATGGGCAACGCCTACTTCCTAGAACCAAAAACCCCTCAATTTTGTTGTAATTTCATACTCTTGGCCAATATTATCATGCCAATCATCTGAATACAAGCTTATGGTGCCATCTGTTGGTAAATTTATCAGTTATGAGTAGCCTAGGCAATGTTTGTCAAGTGTGAAACTTTTCTTAGAGCATTATTCTTACTTTTCTTACCGTACATGTTATTTTCTTATCCCATATAATTTTTAACTGTATGGCATTCACTAAAAGAATATCATTACTATACACATGCACATATTTAACATCGAACAGAAGTATTTTGGTTTGTAGTAAAGTATAGGCCATTTTGGATACATGGTGGAACCATGCGTCTTTGTTTATTTTGATGGTCAGTGGCTTTAGTGAAGTTTATTCGCAAGAATTATATTTTTATTGGTTTACTGTGAGTGGTGGAACTTGTGTAAGTTAATGGTATTTTAGAGATTTGTGTGCAGTTTATTAGATGTATTCTGTATCTAGTCGATGGCGTAAACCGAAAGTCCGTGAAACAAAGAAATGGAATAGTGCTATTTAGAATGTTGACAAACAGTGGGGTGATATTACATGTGAAGTTAAGTAATGCAAGTTCAACAGCTGCAACTACTTCTTCTGCCAGTGTCAGAAAACTGGAATAGGCCTATTTTAGTGAGGAGAATACTGTTTGACCTAGTGTTAATGACAAGCACATTCTCATTCATATATGGGTGCCCTCCAAAATTTGTTTACAGACCTGTGTGGTGAATGTGGCAGTAAATCTTCGTGTCAACATCAGGGAGAAAGATGGGTTTAGTAATAAGTTACCTCTGAAGTGTGGGAAAAGTGATTTGTAAACTCAGGGAAGTCTTGATGCAGGAAATTCCACTAAAATACTGTATTTTTTAATAAAGTTAGCTTTTTCTCAATACCATATTTTTCAGCATTTTAAATGTTCCAGTTGCCTGCGTTTTGATCCCATTACCTTCAAACTTGGTTTTCACATACAACTTTGTGGTCTTAATAATGTGTGGAATTCATTTAGAAAAATATTAATAACTTTCAGAAATATTTAGGTTCAAATTTGAAAAAAAATGACATATTTTAACAGAACAACAGGTCATTCTAAAAAAAAAACATTTTAATAATAAACCATTTGCACTGATTTTAAAAGTAATACCAATTTTTATTTGTAGACCATTGATGATCATTCCATACAAGTTTTAGATTGATAACTTTAAATTTGATGTACCTGGGACATTTTCAAAATTTGCATATTTATTACATAAAATGTTATAATTTCTAAATGACTGAACCAAATAGCTCCAAAGTTTAGAATTCCCTTAATTATGCTCACTTTAAAGAACCTACAAAATTTGGTGAAAATTGGGTGAAAATAGGCTACTGGAAAATTCAAAACTTAAGTTAATAGGGCAAAAATGTTATGGATATTGTGTGGTTAGGTGAAATGTGGGTCAATGCTGGTCACACAGTGTCTAAGGGTTGGAGTGACAACTCAGTTCAGGGGACAAGGAAGGGCCGTCAGGCAGAGGGGGTCGATTTATTATTCTACATGCCGGGCAATCACACGGCTTTGTTAACAATACACTTTTGCTCTTTAGGTCGAAAAGAACTGGTGATTTCCATGAAGACATGGACTACAACTAGTTTTTAAAATGGTTCCAGGAACAATTGTTACCCAACATCCCTGAACACAGTGTTATTGTAATGGACAATGCTTCGTACCACATAGTACAGATAGAATAAGCTCCAACAACTTCAAGTACGAAGCCGCGAATGTTGGAATGGCTCGACCGCCATCATGTAGCCTACCATGCGACAGCTCTCGGACAAAAGGAATCCTTCTCGGTAGTGCTGAATAAACATAGAACGAGCGATAACACTCTATATAATACATGAATTAGCCAAAATACCCTATAAAAGGATGAGAAATAAATCAGGAAGCAATGTTTTAATAGATGTTTCCTCCTCCACTGTCTGTGACCCACCCAGCCATTCCAAATATAGCGAAAATTACAGCAGTGAGCGGCATTGTTCAAATCAATCATCAAAAAAAGTACCATAACAGTACTGCCAACCTCGCCCTTACGGTACTATGTGAAACAAAAAAGTGCCCAATTCAGTCTCTAGTGGGCATCATTTGTTCGCAACACTCAGTTCACGACTCTAATTATGCTAGTGTGTGCAATATTTCGCATCTCTGTACGGCTGAAATGAGTGTTTTTTGTTATCTGCTCAGTAATAACTATGCAGTATATCGCTCTCCTGTAATATGTATGTCTATTTTTTTCCGCACAACTGTGGTTTTGACAAAGGTTACAGCCTAACGTGCCCAGATCAATGGTTTTGTGTCAACCATGCCCCGCTAGCAGCGCGCGGCCAAGGCTGCACCTACACCTGACCATTCTTACCTTCACTTTGTCCAATCCAATGGTTTTTGACAATGGTTACAGCCTAACGCACCCAGATCAATGAGTTTTCGCAATGGCTACTGCCTAACGTGTCCCGATGATTCTTTTTTTATCAACAGTGATTTTGCATCCCACTTCTTTTTATCAACAGTGATTTTGTATCTCACATGTGTGCCTCGATGCGTGCTGCTAGAGTGAGCCTTGATGACGGTTAAAAGAGATCAAGTGCTATCGAAGCATGGCAGCTGTTTTTAAAATAGCAAAAAATAAAAACACATATTTACGTACTTTAGCACATATATGAGGTTCAGTAGTAAGTTTTAATTAGGGTTCCTAATTTCAATACGTAATATTGCCCAAAAAATGAAACAAGGACACAAGGAATGTAAAAGTACATTCATGTCTGCTACAAGTGTATAAGCCGCGTTCCACTTTCATTCAGAATTAATATCCTTCTCAACCTTATACAGCAGCGCAAGCCTAAATCCATGTAGGCTACCACGTGGATGAACTGGCGAGAAAGCATGGCCATGAGATCATCACGCTGCCCCATATCATTGCCACTTCAATCCTATAGAAATTATATGGGGTCAAGTGAAGGGTTATCTAGCACGGCATAATAAGAATTTCACACTCCGTGAGGTTGAGAAGCTTACCGTTTAGGCTATTAGGGAAGTGACTTCATAAAACTGGAAGCGTTTTGTGTTAATAGTGCAACGAGAACTGGATGAGGCTACGAAACGTGAATGTATACTCGATGATGGGGTAGATTGGTTCATCGTTTCCCTGGAAAGCAATTCCAGATCCAATTCAGACACAAGTGACGAAGAGGGGGCTATGAAAGGAATAGACCCATAATTAAGTTAGTAGCAGCTAGAGCGATTAGGCAACTAAAAATTCCCCTAAACTCGCGTGCATCGCAATGTTTAATTGACCCTTCACACGAATATGGCTGACACACCACAGATCCCAGTATTTGTGTCTTCCTGGAAGCTTCTTGGAATGTTATGAGTCATGATCTGCCTCAGTGGCAACGCAGCATTTCCTCACGTGTTAGCTTTGACAGCTGCCAGCGCTCATTATTGGTACCGGCAATACAGAGTATTCTTTGCGTACAAACACAAACCTAACCCCAGACCTCCTTGCTTGTACTACTAACAATAATTTTGGTCCAGATAGTCGCCTAACCAAGTAGCGACCAATGGCTTTGTCTCGCCATGGCTTTAGAAGAGTACAGTTCAACTTTTCCATTAAAATGAACTACGGTAAAAGTAATTTATGAACATTCATGATCTTTCAAGAAATTATTCTTCTTTAGACTGAGATAGGCTACTCAATACTCCCAATAATGTCAAAAGTACTCAAATCAAACTTACCAAGCAACTTTTGAAGATTCGATGGATGAGGCAGATAAATATGACCACTCCGATGTAACTTTTTGTACACTGATGACAAGTGAACATATTATATGGAAGCTGCCAAGAGTAACGTGTCTCCACTGTACCTACGATTGTTTGCCTAACATCTAAAAAATTAACTTGCTCTATTAAAGACTATAATGGTGTGCAATCATCACTCGAAAAACTTCTCTGTAGGATGTTCACAGGAGCATTCACTGCTGACAACTTTCTTCCATTTTCATCGCACTCAGAATTTTCAATGAAATGAAGTAGGCTAGTTCATCAAATGAATTTTTATCAGTAATGCAAAGAAAGTTTTGTGGAACTTAATGTTTGGGAATCTGCAACCCATTGACAGCCAGCTCAATGCTGAGGTTATTTAGAATACACACAGAACCTGTAATTATGGGCACTGCATCACTCAAATTCTTCAAGCACTTCACCAACTTGTCTTCTGTCTTGATATGTGTCCATTCCTGCTTAAATTTATTCCTGTTGGAGGAGAAGTGTTCAGATATATCCGATAGACTGTGCACAGAATTCTCTTCTTCGTAGTGGCTGAAGTCTTCCAAGCTCGCTTCTATGGCTTTATCCGAGATTTTCTACCTCTGCATCACACAGTCTTCTAGAAGAAGGCCCAGGAGTGGATAGCTATCCTGGCAAATTCGAAAATATTGAAGATACTGCATCAGGTTTCAACTTCGGATAACTCCTAGCAAATGTCTTTATTTCCCCATCAACTTGCTCTGTCCTGATAACAGAGCTATCAGGAAAATGTTTTATACAAATTATAGGCTTGCTCACTTTAGAGAAGTCAGTGGGAATTTTTCTAGGCCATATATTTCCTAATTTTTCGTCCTTTGGGAGAGAAAATGTAGAAACATTTTCATGCTGAGATCTGTAATTGTTCTTACAGCCAGCCACATTACAGCATCTCGGCATTTTGATTTCCTGTAAAGAGACACATTCATTAAATATCTAACTTTAACTCAGATAATTAACTTAGCATGCATTCTAATAGTCCTTAACATCCACAATATTAGGCTAACGAAGTTCGTACATAACCTGCACCACACGTGCGTTTGATTAACCTGTATCATTAATGAGAAATAAAGTGTTAACACTTACCCTGTAGGCTACGTGATTATTGCAGCTACATGATGCACCACAACACAAGTTGGATGTAAAGTTGGACATTACACTTTATAAAACACTAACTATTCTCACACTGCTATTCACAAGGAATTCACAAGTCGACTCAACCAGGGTCACTACATCGCCTACGTCACAGACAAGATGGCTGTTCGCACTGGGGCCAGTATCTTTCGTCGGCCACGATGGCTAAGAATGTGACGTCAGAGAGAGTGGTGGTGGGGATTTAAACCGGCCCTAGTTTGTGAGCATAAAGCTTCTAGCCTCATAAAATCTTCCGTTTCTAGCACTTTCCTACACATAATTATGTGATTGGCATCTAAAATTGCCTGTCCTTCAACGAGAGCCCGTCTAGAATTGCCAGCAACAGTCAATACATAGATGAAATCACCCTTGCATCCACCATTTTGTAGCGACCGACCTGCCACCTACTTTGGAATGAGTTCGCGAATATGAATCATTGGGTGCAATTTTCATTGTTGTTACTTCATTTGAAGTAGGTCTATGTGGTTATCAATATCCTGACGACTTCATTCATTTTTTACAATACCGGTAGCCTAATGAGGTATTATGCCATTAAATGCAACATCCTATCAACTGATATCACAGGAGGAAAAATATCACCTATTATCATTATTAATATACTGGAAGAGAATAATTACTAAAAGATGACCGTAATAAGGCGGGGGAGAGAAAGGAAGGAATAAAAAAGTAACGGGTGGGACGGAAAAGGGATGAGGGGGGGGGGGGGGGACCAGGGACGGGGAGGAAGGAGGGCAAGTGGTGGAGAGATCGCGCTCGAAAGTGCATCGCCGCGCCATCCTACGCCGTCTCTTGAATCTATTTGCACCGAGCAATAGGTTGGCGTCAAACTTTTACATGAATATGCATCTCTATCTATTATATCCTCTTTGGGCTGCAGTCTCGACTCTCCGCGACTCCGTTCGCAACCCATCCCTAGCCACAGATTACCTTACTACAGATGGCAGACAGCCATGCTAATTCTTGGCACCTAAGACTTCAGCGCTGTCTGGTGTATAACTGCCGTACTAGTAGACGTGTAGCACGGCCGTGCGTGTAGCCTACCCCACCCCTAACCCTCATTCCGCTAAATTCTCGTCCTAAATGCTCTGCCCACGTTTTTAAGTGTGGAGTAAAATATGATCTGCAAGAAATTAATCACATTCAAAATACCAATAACAGATTTTTTTAAACAATACCAAAGTGGGAAATTGTGAATTCAAGAACTCTGAAATGAACAATCACAGCATTTAGGACATGACCTCATCAATAATTTACATGTTTACAATTCTTTCAGATGCAATTGGAGCATATTGCATTGGTGACAAGAATTAGGCTACTACAAGGCCTGAAGCATATTATTACTCAGCTTAAAAAAATGGTGCCTTCCAATTAAACACAGTAGGCCCAATTATAACCAATTAGTTCCGAGAATAAACAAGAAAGGAAAAGAACTGGGAAGGGAGAATATTCATATCTTAAAATGCTTGATGCTGTTAGCAATAACAGTCAACTTTTAAGAGAGAATGCTAAGGAAACAGGAGGTGTAACCGGATCCTCATCACACTAAAATTGTTAGTGTAATTAGTGCCAAATTAATTAGTTTCAGAAAAATAATTGGATATCACAACATTTCTATACAGTAGTTCATTTCATATTCCCTTTAAAATATATCCAGTTCACCAATTTTGAAGGGTGAAATACAGTAAGTACATCAAAAAATATCATGGCACACTAATACAGTAAATTGGACAAGTCAATCAGCTACTTAAAAGAGAACGCAGACTACTACGGAAGATCTTGGGCAACAGATGGGTTGACGGACAGGTTCGACTGATATCAAATAAAGAAGTATACAGAAAGATGGAACCGATAACAACAGCAATTAGAAAATGAAGATTGCTGTTTTATGGACACATCTTCCGTATTAATAATGACCGGCTCACAAAGAAAATCTGGAATTTTCTTAAACCTAAGATCTCCAAGTTGAAATGGTTCCAAGAGTGTGAGAAAGATATGAGACAGGTGTGCATTACGGAGGATAAAATCAAAGACAGGAATAGTTTCAGAAGGATGTTGAAAAGCTATCAGGGTTTTATGGTGGAGGTGGAACCCAGAAGACGAAGAGGCCCTTTGACAGAGTAGCGGAGGAACAAGCTGATAGATGGGCTCAAGAGATACTGGCAAAATGTCAAAGCCGGCAAACGAATAAGACGCAGACACTGAAATGAGAGTGGTTGTTAACACGCAGTCCATAGAGGCTCAAGTCGACAGTAAAAATAAAATAAACAAGAAGTTCCGTGAAGAACTATACAGCCTACTTTTCATGCCAATGATTATTCTACAAAATATGAACCTATCTAGAATAATGACGAAATTAAGTTGGTAATATCGAAATATCTAATTAGTTCAAAATATACCTGGTATAATGTAGCCTAATAGAGCACTACAGTTGGCAGCCCTGGTGACTGAATATATTCTTAGTTCCATCTGTTAAGGTACAGAATACAAAATTTGGTTGAAGTCCAATGGACATTACATGCAGTTAGACACTGGATCTATCAGCACGCGTAAAAGCATGTTGCCAACAATACCATGCGTGTGCTGGTCTAAAATAATCTGAAATATTATGATATCTCGTTGTGCCAATTTTGGATGAAATCCATTTGTTAGTATAGAAGTTACATGTATTTTAAAATTGGACATATCAGCAGGCATAGAATCATGTTGGCAGCACTGACTTATATTAATTACTCCAAATTATCTAAGAGGGTCAGGTGCTATACGTGTGCAAAGTATAGAGCTGTTGGCTTGCATACTTTCTGATATATTGATATTAGGGTAAAAAAAGACAGCATTTATTAACAGTTGGCAGCCCTGATTGCTCTTAACAATACTTATAGTCATATCTGTTATGGTACACATAGCACATACGAAATTTGGTTGAAATCCAACTGATAGTATAGATGTTGCATGTATTTAAAAATTGGTACTATCAGCAGGCTAATAATCATGTTGGTATAACTGACGTATATAAGTTACTCCAAATTAATCTAAAATGTCAGAATATACGTGTGCATAGTTTAAAACTGTTGGCTTGCATACTTTCTGATATATTGGTATTTGGATTTAAAAAATAGAGAGAGCAATTATGAACAGTTGGCAGGCCTGGTGGCTCTTAAGAATACGCTCAGTCATATCTGTTTATGTACAGATATTACATACAAAATTTGGTTGAAATCCAATTGATAGTGTAGAAGTTATATGCATTTAAACATTGGACCTATCAGAAGGCTTAAAATTATTTTGGCAACACTGTCATGGTTGGCCTCTTGGAAATTAAACTGAAATAGTATTATCTACATGTGTGCCAATTTTGGAATAGCTCCCATGCATACCTTGCAAGATATCCAACATGGAGCTCAAATTTCTAGTGCGTTTTTTCAGCAGTTGGTAGCACTGACATCATTTTCAAATATGGACGAGAGATATTCCGGTGCACATCTTTACTCATACTAAATTTGGTTTTGATTGCTGCAGCCGTTTAGGAGTTGATAGGGGGGGACACACACACAGCCAGACAGACGGACAGACAGACAGACAGACAGACAGACAGACACACATTTTCCCGGATCGATCTCATAAGTCTACTTTTTCCTCATTTTTGCAAAATGTGAAAAGTAGGCTAAAAATCTATGACATGCTGTGAAGGGGAAAGAAGAAATAGGACTTTCAGTGAAAAACAAGAAACACACTCAATACTGCTCGAAATCATCATGTTTTATTTAAAAAGTTGTCAACGAAGAAAAAATAACAGGGAGAGCCAAAATCAAACTTAGCAAAAATACAGTAGGCTAATCAAATCTGGTCCTTTTAAAAGTATGTGTTGAGGCATGTTCTTCTTTCTTGCCAAGGTATAACAGTAGACTACAGCACATGATAATGGACCTATTACCTCCTTGACACCGATGAACCGCAAATTCCTACAACACATGCAAGTTTGTATCTTGAAACAGTTAACTTAATAAATGTGTAATGCTTGAAATGGAGAACTTGAATTTGCTGATATGTGTATGTTTGCACCTACTATAACTACATTTTAAAAGAATCTCTTATTGTAGAATCATTGTGTTTTTGATATTAATTCATTTAGGGCTTTTGATAAAATATTCATTTAGCCCCATGTATTTGTAAGTGTGTAGGATTTGTATGATAATCTGTGTTATTGTGGCATCTGTAGTAGTGTGTATACTTTCTGTAATTCAGATGAGGACTGGGAAGGAGGCAGCCGTAGCCTTAATTTAGGAACATTTATTTTTAAGAATCTTTAATAATATGTACAAAAAAGAAATTAAAATCCCAACAGGAACAGTTACAACTTCCCTGTCCACTCAGCCAAGATATTCTGCAGATCTCTCCTGTGGGCCTCAACATTATTTTCTTTTATTCCTTTCATGATGGAACTCCGGTAGTACCTTATTTCAACTCCTGGGGCACCTCGCCATGCCTGTCCCTTATAAAGCTACACACACTACTACAGTCATCACGTAATTGGAGCAATTTTACCCACACCCAACTGCACGGGGCTGATGAGCAAGATGTCCCAAGCCCATAAAATGAATTAACAGCAGACAAAATCACGTCATGATGTTATTTTGTGTTGTGTTGGATTCTGACACACGTCATGCGTTTGACACAGTGCCATTTAATCTCATGAATAGGAATGAATGAATATGACTAGTCTACTTGTTTACGGATTTACAGGAGGCAGTCGTGACTTTATGATAGGAATTACCTAGGCATTTGTATTCAGTATGTGTGGGAACCCATGGTAAACCACCTGCTGGGTGGCTAAGCGGAGAATCGAACTTTCCCGGTTTACCTCACCAGGTTGTGTGTACCCCGTTTTTACCCTCAGACTAGAATTAGATTTCTTGACAGTCAGGAATCAAACATGGACTCCAGAAGTGACAACCAAGAACTACACCACCTGGTTGGCCACATTTATTTTTAAGAATAATATGTACTAAAAAGAAATTGAAATTCCTACAGGAACAGTTACAACTTTCCCTGTCCACTCAGCCAAGATATTCTGCAGATGTCTCCTGTGGGCCTCAACATTATTTTATTTTATTCCTTTCCTGATGGAACTCCCGAAGTACCTTACTTCAACTCCTGGGGCACCTTCCCATGCCAGTCCCTTATACAGCTACACACACTACTACAGTCATCACGTAATCGGAGGAATTCAACCCACACCCAACTGCACGGGGCTGATGACCAAGATGTCCCAAGCCCATAAAATGAATTAACAGCAGATAAAATCACGTCATGATGTTATTTTGTGTTGTGTTGGATTCTGACACACGTCATGCGTTTGATGTCCGACCACCAAATACGGCGGCCATCTTGGATTGCAGTGTCAGGTCCGGTAGTATAGAAGGTCCTGACCAGAGCCAAGGCATTCTTCGTTCATCCACAGAGTGGCAGCACTGGTCACACGAAATGAGAACGTGGCCGGTGGCTCCTTCTAGTCTCTGCGATAGCATTTTAGAGGGAAACGCTCAAAGCAAACGGGGGGAAAATAGAGGAAGCTATCAGCAGTTCCCGCCTGAAGGTTTTTTAACACTCCCAACTTACTCTTGAGTGTTTCTGAGTGAATGCTCCTGTATGTTTCTAAATATTTTAATTCTTTAGAGGGGGGATGGGTTACACACACAACTAATTTCCTCCACCAGCCGCTACTGAGTACGAGCTGTGACTGGCTTAGACATTGGCATCCTACGTGTTGAAAAATATTGTAAATAAAATACTACCTATAGGTATATCAACCGTTACATTGGCATACAATAAATCAATTATATATATATTTGTCTTGTATCTATCTCGCTGTTACAGAAAATCATCCACAGAACCTAACACTATTACCAAGAGTATGAAATAAAAATTGGCAGATAAGGGTGGGGTTCTCGGGCCTTTAGTACTATAGTTTTATAGGTAGGCTAAATCACGAGTTTCAAAGCAGAGAGAAATGGGTCACTATTACAGTAACCTATTCTGAATTGGGAGTCTCAAACATGACCTATAAATGAAATAACTACAAGTAACTTACAGAATACAAGACTTTAGCCCTATTTCTGGGATGGACGAAGTGAATTAGAAAGGCAATACATAATACAAGGCGAAGAGTCCTTTAAAACAAATTGTTTACTGTGATACTGGAAGAAACAATACAACACTATGTGGAAATAGTTCTAGCCTGCACCTATTTGTTAATAAAAATTCATTTGATTTCACTCAGATCTCTGTTGTAGTGGCTTAGTATATGTGGACTTTGTAACTTAATAGTACATTATGCAACGAGCCTATAACGGCAATAATTATGACACGAGTATGTTTATAAAACTTGCGTAGCGAGTACCATTATACCATTACAGTATAGGAAGGAAGAAGGAAGATTGTAGTTTTACGTGACCGTGAATCTTGTGATTATGAGCCACGGGACCTCCTTTTTACGTGGAATCCGAACTACAGTACAGGGCATTTCACTTCGAAAATCTCACATGCATTGACCGGGAATCGAACCCGGACCGCCTTGGTGAGAGGCATACAACTAGACCGCTGAGTTGCATGTGACTGTTTATGTTCGACGATTATTATAACTATTTTATGTTCGAACATAAATATTCATAAATATCTGTCGATATTTCGCCAGTTTTATGTACTGAACAGAGCGCATGGGACGCAGAGAATACCTTGTATTTGACCATGGCCTCCTGGAATACCTCACTATGACACTCGCCACACAGTGAAATTTAAATAGGGGGCCATGGAAATGAGCGCAGGTGCGATGCTACCCTAACCTAATTGGTCACACAACTGTTTCTTGAGCTCCGATTGGTGGGAGAAACTGTATCATAATGAAAACTTCTACTATAATGAGCCTCATTATAGTACAGTTTTCTGACATATAATAGTACATTATGCTACGAGCCTATAATGGCAATAATTAAGACACGAGTATGTTTATAAAACGAGCGTATACGAGTTTTATAATTTCCATACGAGTGTCTTAATTACCATTATAGGCGAGTTGCATACGACTGTTTATGTTCGACGATAATTATTATAACTATTTTATGTTCGAACATAAATATTCATAAATATCTGTCGATATTTTGCCAGTTTTATGTACTGAACAGAGCGCATGGGATGCAGAGAATACCTTGTATTTGACCATGGCCTCCTCGATTACCCCACTATGACGCTAGGCCACGCAGTGAAATTTAAATTAGAAGGCCTTGGAACTCAGTGCAGAGGCGATGCTATCCTTGCCTAATTGGTCAAACAACTGTTTCTTGAGCTCTGATTGGGGGGAGAAACTGTCCGATAATGAAACCTTGTACTATAATGAGCCTCATTATAGTACAGTTTTCTGACATATAATATTTACATTTCGACATCATCGAACATAATATTTACATTTCGCCAGGGTCGAACATAAAACATATTAACCAATCTTCTTAACACTGTTTTATGACTTAACACCCCTTCAAAAATGATGAGTATTTATTTTAGTAAGACACAGAAGCTTATTTATTAATGTGATGGACATCTATGATTGATGCAACCCATAAGATTGTCTCTCTCACCTTTCAGTAAATAACTACAATTTTAATTCTGCTATTAATGTAACTAATCCACATGTGAGTCCACTTGGTACCATCACATGGATCACTAATACCCACAATCCCTCCAAATTGCTTGATATTTGGCAAGGGGGTGGAGGTGGGAGGTATCCCTCCCCCAACAGAAAAGAAAAGATCGAACCACATATTAGGCCTATACACATTATCCAATAAAAATCATTAATTTCATTACCGGTAATTCAAGGTTTTGGACCAAGAGATCTTACAAAATTTATGATTAGGCAGTGGCGTAGCTAGACTTGAAGGGGCCCCGGGGCAAGAAGTTGAAATGGGGCCCCCTCACTATCTTTTGAAAACCTGACCTAACTGCAGGCCTTTAATATTAATAATGTTCGAAGATAAGAACTTGTCAAAGTGACTTTATGCACTTTTCGAATTCCTCCCCACTTGCCACTTCCCATTTTCTAGAAATATTTAATTTATACATTGGCTGTTGGCTCCATAAAATGTCCTATATAATTATGATAAATAATAGCTATCGCTTTTCAATTTCAGAAATTGTGATATCGTAATAAGAAAAATAAGAAAAATGTATTTCGACTCTACATTGCATTTTATACGTATTTTGAACCTAAACTATATCTTGTATGTATTTTTCAATCTCTTCCTTTTGTATTTTCCTTCTAAATTACCCTTTGTAAGCAGTTCCCCTCTACTTTTTTGTAGGGGCTGATAACCTAGATGTTAGGCCCCTTAAAACAACAATTATCATCATCATCATAATCAATATAATGGGACATCCTTTCGTCACGAACAATACACTATTTTTGCGGAACATCATGGAGACTTGTTGCATCATGGACACTTACAACATTAAGATGGGACATTAAACGGAAAGGAGACATTATGGCTGAGCGAAGCGACGGTCCTTAGTTGAATCACGAGTGAGGGGCGTGCCCATTCGAAGGGAGACATCTGGCGTCGACGATCCTCATGAATATTAGGGTATACGTCGATCTTTCGTGAAGTCTTCGCGAATGCTAGGGTACTCACCGATCTTTGAAATTTGGATATCAAGCAGCTGTTTCAACCACCAGGTATCGTGAGTGTACATGAGTATTTTTCCTTGATGTGGAGTAGACATGGGCACACACGTGTAATGGGGCATGCATTATCTTATTTGTTCATATGTGAGTGAAACAAGATTCTTTTCTTCTTCGTGCATATGAAGGCATATAGTTGATTTTATGCAGTATCAGCTTAAAACCATGGCTAGTCTTTTACAATGAGTTTTTGGATTAGATAATTATTTTTCTTGGTCGAATGTCGTTTTTCATTCATAGCTGGTAAGCAGGTGTCAATTTTAGTCCACGCTTGTCATTGTCCTATTTGATTTATTTCGAGCATGGTGATGTAATAATTTCAGCAGTCATTTGAACTTCGTTTGTTTGAAACAATTTAAATAATTTCAAATTATTATTTATTTCTTCTAATGAGGTATTTTGAATCAGATGTGAATTTCAGACAGTGGATATGCCATGTGGAGCATGGCATATTGTCCTGTTCTTTGCTAGTATTTTAACAGACAGGCATTTTTTTTTTCTTGGCGGATTTTATCCAGATCAATAATATTGCACCACTTCCTGAGAATAGCAAGTGGGCATCACAATAACTTCTTACACTTTGTTTACAATTATATTTTTGTTCTTTTCACTAAAACACGTTACATCTCAACACCCCGATGATATAATTGACAATATTTGTCATATACGTACAATTCGTACGTTACAATATGGTGCTATCATATGCCAATACAAATCTTGCGCTCGTCTAGCGCGAACCGGTTGTGACGACAACTCTCGCAGGACTGTGTTTCGTCCTTATGCCAACACGTATACATTCCTTGATGGGTGCCACTTCACAGTTTACCTCTATAGGGACAACTGTGCTCCGATATTACAGGCACAATAAATCTTAAGGGGACATTATACTGAAATTTCTAACTTCTATATTTTACATTGAATTTTTACAATTTTTTATAGCCCTTTTCAAGTAAAGTAATGTTACCAAGTTTGAATATTGTACCTATAAAAATTTCTGAGTAGGAGTTTTTTAATGCCATTTTACAAAAAACTTCTGAATATGCAATAAACATCAACAATATATAATGGCTCACAGCACTTGGAAGACATTAAGATAATTAATCAATCCTTCGATAAATGCCAATATTGTGTAGGGTGGGTATTTTGTAAGTATTTTTATTCTCAATTGCATTTTGTGACTACTTTGAATCTAAATTACATTTTGTAAGTATTTTCTATCTAAATTGAATTTTGTAAATATTATCAATTCAAATAACAGTACAGTAAGTATGTAGTTGGTTTTAGTTGTAAGTAGGTAGTTAGTTTGTCTATTAGATATATGTCATTGTTCTATTAGACTGTGGTGTGTGAGTGTGTCTGGTAGCAGTTGCATTGTTTATTAGTTATAGTTCATTGTTTCAGTAGACTGTGATGTGTGTGGGTGCATGTGAGTATGCCTGGTGACAGACTGTTTTAGTGGTAGTATTTGTTGTTGGTGGAACTTTAGTATTTTTTTCGTTAGTAGAATTTTGGTATTTAATTGTTAGTACGGTAGAAGGTTAGTATTTTTGTTAGTAGAATTGCTCTTTAGTTATTCTGAAAGGGAGTAGCAGCCTTTCAGAATAAATCAATTCTTTACTAGTCTTATAGACGGTTAAGATATTGATAATATAAGCCAAATAATAGCTATACTGCGTCCTGCTGCACGGCTGAAAGCAACAGGAAACTACAGCCGTATGCTATTCCCGAGGATATGCACCTCTCTATGCATAATTACATGTGATGATGGCCTCCTCCCTTGTAAAATTTCAATCCGGAGGTAAACTAGTCCCCCGTTCGGATCTCCGGGTGGGGACTACTCGAGAGGGGGTTAACATCATAGAAGTGACAAAGAGGAAATCTGACATTCTACGGATCGGAGCGTGGAATATTAGAAGTCTGCTAGGAAGTGGAAGGTTAGAAAACTTAGAAAGGGAAATGGATAGGTTGAGGTTGGATTTGGTTGGGATTAGTGAAATGCGCTGGCAGGAAGAACAGGACTTTTGGTCAGGAGACTATAGGGTCATTAGCACTAAATCAAACAATGGCCAAGCAGGGGTTGGCCTCATATTGAGTAGGAAACTTGGACAGCGGGTGGAATATTATGAGCAATATAGTGAACGGATTATTGTAGCAAACATCAATACTAAACCTACCAGTCAAGCTGATGATGAGGATGTTGAAAAGATCTACGAAGAAATAGACGAAATTCTGAGGTATATCAAGGGTGATGAAAATGTTATAGTAATGGGAGATTGGAATGCTGTGGTAGGAAAAGGGAGAGAAGGGAAGATAGTAGGAGATTTCGGATTAGGTGAAAGGAATGATCGAGGAAGCAGGCTGGTAGAATTCTGCACCGAGCATGAATTGGTTATAGCTAACACCTTATTCAATAACCACAATAGAAGAATATACACATGGATGAGACCAGGAGATACAGGACGTTACCAAATCGACTTCATTATGGTCAAGCAGAGGTTTAGAAACCAGATTTTGGATTGTAAAACATATCCTGGTGCTGACATAAACTCTGACCACAATCTGGTTGTAATGAAGTGCAGATTAAAGTTGAAGAAACTGAAGAAAAGTCAAAAGCCAAAAAGGTGGGCAATAGACAGACTGAAAGAGAAGGATGAAAACGAAAGATTCAAGAAGAGTATAAAGGAAGGACTAATGAAAAACCCTAAACTAACTTCAATTGCAGACGAATGGGCACTTTTGAAGAATGAAATAACAAAATCCGCAGAAGAAAACATTGGTAGGAAAGAAAGAATAGGTAGAAAACCGTGGATCACTCAGGATATACTAGAATTGATGGATGAAAGGCGGAAACACAAGAATGTAAGAGATGAAAAGGGGAAAGCAGAATACAGACATCTGAGAAATGAGGTTAACAAGAAGTGCAAGGAAGCGAAAGAAGAATGGTTGAAAGAGAAATGTGCAGGTATAGAAAATTGTCTGAAATTAGGAAAAGTAGACACAGCTTATCGAAGGATTAAGAATACTTTTGGGGAAAAGAAGACTAAGTGCTGTAATATTAAGGACACAAATGGAAAGCCTCTAACAGATAGGGAAGAAAAGGTTGAGAGATGGAAAGCTTACATAGAGAGTTTGTATAAGGGAAAGGAGATTGAGAATCATGTAATGGAAAGGGAGGAGGAAATTGATGAGGATGCGAAAGGAGATTTAATATTGCGATCAGAATTTGATAGAGCTTTAGAAGACTTAAGCAGGAACAAAGCACCAGGCATAGATGATATACCGATTGAGTTGCTACGCTGCATAGGAGATGAAGGTCTGATCAGGTTATTTCACTTGGTGTGTAGGATTTATGAGACAGGTGAGGTACCTCCTGATTTCAAGAAGAATGTAATCATCCCTATACCAAAGAAAGTGGGAGCTGACAGATGTGAAGATTACCGTACAATCAGCTTGATTACTCATGCTTCAAAGAACCTGTCTAGAATAATTTACAAGAGGATTGAAAGCCAGATAGAAACGGAGTTTGGTGAAGACCAGTTTGGTTTCAGGAGAAATGTAGGAACAAGGGAAGCTGTACTAAGTCTTAGGCTGATTTTGGAAGGTAGAATAAGGAAAGATAAGAGAACGTTCATGGCTTTTGTAGACTTAGAAAAGGCTTCTGATAACGTTGATTGGCCTAAATTGTTTGACATTTTGAAATCGATTGGAATAAAGTACAGGGATAGGAGGGTGATATACAATCTATACAGAAACCAGACAGCAGTCATTCGAGTTGAAGGACATGAGAGAGAAGCTGGTATTCAGAAAGGTGTAAGGCAAGGCTGCAATTTATCACCCATACTTTTCAATCTTTACATTGAACAAGCAATGGAGGAAATTAGAGAAAAATTTAAAGTGGGAGTGAAGATTCAAGGAGAAATAATTTCAACTCTGAGATTTGCTGATGACATCGTCATCTTGGCCGACAAGCCTGAGGATTTGAATGAGTTTTTTGAATGGTATGGACTGCGTCTTACGGAAAGAATTCATGATGAAAATTAATAAATGTAAAACAAAAATACTGGAATGCAGCCGAAATAAATCAGAATTCTCTATGGAGATCAAATTGGCAGGTGAAATGCTGAAGGAAGTAGGAGACTTCTGTTACTTAGGAAGCAGAATAACCAGTGATGGACGAAGCAAAGAGGATATAAAAAGTAGGTTGGCTCAGGCAAAGAAAGAATTTCTACAAAAAAGGAATCTGCTGACATCGAATATAGATTTAAGTATTAGGAAGTCATTTTTGAAAGCCTTTGTCTGGAGCGTGGCGCTCTATGGAAGTGAAACTTGGACTATTGGTGCAGCAGAAAAGAGGAGAATTGAAGCATTTGAAATGTGGTGTTACAGGAGAATGATGAAGATCAGATGGGTAGATAGGGTTACAAACAAAGAGGTATTAAGACGAGTGGGAGAGGAGAGATGTTTCTGGCGACTGCTAATGAAGAGAAGAGATAGGCTGGTAGGACACATACTAAGACACCTAGGAATAGGAAGCTTAGTTATGGAAGGAAGGGTCGAGGACAAGAACTGTAGGGGTAGACCAAGGTTAGAATATGTTAAACAGATTGCCTCGGATGTAGGGTGTCGGAGCTATGTAGAGATGAAACAATTAGCTCAGGACAGGGAGGCACGGAGAGCTGCATCAAACCAGTCAAAAGACTGAAGACTCAAACAACAACAATAAGAAAAATACGTCTACACAAATACCAATTAGAAAGAGAAGAGAACTGCATGTAAATACTGTATATATTATAGGCTAAGTACACATATTTGTTATTTTATTACTGACATATGGAGCTAGAGTAGAAAACAAAAGGGAGCAGATAGGATCGTCTATGAAGTACTAGGCTTTGAAAATAAAATACACGGCAGGTCTAAACCTCAAAATTATAAATATATTGCACAAATGACTTGAAATAAAATAAATCTATAATTTTTTACTCATTGTTTGTAAAAAGATTGTTGAGTTATTATTAACCAAACTATTTAAAACAAATAAACTTATCAACTAACCTAATTGACACAAAACTTTTTTTCCTACTCTTTGCATCTGCAAACATGTTAATTACCGGTGAATATGAGAAGTTAAGTTTTCGAGCTCTTTAATTTTCAATCGATAAAAGGGCCAACCCACTTATGTTCTTGACTCATTGTGCTTCTTAGGTAGGACTTGATAATTTTCAGCTTGGAAAAATATCTTTCTGCTTCAGCCACTGTGATAGGTACAGTCAAGAACATAAAACAAGCAGTACACACGTCAGGATAGCTTACAACCAGAAGGCGATTTTCAATGTAGAGGAGGTATATCAGTTGCTTAACAGTCGACATTTTCTTAATTTTAGAGGAAAAAGATGCACGCACGCTGGAAATTTGTGCAGGAAATGTTGGCGACACATCTTAAGAAATAGTCTCGGCGAAACCTTTTGCCTCTTAAACAGTTCGTCAACTGGAGACATTCAGATACGATGTTCAGTTGCTGCAAAATCTTTGTTTGTACAACTAACAGAAGCACAAATTCAAAACTTTCAATTTTCTTTTTCAATCCTATTACATCATTCCTTTCTTTTGCCTTATTACTTGTCAAAATAAGTTTGGATAGCTCTCTTAATATATCGCCAAACCTCTCCTTTAAAGAAAAAACTACATTGTACCTTCCCGACCATCTTGTTGGGTTGAGTGTTTATAACGTTCTGTTTGCATTTTCAGATACATCTTGCAGCACCAGCCAGTGTTTGATACTGTGTCCAAAATAGTTGTAGTCATTTAGTACATCCTTGGCTTCTACAGCGTCTTTCAACGCCAGATTTAAATTGTGACTTGTACGAAATATGCATGTGGCGCAACTTCTTGAATCTTTTTCTGCACTCCATTGTATACTCCACTCATTAGGCTTGCGCCGTCATAACCTTGGCCACGACATTTTTTATTTTCAATTCAAGACCTTGATCTTTAATAGATTCCACTATTTCACTTGCCAATCCAAATACACTTTGATCTTCTACTTTTGTAAAATAAGTAAACGTCTCGCAAATCTTTATTTCTTTGGGTTTATTTTTTTCATCATTTACCACTCTGACGTACCTGAAAACTTCACTTAACTGATCAACTTTACTTATATCCTGTGTTGTATCCATAATAACAGAGAAATAAGGAGAGCCCTGTATTTCATATTTGATTTCTTTCAGTATCGTACGGTACTTCATCTTCCATCAAAGAAATAACTTCATTTTGGATGCTAGGGCTTAAATAGTTTACACTTTCTGCTTGCTTTTGCAAAAGAGTTTTTAGTACAGGGAAATAGTCAGACAGGAGTTCTATTATAGACAAGAAATTTCCTTTATTTGGATCTTCCATTTTACTACTTCTTCCACGGAAAGTAAGGATACAGGTGGCCAACGTTAATGAAACATTAACTATTCTTTCTAGAACGTTTCTCCAGTAATTTTTCTCTTCTTTTAACTGTTTTTCTAAAGCATCAGTCATTGTTTCATCATTTATCCGATTGTTCATGAGTTTTAGTTCTATCAGAAAGATGTTTCCAGTCGTTTAGTCCCGTACTACCGAAAGTGTTCTCTGAATGTTGTGGGAACACCCAACATGGTTGACAGTAGACACGGTCTAACTTTTACGAATAGCAAAGCCAGAGTCTGTTACATTTCATCCCAGAACCTGATATAAAACTGTAGTAATTAGTTGAAAATATTTTAAAGCCTCGTACATCAGGCTGTTTTGGAAAGGGACCACGAGGTTGACAAGGTTCTGATGCTATGATTAACCTTTTCATTGCTGGATTATTGACGGGACAGGGAAATTCAATTTTGTCTTGCAAAACATAATTTTCATCGCGTCAAGTTTCAGTCAAGCTCACTGCGTCCTGACTGACTGACTGACTGACTGACTGACTGACTGATCAAGACATGAAAGGCCACTATGAGTGGTTGGAACATCGATTTTATGTATTTCAGACTGTTGATGAGCGTCAACATCTGAAAAAAATGCATAGTGAAAAATAGTGAGCAATAAAATTTAGTGTAATGGTGTATAGTTGATTGTAGTATTTTATTTTTAGAAACAGATTCAACTAACTGTTAAACTAAGCCGATTAACTGATTATTGGTTGGTTAACGGGACAAAAAGACTGTGTCACAAATGATAGTCGTCCGTTGAAACGATGCATACTGTATACCCGATACAGTATGATTTTTAATGTGAAGTGTAAAACGAACAAATGTGCTCAGTCCAAGTGAAGTGAATCAACCGTCGCAATTCGCAAACCGCTTCATTGTTTGTTTTTATCACACATTCTATGCTTCTTATAATATTAACGTAATATGATATTAGTTTGTTATAAAATATTACGTCCTGACCAAATTGTTAATGGAACTCTTAATAACAATCATTTTACTTTGCTTAAAAACTTATAACTTCTTCTTATCTTCATTATTTTCATTTTTTTTTTGTTTTTTTTTTGTTTTTTGTTTTTTTTGTTTTGATCTTGTTTCTGCACCGAAACGTACTCTAAACTTGATTGAGTTTGAGGGTGCAGCCATGCAGTTAACGATTTAGTACAAGCATGAACCGTCTCCTCTTTTTTCTTTTATCCTTCCTCCTTTTAGCTCCACTTTCATAAGTACGTTTCATAGCGTCTTTAAAAAAATAGCACAATGCAAGCCACAACTTAAGTTCAGCCACTTAACCGGGAACCGCTGTGGCGACGTACCAACTACACTACTAATACTACTCTGCTACTGTCCATTGCCGTGGTGTGATGTCCCAGTGGAGGGGGAAGGGTGGAACGATGAGTCATGGCCATGCGCTGAATGGGGTTGGGCGTCCGGCTATCAAAAATACTCATAGAATACCACACAAATCGATGGATATATCTTACATACAGATTGCACTGAGCGTGACTAGTTTCTAAACTCAAGTTTAGACGCGTAGTTCAGAACAATTGGGGCCCCTGAACTAAATTGAATTCTCAAATTTGTTTTCTAGTACTACTTTTATTTATTATCATTTATTTGTAATTTTTATTTTAGGGTTTGGGGGCCCCCTAACCTCGGGGGCCCCGGGGCGGTGCCCCGCTTGCCCCTTTGTAGCTACGCCACTGTGATCAGGGAATATTTCTTGCCAATAATTTCTATTACACAACAATTCAGGGTAACTCCAGCATATCTTCTAGATTTTTGATGTGTCTGGTGAGTGGTTTTGTTACTGGTTCTGCAGGTATCATCCTTCTGAAAGGTGTATCATCATTTCTAATTCCATTCTTACTCTTCTGCCAGAGAGAAACAGTTTTGCAACACATGAATACAGTGCTGTAGCTGCTGAATTTTCTAAAAATAATTATGGAATGATGGGAAGAAAATAAATATATTCTAAAATAACAACATGCGCATCGGTACCTAATAAAGTAGGTAGCCAAATTTAGTGAATCATCATGTCTCATTTCACTCTGCATTGATAAACTTATTATTTTAATTATTATTTAATTCTTCTTCTTTCTTCGTTTTGCCCACTTAGGGAGCGCGCTTGAACTTGTTGACTCGGGTTGATGGAGCTTTCCTCTTCCTCTCCTCCCAAAATCTCCTCATGAACTCGCTATGCCCCTTCTTAAGTTCCTCCGTCATTATTTTTTTCCAGTGGTCTTCTTTTTAGCTTTTCGGTGAAAGAGTGATTTGTAAATAATTTTTAATTATTATTTTACTTTTATTATGTTATTTACATTGTACATATTCTTTTGGTATGCTAATTACAGTGTTAGGTCAAGTATCATTGCCGAAAATTAACTTAATCACGCAGCAAATGTGTATGTAAGGTATATATGTATATAAAATTGTAGTAGACGCCAATAAATTTGTATTGTACAATTCCTATGTAAGAGCCTCTGGCTCGTTGGAATTAATTGTTCAATAAATGATGATGATGAAATGAAACCATTCTGATGAACTTAATAATCTTCAAATTAAGAGTACAAATGCGTTCACCATTTGGGGCTTCGTTCATTTGTATATTTTGACCAAAATTTAGACTTCTGAAATAAATTTTAAAGTTGTACTTTGCTCCACCGAACAAAACCACACAGCCACCCACAAGACCAGTGCGTGATAATATTTTAGAACCTGCAATTACAGTTCTAAATCAGTAATGGCATTACTACCTATTCGACCAACAAAATACTTGCCACAGCACCAGTAATTAACATGTGCAAGAACTTATTTTTTTTAATACGGTACCAATAATTTGAAATTCAAGGAAGGGGAAAAAATTAAAGCTTAGACACGTTGTCATGAATCATGACATTTTTAATCTACCGCAATGTAAAATGAATTATTAACACTCCTCAAGAACTTGAGTACTGTTACAGCTGGGAGTTTGTGTCATCACTCGCCGCATGAGTCACAACTGCCCCAGGGCTGGGCTGTGTCCTGCCTCCTGTATTGCGCGCGCCTTATGCAACAGGGCTACTAAGACAAAGGGATAGTCCAGAATATTCGTGACTGGACCAGCGATGGAAACCTCGAGAAGCCGTGAACCCTGGATGGATCTAGAAGCATTTATTGAGTCACCGGCCTGCTATATAAGTGTGACCTGTCTAGCAGTTGTTGTTGTGTTTTACGAGCTAGTGCGAGCGATTATCTTGTGCGACAGAAGTGTGGTGACGAAGTGCTGTGCGGGTTACAAAATCCAGTGACATTGCTTCTCCAGCTTGTGGACAGCGAAATAGCCTGCAGCAAGTGATCGTAAGTAATTGTGGTCGGTGAACATAAAGGAGAGGAGCAGGTAGTTTCTGTCAAGGCCACCGTACTCATTAGGACGGATTAACTTCTGTGATCTGTTGACAAGTGGAAGGGCCAATAGCGCTCAAGGAAGAGACTTGAGGAAACTGGAGTAAGGCTCCTAATTGATTGTATTTGCTGATTAGTGTAATTTTCTGGCCACAATAAAGTTAATTATTTCTTTAAGCAGTAATTGGTGTTGTGCTTTGTACTGTCCCCGTAAATCCGGATAGTAGGCTGTCAGATATCCGCCCCCTCAATCGGATTGCCAATAATCAAACGCACCGGCACAGCTACATCAATGAAAATGGCACTGACAGATACTACCGAGATTAGAGCACAGCAGTTAACAAGAAAATTATTGTGGAACACACCAAAATATACGGGGGTTCATACTTACCTTTACTTACCTCTTCAAATTAATCTCGGTTATGGGTTGCCAACTGGATCACTTAAAGTATGCCCACACAATAACCTCCACCATGATATTTAAAATGAACCAAAACGGAAACAAGAAACTTTAAACTGTACAATAATTTATTTCACATAAAGGGAATGACTCTAACAAAAATAGACAACAAAATACACGTGGCAATCAGAAGCCATTGTCTATATAACCATGTCCTCCTGTAGGACTTGTAGACGTTACATACAAAATGTTATCTTTCACTAGCTTATAAAGAACGTAATCATAGTAATACACTTGGAATGGATGAGGGAATTGGAACGAGACATGTAGCAATTGTTTTCCTCTTTCATAAACATCACACTTTATTTATAACTGCAAGCCTGTTATATAGTCGACCTTGGCCTCTAACATACAGTTGTCAGGCCAGCTGCGATCCACCCTACATCATGTCGCATGCCTACGTCGTTAAATGGACCCACCTGTCCGACCAGTGTTAGCATATGCTCGTAACCTCAGAGCTTAGCTCCTTTCCAAACACTTTAAATGTCCTCAACTCAACTCAAATATTATCACGCAAATCTTTTAAATGCTTCATTCCCATGTTACTGGATTACTCTAATAATCCCAAAACTTGTTTAATTACATAATCCATATGTATACTTAGCGCTCTTTAGAGTATATTAAGAAAACTCTTAATGTTTATAACAAAAACTCCTTAATTGTTTATAACAATTACAAATTGTTTATAATATTGTCAAACGACAATTCAAAAATCTATACACGCCTCTATTAATTCCTTTCATTACAAATTATTGTTAAAGATATTTACATAATTTATTTACAATATTTATAATATTAATATTAGAAATACATTAAACCACACGTTTATCCGGTTGATAATTACTCAAATCAGGTTAATATAATCGACCAATGAAGGTTAGTTATATTTAAGCTTATATTCAGGTTTAATAAGTTTTAATAATTATTATTATTATTTGTGACGGTAACCTCCATTCAAAATCGTTATCTCAAATTATTTAACACTCTTGTTAATTTTAACAGTAATTTCACATGATTAATTTTCAAAGGACCTGGACAATAAACTCAGCGGAAAAATACTTCGCTCAAACGCACTAAAATGCAGAAATAGGCCCAGAATTCATCATATATTTCCATATATATGGCATAAAAATCTTCCACAATATATTCAAAAAACCTCCACTTACAAATTCATTAACTTCATTCTTATTACTGTGGGAATCTCCTTCACTTATTCAAGGGCATTATTCATCAGCGACTTTTACATGTCCACTGAACTAACGATTATACATCCATAGTTCCACTTCAAAACTTCTTATATTCATTAATTGTTTCAAAACTGTTATTTATTTAACCTTCGTGGGTTTCATTCATGAATCGATATGAAGTAAAAATTTGCCAATCACAAATAAATTTAATAGCAAATACGATTATACACGCCTCTCTGGTCTATCAAAATTGAGATTAATATCTCCTAAGTATCGTAGTATAAAAATACTATCTTCAAACAAAGTTCATCTAAACTGCAAAATAGTCGAATAGACTCCAATTAGACTGTGGAATGCAAACATTATTGTTCCAATCTAGTATTGAGAAAAACTATCAAATGTTCATTACTATAGTGTATTCAATAAATCGTAATCAAAGTTCATATTTCATAAAATTGTCTATAATGCAATGGTAATTTCAGAACTGACGATAAATGTCTATGTTGCAATCATGTTCCTAAAACGACTAGTATTTCCAAGATCGTCGATACAGAAATAGATTTTAACGCTCTAAAATCTTTTAATTATTCTTCTTTCTTGATGATGACAGAAAATTGGTCAAAGTAATTTACTGAATAGAATTACTTTAATAAAATGACACGCTGTCTGAATTCAAATCTGCCAAAGAAAATCGTTAACTTTACAGTCAAATCGTGACTACAAAAATATGCAAATTACTGAAAGAATATAAATTATCAGTTTCAACTGATCCAAAATTATTTAACTATGCCACTGACATAACAATGTCTTAATAAATCGTAGAAAAAAGCATAACTCATCCAAGTGTACTGAGTACAGAAATATCTAGCAAGAATATGGGGCAAAATAAAGGACAGAACATATGAGAAAAATGGTTGCTCAGATATCGCTAAATGACTCAAATAAAACAAGAAACGTTCACGACTACCTTATCTGTTGATTGAAGTTCCAGAGGATAATCTTCCAAAGAAGACTGGTGATGGATCCATTTCACCAAAAAGATGTGCTCCGTCCTCGAACCTGGAACCAGCGCCCTCGGAGAATAGAACTGCTTCCTCCTCCGGAAATTGCACTGCTCCGTGTATACGATAGACATCCTTCTGGCAAAACTCTTCTTTGTGAGCCGGGTCTACCCTGGCCTCTCTTGATAGTTCCCTGAAGTTCTGGTAGAAATTCGCCATGAAGTTTATTGCAATAATTTCCGTAGAAATATTCATATTTGTGGAGTATGAATATGTTTCCACTGCCATTTGATATAATTCAGCGTTGGACCCCGATGCATGAGTGTAGTTGGATATTCACTACATGCTCGCTTTTGTAGAAATACGATTAGCGAAGTTCCATGCTGCTATTTCACTCCATTGATATATGTCCCAATTGCATTAAAGTCCTTAGCCTTCCATCTCCATTTCCGTTATAATAGTTGAAAGAACTGCCATATAATATTGTCCCATGTTAGAATGCAGCGTTGTATCACCAAAAGCAATATGAAGTAGCACGGTTGCAATACCAGTGTCAGCCGTAGCGTAGAATGTGATATTTAAAAGTGCTTCTCAGGTGGCGAGAAAATCACTTTTGTCTGCCGTCTTAAAATGCCAATATCTTTCGAATTATAATCTTGAAAATGTTCAACCTTTCTACACACTTTAATATAGTACTGCACAATAGAAGTAGCTTAAAGGCATTAGTCAACTCTTGATATATTATCTTGTAGACTTGAAAATGTGTGCGTTTCAACGTCGCCTAGTTTCAAACACCGTAAAATGGAACTGCGGCACGCTCGAAGCTCGTTCAATGCGGTTGGCTATACCACACGCGCTAAAGACGACTTGTTTCACTGTATCACTCGAAAACGACTATATGACATCAGAAATATATATGCGGTATGAGAAATATATGCGATATGAGAACTCCTCTCTGCTGTGCAAGACCTTTTATCAACTTCTTAAGGGGCGTATCCATCCCTTCCATAGCTTGTTTCTCCGTCATCGCTAGAATTTCTAACTTTGGCTATACTTGACGGATTTTCAAATTTCAAAAACTCAAAAATAATTTCTTCAAAATTCCAAATCAATGCCATAACTGAAAATAGATTTCCACAATTCTGCATTCCAAAAGTAATTAAATATGGTAGTTTCAGTAATCTCCGTCTCCCTCCAAACTATCGTTCATTGGTTCGAGTCTCTCCTCCAATCGCGAAACTTCTTCCTCAGCCCAATTCCATGTTTCCCTGCGACTGCGTCGTAAATCTCAGATCTTTCTCGAACAAAATCATGACGTCACCAAGAATCTCAGCTCAAGCAGCCTACTTGCGTGAAGTCTGCGTCATCCGTGCCTACGTCATAAATATCCACGTCACAACTATGACAGCCATAACTTTCTTCATATTTTCCAATACAACCGCCGTGGTCTCAATATAATTCAATTTACGGGGGCATTCTCCCTTCACCACGTTTTAAAAACAGTTGCAAATTGTTTTTAAACTCTGTGTTATAAATATCTCAATTCACTTGAACACGAAATTGAATTATTATTGGCTTACTCTTGGATAATATTTCTTCAAGTTTCCAGCGTTGAACTTGCCATATACGACATTATTCTCATCATCGTAGAGTTCATAACAGTTGTTTCCATAAGCATTCGTAATTCTGAACGGACCCATGAATACTATTCCAAACTTGGGATAGATTTTCTTACTCACATCAGCCTTGACAGGTCTGCGTAGTAATACTAGATTTCCAATTTCTAAGGGAGCACCAAAACGTTTTCCAGCTACTCTTTTCAATCGTTTTTCTGCTGCTTTCTGGAGTTGTTCCTTCGCTCTGTCAATTCTCTGCTGCCTTCCTAGGTCGGGATCTCTAGGAACGTGGTTAAAAAGATTATCCCACGGCCTTTCTGGGTTTCTTCCTAGATGAAGTCTCATTGGCACTTCTCCTGTGCTCTCCTGCACTGTAGAATTCAGACATTCCTCAATAAGGGGTACAAATCTCACCCAACCAGAATGATCATTCGGACAGAAAATTCGACAAAATTTCGAAAATTCAGCCATATATCTTTCTGAAGAATTCGATTCTGGATAGCGCACGCTTGAAAATAAGTGCTTAATACCAAGCCTTTCCATATCTGCAGCAAATTCTAAAGATGTAAACTGAGCTCCATGATCCGACAGTAGATATTCTGGTTTACCAGCTTTTGGAAATACAGCATGTTCCAGTCTGCTTACAACATTCCTCGTGTTAGCTTTTTGCATGGGACTCATTGTTACAAATTTCGAGAAGACATCCACGGTAACCAACAGATACTGATTACCCTGATATCCCTTCGGACAAGGACCAAATATGTCCGTCGCCATGAGTTCATTTGGTTTAGAGGGAATCATAGCCTTGGGTTTTCCTTTTAATAGAGCGGAAGCATACTTTGCTCTTTGACATTTATCACATGAACGAATGACATTAGCAATGCTGGAACGCATGTTAGTCCAAATAAACCTCTCTTTAAGAGTATCAAGAGTTTTATCCAAACCTGCATGTCCAGTCGCGTGATGAGCTACCCACACTAAATTGACAACAAGTTTAGGTGGCACGACTATTCGGAGCTTTGTATGCGCAGAGTCAGCATACTTACATACGATGTCTCCACTTAAGACAAAGTGTCGTGATTCTCTCTGTGTAGCTGCATAGTCAACATCAGTATTGTCCATCTAACCCTTGAGGAACCTGTACATTTTCCTGATTGGAGCGTGTCTCTTCTGTGACACACCGATTCGGGCTAACCTCCTAACGGTCTCTTGATCTTGCTGCTCCAATTGTACATGGTGTATCTGCACATTTTTGATAGGGTTACGTGATAAAGCATCAGCCAGTAAGTTGTCTTTCCCAGGCTGATGAACGATAGTGGCGTTAAACTGTTGGGTGAACAAAGCCCAGCGAGTCAATCTATCACTAGACATGTCAGTTTGCAGCATAAACTGAAGTGCTTTGTGATCTGTAATAATGATAACCTTGTGTCCCAGCAGCATTTTTTTCCTCGCTTGCAAAGCTGTTACAAAAGCTAACGCTTCTAGTTCTGTCGTAAAGTAGTTTTCCTCGTGTTTCTTTAACTTCCGACTAGTGAACGCAATGTAGTGCTTGTTGCCTGCCTCGTCTTTTTGGTATAAGACTGCACTAATGCCTATTCTTGATGCATCAGACTCAATATAGAACATCTTCTCAAAGTCTGGGTACTCCAGTTTAACGTTGTTTCTGAGCATCTCCTTTGCTTTCTCAAAAGCCTCGTCTGCTGCGGTACTCCATTTCCATCTGTTATTCTTCTTGAGTAAGTCATACAGAGGAGCCATAATTTCAGAGTATCTCGGACAGTGACTGCTGATAAATTGGCATGCGCCTACAAATTCTCAGACTTGTTTCACCTTAGTTGGCTTTGGGAATCTTGTGATCGCATCTACTTTCTGCATGTTTGGATGATATCCATCTTTATCAATCGTATGCCCCAAGTAGTTGATCTCCATCTTCAAGAATTGACATTTTCCAAAATTGACCTTGATATTGGCCTCCCTTAAATTTTCAAATAACTTTCTCAAATGCACTAAATGTTCTGCGGCGTTGGGTGAAGATACAATTAAATCGTCAATGTAGCAGATTACATTTTCCTTTACTTCGTCAGTGAGCTTGCTATCAAGTGCTCGAATGAGTGCTGGTCCACTGTTGACCATTCCAAAAGGCATTCTCATAAAGACCCATGACGTCTGGTCAAATAAGAATCCAGTGTACTGCATACTTTCTTCTTCTAGTTGAACTTGGTAAAACGAAGATGTCAAGTCAAGAACACTAAAACATGCTCTCCCTTTGAACTTTCGAAGCAGATCTCTAATCTTAGGTGGTCGGTCATTTTCTGGAAGAATCTTCAAGTTGATGGTCCGAGCATCGAGACAAAGACGTATCTGACCATAACTTTTCTTCACTACAGTGATGGGGTTTATATAAGACGACGCCTGTTTTTTAATAATCCCGTCTACCTCCATTTTCTGATCAACCCTCGTACTTCTTGATAGTATTTCTCAGGTATGGGGTATATTCTCTTTTGGTAAGGGGTTTCATCGGTCAGCCTTATCTTGTACTTATAGTCTTTAATCAATCCAGGCTTTTCATCAAAAATATCTTGGAATTCCTTTATCAAATCCTCAAATTCCCCCTGAATTTCTTCAAATCCTTCAGTTTTTCTACTGGGTATTTCTGTTAGATTTTCCACTTCATTGATAATGGCATTTAAAATTTCTTCCCTAAGGTCTATCTCCAGACTGTTTTTCACGTCCTGTTCTTCGATCTCTTCTGTGATCATGTACCCATCATTAAAGCTAATAATCCTATTCTTGATATCAATAATGGCTCCAACTTTCGATATAAAATCGATTCCTAGCACAATATCGAAATGGATCTTGTCCACCACAATAAAGATCTGTTCATAATTCCTTCCATTAATTTCAAAGTTCAACAACACTTGGATCTTGCATTTCACTGCCTTGTCTTGGAAAATTCCTCTCACTTTGACGGTAGAAACAGGTAAAACTGTCATGTTTTCTCCTTTTAACAGACTTTGATAGCATTCATCAGAAATGATAGAAATAATTGCGCCGGTATCCATAAGAGCTTTGTACTGTTGGCCATCTATCAGTACATAAATAATAGGTAATGCACATGGTCTTTCCTCTTTGACGATTCCCCTCTCTTCTAATAAATCCTCATCAGTTACTTCATAAATTTCATTAATGGTAATTAGGTGTGGTGTGGCAATGTATTTATGGTTTCTCACTGTCGTTGAGAAATCGGCGTTTTTTTTGTGTGTTACCAATCTCGAAGTTCTGCTGGCTTGTAGAAGGACCAGGATCGATCACTACATCCTGTCTTTTCTTTTGGTTTTCAGCTTCCTTCTCCCGTAATTCCTTAAGATACTGCTGACTTTCTTTCTCTCTCTCTTGATATTTGTCGGGTGTCATAACCTGGCCTTGAGAATTCTGATTTCGATTCTGGTAATTTCTATTGTAATTCCTATTGTAGCCCTGGTTATTGTAGTATCTACCTCTTCCATTGTTATAGTTTCCTCTATTGTTAATCCAGCCTCTTCTTTGCTGATATGTACGGTAACCTTGCGATCTGTGGTTGCGAAAGTGATGGTTCCTGTGAGGACCTACATTTTCAGTTTTTTCTTCATTGGGCTTGTCAGTTTGCTGAACTTGATCCATATAGACTGTATTGATGTCTTTAAATTCGTGCCTCTGACCTTTTTGTACCACATTTGGCATTGGACTCGTGTAGTCAAGCCTTCTCAATAATTCGTCCATACTGGTCAAATCCCTGATGTTTGACGATATGATGAGTCTTCTCACCTCCACAGGCAGCATACGAGAAATCGCATCTATCTACTGCTCTGTTGACAATGGGGGTTGCAAAAATCTCAAGCGTGATAACTGGCTCGTGAAGAAATCAGCGTACCGTGTTGGAAGAGTACCTGAATACTTCCTTGAGTATACCTCAGCTCTTAATGAATTCTGCGCTTCGATGGACCAGAATCGTTTTATCAGTGCCTCTGCAAATTTGTCAAAATTACTGAAAGTGTAGCGAAATTCTCTGAACCATTCAAGGGGTCCTCCAGCTAGAAATCTCTCCACTATCCTCATCTCTCTTTCTCTGGGAATGTGAGCTTCAATGAAATAGTCTTTCAGGTTCCTGATATATTCTATCGGTGTTAGACTATCAGTATTGCTAAATTTTTGAGGTTTGTCCTCGAAGTTCCGAATGACTGTCACATTTCTCGGATATGAATCCATGTAATTCTTCCCACTATCACGATATCTCCATTCAGGTTCAATATTCCTATCCTCTTCTTCTTCCCGGAATCTGGATATACGTTCCTCGGGACTAATATCTCTTTCTTCTGTAGCGAGGTTACATCTTCTGACGTAATTCCTATCGTCTTCGCCAGTCAAGCCTTCTGGGTCCTTATCCGTGATTTCCGTGATGACTTTCCTGATTAACTCTTCTTTATAGGTTTCCATCATGCTGGCTTCTCCTAGTTTCAAATTCTGAAGTTTGCTCGTAGTTTCATTAACATCAGAGACAACCTTATGAATTTGTTCTTCTAACGCGGTTTTAATGCTTGCACGTCCTGACCAATTTGAGTTCTATCCTCTACCTGCTTTTCGGATAGCGAGTCCATCCTTATACTCAAGTCCTTCCTAATTTGCACTACCTCATTATTGATGTCTACTTGTGTACTGGCAAGTTTTCTTTCAATTCGTTCCTGAATCTGAGTTACATGTTCCCCACTTGACCTATTCCATTCATCTTTCCACACCGTTACATTTGCAGTTAACATTTCCGCAATATCTACTTCAATGTCTTCCTTAAGTAAACGATTATGATCTAAGACTTGGGTTCTCATGACCTCTACATCATACTTTAATCCTGCTAAAGAAGCTGTTGTCCTCACAGACTCGTCAACCAACCTAGTTGTTAATGCACTAATGTTACGAGTACAAAGTGTTTTTGAAGTTTCTATTTCTACTCTTACTTTATTAACATCAGTTTGAAATTTAGCAATATCTACAAAAACAGTGTTAACTTCTACTTGCATCTTAGTTATATCGCTTTGCATCTCATTAACATCGGAATGAATGTTATTAATGTCTACTTGAACATTTGACACATCGGTTCGGACATTTATAATCTCTCTTTGAACCTCTTCAACCTTATCTTGTAAAGTAGCAACATCGTTCCTAACAACAATTACTTCAGCTCTAGCACATGAAATATCACCCCGGACATTAGCAACATCAAGATTCAACATAGCAAGATCTTTCTGTACCTTAGAAACATCAGTCTTAACCTCTGAAACATCTTTATGCACATTGGACACGTCTGTGCGCATGTCAGTTACAGCATTCTCGATTCCCTGGGTACTGATCTGTAAACGCGACATATCATTTTCTAAGTTTGCAGAACTGGTCTGAAGAACTTTCAGATTTTCATCCAGCATCTGCTTTACACTTTCATTCATGCTAGCTTTCAAATTAGCAGACATATTACTAGAATTCTCCTCCATCATCTGCTTCATACGGTTATTCATGCTAGCTTTCATCTCCCTCGCACTTTCCTTCATGCTAGCTTTCAACTCCTCTAACATCATTCTCATACTCTCATCTGCAATTTCAATATTATTCAAAAATAGACTGCTTTAGGGACATACATCAAACAGAGCAAAATAACAACATCTGAGCAACATTCTTCACCATATATAAGTTTGAGCAATTTTCTGTCTTAAATCTAACTTATAATTACCTTATAATTAACCTTCGTAGACACTTCATGTTGAAATAAACTCAAGCACATGTTCAAATTTCTTTGGTTCATTTTAAAATATCCTAACACAAATAATTTACATTTACAATCCAAATAATTTAATTTTATCTTTAATATGACTAAACATGTCATAAGCCGGTCAAATAAAATAAGACTCCAGATCATAGGCGATTTTTCTAAGTTTCCAGCCTATTTAACCTCTCTCAAGTTGTATAAGATCTGATCTTTTCTGAGTGTAATTTTCCTAATACAACACAACATTTAATCCCTATATAATCACACTCTCAAATTCTACAATTGGCCAAGACATCTAACAAAGAATCAACTTCTTTATTTGAGTCTTCACAATCCCATTGACATCGATAACTTGGTAATCCAATGTTATTCGAACACTCCACAAAATTGCGGTGCCAATTCTACTGCAATAACTTGGTAATCCAATGTTTTGCTGAACGTGCCAATTCTACTGGCGTTCAACCTGGAAATCCAGTTTTGTTGAACGTGCCAATCGAGCCAATCGAGCTGATCGTTCCCCACGTTTCAGGGTCGCCAATCCTACTGTCCCCGTAAATCCGGATAGTAGGCTGTCAGATATCCGCCCCCTCAATCGGATTGCCAATAATCAAACGCACCGGCACAGCTACATCAATGAAAATGGCACTGACAGATACTACCGAGATTAGAGCACAGCAGTTAACAAGAAAATTATTGTGGAACACACCAAAATATACGGGGGTTCATACTTACCTTTACTTACCTCTTCAAATTAATCTCGGGTATGGGTTGCCAACTGGATCACTTAAAGTATGCCCACACAATAACCTCCACCATGATATTTAAAATGAACCAAAACGGAAACAAGAAACTTTAAACTGTACAATAATTTATTTCACATAAAGGGAATGACTCTAACAAAAATAGACAACAAAATACACGTGGCAATCAGAAGCCATTGTCTATATAACCATGTCCTCCTGTAGGACTTGTAGACGTTACATACAAAATTTTATCTTTCACTAGCTTATAAAGAACGTAATCATAGTAATACACTTGGAATGGATGAGGGAATTGGAACGAGACATGTAGCAATTGTTTTCCTCTTTCATAAACATCACACTTTATTTATAACTGCAAGCCTGTTATATAGTCGACCTTGGCCTCTAACATACAGTTGTCAGGCCAGCTGCGATCCACCCTACATCATGTCGCATGCCTACGTCGTTAAATGGACCCACCTGTCCGACCAGTGTTAGCATATGCTCGTAACCTCAGAGCTTAGCTCCTTTCCAAACACTTTAAATGTCCTCAACTCAACTCAAATATTATCACGCAAATCTTTTAAATGCTTCATTCACATGTTACTGGATTACTCTAATAATCCCAAAACTTGTTTAATTACATAATCCATATGTATACTTAGCGCTCTTTAGAGTATATTAAGAAAACTCTTAATGTTTATAACAAAAACTCCTTAATTGTTTATAACAATTACAAATTGTTTATAATATTGTCAAACGACAATTCAAAAATCTATACACGCCTCTATTAATTCCTTTCATTACAAATTATTGTTAAAGATATTTACATAATTTATTTACAATATTTATAATATTAATATTAGAAATACATTAAACCACACGTTTATCCGGTTGATAATTACTCAAATCAGGTTAATATAATCGACCAATGAAGGTTAGTTATATTTAAGCTTATATTCAGGTTTAATAAGTTTTAATAATTATTATTATTATTTGTGACGGTAACCTCCATTCAAAATCGTTATCTCAAATTATTTAACACTCTTGTTAATTTTAACAGTAATTTCACATGATTAATTTTCAAAGGACCTGGACAATAAACTCAGCGGAAAAATACTTCGCTCAAACGCACTAAAATGCAGAAATAGGCCCAGAATTCATCATATATTTCCATATATATGGCATAAAAATCTTCCACAATATATTCAAAAAACCTCCACTTACAAATTCATTAACTTCATTCTTATTACTGTGGGAATCTCCTTCACTTATTCAAGGGCATTATTCATCAGCGACTTTTACATGTCCACTGAACTAACGATTATACATCCATAGTTCCACTTCAAAACTTCTTATATTCATTAATTGTTTCAAAACTGTTATTTATTTAACCTTCGTGGGTTTCATTCATGAATCGATATGAGTAGTGGAGTAGTGGCGCTTCTAACGCACTCCAGAACCCTCCTTGCCCCACTACTAAGCCTCAGGCATGTTAAATATCTCTCGAACGCATGGTCCGATTTTGACAAATGAGGTATCGTTGGACTCGGGCTGACGTCTTCTTTGCTATGGACCACTCGGTATATTTTTCAAATTTTTTTTGAAAATTTTTGTTTTCGAAACTAGGTGATAGTTTGAAAACTAAACATGATAGAACGTTGTGCCATAGCTCAAACGAATGGTCTTTATGCCCTTTATTTTCTATAATGAAACTTTTTTACTTTTATGTTTTTTTTGAAAACACTCGAATTTTGAAAATCCTATAGTTTGGAAACTAGGAACTCTACAAAAACGTTTATTTGACATAAATGAAAGGTCCCTATGCCCTCTACCCCCAAAATAAATTTCAAGTCGCTAGAGCAAAAATTTGTGTTTTGTAAGTAGTGGGGTAGTGACACAGCTGTCTACTAACTTATTGAGCCCTCCTCGTATTTGCCCCGAAGCTGATATCTCGCTAACCAATGGTCGGATTTGAACATACAGGGTGTCCTAGCACTCGTAGTGATGCCCCCTACTTTCCTATAGGCTCTTAATTTAATGAAAAGACCAAAACTAAAAGGTCATGTGCTTTTAATATCTCGCGAACCAATCATGCTAGAGGCATGTTCGACAGGTCCAAGGACTCGGGGTGACGTCCTCTTTGCTATGGACCGCTCGTTATAATTTAAAAAAATGGAAACTCGATTTTGGGGTAAACACGTGTTTTTGTGATTTTGCCGATATCTCACGAAGCAATAACGCTAGAGGCATGTACGATGGGTCCAAGGATTCGGCCAGACGTCCTCTTTGCTATGGACCACACGTTATATTTAAAAAAAAAAATGGAAACTCGATTTTGGGGTAAACACGTGTTTTTTTGTGATTTTTGCCGATATCTCATGAACCAATAACGCTAGAGACGTGTACGAGGTGTCCTAGGACTCGGGCTTTCGCCCCCTTTCAAATGTGGTAGATATTTTTTTCCAAAAAATAATTCACAAAGGGCCTAACGCCATACATGTTGAAATAACGTTTTCTTTTTCTTTACTTGTTTATAATGTTTATGAAGCGTGGTGGTTGAGAGAGACGATACGGCTGGGTGTGTGTGTTTCAACGAACCTGTCGCTAACCACAAGGACCATGCTTAATAGAACAATCGCTATTTCGGCTGGTCGGTGTATGACAGAACGAGCATGCGTTTTCTGATATTTTACCTTTAACGTGTAAACGGTGATGAGAACTTGATTCTATGTTGGTCGAAGCGAGTACAGAAAACAAACGAGCAGGAGGTGAATGTCATTTGAGCTTATTGGAAGGCATTGATCTGACTTGACAACAAGTGCAATGGAAAAAATGACCAAGACGCTTAAAGGTGAAATAATCTGACCATTGTGCTGGCAGGGAAGTGCGAAAGGCGTGCACACATGTGTGAAACCACAGGCACGCTAAACCAGTGACATCCTGTCTTGCTTCGTACGTGACAAAATGCAAGTTGACGTGAAATTTGATCTACCGCAGGTGTTCGCTTGGGACGTTATCTATCTACATGCGCGATAACTGTTAACAAGTTACATCCTGTTTTGCTGCGTACGTGACAAAATGCAAGTTCATGTGAAATTTGATCCGGCACAGGTGTTCGCCTGGGACGTTAGCTGTCCACGTGCACGATAAGAGAATGTTCAAAGCGTGGGGAAAAAATGATTATACATGCAATGTGATATATAAAGACACGTCGCTGACATTTCCACTCGCACTTATGTGACTACTTTTGAACACGCTACAGCGTTGTGTGAAACACTTGGCCTTGTTTAACAGTTTTGGTGTTGGTGGAAAATACTTATTCTTGTTGTGAGGTAGGTATATATTTATTCATTTATACATTTATTGATTTACATATAAATACATGCAATTATTTATTGATTAGGTAATTAATGATTTTATTTATTTATTTGTTTGCAGATAACCGGTATAGCCTACTTGTCGTGTGTGTGTGTGAACGATATTAAAGAAAGAGAGAAAGACAGACAGCTAGAGAAGGAAACCATTTCCACACTAGTCCGTGAGACGGGAATATAGCAAAGCATTATACGTCAAGGTGAGATTTGTTTATATATATATATATATATATATATATATATATATATATATATATAACCTGTTTGATTTTGTTTTGTTTATGAAAGGCATAAATTATGGAATGGGTATACTTATGGTGGTTTATTTTATTTCTTTTTAGAGTGTTGGAAAACGCTTGACCTCTGTGAATAACCAGGAACGTGTGTGTTTGAGATCATTGTCAGACAGTCTACATTTCTAAACTCAGGTGAGTGTGTTCTTTCAAAATAATGTATTTTGCCACTGCTACCGATACGTTAATTTGGGAACCCCTAAATAGTTGTTTTAAATCGCGTGTGTGCTCTGGTCGTGTGGTCAATGTTAGAAAAAGTTTGATTCCCAAAGAATTTTTACAATCTTGTTTTGAAATTTTTAAAATTGAAATTTGTACAGCGCAAAGGTTGCATACGGCTTTAAAGGTGAATACAGAACTGGTGTGCGATTTCGTATATAAAAAGAAGGACGTAGAGCATAAAGAGACATTTTATATTTGCAGTAAAATGCAAGAGCTATTCATAGCCCATAATTTGGAACAGTGGTATGAAACCCACGTGGTGAATGCCTTGCTATCAAAATTTGATAAACTGCAACAAGGACCGAGTGGTCTAGCCTTAGACAAAATTCATCATTTGCAAATCAACATTTGTCAATTCAACCCGTTGAATGCTGGGTCTAGCTATATTAAAACACCACCAGCAATAGCTTCGAAAAAGCCTGTGGTCAATATAAAGAATCGTGACAATGATTGCTTTCTGTGGTCTGTGGCTGCGTTTTTGCAACCAGCACAACGTGACAGTTGTCGACCAGGAAAGTACAAGGCCAAGTTTGATGAATTAAAACAAACGTTAAATTTAACTCGAGTATCGTTCCCTATGGACTTAACCGAGATCCATAGGTTTGAACAAGATAACCAGGACTTTTCGTTCATGGTGTATGGCCTTGATGGTGATGAGATTGTGGGTCCTTTTTATGCCACAAAAGAACCGAACCGACACCACATTCATCTTTTATATTTATCTGTAGGAGAGGTGAATCACTATTGCCTAATTAAAAGCCTGAGTAGATTGCTAAGCAGACAAGTGTCTAAGCACACTGGTGTAAAACATATTTGTGATCGATGCTTGCAATATTTTAAAACCCCTACGCTTTTGGAACGTCATAGGGTGGATTGCGTTTCTCAGGAAGCGGTGAGATTGATATTGCCACAAGTGGACAAGGCTGTGTTAAACTTTAAAGACATTCATAAGCGTGACACTGTTCCCTATGTGGTATATGCAGATTTTGAAGCTCTCACTACACCCATGGCGGGATGTGAACCAGATCCCACCATCAGCTCAACCACACCCATTCAAAAACATGAACCCTTTGCCATAGGATTTAATGTGGTGTGTGCCTATGACCCAACACAATCCGTTTACAAATACCTCGAGGGGCCAGATTGTGCCAAATGGTTCTTGGATGAACTTGTCAAGTTGGTCGATCATGTACAGGAATTACTAAACCACCCAGTACCCATGAGCCTATCTCCAGAACAGCAGCAGCAGTATGAGCATGCCACGACATGCCATATTTGCGAAAAGCTTATTTTAAGTGGAGAGGAAAAAGTCAGAGACCACTCGCATTTTACAGGGGAGTTTCGTGGAGCTGCGCATAGTAAATGCAACTTGAACTTTCCAGCTCCTCGTTTCATTAGTGTCTTTTTCCACAATCTGGCGAATTATGACATTCAGTTTTTGATTCGTGAATTGGGCCATGTCAACAAGGGCTCGTTTACCATTATTCCCCAAAACCATGAGCGTTTTACGGCCCTGACATGGTGGTTGGGCGACTTTAGCATTCGATTTTTGGATTCCTTTAAGTTTATGGCATCCTCGCTAGACAGCCTTGTGAATGGCTTGAATGAGGAGGAATTAAAAAATACTAGAATGCATTTTAATGATCCTGAGCAATTTCAGTTGTGCATTCGGAAAGGTATATTCCCGTATGATTTCTGCAACAGCTGGGACGTGTTAAAGCAAAGAAAACTCCCACCACAAGAGAAATTTTACTCCAAACTAACACGCAGTACCGTTTCCGATGAAGACTATGCACATGCATGTCAAGTTTGGCGAGTGTTTGGCATGAACACGCTAAGTGAATATGCATTGCATTACCTAAAACTGGATGTATTGCTGCTCACTGATGTGTTTGAAAAATTCCGTAACTTGTGTCAACACATTTACGGTCTTGACCCGGCTCACTATTACACAAGTCCTGGACTCTCGTTTGATGCCGCTTTGAAATACACTCAAGTGGAATTGGATTTACTCACTGACGTAGACATGGTTCTATTTTTTGAAAAGGGCATTCGTGGCGGCTTTGTGTCGCTTAACCAACGCCATGCTGAAGCGAACAATGTCTACATGCCTGATTATTCACCGGACAAACCAGAATCGTACTTAATGTACTATGACGTGAATAATTTGTACGGTTACGCCATGAGTCAGCCTTTGCCCTATGGGAAGTTTGCTTGGCTGACAGACAAACAAGTGTCAGAATTTGATGTGAACATGGCTAGCCAAGAAACAGGCCGTGGATATGTGCTAGAAGTGGATATTGAATATCCCTCATCCTTGTATGATGAACATGCCGATTTCCCATTCTGCCTTGAGCAAATGGTTCCCCTTGACAGTAAAGTGAAAATTGAAAAACTCATGGGCACACTTTACAACAAAAATCGGTATGTGGTACATATCCAAATGTTGGTGCAATGCCTCGCCCAAGGCTTGGTGTTGAAGAAAATCCACAGGGGTATTTCTTTTGCTCAAAAAGCATGGCTTGAGCCATACATGCGACTCAACACAGAGCACCGACAAATGGCAACACAGCAGTTTGAAATTAATTTTTTTAAATTAATGAACAACTGCATCTATGGCAAGTCCATGGAGAATGTCCGCAAATACCGTGACATTAAATTGGTCAATGTCTGGGAGGGGCGGTGGGGTGCCCGGCGGTACATTGCCAAGCCAAATTTCAAATCGATCAATATTATCGATGAGGATTTGGCTACTATTGAAATGAGTAAGACCAGTGTGACCATGGATAAACCCATTTACTTGGGTCAAGTCATTTTAGACTTTTCTAAATCGGTCATGTATCGATTCCACTATGAGTTTGCCAAACGCCATTTTGAGGACGTCTCTCTTTTGTATATGGACATGGACTCATTCATTTACCACATTCGCCACTGCAACCCCTATGACGTCATGAGGCAACATAGTGACCGGTTCGACACCTCTTGCTATAGTGCTGACAACGTGTTTCAGCTGCCCATAAAAAACAATAAGAAAATGGGCGTTTTAAAAGATGAATGCGGTGATTCCATTATGACGGAATTCGTAGGTTTGGCTTCGAAAATGTATGCTTATCGCACACTCGACTGTAAGGAAGCCAAAAGAGCAAAAGGTGTAGGTAGGGCAGTGGTAAAATCGCTACGTGTTGATGACTATCTAGCGGTTTTACGTACTGGCAAAGCTATGTCTCATACACAGTGCAGGATACAATCCAGCAACCATCATTTGTATCTTGTGGAACAGAGAAAACGCACCCTCGCCTCCATGGATAACAAACGTGTGTGGGCTGATGACCTGCTCACCAGCCTGCCCTGGGGTTATGATCGCAAGGAGGAGGAGGTGTGATTTCACTGTTTAATCGTTTATGTGACATAGCTTTATGTAACTTGTAGATTTAGTATTTTGTAAATATTGTTTTTTGTCATTGTAAATAGTAGATTTTGTAAATAGTGGCAATCCACTTGGACCTTTTGCTCTTTAAAAAAAGTTCTATGCAAACTTTTTTTTTTTTAATTTTTTTGATTGGTAAATAGTATGATTCTTTTAACGCTGTACAAAGTTGTTTTTTTGTAAATATGAAATAAGTAAGATTTTTAGTAACTTTAATAACTAGTATTTAATTATTTTTCGTAATGTAAATGATCAAATAAAAAAGTTCTTTTGGGATGAGTGTGCATGTCGAGAATGTGCTTTTGGGAATAAATAAAGTGGTTGTGTTTGTTCCCAAAGACAGGTGTGAATGTATGAGTGGAAAGAGAAAGCTGATGTGTATGGTTGACCAGAGCAAACACGGTGAGGTAGGGTGGGTGGGTGGGGAGGGGTAAATGGTCACTTATATACTCATTTTGTTTTCAATAGTTTCGTTTTTTCATTGAAATGTGGCAGTCAAAAGACATTATTTTTGTAAAAACAGTCTTACCTGCAGTAGTCGTAGACCTCGACGTTTCTCCAAACACACATCAACACATTGCAGTATTATCAAGGTCAAGCACTTGCATCAACATCATTGTCAAATCTCAACTTTCGACATACACCAAATGGAAAAAATATGAAAACAGCAAAATGGAAATTCCATGTTTCCATATCACCAAAACAGCAAAACTTAAAACGGACATTTTTAAAAACTGGAAATGGCCATGTGTGAAATTTGAAAATTCAAAAACTTCAAACGGACATTGTTTAAAATGTGTCATCAGCAAAATGGAAAAATCCATATCATCAAAAACGTTAAACTTGAAACGAACGTTTTCAAAAAACTGTAAATTTCAAAATGATAAATGACAGTGTGTGGAATTCATCATGTGTGAAATGTGTAAAATGAAAAAATCAGCCATCAACATCACAATTTCTTAAAATTAAAAATAACAAAACATCGTGCTCTGGAAAACTTGTTTTTATTTCATAGTCATAGTGAATTGACAAAAGAAAAATAGAATACAAACAAATCCCAATTCCTCACTCCTCAATGTTTATGTCCATGCATCATCAACTTTCCTTTCATAGCACTCATGACAATCAGGGCTGCCATCCTTTCACCCACTGAGGCATCACTGAATGTGAAACGTTGTTTAGCTTTCTTTAATAACAATTTATCTGCCACATGTCTTAAACCAGGATGACTATGGCGATAAGAAAGGTCATGTTCCTTGCATGCTTGATCCAAAAGATTAATGGGTACATCACCACGTTGTAAACGTTTTTCGAGACGAGTTCCAGGGCCGCAAAAACGATAACCTGGAAGATGGATTTCGAAAGGTAGGTATTGAATCACTTTGTCAATGACGCCATTGCCAGTACAGGTCTGGCATATCCTTTTCCATCGATGGTAAAAATGTTTGGTCTTCCTCCTCCTCTGTGGACGATGTTTGTGTTTGTTGTTGTTGTTGTTGCTTTTTCTCGCCATGACACCCGTGGAATGATTCAACAAAGTCTTTACATGGACTTTTATGACCGTGATACAGTTTCACTAGCTGGCAAGTCGCACACTGACGCATAGACGGTATTTTTGCCATGGCCACTTGCTTATGGTGATCGTAATCCGTACAGGGTTGCAATTCACTCAACACAGGGTCTTGAGTCCATGATTTTGGTACATGTTGCCAGATTTCTTTGACCGCGTTGGCAGCCACATAATAAATGAACGACTTGGGCAGCGCCAAGAGTTCCTCTTTGGTAAAACTGTCTAGTTTCTTTTTGCACACAAAGAACTTGCCGATGGCTTTGTCCGTAGCATTGCCTTTCTCCAGGGTATCACGTGCTGTAGATGTTTACACGTCGCTTGTAGAAATCTCACTGGCGTCATTCACAGGTAAATCATGAGTTATAATTTTGTTCAACAACTCCCAGCAGGCATGGGTGGTTAACCAATGAAAGAGATGCCACGCATGTGATAGGGCTGTATGGGTAATGTTGCCACAGGAACAAGTATCCATGAGCGTTTGCAGGGAGGGGCAGCCCAACTCCATGAGGTCGATACATTGGCAGTAAGACGCCAGAAATGGTTGCAACCATTGACGTTTTTCACTACCTTTCACAAATACCACATTGGCCGAGGACAAGTGTGCTTTCATGACCACGTCCAAATATTTATAGGAAATGGTTCCCTGATTCCAGTCTAGTTGCCTATGATTTTCAATCCACTGGGTTTGTTTACGGTCTTTTTCACACAACAAATCAAAAGCATGGGGTGGTTTAAATAGCAAATGCGTAGCTTGCGATATCCAAAACGTGGTACAATCGATCATGGCCACTTGTTTAAATATAAATTTGTTGTCACCAATTTTAAACCCTTGGCAATCCACAATGAGTGTGCGCAACATGTTGACGCTTGCCTGGACCAAGTTCAACTGACGACTGACTGACGATCAGGTGTGATCATGACATGGACTTACCTGCCATGCTAGTTTCAAATTAAGGTTAGGGTAGGACAGGGGGGACATGCAAAAATAAGAATTTAAGAATTACATCATTTTATTATCATAACACGTCTTACAGGCTTTTCTCATTTTAGGATAAGGACGATAGCAACTGATACAACAATATAGTCTCTTGTGTTTGTAACGTCCATAACACCGATGATGTCCCAATGTCTCTAAACTAGGCGTTTTTGATGGTGAGCTGCTCACCGAAGCACCATGGATACCATACGGCCCACATGTATCGTAACTTGTTTCTTTTTCATCACCCAGAGACACAAGTGAGGGATAGCTTGAATGACAGGGTATATTTCCCACTTTCATTCTGCACAGGTAGGGGCAGGTGGGTGACCAGCGCTGATGTTCCTGCATGGGTTCATCGCCCTCCTGCCATTGGTCTATGATGATGGGACAAAAGGCACATTTCACTTCATCTCTTGTTTTTAAATAGTAGAATCCAGCAGCCGCCAAGGCTTGAGGGTTTATGAAAGGCACTGGCCATGTGGCAAACGTCTTGAAACGTTGTTCCTCAGAGTTTAAATTCATGGATGTGACGTCTCTTGAGGCTTTAAAGCAAGACATGACTGAGCGGCTTGACGTGGGATGACCTGTTATTTATACACTCGTCACTTGGTTGGACAGTGGATAATAGTTGACTTGTTTGTGATGAATAATCAAACAGTAGGCCGTCGTATTGGCTGGTACATTGTCATGCGTTTCAAAATCTAGTCGAATATCGATATTGGATGGCTTGACAGACTCTTCCAGGTAAGAACAGTCAAAGACAATCAGTGGTGCTCTTGCCTTAAACGCTTGGGGTAGTAGCATGGGGCCGTTCTCTTTTTGATAATACGACCATCGAAATTTAGAAAACAAGTCGTACAGGGGGCCAAACTTATTTTTTGAAAAATCCAAATCCAGTCCTTCATAGGGAAACACAGCTCCGTTGAGGAAAAGACGTGCATTTCTCAATTGCAGGTGATCAAATTGCGTGGCATCTTTGGTTTGTTGATACTTGCGATTCGTTTGAAAACCCACGATCAGGTAGAGAGGTCTCTCTGTATAGCGAGCTGTTTTTACAGACCAACTGTGTGTGTTGGTGGTGGGCAATAGCGGATACTCATGGAGTGCCCAGCTTCTAAATTCCATGGGTAGAGGCATATCTCTCTTTGAGTATGTCCAGTTTTTTGCTATCTTCAAGGGTCACATGGGGAACTTTCCATAGCAAGCGTTGTAGTTGAATTTTTGAATCGATGGGGGCATTGTCGGCTCCCTTGAGTGCATTATTATCACTCCTGTCTCTCACCAGATAAAGCACTTGCCTTGCGTTGACCACAATGCGCTGGTGATCTTCAGCAAAGCCTAAAATCAGTTTAACTCTTTCAGGCACAGAAAAATAGATAAGAAAAACACCCTTGAAGCACACATACATATTTATTTTGTTAATTTATAAGATAACATGGTTATCTTGTCTGTTGAGGAGTAACATTAAGCAAAATGAAGTCTTTTTTTGTCCATTGCAATTTCACTCGTGTTCATAACACGTGGTACAGTATTTGTACCACTATGCTCCATCGGCGGTGCCTATCTGTGGTACTCCTGAAAGCAAGACTTAGATTTACCCAAGCAGAGAGGGACCTTGCACACTGAGCACATCCAATCGGTACGGACCTGTTTTTTTACAGTGCTGCATTTAGCGCACCTTCTCCTGGTTGACCTCTGAGGTTGATGCGCTGATCCTTCCAGGCGAACAGCCTTTGATACATGGTTTTTTTTGGCCCCTGTCTGTGAGCCTGATGACTTCCTTTTATTAGTTCTGGAGGAGACTAGAGCAGGAGCAACCCAATCCCTGGAAATTTGTCGTCTGAAGTCATTCATACTGAGGTTGGGCAGAGAAAATTGCTTATATATTAGGTAAGCATTCACCACACTTGCATCGATGAAGTACCAAAAGATGCGATGCCAGGGTTTGTGGCTCTTTCTGTCAATCTCGTAAGTACCTTTCATCTGGTCAAATTTATCAACACAGTTCATGTCCGTGTTGTAATCTACCACCATTTTAGGACAGGGGACTGTTGAAATCGAGCCATCCTTTTCCTTTCTTTTAACTTCAACAGCCTCTGTTGGATCATGAAAATTGGATAGCAGATGGACAGATCTCCTATCTTTCCATTTAATCACACTAAGACCAGTGTCACTGGTTGCCCAATCATATTCACCACGTTGTAATTTACTGTCCTCTTTAAGTTTTGGTAGAAATTTTCTTGTCGGATTTACCGTTCCACATGCATTGATTTTTAATGTTTTGAGCCTCAGCATAAGCGGGACTCCAGTAAAGTAATTGTCGAAATAGACCGTGTGACATTTATCTTCTTCACCTTGTAGCAGCGAAGTCACAACATTTTCTCCCAAATTCTTTTCAATAGAATTGCCTTTCTTCCCTGTGTAAATGTCAAATTTGTATGCGTACCCTGACTTGTCAGCGAGAATCCATACTTTTTTAACCCCTTTTATTAGTTTTTTTTGGCATATACTGTTTTAATGATGATCTGTCCTTAAATTTAATATCAGATTCATCAACTGCCATACTTTTAGATGGGTTAATACAACTTTAAAAATTTTTCGCCACCAGATCTAGGAATGGCCGAACTTTATATAGTTTATCTCGAGCGGGATCGTCCGGTCTTGGAGCGCTACTGTTGTCATTTATGTGGATATTAGAAAGCAGCCACCCAAACCGATTTACTGACATCAGTTGGCTCATATAGGCATCATGCAAATCTGGATCTGAGCTCCAATAGTCTCTGTAGCTAGGCAAAGGTTTAATGCCCATCAGCATATTCATACCAAGGAATACTCTTATTTCTATGTCTGTTGTGGGGACATAGGCCTTTCCTGTTCTTAGGTGCTTTTCCTGTGCGTACAAATTTGTCTGAAATACAATTAAATCTATTACATCTTGGGAGATCATAAGTCCAAAAATCTCTTGAGGTGTTGGGTCAATAATCTGTTTGGCTCGGTATGTTGGACCTGTATCAGAACTGAACATACCTGCTGACATAGGTCTATCAGTTTGTCCCCACTTGGGTTCCTCTTGTCCCGAAGTAGTGGCTACAGTAGATGACTGTAGATTATTTGAAGTTGTCTGGCCAAGTAGAGCTGCTGATGCGGGACATTGACTGGTAGAAGTAGAAGCTTGGGACGAAACAAGTTGCGCAACAGATGTTCCTGTATTGGGTGAGGTCGTTGGTGTACTGAGGTGTGAAGTGGAAGGTCCTGGTGAGTCAGAAGTAACTCCCTTTTTGCGACGTGTAATTTTCGTAAGTGGCGGCCGTTCATCTTCCGTTTCACTTGATTCTTCAAACACAATTTCTCCATCTTCTAGATAGTCTGAATCAGCATCAAAATCGTTAAACGAGGATTCGGAGCCGGACGAGAGCAAGTGAGATATTTCTTCCTCACGTAGTCGGTTCATCTGAAAACATCCGAATGATGGTATCTATAATTACAGTTTAAAATTATTACGGACAGCTGCAACAAATCTGGAGATCGTAGGTTCGAATCCTGGATTGGACAACTGCTATTATTAGTGTGATTTTTCCCCATTCTTTCCCCTCACTCTTCCAGGCAAATGTCCCCACCTCATCCCTGACCCTAATACAGTTACACACACTACTACAGTCATCACATAAATACAGGTTATCAGACAAAATTTAACCCGCACCCAACTACACGGGGCTGTTGGCCAGGATGTCCCAAGCCCCTAAATTGAATTAGCACCCATAACAAGTTTAAAATTAAAATGCAACTCAACAATATCTATAACAACAAATTGTAAGCTGTGGTCATGAACAACAATAATTGCATAATGGTACAAAATTCGAACCGCCAGTTTTTTAGGAATAAAATTCAATTGAATTCATTTATTCAGTTTGTTTCTGTACAGTCTGCTAGTAATAATTGTAATGAATGCAAATCTTACCTTACAACAGCATTCTCCGGTTTTAAAACTTCTAATAACAGTTCTTCGAGTATACACGTGCACCACTGTTGAAAACAACGCTTCTTGTGGCGCGCGCATGTGTGAATACGCATGTCCTGGGCAAACAACCTATTGGATGACGACCTACCATCTGTTGTGGGAATCGGAAACTACTTCAAACGTTACGAGCACGTGGTCCAGGCATTAGACCATCATGCGGATCGGAAATAAATTCATAAACATGTGGTACGAATAATGTACCATCATGCACCACGTGCAGAAAATAAGGTGGTACAGTGGTGGTACCACTATGCTTGAAAGAGTGAGGTAAATATCCAGTGAAGGTGCCATCGGTGTGCACCATCCAGTCATTGGTCGAGTCAGGGCACCAACCCGCCATGCAAAGTGTTTTAGCTTCTTCCTCACTATAAGAGGGGTATAGTTTCATGACACTGGAAATGCCCACATTTCGAGTGCTATCCACCACGATATCGTTAATGACATACCGCACTTCAGAAAACAGAAAGGCCAAACCATGGTTGGCCAACTTGGATGTGGTGGGTGTAGAGCCATCGGCTTTGGTGAGCCGACCTTCAATCTGAATAACACTTTCATGCGGTAGAGTGTAAATATCTTGGTTGTTGATAGCAAATTGAATTTCATCATTGTTATTGAGTCCAGGTGTTTGAGCTTGATAGGAATGGAGATCAATTCTTACCACTCCTGGTTGCTCATCGATGTGGTTCGCTATCTCTAGGATAGAATTCATTATGAGGGTTGACGTGGTAACCCAAATGCTGTAAAATCTGCTCGCCTTGAGATGTTAACGTGTATTCACGTGGCAAACAACTAACACCATTCCTAGACGGTGTTGTTGCTTTATACACAAACTTCATAGTGGCTTTAGCACCAACTTGTAAGTCACTGGTGTGGTAGAATCTAGATCAATGAGTTGTTGATCTCTATTGATCAGTCTTAATGTTATATTACTAATACTATCGACAGCCACAGAATGAAAAAGCACCACTGGAGGGTTTTCACGAATAATATACCCATTGGGCGATGTCACAATAAAGTCATATAGCGAATGCGATGGTTCTTGATTGGTGTACACTTGGCTAATAATATTACACGTCACCGACACATGATGGTCCTCAATGAATTTCACTTCATGGTCTGATTCATGTTTTTTGTTGGGCTCCAACACACGTGGTTTAAATCCTAGTAATGGACCAATGGAATCGGGGTGTGTTTTAAAGTCAATGTTGAAGGTAGAGAAAATACTGCAGCGATGAGTGTTGGTATTGCCTACAAGTTCAAACTTGTGCGTTCCGTCGAGAAATGACTTTAAACCATATTGATTGATCAACACCACATAAATGTGTTCATAAATATCATCGATCGTGTATCCACCAGAGTTCAAGGTGAGCACAGAATCATCATAGTAAAACTTGTTGTTCACATTTTCACGTATGTTGTATATTCGATTGTACGTTTCAAGAGAAACAAGTCCTAAACCATAGGGTTTTTCACTCAATTCGATAGGCGGGTAGAAGTCTAGGCTGACTTCAGGTCCACGTCCATGCAGTGTAAACGTTTTACTTTCTGCCGACATACTGGTGGCGTTTTAGCTTATGCTGCGTCTTATATAAAAAAAATAAACACAAACGTCCACACTGTTGGCTGTTAAACGTTTGCTCACGTTTCACATTATAATATATCTTGATCCTGTTTCCAAAATAGGTCACTAGTTCCATGGGCGGGGGCAAATTCCCAAAACTGTCAAAGTACCATACCATGGATCCCTCTTTGACATAAGCTACATAATGCGTCCCTGGTCCTCGGTGATCATCCAAATTGACAACAGCACATTCCTGTTTCCAGGGTCGTGGGGGTAATTGGTTTCGCATAAACACACCTCGAAAATGAGAAAGCTTTAGTTGTTTAGCATAGCTTTCCACTTGTTGATGCGTCAGGGCATGTCTCGCTATGGCTGAGGTTAAATTTTTTTTTTTTAAAGTAGTAGGGCTAAGCCGGTCCTGGACAGATTTCAAGGTCATCCATGGTTTCTCGTGGTCACGTGCCCCCCCCCCCCCCAGGCGTTCCCTGGGGGGCTTGGGGAGGGGAGGGGGGAGGGGAGGGGGGGAGGGGGAGGGGGAAAGGGTGGAAGGTCTGGCTTGGAAGCAGACCCAGTTGTTAGCCGACCTGTGTTGGCCAGCCAACTGACTGAGCTGGCTGGTGTGCATTGCCTATATAGCTTGTGGATGGAAGTGGGGGAGGGGACCGGTTCGGGCGACTGTCGAAGGTAGTCGAATGTGACCGAGTGTAACTTAGTAGTAGGGGGCTACTAGGAGTTCTGCCCCACCCCACCACCTCTCCCTCTGACGTCACATACTAATCCGCAATACATTCAGGGGCAAAGTCGATATCTCGCAAACCCATGGTCCGATTTTGACAAATGAGGTATCGTTGGACTCGGGCTAACGCCCTCTTTCAAATGGACCACTCATTTCAACCCCTAAATAAAACCTACCCCTACTATAGGGTGAAATTGTAATTTTTTTGGTGAAAGTCTCTTTTCAAATGCGACATGTATAAAGTGCGCTGCTAAAATGAACTTATACGTGGTTGCTCATATCGCGCATGCGTTTGGCTGGCTGCCGATATGGATTAATATTTTTGTTTTTGTTTTTACGCATGCGCACTTGGGATTTTTGTAAGAGGGCGAGCTCTTTGAAAAAAATGATTGATAAGAAGGGGTTTTGGTGGTGAGGAGAGAACCAGATAGTCGCCTACTTTCCTACGAAGTTTGCCGATATCTCTCGAACGCAAGGTCGGATTTGGACGTGTGACGTGTCAAATCGCTTGTCTCGAAGCCCTATACATGTTATTAATAGGTTAAAGTTTTGAGAATGAGGGAAACAGGCTTTTTGGGGGTAAAACCGTGATTTTAGGCTTTTTCCGATATTTCACGAATGCCTGGTCGGATTTGGTCCTATGATGTGTCAAATGGCTTGTCTCGAAACCCTTTTTATTTTTGTAATAGGTTAAAGTTTTTGAGAATGAGGGAAACAGAATTTTTTTGTTGTAAAACTGTGATTTTAGACTTTCTGTTATATCTCACAAACCAATAACGCCAGAGACGTATACGAGGGGTCGTAGAACTCGGGGTGACGCCCCTCCCCTCTCCCCCTTTCGAATATAGTATTTATGTTTTAAAAAATGTGAAAGGGCCTAACGACACTTTTGTTGAAAACATTTCAGTTTTTAAAACTTTTCTTAAATTTGTCTAAAATGTTCATGACGAGTGGTTGTAGATAGAAAGAGACGATACCACTGGACACGTGTTTCAACGAAGCTATTACTGGCCACGGTGGTGATATACCAATACAGTATTCGCTGTTTCGATGAGACGGCGGGTCGAGGGTTCGTTTTCTGATTTTTCCTATGATGGAATTCCTAATTCCTAAACCTCCTGAAGGGGGTATTTAACGTGTAAACGATTATGAGTGATATGACAAATGATAATTCCTTGATCCGATGAAGTTGGCTTTAGATAGAACAAACAGAACTTGGTTATATGTTGCTTGAAGTGAGTATAGAAAACAAACTTGCGGGGCAGACTGACAGGATGTGAATGTTATTTGAGCTTATTGGAATGCATTGACTTGACTTGACAACAGGGCAATGAAAAAAAGCACAGAGATGCTGAGGACACTTGAAGGTCAAACGATATGGCAACCATGGTGGGAGGGGGAAGCTAGGATGATGTCGCCGATCATGTTCAATGTTCAATGGATGAATTTATATTTTGCGAAGCATTGTTCGGAGAGGGTCATGTGACGACTTGTTTTAAGGGTATTTATTTTTTCGATGTTTCCTATGGTGGACTCATTGATTGAAATAATCCAAAACTGCTAGGGCATGGCCTTGAGATTTTATAAACCGATAATGGGATTTTGACATACAAGATCCACTCAGAACTTGACATGATGTCATTCTTTTTATGGCTTATGAATTTCCCCAGAAAAGACCCAAAACAACAAGATCATGGACTTTTGCTTTTCTTAATATATTGAAAACCCATAATGTAAGATGTTTACTGTGAGTGACGAAATCTAGCTAGGTAAAGAAAGAATTATTGTAGGATATATGTATGGTGACTGACACGTCTTTGACCATTAGAACTTGTTTTCAGATTTGACTGTAGTACATAGGGAGTATAGGTTGTAGGCATGGATTGACAAACGGTGCACACAAAATTCAATTTATCGATTCAAGAATTAAGAGTAGACTATCATTAATTAATTGGTTAAAGAGTGTAGCTAAAAATAAAAAAATGGTGACTACATTAAACTAAACTGAACCAAGTCGAATCAAACCCAACTGAACCAAACCAAGCCTAAAGCAAACCAAACCTAATCAAGAACAAGCCAAGAGCTTAAGTGTAAAACTTGTGGGGGAATGCAGTCATTGGCAATGTCCAAAGGAAGGGATAACGCTCTACCTCTATAGGGCAAGGTAAAGCTAGCGCATGGTGCTAATGCATATTCCCAAGTACATGAACCACACACACACACACACACACACACACAACTATCCTATGCTGTTTTTATGAGTTAACTGTTAAAACTTACTCAGTGGTTACTGAGCAAGATGGTCGCTACACACAACAAGCTTTAAATACTTGAGGCTAATAATCTATACACACATACACACACACACACACACACACACACACACACACACACACGCTTGTTCTAAACTAAACTGTCTTGCTGGCAGTGCTCACACAGTAGGCAAATGACAGAAATGCTTGGCTAACAGAAATACAATCATTTTCGTTTGTCTAATGTTACCAGCTAACCATTACATGCTATAGTGGTGAGCACATGTGCCTCTTGCACTGGAGATCGTAACTCGATTTCTAGCTCTAAGGCCTAGAATGAATCAAACTAAGAAAGAAGGGTATGGTAACGCAGTGGTTAAACTGTTAGCCTTTCACTAAGGTAGACTAGGGTTTGATTTTAGGTTAATATACATGTCATAAACAAACAAACAAAAAAGCAGAGATAATGTTTAAAACTGATTACACTTGTCTCTTTTCAAATTATTACTTAGATTGCAAATACAAAGGTGGACTGGGTTTGATATACAGTTAATGCTGCCTATCGCATACTAGCCTGTAAGAAAGCCAAACAAGCAAAAGGCGTAGGTAGAGCAGTGGTAAAATCGCTATGTGTAGAGAACTACCTAACGGTTTTATGAACTGGCAATGGTATGTCGCATAAACAGTGCAGGATACAATCCAGCAACCATAATTTTTATCTTGTGGAGCAGAGAAAACATATATATAGAGGGAGAGACATAGAAAGCTTGTGTATGTATGGGTAGCATAGATTGTTTGACCAGAGAAAATACGATGAGGTAGGGTGGGGAGAGGGAGAATTAACACTTATATATGAATGAATGGTAAATAGTATTTTTTTTCAATAGTTTTGTTTTTCAAATGCAGTGGTAGATAGCCGTTATTTTGTAAAACATTCTTACTTGCAGTAGTAATAAGACTCTATGGTTCCGCTAACACATAGATAGACTGTATTATTGCCATGGTCAAGCACTCACATTAAGATCATTTACAAAATCATAAAATAAAAAATAAAAAATCTTGTTTTGGAAATATCGTTTTTCAACATACACAAAATAAATATATAAAAAATTTGTAAACAGCAAAATGGAAAATCCATGGTCAAGCACTCACATTAAGATCATTTACAAAATCATAAAATGAAAAATAAAAAATCTTGTTTTGGAAATATCGATCTTTTTCAACATACACAAAATAAATATATACAAAATTTGTAAACAGCAAAATGGAAAATCCATGTTTCCATATAGACAAAATTTAAAAACCTTAAACGGACATTTAAGAAAATATATGCAAATGGGAAATTGACAAATGTGTAAATATGAAAATGGAAAAATCCATGTTTCCAAATCATGAAATTGAAAAACATCAAACTGTCATTTTAAAAAAATGCAAATGGAAAATTGACAAATTGCAATGTGTGAAATGTGAAATTGAACAAATGGCTATCATTATTTAAAAAAAAAATAACATGGTGCTCTATGGTTGAGGTGTGAATCAAACCCTCTCTACTTATTTGGACCACCCGAGACTGAGTAGACTAGTTTTAGTTGTCATACCGCTTTTAAAAGTTTGTGTTAAATCTAGGAATTGAACCCAAGAGCTTGTAGGGGAGATCCAAGGTTATAATATGTTAAACAGATAGCCTTGAATGTAGGGTGTGGTAGCTATATAGAGATGAGACGTTTCGCTCGGGGGAGGGAGGCATGGAGATCTGCATCAAACCAGTCAAAAGACTGACGACTCAAACAACAACATGTAGAGCTCACCAAAATAATGTTGTGTAACGGTAAATGTTAGTCAACGAACAGTAATGCATTACTAAAACCCATGACACGATACCTAAGAGCTTTTCTAAAATTATTTTAAAATGCCTTTAACCCTACATTAAACACCCAGTTCACAAGACTCATAACTGCAATGTTATGGTAAAAAAATCTATATTTCAAAACAAACAAGTGGTTTAGTCAATGTATACTGGAAAAGGTTTTATAAACACTCAAGTCCACAAAAATAATTAAATTAGTAACTGTCAGGTTGACCGAGTGGTTATGGTGTTTGACTTAAGTTCAAATTTTCTGTACAAGAAAGCAAGGGATCGAATCCCTTACCTGATATAACTATTGCCTCAACATGGCTTGACCACACTGTATTATTGTGTACTCGGTACACAAACCATAGATAGAGTGTATTGTTTAAGGTCACTCTCTTTGCGAACATAGAGACTGTTGATGGTTAACAATTGCATTAATAGTGGGACATAGGGATAGCAATTAAGAAAAACAGACAATACACATACACTATTTTTATTTATTTAATGTAAGTACTTGTACAATAGTTATATACAAACTACAACTCTCTTTTGTCTATAACTATCTAGTCCTTTTCGATCCACTTGCATATCAAGGGCAGATGACTTTGTAGTTCAGCCCCTTAAAACAACAACAACACTACTTCTTGCATAGTCTGTGATGTTGATGACTCTTGAGGCGTGGAAGATGGATACAACATAACTTTTACAACAGGGGTTAAACGTTGCTCAACAAACAATGCACTATTTTGAGTAGCAACATCTTTCTCTTGTACTAACTTTTTAGCATTCTGATGATTTTTTGTCAACACCATCAGTGTTTTGTCTGGAGCACTACATTGATGATCACTCACACTTAAAACCACACCATTTCTACTTTTCATATTGCCTCGACATTTTGTTGACCTCTGTTTTGAGCATTGCCAGAATATTATCCTTTTTACATTTTGTCGTCTATAGTTATAAGAGTAGCCTTTATAGAGTACACGTTGTTTACCTCGGTTAGTTGTAGTAAGTTCCAAAGTAGTAACTAACCTGTTAGTATGATTTGCACACTACAAAGGTTATCTCTGTTCTGGTAATAGAATTATTTAGCGTTGGCTTTTATATTTAATATGTACAGTTAAAAGTGATAGAAAAGTGGTAGAAATGTGGTAGCAAAGTGGTAGACAAGTGGTACACAATTGGTAACATAGTGGTAGAAAAGTGGTAGCAAAGTGGTAGAAAATATTACATGTATTGTTAAGAAATAGTTTAAGCGGTTACATGGATTCATTACACTATAATTTTAGCATTACGAAGCTCATTTTCTATATCCAAAAGTTCTTCCTCATATTTAGTATGACCAGCCTGTTTACAGGAATGCAAGTACTGAAGCCGCTGGATTAGCTTACTGGGATTGTTCCAGTAAACAAATTTAACAAATGATTTTTTTGGGTGTAAACCATTATCATCATCATCATCATTATCATGATAATCATCATCATCATCATCATGGTTATCATCATCAATATAATTATCATCAATATAATCATCGTCACTATTACTATCTAATCCTTTTTGTTCATCTTGCAATGCAACAACCTTTGGCATAGTTTGTGTTGTCTTTGATAGTGTTAGAGGTTTCTTAGACGTTAACGACTGTCCTAACATGTCTTTTTCAGGAGATAATAAATGCTCTTTAACAAACAAAGCACTATCTTGAGCCACACTATTTTTTTCTTGGTCTTGCTTTTTTACCTTGGTTAGAGTATTTTGTCCATTTAAATGAGTATTATTTTGAGATTTACAATGATGATCGATTGAAATAAGTATGTTGGAGCCTTTTGTCTTAATCATTCCTCGACACTTTTTAGATCGTTGTTTCGAACAGCACCAAATAACAGTTCCATTTTTATTAGTTCTTTTTACAATATATGCATATCCTTTATAGTAAGCACATGGCTTACCATAGCTAGTCGTTGATACTTCCATGCCAACTGTTAAGCATAAACTAATCTCTAGTAAAGTTAACTCGATAATAAAAATTGATAAATTGGTTTAATATTAGGGGCAGTGCACACTTTCCATGTCGATAATTTATATAGGCTAGAAGGATGGTGTTGCAAACTTCTGATGTGTATTTCCAAATTTCCTGCATAGTCTATTTCATAGAATTTTCCTGTAACTTAAAAGTTCATGCTGATTTTGTCTTTGTGTGTTTGACATTGTAACTACAATGGTTGATTGGATATTCTTTGTCAACTTTCAAATCATGTAATTCATGTCAGATATGTTGGAATTTTTGTTCATGTGTAAAGCTATCAAGTACCGATACCTAATTGGTTACACAACTGTTTCATAATGAAAATCTTGATCTCTGATTCATTGGAGAACTGTTTACGCTTGTCTGAACCAAGACTAACTGACTACTCACTGCTAAGGATTAGAAATTACATTTACTCAAATCACATTCTGGTAAAAATGATCATGACTACTATAAACTGCTACCACTCTTCCACCACTTTGCTAACACTTTTCTACCATTTGACTCTCACTTTGCTCTTACTTTAAACTGCACATACTACAAACAATCATTTTTATTATCGAGTTAACTTTACTAGAGATTAGTTTATGCTTAACAGTTGGCATGGAAGTATCAACGACTAGCTATGGTAAGCCATGTGCTTACTATAAAGGATATGCATATATTGTAAAAAGAACTAATAAAAATGGAACTGTTATTTGGTGCTGTTCGAAACAACGATCTAAAAAGTGTCGAGGAATGATTAAGACAAAAGGCTCCAACATACTTATTTCAATCGATCATCATTGTAAATCTCAAAATAATACTCATTTAAATGGACAAAATACTCTAACCAAGGTAAAAAAGCAAGACCAAGAAAAAAATAGTGTGGCTCAAGATAGTGCTTTGTTTGTTAAAGAGCATTTATTATCTCCTGAAAAAGACATGTTAGGACAGTCGTTAACGTCTAAGAAACCTCTAACACTATCAAAGACAACACAAACTATGCCAAAGGTTGTTGCATTGCAAGATGAACAAAAAGGATTAGATAGTAATAGTGACGATGATTATATTGATGATAATTATATTGATGATGATAACCATGATGATGATGATGATGATTATCATGATAATGATGATGATGATGATAATGGTTTACACCCAAAAAAATCATTTGTTAAATTTGTTTACTGGAACAATCCCAGTAAGCTAATCCAGCGGCTTCAGTACTTGCATTCCTGTAAACAGGCTGGTCATACTAAATATGAGGAAGAACTTTTGGATATAGAAAATGAGCTTCGTAATGCTAAAATTATAGTGTAATGAATCCATGTAACCGCTTAAACTATTTCTTAACAATACATGTAATATTTTCTACCACTTTGCTACCACTTTTCTACCACTATGTTACCAATTGTGTACCACTTGTCTACCACTTTGCTACCACATTTCTACCACTTTTCTATCACTTTTAACTGTACATATTAAATATAAAAGCCAACGCTAAATAATTCTATTACCAGAACAGAGATAACCTTTGTAGTGTGCAAATCATACTAACAGGTTAGTTACTACTTTGGAACTTACTACAACTAACCGAGGTAAACAACGTGTACTCTATAAAGGCTACTCTTATAACTATAGACGACAAAATGTAAAAAGGATAATATTCTGGCAATGCTCAAAACAGAGGTCAACAAAATGTCGAGGCAATATGAAAAGTAGAAATGGTGTGGTTTTAAGTGTGAGTGATCATCAATGTAGTGCTCCAGACAAAACACTGATGGTGTTGACAAAAAATCATCAGAATGCTAAAAAGTTAGTACAAGAGAAAGATGTTGCTACTCAAAATAGTGCATTGTTTGTTGAGCAACGTTTAACCCCTGTTGTAAAAGTTATGTTGTATCCATCTTCCACGCCTCAAGAGTCATCAACATCACAGACTATGCAAGAAGTAGTGTTGTTGTTGTTTTAAGGGGCTGAACTACAAAGTCATCTGCCCTTGATATGCAAGTGGATCGAAAAGGACTAGATAGTTATAGACAAAAGAGAGTTGTAGTTTGTATATAACTATTGTACAAGTACTTACATTAAATAAATAAAAATAGTGTATGTGTATTGTCTGTTTTTCTTAATTGCTATCCCTATGTCCCACTATTAATGCAATTGTTAACCATCAACAGTCTCTATGTTCGCAAAGAGAGTGACCTTAAACAATACACTCTATCTATGGTTTGTGTACCGAGTACACAATAATACAGTGTGGTCAAGCCATGTTGAGGCAATAGTTATATCAGGTAAGGGATTCGATCCCTTGCTTTCTTGTACAGAAAATTTGAACTTAAGTCAAACACCATAACCACTCGGTCAACCTGACAGTTACTAATTTAATTATTTTTGTGGACTTGAGTGTTTATAAAACCTTTTCCAGTATACATTGACTAAACCACTTGTTTGTTTTGAAATATAGATTTTTTACCATAACATTGCAGTTATGAGTCTTGTGAACTGGGTGTTTAATGTAGGGTTAAAGGCATTTTAAAATAATTTTAGAAAAGCTCTTAGGTATCGTGTCATGGGTTTTAGTAATGCATTACTGTTCGTTGACTAACATTTACCGTTACACAACATTATTTTGGTGAGCTCTACATGTTGTTGTTTGAGTCGTCAGTCTTTTGACTGGTTTGATGCAGATCTCCATGCCTCCCTCCCCCGAGCGAAACGTCTCATCTCTATATAGCTACCACACCCTACATTCAAGGCTATCTGTTTAACATATTATAACCTTGGATCTCCCCTACAAGCTCTTGGGTTCAATTCCTAGATTTAACACAAACTTTTAAAAGCGGTATGACAACTAAAACTAGTCTACTCAGTCTCGGGTGGTCCAAATAAGTAGAGAGGGTTTGATTCACACCTCAACCATAGAGCACCATGTTATTTTTTTTTTAAATAATGATAGCCATTTGTTCAATTTCACATTTCACACATTGCAGTTTGTCAATTTTCCATTTGCATTTTTTTTAAATGACAGTTTGATGTTTTTCAATTTCATGATTTGGAAACATGGATTTTTCCATTTTCATATTTACACATTTGTCAATTTCCCATTTGCATATATTTTCTTAAATGTCCGTTTAAGGTTTTTAAATTTTGTCTATATGGAAACATGGATTTTCCATTTTGCTGTTTACAAATTTTGTATATATTTATTTTGTGTATGTTGAAAAAGATCGATATTTCCAAAACAAGATTTTTTATTTTTCATTTTATGATTTTGTAAATGATCTTAATGTGAGTGCTTGACCATGGATTTTCCATTTTGCTGTTTACAAATTTTTTATATATTTATTTTGTGTATGTTGAAAAACGATATTTCCAAAACAAGATTTTTTATTTTTTATTTTATGATTTTGTAAATGATCTTAATGTGAGTGCTTGACCATGGCAATAATACAGTCTATCTATGTGTTAGCGGAACCATAGAGTCTTATTACTACTGCAAGTAAGAATGTTTTACAAAATAACGGCTATCTACCACTGCATTTGAAAAACAAAACTATTGAAAAAAAATACTATTTACCATTCATTCATATATAAGTGTTAATTCTCCCTCTCCCCACCCTACCTCATCGTATTTTCTCTGGTCAAACAATCTATGCTACCCATACATACACAAGCTTTCTATGTCTCTCCCTCTATATATATGTTTTCTCTGCTCCACAAGATAAAAATTATGGTTGCTGGATTGTATCCTGCACTGTTTATGCGACATACCATTGCCAGTTCATAAAACCGTTAGGTAGTTCTCTACACATAGCGATTTTACCACTGCTCTACCTACGCCTTTTGCTTGTTTGGCTTTCTTACAGGCTAGTATGCGATAGGCAGCATTAACTGTATATCAAACCCAGTCCACCTTTGTATTTGCAATCTAAGTAATAATTTGAAAAGAGACAAGTGTAATCAGTTTTAAACATTATCTCTGCTTTTTTGTTTGTTTGTTTATGACATGTATATTAACCTAAAATCAAACCCTAGTCTACCTTAGTGAAAGGCTAACAGTTTAACCACTGCGTTACCATACCCTTCTTTCTTAGTTTGATTCATTCTAGGCCTTAGAGCTAGAAATCGAGTTACGATCTCCAGTGCAAGAGGCACATGTGCTCACCACTATAGCATGTAATGGTTAGCTGGTAACATTAGACAAACGAAAATGATTGTATTTCTGTTAGCCAAGCATTTCTGTCATTTGCCTACTGTGTGAGCACTGCCAGCAAGACAGTTTAGTTTAGAACAAGCGTGTGTGTGTGTGTGTGTGTGTGTGTGTGTGTGTGTGTGTGTGTGTGTGTATGTGTGTATAGATTATTAGCCTCAAGTATTTAAAGCTTGTTGTGTGTAGCGACCATCTTGCTCAGTAACCACTGAGTAAGTTTTAACAGTTAACTCATAAAAACAGCATAGGATAGTTGTGTGTGTGTGTGTGTGTGTGTGTGTGTGTGGTTCATGTACTTGGGAATATGCATTAGCACCATGCGCTAGCTTTACCTTGCCCTATAGAGGTAGAGCGTTATCCCTTCCTTTGGACATTGCCAATGACTGCATTCCCCCACAAGTTTTACACTTAAGCTCTTGGCTTGTTCTTGATTAGGTTTGGTTTGCTTTAGGCTTGGTTTGGTTCAGTTGGGTTTGATTCGACTTGGTTCAGTTTAGTTTAATGTAGTCACCATTTTTTTATTTTTAGCTACACTCTTTAACCAATTAATTAATGATAGTCTACTCTTAATTCTTGAATCGATAAATTGAATTTTGTGTGCACCGTTTGTCAATCCATGCCTACAACCTATACTCCCTATGTACTACAGTCAAATCTGAAAACAAGTTCTAATGGTCAAAGACGTGTCAGTCACCATACATATATCCTACAATAATTCTTTCTTTACCTAGCTAGATTTCGTCACTCACAGTAAACATCTTACATTATGGGTTTTCAATATATTAAGAAAAGCAAAAGTCCATGATCTTGTTGTTTTGGGTCTTTTCTGGGGAAATTCATAAGCCATAAAAAGAATGACATCATGTCAAGTTCTGAGTGGATCTTGTATGTCAAAATCCCATTATCGGTTTATAAAATCTCAAGGCCATGCCCTAGCAGTTTTGGATTATTTCAATCAATGAGTCCACCATAGGAAACATCGAAAAAATAAATACCCTTAAAACAAGTCGTCACATGACCCTCTCCGAACAATGCTTCGCAAAATATAAATTCATCCATTGAACATTGAACATGATCGGCGACATCATCCTAGCTTCCCCCTCCCACCATGGTTGCCATATCGTTTGACCTTCAAGTGTCCTCAGCATCTCTGTGCTTTTTTTCATTGCCCTGTTGTCAAGTCAAGTCAATGCATTCCAATAAGCTCAAATAACATTCACATCCTGTCAGTCTGCCCCAGCAAGTTTGTTTTCTATACTCACTTCAAGCAACATATAACCAAGTTCTGTTTGTTCTATCTAAAGCCAACTTCATCGGATCAAGGAATTATCATTTGTCATATCACTCATAATCGTTTACACGTTAAATACCCCCTTCAGGAGGTTTAGGAATTAGGAATTCCATCATAGGAAAAATCAGAAAACGAACCCTCGACCCGCCGTCTCATCGAAACAGCGAATACTGTATTGGTATATCACCACCGTGGCCAGTAATAGCTTCGTTGAAACACGTGTCCAGTGGTATCGTCTCTTTCTATCTACAACCACTCGTCATGAGCATTTTAGACAAATTTAAGAAAAGTTTTAAAAACTGAAATGTTTTCAACAAAAGTGTCGTTAGGCCCTTTCACATTTTTTAAAACATAAATACTATATTCGAAAGGGGGAGAGGGGAGGGGCGTCACCCCGAGTTCTACGACCCCTCGTATACGTCTCTGGCGTTATTGGTTTGTGAGATATAACAGAAAGTCTAAAATCACAGTTTTACAACAAAAAAATTCTGTTTCCCTCATTCTCAAAAACTTTAACCTATTACAAAAATAAAAAGGGTTTCGAGACAAGCCATTTGACACATCATAGGACCAAATCCGACCAGGCATTCGTGAAATATCGGAAAAAGCCTAAAATCACGGTTTTACCCCCAAAAAGCCTGTTTCCCTCATTCTCAAAACTTTAACCTATTAATAACATGTATAGGGCTTCGAGACAAGCGATTTGACACGTCACACGTCCAAATCCGACCTTGCGTTCGAGAGATATCGGCAAACTTCGTAGGAAAGTAGGCGACTATCTGGTTCTCTCCTCACCACCAAAACCCCTTCTTATCAATCATTTTTTTCAAAGAGCTCGCCCTCTTACAAAAATCCCAAGTGCGCATGCGTAAAAACAAAAACAAAAATATTAATCCATATCGGCAGCCAGCCAAACGCATGCGCGATATGAGCAACCACGTATAAGTTCATTTTAGCAGCGCACTTTATACATGTCGCATTTGAAAAGAGACTTTCACCAAAAAAATTACAATTTCACCCTATAGTAGGGGTAGGTTTTATTTAGGGGTTGAAATGAGTGGTCCATTTGAAAGAGGGCGTTAGCCCGAGTCCAACGATACCTCATTTGTCAAAATCGGACCATGGGTTTGCGAGATATCGACTTTGCCCCTGAATGTATTGCGGATTAGTATGTGACGTCAGAGGGAGAGGTGGTGGGGTGGGGCAGAACTCCTAGTAGCCCCCTACTACTAAGTTACACTCGGTCACATTCGACTACCTTCGACAGTCGCCCGAACCGGTCCCCTCCCCCACTTCCATCCACAAGCTATATAGGCAATGCACACCAGCCAGCTCAGTCAGTTGGCTGGCCAACACAGGTCGGCTAACAACTGGGTCTGCTTCCAAGCCAGACCTTCCACCCTTTCCCCCTCCCCCTCCCCCCCCTCCCCTCCCCCCTCCCCTCCCCAAGCCCCCCAGGGAACGCCTGGGGGGGGGGGGGGCACGTGACCACGAGAAACCATGGATGACCTTGAAATCTGTCCAGGACCGGCTTAGCCCTACTACTTTTTAATATTTCGAAATGGTGAAATCCCAAATCCTTGTTGATAAAAGGCTGGTTTTAATTGGCATTTCTAGCCCCCATGGCAATCGCTTCCATCGTTTCATTGTGTCGCTGACTTTCTTTGAGTTGTTGCTTGCCCTGCTGCGCGGCTTTAATGGTTTTCGCCACTGCACTGGCACCACCCAAAAGTGAGCCCAGAGCAGCCAAACCAGCAAATAATGCAGGTAAAAATCCCGCTCGTTTGGGGACGGGAATCACTCGCCCTTGGTTTGAAACCTGTCGCCGACGTTTTGGAATAACATGTCTCTGTGCTGCTCGAAGGGCTTTCCTTATGGTCAATACATTATTTTTTATTTTTTTCTTTCGCAAGGGCTTGGCCACGAATGTTGAAAACCCTGGCTTTGCCAAGGACAAAGTCCTTTTTTTAGTCTTTCTCACTGCATACCTTTGTTTCACCATGATGATAATGACCAACAACCTTTCACAAGAAAGTTTAAATCACAACTAACGTCAGATGGTTATTTCATGGCTGTATATTCCAATTCCACATAAAGTGGGAAATCGTTTATGGTTTTTCCCGCTTGCTTTTCATCCCATGTCAACATGAGATAAAAGGATAATTCGTCACCTGCATTGACCATTTCATGCTTATGGATCAACATCCTATGACCATTTATCTTTATTTGTAAATGGTTCTCATCAGGTATGGCATATTTGATGTGAATGGTCCCATCATAGTGTAATCGATAGTGGCTTAAACCCGAAGCAAGCACATAGGTCAAGTGCTGATCATGGACTAGCGGTAAATGGTTTCTGTCATTCACAGGTTTTTCATTTGTCAGATACACTAAAAACACAGATGGGATAAATTTATAAAGCCTTTTCATTTCATAGGTCACGTAACGCTTGGTACAAACATCGTCTTCGTCTTGTGGGTCTTCCACGTGAATAATCCGATGGTGATTAGCGCTATAGCCATTCACCATAAGCTGGGGCACTTTGTCATAAAACTCATACACTTTGTTATCCACATACGTTTTCGTAGTAACGTCTGTAGACACTTGAGGATGTTTTACATGGGTTAACCGCTTTCCCTTAAAGTCATAATCTCCCTGTTTTGTGCGTGGCACTACTGACCTATCCACATAGTGTTTATTAGCAGGATCTGTTTCTTGTTTAGGATCATGTATGGGGACAGGCCTATCTTTGGCCATCAACGCACGTCCAAAGACATCCATCGTCAACCTGTAGTAGCAGTCTACTGTTTCTATGACAAGGTTCGGTGTCCTGTATATAGACAGCCGGCTAGCCTGTCTAAGCCTTAGTTGACATGAAGATTATTAAGCAGCAAGAGTCATTCCCCGTGGGGGATATGGTTTCCCATCTCTGTCCCACATCACGTGAACAACGCCATGGTTCACTGTTTCCATCTTCCATTCGCTGCATCATTGTGGGGCCTTCCGGCTGTGGAAAGACTAATCTTTTGCTAACGCTCATTACAGCGCCCAATGGTCTGCGTTTTCAAAATATTTATATTTTTGCAAAATCTCTCTACCAACCCCTCTACATGTTTCTGGATCAAGTCATGTCTGGATTACAAAAAGAAAATATGGGTTATTTTACATTTTCCATGCAAGAAAATGTGATTTCACCGGATGAGGTAAAGCCTGATTCACTCATGATTTTCGATGATGTATCCACTGAACGTCAAGGCATCATTCAAAGCTATTTCAGCATGGGTCGACACAAACATATCGATTGCTTCTATCTTGGGCAAACGTATTCTAAAATGTCCAAACAGTTGATTCGTGACAATGCCAATGTCATTGTTTTATTTCGTCAGGACGAGAGGAACAGTCGTCACATTTATAATGAACATGTGAATCCGGATATGACCTTTCAAATGTTTACAGAATTGTGTGCCAAGTGCTGGAACACTCAACGTCATGCCTGTTTAGTGATTGACAAACAACGTGAACTCAACCAAGGACGGTATCGCTTAGGGTTTGATCATTTTATTGCTATTTAAGGCCTTGTCTCATTCCCCGGCAAGTCATTTGCCAAGACACCATGGCGTTAGCAGAGAGTCAATTAAAAAAGCATATTATTAGAGCAAAAAATACTATTCGCCAAAAGTTTCGTCAATTGAAACAATCACGTGCCAATCATTCTTTGTTTATTCAACAACATTTAGCACCTCCGCTAAAAGCCATGTTGAAACCCTCTTTCAAGCCATCTGAAACGCTACCCACCGTTTCACAAGCCACGCAGACGCTGCACGAGGACCCTGAGGAAGAGGAAGATGAACAGGAAGATTTGACTAGTGTTAGTGAAGTTGAGGATGAGGAGGAACAAGTGTTTACGCCTCAAAAAAAGGCCTCACCCCTTGCAGAGTTTTTGAGAAAAAAGAAATCCTTGGCCATGGTCGAAACACCTTGCCCTTCCAGAGCGTCTCCGTTTTCACAACTCTTGGCCACCCCTCAACATAAAGCTCAACTGAAAACCATTTTAATAAAATATTATGGATCAACATTGGAACCCTATTTCACCGATCTATTTATTGGAAACACAGATACCACGTATGGTGTTCGCTATGAGGATGATAGTTTTAAAATTGGCGATTCATCCATTAAATTTGCTCGTACTAAAGCTGTCATTAAAAACATCAACTATAAATTAACGCCAGGACTGTTAAAGCTGCTCTTTTCTCGGACCCCCTCTTCCCATGATTATACGTCAGAGGACCTTGACAAATATAAATCCATTTTATTGGATACCCATGCTCACAAAAGACAGTATGATCCCACGCAACAAGTGAATGCCAATATATCTCAAAAATATAAAACCATCATTGCAAAAATGTTTCCCACTAGTCAAAGTACTCGTCGTAAAGTGTCCGCTTCGGGAGTGACTTTTAAACCATTAAAACCCCTTGTGGATGTTACCTACTGGCACAATCCCAATAAGCTCGTCCAGCGGCTACAGTTGTTGCATGCTTCACGTCAAGCTGGCCATACCGGTCACGATTGGGAAATTCAAGAAATTGAACAAGAACTTCGAAATGCCAAAATTATTATTTAAGCCCTCACCCATTAAAATGGGTATTGCTCACGAGTTGCATCGCCCAGCTAGGCGTCACTATCCGCGACTCAAGGTGATTTCACGAGGTGTGGATGAACTTTGGCAGGCTGACTTGGTTGAAATGATACCCTATGCTAGCGTTAACGACGATGTACGCTATATGTTGACCGTCATTGATGTCTATTCCAAAATGGCCTTTGTTGAACCTGTGCGTCGCAAGTCTGGCCCACTAGTTACCAAGGCCTTTCAACATATTATTCAACACTCCAAACGTCAACCTCAGCTGCTATAAACCGACCAGGGGAAAGAATTTTTCAACAAGGATTTCTCCAGTTTTCTCAAATCTAAGGATATTCACCATTACACCACGTACAGCAATCTGAAAGCCAGTGTGGTCGAGCGGTTCAACCGAACATTGAAAACCCATATGTGGAAAGCGTTTACAGCTCAGGGCACTTATCGCTGGTTGGACATGTTACCTGAGCTAGTATCACGTTACAATGACACCAAACATAGAACGATTGGGACCAAGCCACGTCTCGTAACTAAAAATATTCAGCGATTGGATAAACTGTTTAACCCCATAAAAACAGCCGATCCTAAACGTCACCGACTGAACATTGGGGATTTTGTTCGTGTGAGCAAATTTAAGTCTGCCTTCAATAAGGGCTACACGCCTCAGTGGGGGACTGAACTATTTCGAATTCGTCGAGTCTACTTGGACAGTCCAGTCACCTATTTACTCGAGGACCTCAACCATCAACCCATAAAAGGTAGATTTTATCTCCATGAACTTCAGAAAACAGCATTTCCTCAGCATTATCTTGTGGAAAAAGTGTTGAAACAAAAAGGAAATAAACTCTACGTCAAATGGTTAGGGTTTAACTCTACGTTTAATTCCTGGATCAATAAATTACATGTTGTGTGAACCTGTGTACTTTTTATTTATTCACCCATGTTGTACACCACCTATAGCTCTATGTGTACAGCGCTCCGCGCTTCATGCATGTTCATACATGTTTGTCTTTCCCTTTCCTCCTGTGTTCTCTCATACATCACCCCTCCCCTCTCCCTCCCTTCACCTCCCACCACTGCTGTTTGCAGCTCTTGCCTCTCTATTGGTTGTGACATCATTCCCACAAGTTGCATCATACTTTTTACTGATTCAGCGATTCCCACGCTTTGAACATTCTCTTATCGTGCACGTGGACAGCTAACGTCCCAGGCGAACACCTGTGCCGGATCAAATTTCACATGAACTTGCATTTTGTCACGTACGCAGCAAAACAGGATGTAACTTGTTAACAGTTATCGCGCATGTAGATAGATAACGTCCCAAGCGAACACCTGCGGTAGATCAAATTTCACGTCAACTTGCATTTTGTCACGTACGAAGCAAGACAGGATGTCACTGGTTTAGCGTGCCTGTGGTTTCACACATGTGTGCACGCCTTTCGCACTTCCCTGCCAGCACAATGGTCAGATTATTTCACCTTTAAGCGTCTTGGTCATTTTTTCCATTGCACTTGTTGTCAAGTCAGATCAATGCCTTCCAATAAGCTCAAATGACATTCACCTCCTGCTCGTTTGTTTTCTGTACTCGCTTCGACCAACATAGAATCAAGTTCTCATCACCGTTTACACGTTAAAGGTAAAATATCAGAAAACGCATGCTCGTTCTGTCATACACCGACCAGCCGAAATAGCGATTGTTCTATTAAGCATGGTCCTTGTGGTTAGCGACAGGTTCGTTGAAACACACACACCCAGCCGTATCGTCTCTCTCAACCACCACGCTTCATAAACATTATAAACAAGTAAAGAAAAAGAAAACGTTATTTCAACATGTATGGCGTTAGGCCCTTTGTGAATTATTTTTTGGAAAAAAATATCTACCACATTTGAAAGGGGGCGAAAGCCCGAGTCCTAGGACACCTCGTACATGTCTCTAGCGTTATTGGTTCATGAGATATCGGCAAAAATCACAAAAAAACACGTGTTTACCCCAAAATCGAGTTTCCAATTTTTTTTTTTAAATATAACGTGTGGTCCATAGCAAAGAGGACGTCTGGCCGAATCCTTGGACCCATCGTACATGCCTCTAGCGTTATTGCTTCGTGAGATATCGGCAAAATCACAAAAACACGTGTTTACCCCAAAATCGAGTTTCCATTTTTTTTATTATAACGAGCGGTCCATAGCAAAGAGGACGTCACCCCGAGTCCTTGGACCTGTCGAACATGCCTCTAGCATGATTGGTTCGCGAGATATTAAAAGCACATGACCTTTTAGTTTTGGTCTTTTCATTAAATTAAGAGCCTATATGAAAGTAGGGGGCATCACTACGAGTGCTAGGACACCCTGTATGTTCAAATCCGACCATTGGTTAGCGAGATATCAGCTTCGGGGCAAATACGAGGAGGGCTCAATAAGTTAGTAGACAGCTGTGTCACTACCCCACTACTTACAAAACACAAATTTTTGCTCTAGCGACTTGAAATTCATTTTGGGGCTAGAGGGCATAGGGACCTTTCATTTATGTGAAATAAACGTTTTTGTAGAGTTCCTAGTTTCCAAACTATAGGATTTTCAAAATTCGAGTGTTTTCAAAAAAAACGTAAAAGTAAAAAAGTTTCATTATAGAAAATAAAGGGCATAAAGACCATTCGTTTGAGCCATGGCACAACGTTCTATCATGTTTAGTTTTCAAACTATCACCTAGTTTCGAAAACAAAAATTTTCAAAAAAAAATTGAAAAATATAACGAGTGGTCCATAGCAAAGAAGACGTCAGCCCGAGTCCAACGATACCTCATTTGTCAAAATCGGACCATGCGTTCGAGAGATATTTAACATGCCTGATGCTTAGTAGTGGGGCAAGGAGGGTTCTGGAGTGCGTTAGAAGCGCCACTACTCCACTACTGATATGAAGTAAAAATTTGCCAATCACAAATAAATTTAATAGCAAATACGATTATACACGCCTCTCTGGTCTATCAAAATTGAGATTAATATCTCCTAAGTATCGTAGTATAAAAATACTATCTTCAAACAAAGTTCATCTAAACTGCAAAATAGTCGAATAGACTCCAATTAGACTGTGGAATGCAAACATTATTGTTCCAATCTAGTATTGAGAAAAACTATCAAATGTTCATTACTATAGTGTATTCAATAAATCGTAATCAAAGTTCATATTTCATAAAATTGTCTATAATGCAATGGTAATTTCAGAACTGACGATAAATGTCTATGTTGCAATCATGTTCCTAAAACGACTAGTATTTCCAAGATCGTCGATACAGAAATAGATTTTAACGCTCTAAAATCTTTTAATTATTCTTCTTTCTTGATGATGACAGAAAATTGGTCAAAGTAATTTACTGAATAGAATTACTTTAATAAAATGACACGCTGTCTGAATTCAAATCTGCCAAAGAAAATCGTTAACTTTACAGTCAAATCGTGACTACAAAAATATGCAAATTACTGAAAGAATATAAATTATCAGTTTCAACTGATCCAAAATTATTTAACTATGCCACTGACATAACAATGTCTTAATAAATCGTAGAAAAAAGCATAACTCATCCAAGTGTACTGAGTACAGAAATATCTAGCAAGAATATGGGGCAAAATAAAGGACAGAACATATGAGAAAAATGGTTGCTCAGATATCGCTAAATGACTCAAATAAAACAAGAAACGTTCACGACTACCTTATCTGTTGATTGAAGTTCCAGAGGATAATCTTCCAAAGAAGACTGGTGATGGATCCATTTCACCAAAAAGATGTGCTCCGTCCTCGAACCTGGAACCAGCGCCCTCGGAGAATAGAACTGCTTCCTCCTCCGGAAATTGCACTGCTCCGTGTATACGATAGACATCCTTCTGGCAAAACTCTTCTTTGTGAGCCGGGTCTACCCTGGCCTCTCTTGATAGTTCCCTGAAGTTCTGGTAGAAATTCGCCATGAAGTTTATTGCAATAATTTCCGTAGAAATATTCATATTTGTGGAGTATGAATATGTTTCCACTGCCATTTGATATAATTCAGCGTTGGACCCCGATGCATGAGTGTAGTTGGATATTCACTTCATGCTCGCTTTTGTAGAAAGACGATTAGCGAAGTTCCATGCTGCTATTTCACTCCATTGATATATGTCCCAATTGCATTAAAGTCCTTAGCCTTCCATCTCCATTTCCGTTATAATAGTTGAAAGAACTGCCATATAATATTGTTCCATGTTAGAATGCAGCGTTGTATCACCAAAAGCAATATGAAGTAGCACGGTTGCAATACCAGTGTCAGCCGTAGCGTAGAATGTGATATTTAAAAAGTGCTTCTCAGGTGGCGAGAAAATCACTTTTGTCTGCCGTCTTAAAATGCCAATATCTTTCGAATTATAATCTTGAAAATGTTCAACCTTTCTACACACTTTAATATAATACTGCACAATAGAAGTAGCTTAAAGGCATTAGTCAACTCTTGATATATTATCTTGTAGACTTGAAAATGTGTGCGTTTCAACTTCGCCTAGTTTCAAACACCGTAAAATGGAACTGCGGCACGCTCGAAGCTCGTTCAATGCGTTTGGCTATACCACACGCGCTAAAGACGACTTGTTTCACTGTATCACTCGAAAATGACTATATGACATCAGAAATATATATGCGGTATGAGAAATATATGCGATATGAGAACTCCTCTCTGCTGTGCAAGACCTTTTATCAACTTCTTAAGGGGCGTATCCATCCCTTCCATAGCTTGTTTCTCCGTCATCGCTAGAATTTCTAACTTTGGCTATACTTGACGGATTTTCAAATTTCAAAAACTCAAAAATAATTTCTTCAAAATTCCAAATCAATGCCATAACTGAAAATAGATTTCCACAATTCTGCATTCCAAAAGTAATTAAATATGGTAGTTTCAGTAATCTCCGTCTCCCTCCAAACTATCTTTCATTGGTTCGAGTCTCTCCTCCAATCGCGAAACTTCTTCCTCAGCCCAATTCCATGTTTCCCTGCGACTGCGTCGTAAATCTCAGATCTTTCTCGAACAAAATCATGACGTCACCAAGAATCTCAGCTCAAGCAGCCTACTTGCGTGAAGTCTGCGTCATCCGTGCCTACGTCATAAATATCCACGTCACAACTATGACAGCCATAACTTTCTTCATATTTTCCAATACAACCGCCGTGGTCTCAATATAATTCAATTTACGCGGGCAGTACCCCCACCGTAATCCAGTTAACAAAGGTGCCACTAGGGGGTGGCACGTAACAACTGGTGTCAGAAGCCGGATTACGAACTCAAGCACAACACCTGACGGTCCTGGTTTCAAAACCCGAGCAGGTCATTTTCTCTAATTTTCCTGTGAGTGCATGCCCTTTACAAGACAAACAACTAAAATGGAGGAGAAATTGGCAGCATTGCTAGAAAAGTTAAATGGCATGGAAACCAAGATAGAAGACGGCCAGAAGAAGCTAGAAGACGGCCAGAAGAAGATGGAAGACGGTCAAAATAAGTTAGCGGAGGACCTGAAGAAGATGGAGGACGGCCAGAAGAAGATGGAGGACGGCCAGAAGAAGTTAGCCGAGGACCTAACTGCCAAACTAGAAGACGGCCAGAAGAAGTTAGCCGAGGACCTAACTGCCAAACTAGAAGACGCCCAGAAGAATTTAGCCGAGGACCTAACTTCTAAATTAGAAGACGGTCAGAATAAGTTAGCAGAGGACCTAACCGCCAAATTTCTGGATGGCCAGAAAAATCTGGAAGAGTGTCTGCTGACGAAATTAGAAGAAAGCCAAAGGAAATTAGAACAGGGTCTGCGTGAGGAAGTCACGGCAGTGGAAAAGAAGTTCGACGCCTTACAAGTGGAAGTTGCCGAGCTGCGCCAACGCCCGCTGATGGGGGTGGAGGAGAAATTCAACGCCTTACAAAAGAAAGTTGCCGAGCTGCGCCAACGCCCACTGACGGGGGTGGAAGAGAAATTCAACGCTTTACAAGAGGAAGTTGCCGAGCTGCGCCAACGCCCGCCCACCGTTACACCGGGAATATCAGGAACGGGACATAGCAGAGTGACGCCCCCAACCTTCGACGGAAAGGTCCCGTGGAGCACCTACTTACGTCAGTTCGAGGCGGCCTGTTCCATAAATAACTGGAACAACACAGAAAAGGCTACAGCTCTCATTGTAGCGCTGAGAGGTGACGCCCTTAACGTCCTTCAGGCCATCCCGACTGGATCCCAGGACTACGCTTCACTGATCGCCCATATGGAGTCCCGATATGGAGATAGCCATCTTCAGCAGGCCTACCAGATGCAGCTCCGGACCCGGGTACAGAAGAACGCGGAAACCCTGCAGGAGTTCGAGATGGACATCGCACGCCTCGTAAGGCTTGCCTACCCAACAGCGCCGGCCGACTTTCTGGAGCAGATAGCGACGCACACCTTCACCGACGGGCTACGGGACTCGGACACTCAACAGGCGCTGCGACTCGCGCGCAATAAGACCCTGGCAGATGCGCTGAGCCACGCACTTGAGTTCGAGACGGCAAAACAGGCATCCAGAATGCACGCGCGGGTGCGTCAAGTGGACGTCGACGAACCAGTAAAAACCAACGAGACCAAGCCCCTGGCCGACGAATTGATGGAGGTGCTAAGCCGTTTCTTCAAGAATCGCAGTACCACCAACGTAAACGTAGCCGAAGGACATCCGGAGAGGCGGCCCGGAAGAGGACTACCGACCTGCTGGACCTGCCGTAAGAGAGGCCACCTGAGCAAGGACTGCGGTGATCGCCGCCGCCAAGGGTTTCCGTCGGGACAGTCAGTCGTAGGGAAACCGCGCGGCCCAGGAAAGCAAGTATCAGCCAGCCTAGGGGGGGCAAAGGTTGGCTTGTGGCAGTCGTCAAGCCCCGGCAGTCCAAGTTCGTGTGACCCAGTTACGGAGGGATAATAGCAGCCTGATGGTCGACGGAGTCGTCAACGGAGAGAGCTGGCCCCTGCTAATCGACACGGGAGCATCGAGGACCATCGTCAGCCCCACCGTGATCCCGAAGTGGAGAGTTCAACCCACACAAAGGAACCTCCAGCTAATAACCGCGACCGGAGACACCGCACCGGTACATGGCGAAGCATCACTGGAGTTCGTCATTGGTCGACGGGCGATAAAGCATCCAGTGCTTGTGGCCGACGTATCAAATGAAGTGATCATTGGACTGGACTTCCTGGACCAGAACAACATCATCTTGGATCTGAGTACCAACACTCTGCACTTCGGAGGTGAGGAACTTGCTTTGCAACCTGCGCACGAGTCCATCACCGCACGACGAGTAAGGCTGAGAGAAGACGTCATCGTTCCCGCCAGGACGGAGGTCAGCGCTGCCGTAATTGTCGACGGAACTGCTGAGGGAGTGGCGGCTGTCATCGAACCAAAATATGAGGACATCCAGACAAAAGGATTGCTAGTTGCCAAGACTCTCATCAACACGACGTCTCGGCCGTACGTCCGCCTGTCCAACCTGAAAGACTACGACATTACGGCCCACCGGGACACCAACCTAGGAGTCTGCGAGCCCGTTACCTGGATTGCCCGCATCACAGATATGACGGACGGACACCTGCAGACGGACAACCGAAGAAGACGTGCCCTGCCAGAAGAACTACAGAAGCTGTACCAAGGATCCCAGGACCATTTAGACGAGGAGCAATCACGCCAACTTCAGGACCTGCTACGCGAATTCCAGGATGTCTTCTCCGTGGGGAGCAAAGACTTCGATAGGACAAGCTTGGTCCAGCACAGAATCGACGTTGGGGACAGCACACCGATTAGGGCCCCATTCCGACGTGTCCCGCTCGCCAAGCAAGCCGAAGTCGACCGGATGGTAGAAGAGATGAAGGAGCAAGGGATGATCGAGCCATCACATAGTCCTTGGAGTTCTCCGGTCGTGCTAGTGAAGAAGAAGGACGGTTCCACCAGGTTCTGCGTGGACTACAGGCGGGTGAACGACGTCACGAAGAAGGACAGCTACCCTCTACCCCGGATCGACGACACGCTGGACACCATATCAGGATCAAGATGGTTCTCCACCTTGGATTTGAAGAGTGGCTACTGGCAGGTGGAGGTCCACCCTAAGGACCGCGAGAAAACGGCGTTCTCTGTTGGCAGCGGGCTCTGGCAGTTCACCGTCATGCCATTCGGTCTGTGCAACGCCCCTGCAACCTTCGAAAGGCTAATGGAGTCCATTCTGAGGGGACTACACTGGAAGACCTGCCTGGTATACCTAGACGACGCCATCCTTCTGGGGAGGAGCTTCGAGGAGCACTACAGCAACCTGAAGGAGATCTTGTTGAAGCTACGGGCTGCCCAGCTGAAGTTGAGCCCCAAGAAGTGTCAGCTCTTCCAGAAGCGGGTCCAGTACCTTGGGCATATCGTCTCCGAGGAAGGGGTGCGCACCGACCCAGAGAAGACCGCAGCTGTGAGGGAGTGGCCAGTTCCGAAGGACAAGTCCCAACTACGAAGCTTCCTGGGACTCTGCACTTATTACCGTCGCTTCGTGAGAGGATTCGCCGACATCGCCAAACCTTTACATCGACTGACTGAGAAGGACCAACTCTTCACGTGGACAGCAGAATACCACAGTGCCTTCGAACAACTCAAGCAGGCTCTGTGCACCGCACCTATTCTGGCCTACCCCAGACCTGGAACAAGGTTTATCGTCGATACCGATGCCAGCGACTTTGGCAGGTAGTGGACGGCGAGGAGAGAGTAGTGGCCTACTTCAGCAAGGCCTTGTCAAAGCCAGAAAGGAACTACTGCGTCACCAGGAAGGAGCTGCTCGCCATCGTGAAGACCATTGAACACTTCCACAAGTACCTGTACGGGCAAGAATTTCTCATCAGGACCGACCATGCATCCCTGCGGTGGCTCCTGAACTTCAAGCAGCCCGAGGGTCAACTCGCGCGGTGGTTAGAGAGGCTTCAACAGTACAACTTTGAGATTCAGCACAGGAAAGGCCAACTGCATTCTAACGCCGACGCCCTGTCACGAAGACCGTGCCCCGAAGACTGCACCTTCTGTGCCCGAAGGGAGGAGAACACCGGGATACAGTGCCGACGGACTACTGTGGAACTTCAGGGGAACTGGAGCCGCGAATCTTTCACGCGGACACAAGCAGAAGATGATGACCTGGGACTGATAGCCGAATGGAAGAGGGCCTGTGTCCCCAGGCCCGGGTGGAACATTGTGAGTGACTGCAGCCCAAAGTTTAAGTCCTACTGGGCACAGTGGGACTCGCTGATTGTAAGGGATGGCCTCATCTGCCGCGCCTGGGAGAGCACCGACGGGAAGACATCTCGGGAACAAGTCGTCGTTCCAAAGGCTATGACGGAGGAAGTCCTGAAGGAAGTTCATGGAGGATCATCTGGTGGACACCTAGGGATAAAGAAGACCCTGGAGAAGCTGAGAGAGCGGTTCTACTGGATCGGATGCCGAACAGACGTGGTGAACCACTGCGCGAGGTGCCACGATTGCGCAGCCAGCAAGGGCCCAGGACGAAGACGACGGGGTCCACTGAAGACCTACAACGTGGGCGGCCCCATGGAGAGAGTGGCCATCGATGTTGCTGGGCCATTCCCGTTAAGCGAGGCAGGGAACCGCTACATATTAGTCGTCAGCGACTACTTTACCAAATGGCCGGAGGCGTATGCTCTCCCTAACCAAAAAGCCGCGACGATTGCGGAGACCCTGGTGAAGGAATTCGTCAGCCGGTACGGAGTACCCCTGGTGCTGCACTCCGACCAAGGGAGGAACTGCGAGTCGCAGGTGTTCCAGAACCTATGCCAGCTGCTGGGAATCCGGAAGACAAGGACAACGCCGCTACACCCTCAGTTCGACGGGATGGTAGAGCGATTCAATCGCACCATCGAGAACCATCTCCGAATAGTCGTCAGCGAGCACCAGAGGGATTGGGACAAACATCTTCCACTATTTCTCCTGGCCTACCGCGCCGCCGTGCATGAAGCCACCGGGTGCACACCAGCCCGGGCCATGTTTGGGAGGGAGCTACGTCTACCTGTCCATCTTTCCTTCGGCCGACCTGAGAATGATCCGATCCCGGTAAGCCAGTATTGTCAAGAATTGGTCGACCAACTGGAGGACGTACACGCGTTCACGAGGAGGAAACTACGGATCGAGACCGACCGAATGAAGACCCGATACGACCAGCAGACGGATGCCGGCAGATTCCACGAGGACGACCTGGTCTGGCTCTTCAACCCATTACGGAAGAAAGGCCTGTCACCCAAACTGCAGAAGTCCTGGGAGGGCCCGTACCGAGTCGTGAAACGGATCAACGATGTCGTCTACAGGATCCAGCGGAGCCCGAGGGCGAAGATGAAGATCGTGCATCGAGATCGCCTGGCAGCCTACGGAGGGACACAGACGGACCAATGATTGATCGGGACGACCAGCCTTTTTAGGAAGGGGGTGGTGTTACGGCTAGGAGTTTGTGTCATCACTCGCCGCATGAGTCACAACTGCCCCATTGCTGGGCTGTGTCCTGCCTCCTGTATTGCGCGCGCCTTATGCAACAGGGCTACTAAGACAAAGGGATAGTCCAGAATATTCGTGACTGGACCAGCGATGGAAACCTCGAGAAGCCGTGAACCCTGGATGGATCTAGAAGCATTTATTGAGTCACCGGCCTGCTATATAAGTGCGACCTGTCTAGCAGTTGTTGTTGTTGTTGTGTTTTACGAGCTAGTGCGAGCGATTATCTTGTGCGACAGAAGTGTGGTGACGAAGTGCTGTGCGGATTACGAAATCCAGTGACATTGTTTCTCCAGCTTGTGGACAGCGAAATAGCCTGCAGAAAGTGATCGTAAGTAATTGTGGTCGGTGAACATAAAGGAGAGGAGCAGGTAGTTTCTGTCAAGGCCACCGTACTCATTAGGACGGATTAACTTCTGTGATCTGTTGACAAGTGGAAGGGCTCAAGGAAGAGACTTGAGGAAACTGGAGTAAGGCTCCCAATTGCTTGTATTTGCTGATTAGTGTAATTTTCTGGCCACAATAAAGTTAATTATTTCTTTAAGCAGTAATTGGTGTTGTGCTTTGTACCCCCACCGTAATCCAGTTAACAAAGGTGCCACTAGGGGGTGGCACGTAAGGTGGCACGTAACAGTACACATATGCAATGGGCTCATACTCTGCAAGATGTAATCAAGTTGTTGCAATGGTTACTGGAACCCTATCTTGTCCATCTTGTACACTATCATAGGCCTACATTAGGCCTCTTAAAAAATATTTCCATAACGAGAATCCACAGTAGTTCCACTACCCACTGCATTCTTAAGGTATGTGTACACCCAAAATTTTCTTTTTTTAAATTACAAAGTTATCTGTTTAGAATTTAGGTTACTAGAAAGAGCAAGAAAAAGTAGAAAGATCAGTATGTATAAGAACTAAAAATGTTGCATTATTTGTTAATAACAACATTTGTTTAAAAATGTATTATATTGTTTTATACAAATTAATTGACATTCCTCAAATCTGATTTTTGCATTTTGTTCACAACACTTTTAGGTACGGTAGAGCATAAACATGAGCCTAGAATGAAATTGTGCCTGCTGGTGTCCTATTACTTTAGTGGATACAATTACTTTTGTGAGTGTTTATAAACAAATCGCATAAATAATTATATTTTACAACATTAGTTACATATCAGAGGTTAGTGCACTGGAGTAAGCTTTTGGCTTTCATTTAAAAAAATAATCAGTGAAATAGGATAATTAGGTCTAATGTTATGATTTTTGGAAATATTGAGGTCATTAAAAATTATCATTCAGAGAAATCCATCTCAAAGGTTTACAACTGTTTCGGAGACCTCCTGCCTCATATGATGTCCCTTCTAATGCAGTACAGGGGCGTATATAGAAAAAAAATCGTGGGGGGCTGACTATCCTGGAAAATTGTGAGTATTCTCAGGGGATTGTCACCTCAAAATACCCAGAAATATCAACCAATACCTTAGAGCATATAACTTTGTGTAATTATTTTAGATAAGATTCAAAGTTTATATAGCCTACAATTAATAGTGGCAATACCAAAAAAGTTGTAAAATACAACACAACACACAAATAAAATTTTATACTTAATGAACTTTCTATTATGATCTATGGAGTATGAATGGCAAATATCTAAATATTTGTCAATTTACTAAGCAGAAAGGTAAACAGTTTTTTTTTTACATGTATTTCTCAAAAAACATACTGTGGAATTCACAGCTTTACCTCACAAGGCTGAGTGCACCGCGTTCCAGCCCTCAGACTAGAATTAAAATTTCTTGGCAGAGCTGGGAATCGAATTCGGATCTCCGGGGCGGCAGCGAAGAATGCTACCAACTACACCACGAGTTAGTATAATTTCAATTTAAATATTGTTTGTAACTTAGCCGATCAGTTAAGATTAGGGTACAACCAAATTTACAATTATTTTATGCTCTTACCAAAGCAGCACTTTCTTAATGTTTTTTGTTTTTTTTTGGGGGGGGGGCTGGAGCCCCCTCAGCCCCCCCCTCCCCCCTTATATACGCCCCTGATGCAGTATTCTGGTCTTCCTTCATCTTCCTTCTTCCTCTCAGGTACCGGTACCTCCTCCTGCTTTTCTGCTCTGGGATGTTTTGTAGGTGATACTTTTTCTGTTTTAGAGCTTTAGCCAACTCCACACCGGCTCGAGTAGGCTATGTTTACCAATAGTAACACCCACCCGATTTAGAATTTCCAATTCTACATCTGGGCCACAATTATAATGGCAAATAGCATCCATAACACAAAAATTCAATGTTTTCAGTCCTACATAACTATCTTTTGGGCATCTTCTCCATATCATGCCATTAAAACTTTCATTTTGGTTTTGTGTTTTGCCATGGAGACAACGCCTTAGCATGGCAGGATCAGTCAACTTGGAGTACACTGGCTTGACAGCCTCAAGTACATTGTCAGGTAGTCCATTTTTAGGCTTATATTTATCCAGTGTGCCAGTTGCTACTGCATTTTGGAAGGAACACCAACTGCCTTCACCTTTGGGACATTTATCATGGAATTCCTCATTCCTGCCTGCTGCTAAATGATACAGGGAAGTCCATATGGCTCCACTGGTTTCCATGGAACTCCTTTACAGGCCTCCTTTTAGTTCTTCTGTTACCCATGGTCAGGCCCGGGCTTAAAGATCCAGGGCCCCTAGGCACTTGACATTCGCCCCCCCCCCCCCCACCATCTCGAAGCTATTTTGGAAATTTAGCAAATTAAATGCACTAGTAGCCTACAGAACGTATAATTTTTAATCGACTTTAATGACTTTAATAAACATCAGAATAATACAGTCTATGTTACTATAGTTACGTTATTCTATAAAATTTATAGAATCATACGACGAACTTTCTTCTGTGCAAAAGAATGAATGACGTCATCATAGTCAATTGACTGCATTATTGCAAATTGGGGGTTGAAGGATTCTTAACGGAGTGTGTATCTCTTAAACGACATAGGCGAGAAGTTTGAAATTCAGCGGTAAAAAATCAGCTTAAAAATAAGTAAATAGGTGTTCGACCGTTTTTTCATCAATCTAATTTAATGGGCCCATGGGGAGGGGTGAAATTCTGGGGGGAAAAAAACAGGAAAGAAAGTGTCCTAACTGATTGACTCACTCACTCATCAAACTCAGGGGGGAAAACAGCTTGAAAATAAGTAAATAGGTGTTCGACTGTTTCTTTTTTTTATATAAATCCAATTTAAGGGGTTCATGGGGAGGAGTGAAATTCTCAAAAATAAATGAAAGAAAATGTCCTGACTGAATCACTCACTGATCATCGCCCATCCATAATTATTGAAGTTAGAAACATGAAATTTTGGGGATATGTTCGTTGTATGTCGAAAACGTCCACTAAGGAAAGATTTTTGGATATTCAGGTTCTAAAGGGGTGTTAACGGGGTTAACGTGCATTTCATTGAATAACAATATCTCACGAGTGGTTTCATTTAGGGATGTGATACTTGGCATATAATCTAATCATTAAAAACAAGCTGACACACGTCTAATGGTTTTTCGATGTGGTGTATATTATCAGGTGAAAGGGATGAAAAGTGGGAGTTGAAAGATTCCTAACGGAGCGTGTATCTCTTAAACGACATAGGTGAGGAGTTTGAAACTCAGAGGAAAACAATCAGCTTAAAAATAAATAAATAGGTGTTCGACCGTTTTTCATAAATCCAATTTAAGGGGCCCATGGGGAGGGGTGAAATTCTGGAAGAAAAACGTCCACTACGGAAGGATTTTTGGATATTCACTCTCATCGAGCAACCAAAATTATTAAAGTTAGAAGAATGATATTTTGGGGATATGTTTGCTGTGTGTCGAAAACGTCTACTAAGGAGGGATTTTTGGATATTCAGGTTCTAAAAGGGTGTTAACGGGATTAAACCTGCATTTCATTGAATAACAATATGACACGACTATGACGCGAGCGAAGCCACGGGTACCTGCTAGTTTATTATAATATTATTTTCGATATAGCTTTTTGATAAGGCAAGCCAGGCTTTTTAGCTTATGTAAAGATTCCGCTACCGGGGCCCCTAGGCTGGCTGGGCCCCTAGGCCCCGGCCTTGTAGGCCTAGGCAGAAATCCGGCACTGCCCATGGTTATAACAACAATGCACAACAATATTCAAGATAAACAAATTACAATTGCTCAAAAACTTACTAAAAGTATATCAATATAAATCGTAGGCCTACAAAATGCAAGGGTGCTCAAAACATCAAAACATTCACAGCTGGTTTTTTTTAGCGTATGGCTTTTTGTGCCGGGAGTGTCCGAGTACATGTTCGGCTCGCCAGTTTTTGTAGCTGCGTCGAGGCGGACACCCAATGGGTGGGCTACAAGTACCGTTGGGGAGGAATGTAAGGGCGAGGAGTTGGAAGGTAACGGCTGTGGCCTGTAGTTAGGGACCAACCCCAGCATTTGCCTGGAAGGAAGATGGGAAACCACAGAAGACCATCTTCAAGGTTGCCGGCGGGGGGATTCGAACATCCTCGCCTCCCGGATGTGAGCGACTGCCAGCAGTCATGCCGTAACGACCACGGCTAACTCACCCGGTTCACAGCTGATGATTCAAATAATTAAAAACAATTCTCATAGATAGCAGCACAGGGTTACTATGGAGTGAACTCTATATTGTACATGAGTAATTAGAAAGAAAACAACAGTCACAGATGATCAGCATGAGCAGAAGGCAGAGAAATTGCCTCGTGTCCAGAAAAGGGGTCGTGGCTCAGTGTGCAGCATTTTACATAAATGCTAATATCTCAAAAAGTAGTGAAGGTAGTGTTATATAATTTACACCAAATTAAAGCTAGTAAAATAACGATTCCAGGCAATGTAAAATTCAAAATTGAAAAAATACGACTTTTTGACAATTTCTGGCTGTACACATACATATTTCAATGACTTATTAAATACGGAAACATAGTCAGAAATGTATAAGCTAGAAAGTGTAAATGATAAATTTAATGCAATTGACAGTACCCTAAAACACTATTTTGAAACAGCATTCCCCTTTAGACAAAGAACTGTTCAAAATAACAAAACTAGCAATTGGATAACAACAGGGATTATAAATTCATGTCAAAGAAAGAAATTTCTATACAAATTATATAAACAATAACATACAACACCTGAATTCAATTTATACTACAAAAAATACACTAGCATATTAGATAAGGTAATAAGACTAGCAAAGAAAATGCATAATGATAATTTTATTTCCCAATCATCTAATAAAAAGACGGCTATGTGGTCTGTGATAAAGAAAGAAACTGGAAAATCTGCTACAATACAAAGGAACATTACACTGACCAGAAATAATAAAGTGATTAATAATCCAGAGGAAATAGCAAACACTTTTAATGACTATTTTCTGGAAATTCCACAAAAATTATTAAATAAATCACAGGTAAATACACTAAATTCTGATAATAAAATAAATATATGCAGTGATTCTTTAATTATAAATCATGTCACATGTGAAGAGGTAAGAATAGTTATAAAAGAGCTAAAAAAATAAATTCTATGCTGGCATTGATGGCATCCCTGATGCAATTTTAAACAAATGTGCAGAAAATATAATAAATTCACTTACACACTTAATAAAAAGTTCAATTCTCTCAGGAACTTACCCGGATATTTTGAAGTTATCAAAAGTAATTCCAGTGCAAAAAAAACGGTTCAAAAGATGAATTAGATAACTATCGTCCTATTACCTTACCAACTGGTATTGCAAAAATTGTGGAAAAAATCATGTATAAGAGACTGATAAGTTTTATAGAAAAAAAAATATCAAACTCACAACATGGATTCAGAACGGAAAAATCTACACAGACAGCAATTTATGAATGTATTAATAGTATACTGAAATTAATTGTCAATAAGGAACATGTAACTGGCCTATTCTTGGATTTATCGAAAGCATTTGATGTAGTTGACCATAAAATCCTCCTTACAAAACTAAATCAATATGGTATTAGAGGTCTAGCTAATAAATGGATAGAGTCTTACTTAACAAGGCGTAAACAAATAGTAACCTTGAGACACAAGGATGATGGAACCAAATTACTTAATGAAACATTGTCCAATCAGGGAATTATTAAATTTGGAGTACCCCAGGGATCGGTTTTGGGCCCACTATTCTTTCTTTTATATATCAATGATATAACACAGAACGTTCATTCACATAAGGAAATTTTGTTTGCGGACGATACAACACTTGTAATAAAATGTGAAACTAAACAGGTCATACAGCAGTTGCTGACCCCGTTACAGGAGAGTTAACCAAATGGTCACAAGATAATCGCCTCATAATAAACTATAAAAAACCAGTATGTCTAAATTTACACACTGTACAGAATAGGAATCCTGCGAAGCCCAATATAACATTAAATGGTCATCAAATAGAAAATAAATCAAAAACAAAGTTTTTAGGACAATGGATACAACATGACTTGAAATGGAATAAACATATACAATATCTGAGTACTAAACTGAACTCGATGTGCTTTGCGTTACGTATTTTGAAAACCTGCACTAGCATGCACACATTAAGGAATACTTATTTTGCTTATTTCCATTCATACTTAAGATATGGGGTCATATTTTGGGGTATGTCGCCAGATGTACTAAGCACGTTTAAGATACAAAAGAGGGCGATTATAATTATGGCAAATGTGAACACTAGAGAATCATGTGGACCTCTGTTTAAAGAATTAAACATTCTCCCACTGCCCTGCATATATATCTTTGAAAGTATTATGTTTTAAAAAAGAATTTAATGAATAAGGATGTTTTTCTTAAAACAAACAATGATGTTCATAGGCATAACACAAGACAAAATCAAAACATTCATATTTCACACACACACACACACAAGCATATATCAAAAAGGAACTTTTCACACAGGAGTTAAATTATACAATAAACTACCCCAGTATATAAAACTTGCCCCAAAAATAAAAACCTTTGATAGAATGTTGAAAGCTTATCTGCAGTGCCATTGTTTTTACTCTGTAGTTGAATATCTTAGTGTATAGGAGCGATGAAATCGATAATTATATTTTACTTTTCTATTTTAATTGTAATACCTAGCTGTAAGTTGTTGTATTTATAGAATTAAGTTTTCATATTATGATAATAGAGTAAGGTGCAAATAGTTGTCCAATAAGATTGTATCTCTTAAGATCTATTATTATAAGAAGTCATAAATACTTATAGTAATAGTATTATATACCTATTAGTACTTTTATTTTATAGATGTAAATTCTGACGTGTCCTATATCAAAAATGTATTGTATACATGTATTTGATCAAATGGAATTAATAAAATCTATCTATCTATCTATATATCTATCTACCTTAACTGCCTAGCTCCATACCAAAAACATTACGGAAACATAGACTTCTTACCTGGTCATTTCTCAGGAGAGTACCGTAATTGCCACATTCCTCTGCTATTTCAAGAACAGCAATTTACGATTTGTTTATTCACAGAATTTTGGTAGGCCTACCTGTGGGATAAATAATACCGGTAGTGAAAGTTAATTGATACGGTATATCAAGTAGAATATCACCTGTACACTGCGTCTAATATCAATTCAAAACTATATTTTTCACACGCACTATTAGCCCAGTCAAATTAGAATTTTTCGAGGAATTAATTTCCAGAAAGCTGGAAATCGTTTTAATACCTTCATTTGGTCCTAAATGCGTGTAATCCGAGTTTGCACCATCCCAAGAGATGGGACCCAAATAACCTTGAATTCTTTTCCTCTTTCTTTCAGGGTTTTGCTTGTAGCTCGCAAACGGTACGTCGGACGGAAAATATTAATCGGTTCAATATTAAAGAGAGTTAAATTCTGCGCCGAATGAACATCTAAAACTTCAAATTTGGTTCAGTGGTATAGCCGAAATCAAAGGTTCAAAACTGGGAAAACTTCTCATTTAAATGCAAACTTACATTTTGCGACTTTCCAAGAAAACATATCTTTGAAACAGATTCCCCTGTTGAAAAACCCATAGAATAAAAGTTGTAGAGAATAGAATTTCACGTTATATAGACAATTTTGATAAGTACTTTTAATTTCAAATGACTAGTTAACTAATTTAATCACTACTATAATAATATTTAATTCAATTCCAAAAATAGCGACTCTTTCCGAAAAAAAGGCATGTCCATGCAATGACATAATGATGTAAGTACGAAAAATCAATCTACCTACTCTGATCACTGCTAACAACATTTCAATTCAAATGTCTAATATATATGCAAATCAGGAAACTAGTTATATAAAATAATGTACACACTCTGAGTAGTGATTCGGAGTAGTACGAATGAAAAACATTTTAACTAGAATAAAGTTGTATATTGACATTCTTTAATTAGTAACCATTATTAATATTAATTAATAAAGTAATAGGAACATTTAAAATTGACATACATTGATAAAATATGAATAGAAACATGTTATAGAAATCAATAGTCATACTGCAGAAAATAAGGCAGCATTTATGCTCGCATTTTCTTAGATGTAGATGGCCCTTCATCTACAAGCTCTCAAGCTGGGATGGCATGTCGAGCCCCTGTTTATCAAGATCATCCTCAAAGGGACTGTCCTCACCTATTTCTGCTTCTGCGGCGATCGGCATGTGGGACACACCCTTATACTCGAATGGTGCTGAATTCGAGCAGGACTGGCCGTGGCAGTTGAGGCAAATTGTTGAACATTTCATACCAACTTTCCGGCAGCTGCAACTCCCTGCACACCCCTTCTTACATCCGCAGGACACTGTGTTGAGGATTTCAGCTCGAGCTGGATTCTTGGTGTTCATGGTGGGGAGCAGGCCATGGTCCGCCCTCTACCAACCCCAGCTTAGAGGATCCTTTGGTCTATCTTACCAGTCCTGGATTTGGTGATAGACACGTAGAATATGTTGGGCGGCGGCTGCGTTTGTTGGTGGTAGAGAGGCCAGATTGAAAGTTGGCTTTATGAGGGATTTTGAGAATATCTCGTGGCGGATTTTGTCCAAGGAGGTCTCATTGCCCTTAGGTGAATGTAGGGCCGCCAGGAATGGTTGACCTGCTGAAATGAGGTACTCAGAATCAGCATCTGCATGGTGGAAAATCTTGACAGCCTCCTGTAAAGCCGTGTTGTTTTCAAGGAGTTTGACAAACTTCAACTTCCCTTGGCGATAGAAGGCAGAGGTTGTATCACACCCACTGATTGCATGTAGGAACAGAAGTTTCTGTTTGACAGCAGACGAGAAGTTGAAGTGCCTCGGAGAGTAGAACGTGTTCTGAGAGGTCCCCTTTCCGGGTTTCATTACGTAAATGTTTGAATTTGGTGGTTTGGGGGTTAATAGGATCAATAGATCGGTGTCCTCTCCGATTATTATGACCGTCGCAAAGTTCTCTGTCACTTGAATGACGGTATTGATGATGAGAGTGTCAGCATCCTCAAGATCTTACCTCACTTCAAACCCCTGCTGTACTAATTTCTCACCCAGCATGGAGATAAGCCTAACTTGTTGCTGTCGTTGGACAAAAATTGTTTTTTGGGCATGGTTGCAGTCATCGTTTTAGTAAACACTACGTTAGAAGAAGAGTGCTTGCTTTTACGACGAAGACGCTCAGCTGATTTTGTACTCTTTACTGATGCATCATCAGGGTAACCATCGAAAACGATAAATGTACTGGCAGGGTTGTAGTATTGCATAACTTGGTCAACATATTAGGATAGAATTGTTGAAATTTTTTCCTTGAATTCCCAAACCACTCGATGTAGAAGGATCCCCCCATCAATTACAATGACACTACCTGCAAGAGCTGGTGGATCAGCAATTGGTGAAAATAAATTGTAGAACACAGATTTATTGGTTTTCCGCATCCCTGTTTCATCAAAGATAGAAAGGGGATAAGGAGCTAACTCAAACAAATAATAATGTCTGAACGCTTCCTCAGATTTGTTAAGAAGTGTTATGCGTCGGAAACGTGTATCTGGATTTACTAGTATAGGCCTATCTTCACCGTGAATCCTGACTTTCGTGATGAAAGCTTTAAGAGGAACCACTCTGTTTTTTCGTTGAAACTTGACATTACTGAAGCCGTTGCCAATAATCTTAGCAATACAATGAATCCCTTTTTCAAACGCTTCATGGCAGTCAATTTTCACATCGCCAGTTACTCCAGTGCTAATGGACAACACCAATTGTCCAGTTGGGATGGGATAGTGAGATGAAAACCAGTCAAGTAGGATCGCAACGTCTGCATCGTCCCTCTGTACCCTTGAAAACCTAGCGTCGACGTGCTGCTCTGAAGTACCATACGTCACGCCACAAAAGTCTTCCACTTGTACCGCAATTTCCATGATGATGGTAGGTATTCTGGCAACCAAAGTCACCAGAGTACTGTCCATTATACCTTGTCCATGAGACAGCCCACCTTGGGCTTTCAGAGACCTCATTACCATCCTCTCAAACGTCTGATCAGTGAATACACCAGACCAAAACTTGTCAGACCTTCTGATGAAAAATCAGCTGTTTCGTACATTTTGGTCGAGTAGGTATAACAACTTTGAATGATACAGCTGATTTTACTTTCGCGACTTCAGAGTTCAATAGGTGAACCTACTGTATTCCGAAGATATGTGGTCTTGGAAAGTCCCAAAATGTAAGTTTGCACCTAAATGAGAAATTTTCCCACTTTTGAACTTTTGATTTCGGCTGTACCAATGATCCAAATGTCAAATTTAGATGTTCATTCGACGCAGAATTTAACTTTCTTTAATATTGAACTGAATGATATTTTCCGTCCGACGTACCATTCTTGAGCTGCAAGCAAAAATCTGAAAAAAGAGGAAAAATGTCGAGGTTGTTTGGGTCCCAAAAGTTATCCACACCTCTTGGGATGGTGCAAACTCGGATTACACGCATTTAGGACCAAACGAAGGTATTAAAATGATTTCCAGCTTTCTGGAAATTAATTCCTCAAAACCCTTTTTTTGGATCTAAGATTTGATTGGCCTATACAGAAACATGTTTTTACTTAAATTCTTAAAATAAGCGTACTTACTTTGCGTATCAGAAGAAGAACTGTTGACTTCTCATTACCACGAAGACGATTTGATGTAAGAAAAATGAGAAAGAACACAACATTCGTTTATTTATATACGGCCATATATCCTCCTTGACATAAACAGAGCGGCCATAACATGGGCCATGGTCAATGCCGCCAACCCAGTAGAAATAAAATCATTTCATACATATGGGAGTCGTCAAATCATAAAATACATAATTATACATAATATACATAAAATACATAATTACAGGGGTACAGGTAAATACAATAGTCAATATACAAACACTTACATCTCTATGCACATGGCCTCGAATTCTTCTACTGAATATATTGCCTTGTCTGTGAGCCATTTTTAATTTATTTAATTTATTTAATGAGTGCCGTAATTATCGTCTGTGAGCAAGATAATTGCAAGGAAATGTCAATTAGGAATTATGTGTATTTATTGACTAAATATAGGGATTTGTTTGCAATCACAACGTGTATCATGCATATGTTGGCAAGACGATAAACAGCGCTCCATACGGCTGGCCGCCGTACTACACCGATGGTGCCAAATAATCCATATCTGGTTGACATCCCCTGTCCCTAGCCGTCTGTCGAAGAGTCGGCGAGATTTTATATTTACAAGTTATAAGTAGAGAATTGTACCACTATAGACGTTTAGAACAGAAACAGAATTTAGTTGGTGACACTGGTATTTTCCTCTCTCTCTCTCAGCTCTCGCCAAATCTAATTTTAATTATATCTGTGCCTCATCCCATGACTTCGGCAGCGTATACGGAACGGTATTGAAATTGATATGAATTTGGCACGTAAATGTAGTGAGATCGGACAGGATTACCATGGGTGTGTTTCTATCTCCCAAAATTTTCATAATGGCACCCCGTGGCGTTAACGAACAGCTGATTCGTCACCTCAAGTTAAATCGCAATGAGAGTGAAACGCGAAGGGTGTGTTTCTAACTCCCTAAATTTTAATAATGGCACCCCGTAGCGTTAACGAACACCTGTTTCTTCACCTTTAGTTAAAACGCAATGAGAGTGAAACGCGAATTATGATTCACGTCATCCTGGCTTGTTATTGGCTGGCAATTATTACCAGCTGCCCGCTGGTTTGTTTACAATTATCACCAACATGGCGGCGAGAGGAATAGATTTTTACATCAATTAAATTGCTAGAAATCTATTCCAGTTCATGACAGTATGAAGTGCAAATCATTTATTGATGAAGAATTGTATGTACGTTTATATTTAAATTGCAGCGTGACACTGTTCATCAAAATTTGTGAAAATAAAATAGGCTACAAATCAACACTCGCTGATCAACTGAAAGTTTCTACTACTTTGGATGTAAATCAATTGGCTGTCGTTTCCACAAGTTTTATTCATCGGTTCGAAATACATTCAGTACAATAACCTTTTGTGCACTATAAAACTACATTATTGACCATTGCGTATTGATGTTGGTTGCTGTCTGAATATATTTACCAATTTCATGACATGTAATTTGTAGGTTATGCCTAAGGCATATAATTTAAGTGGCCGTTTGTAATGTGAAGTCCTTACTGTATTTATGTACAAATATTATGGTTTAACTAATGAAGCAAGGATTAAAAGTGCAGTTTGCACTGCCACCTTTTTTTAATATTGATATGTAGTCTCTCAGTCTGGTAACTTCTTGGATTTGCTCGAGGTAGAATTATAGTAATATTCTACCTTATTAACCTACAGGCTGAGTTTTTTTAAACATGCCCAAGTGCATACAGTAGCATTTATCCATATATCCTCCTTGATAGAAACACAGCCCATAAGACCTCTATACGCTGCCGAAGTGACGCGCCTAGCAACCGCATGGGCGCAGCCACATTGGACCCAAACAACTGGTTGCTAGGTTTTTTATACATAGGAAGCTGCATTAACGCTGCGCAGCGTCTTGGATTTTGTGGATAAAAATGTGTAATGCGCGTGATATAAGGCAAACGCCTCCCGTGAAGATCATCTACAGTGTTGGAGCTACAAAATAGAAGTGAAATTTTATGGATAAAGTACGAGAATTTTGCGAGATAGTATGAATAAAGTTGACCTCACTCCTGAGGCAAGAATTGCATGGCGGGTACTACAAATTATACATATTTATCATTTAGTGGATAGAGTATATCTAATATAGAGAGATATTTAGGACATATATGTCACATAAAGGGGTTTTTGGTTCATGTGGGGAGTGTAGTTGTAATTAAATATGGTTTGTACTATAAGTATTATAAACGACAACCTACATAACCTTACAGCTGATTCACTAACACCAATAAATTTAATCCTACAACTTTTCTGAGAGGTGATTTTTCACTTAATTTATTTAAGCAGTGAATTGTGTTTGGGGCCGATAACCTAGATGTTAGGCCCCTTAAAACAACAATTATCATCATCATCATGAATTGTGTTTCCAAATAACAATTAGGCCTATCCCAGAATGAAAATTTCTGCCTAAATATTTTATTTTTTGCACTTTCAGAAAACAATTATAATGTAGGCCAACCAGTAGCCTAGGCCTACACCCTGCAACAAAGTTACAGTACCGTATAGTGACATTATTCAAGCCAATGAATACTGCTTATTTCTGAAGTGATGGAGTGGCAAGTCTTGTTGTGATTGTTGTGATTATATTTAGAGCTAGGATTATTTAGAATGACGTAGGACGATAGGCCTTAATTGTAGACTTCTATAACCAGTAAGTGAGCACACAGGTTAGGCTTTGTTAATTGATTCGTTTTCAGACAAACGCGGCGTTGTGGTAAACACACAAATTGTATTGAAATGCAGTCTTTGTTTCTTCTATAGCTGTTGATGAGATTTGGCCTAAACTCTCAACCAAATATTTGAAACTGTTCCCTTATGCATTGATAGACCTTAAGTTCATTTTATTCGTCACTTACTGGTAGGGCCTACGGTACTTTATTTTCCGTAGTATTGGTCATTCATACGGGACGTGATTCACAATATCCAAAAATGTTATATTTTCATGTTTTCACTTAATTTAAGGTAAATATCGTAGGCCACATCTCTATAACTTACGTTCTAAGACATAATGTACATCTCGTACGCAATATTTTACAACTTTACTGGACAACTATGTTAAATTACTGTAGAAAATATACATACATACATACATGGTTTATTTGCAAATGTGGACACTGTCCATGGTGGCAAATTACAATAAATACACAAAACAATTCACAACCACAAACATTTTAGAAAATTAGGACTAATTAGAAAATAAGTAATAGTTGCTAAGAGAAGAAACCGGTAATCATAAAAATAATCATTCTAATAACCGAATAAACATAAAATACTAAACATTTACACTTTCTTTCATTGCTTCAACTTATGCACCGTTCATCACTGCCTTTTAATCTGGTGCTTTTTCACCAACTCCTTAAATTTACCAACATCAGAAGGCAAAGGGCTGAAAATGCCCCCTGGCAAACTGTTCCATTCTATTTCCCCCCTCCCAATGAACGAATATTTGCCCCAGTTACTTTTCCACTGACTTAATTTCAAATTACAACAATGACTGTATCTGCCCATATATGAACTTTCCTTTCCCAATCTCTCATGAATATCTTCCCATGCAATTTCCCCCTTGTAAGCTAAGAAAATACCCCCTAGTCTTGCTCTTGAACGTCTATCAGCCAGACTTTCCCATCCCAAATCCTGTATCATCCTACTCACACTACTCGTCGATCTGTGGTCCTCCATTACATACCTGGCGGCCTTCATTTGCACTCCTTCCAATTCCTTTATTAAATACATTTGGTATGGATCCCACACTCCCCCAGCATATTCCAGCAGAGGACGGACTAGGGACATGTATGCCCTTTCCCTAATCTCTCTGCCAGCGCCTTTAAAGACTCGCATAACCATATGTAGTGACTTGTATGCTTTCTTTACTATTTCCCTTATGTGCTTACCCCAGTGAAAATTCCCACCCCCCACAGTTACACCTAAATACCTACATTCGTCCCCAAATACAACTTTATTTTCCCCCACTGAATATTCAAAAACAATATGATTCCTTTTGTTAACAAATCTCACTGCCTGACATTTCTTTGAATTTATCATCATATCACTTTTATCCGCCCAGCTTTGTATGTCCGTCAAGTCCCTCTGCAATATGCCGCAGTCATCCGGGTGATTTATCCTCCTGTATACTACTATATCATCAGCAAATAATCTTATCTGGGATGATACTTTAACTCCTATGTCGTTTATGTAAATGAGAAATAGTAAAGGACCCAATTTACTCCCCTGAGGTACCCCCTCCCCACCCTAGACTGTTCTGACACTGACCCACCAACCCTTACCCTCTGACTTCTCCCCTCCAAAAATGATCTCACCCATTGAACTACTCTCCTGTCCAATCCTATAGCCTCCATTTTCCTTAACAGAATACCATGATTGACCCTATCAAAAGCCTTTGATAGGTCAACTGCAATGCAGTCAACTTGACCTCTGTTATCCAAGGCCTCACTGATATCCTGCTGAAAGCCTGCTAGCTGCGATTCACATGAAAATCCCTCTCTGAAACCATGCTGTTTATTTCCCAACCACCTACTACTCCCTAAGCATTCCCTTATGTATTCATTCATAATTCCCTCAAAAATGTTGCATATAATACATGTTAGACTGACAGGTCTGTAGCTATCACTACCCCCCCTTCCCCCTCTCCCTTTATATACCGGAACTACCAGAGCCTGTTTCCAGTCCTCAGGCACTACCCCATTATTTAGACAAAAGTCAAACAGAAATCTTAAATAAGGCACAATGTTCCATCCCATAACCTTTAACAATTCCCCATTTATCCCATCTACCCCGGCTGATTTTCTTGACCCTAATCCCCGTATTGCATTATAGATATCCTTATTTACATAACTTAATTTCTTACCCTCCTCAATACCCTGCTCTCCTCCCTGATCCACATTTCCCTCCCCTGTAATTCCTACCACCTTACCATATACCTTATTAAATGCCTCAGCCTTCTGCCCATCTTCCACCAGCAGCGTTCCATCTTCTTTTCTATGCTTTCTTGCCTCTGGACATCCATGCATGTACAGTTTTATACGATACACATAGGAAATAATGACGGCTCAAAGACTGAAGCAAGCTATAAGGGAGCCATGTTGTATTGCTCCAGTTGCTTAGCAACGGAGCGGAAGTGACGTTGACTTCGGCAGCGTATTCCCTGGACATGCCAGTTTCTTAGGTAACGGCAAGGTCGTCCGGGCGGACTTTATATTTGGAGAATTTTAAACTCTTTTAATGGCATGAATAGCATTGTATTAACAGATAACATAGAAATTTACAACAGTAACATAATTCAGTCATTTTCCGTAAATATTAGTTGCTGACACTGGTATATTCCCCTCATTCAGCTCTCGATAAACATAAATTTGTTTATGTTGATATTTGATTGGCAACATGTAACCGGGATATTATTTTGTCAATGGTGAAATTTACACTGGCTGTGTTTCTATCTCCCAAAATTTTAATAATGGCACCCCGTCGTGTTCGTTAAGCCGCCATTTTGCTCGCCGGCACGGCTTAGGGTGGGGGCTTAACGAAGAGAATTGAATCAAAACTATCTAAAAATTTTCCGAGCATGGTCTCCAATCAAAACATCCCTGATTGGCTGAGCACTTAGGGTGTGTTTCTATCTCCCAAAATTTTAATAATGGCACCCCGTGGCGTTAACGAACAGCTGATTCTTCACCTCAAGTTAAAACGCAATGAGAGTGAAACGCGAATAATGATCCGCGTCATCCTGGCTTGTTATTGGCTGGCAATTATCACCAGCCATTGGCTGCCCGCTGGCTTGTTTACAATTATCACCAACATGGCGGCGAGAGGAATAGATTTCTACATCAATTAAATTTCAAGAAATCTATTCCAGTTCATGACAGTATGAAGTGCAAATCACTTATTGATGAGGAATTGCATGTACGTTTATATTTAAATTGCAGCGTGACACTGTTCATCAAAATTTGTGAAAATAAAAGTACGAATCAACACTCTGGCTGATCAACTGAAAGTTTCTACTACTTTGGATTTAAATCAATTGGCTGTCGTTTCCACCTGTTTTATTCATCATTTCGAAGTACATTCAGTACAATAACATTTTGTGCACTATAAAACTACATTATTGACCATTGCGTATTGATGTTGCTGTCTGAATATATGACATGTAATTTGTAGGTTATGCCTAAGGCATATAATTTAAGGTCCTTGCTGTATTTATGTACAAATATTATGGTTTAAATAATGAAGCAAGGATTAAAAGTGCAATTTGCATCGCCACCCTTTTTTTTTTAATATTGATAGGCCTATGTAGTTTCTCAGTCTGGTAACCTTTTGGATTTGCTTGAGATAGATATATAGTAATATACTACCTTATTAACCTGCAGGCTGAGTTTTATTTAAAACATGCCCAGGTGCATACAGTAGCATACGACCTACTGCAGGCTATGTCGATCCTAAATGTAGGCCTATTATAGTGCTCATGTCAAAGGTCGTCCTAAAGCTTGAACTATTGAGGCATTATTTGCATCAAAGATAATTTCAGCTGAGTCTGGCAAGGCTTCGTAAACTTGGGCGCGACTTCACATTTTCATTTTTCCTATACAGCTTTTGATACCAACCACTTAAATCACAGTGTTTCAAGATTTGCTCTCATTAAACATCACCAACATTTTTTTTTTCTTTCCCCCTGGTGGTAGGCTGTGTTGGAGTCTACAGAAAATAAAGTTGAGAAATAAAAATACATCTTAGGTTTCTATGACACAGTTGCATTTTACCCTACTATATCTCCACTCAATATACCAATCCTACCAATGTTTCCTAATTCCTCATGCTGCATAAATAAACATGACAGATTACAGCATTAGCAATGATGACAGTAACTTATGATATACTAAAATGTTTTTATAAGATGCATAGAAAGTGGCTTGATAAACCCTGTATCATCAATCCATTTAAACATTCCCACAGAGCTCTAATCAGAAGCTCATTTTATGTGCAACAGGTATGCAGAATAAACCTCCCTCCCAATAACTAGTAGGCCTAAGGTGAACATAATCCATGTTAAGAGCTGTTTCTTGGTTCACAAAAAAAACCTACCATTTAAAATTTTGCACATAGGCTACTAATCATATTATGGTGCAATTACCTATGGTAATTTTAAAAATCCTGGCTATCAGCTACTGATTTAAATATTCCAGACATCTTTCTTAACTCCACTTTTACTCACAGCATGCAATTCATTACTACTGTCTTTCAAGCCATTGACCAGTTATTTTTTTCATGAGGAACTATTTTAGTCATTCTTCTCTATGTGAAATACAGTTGATGACAACTGCCTGGCAGACTCGGGTGTTTTTACTTGTGTCGCTTCTCTGGTTGCCTATGACACTTCCTAATTATTAACAGAATGTTTCATTGAATTGTTGTATCCAATTGACCAACTGGTGATATATTATGGCTTGCTTTAATATTCCTATGATACACTTTTAGATCCCATACATTAATGAAATATACAATAACATAGGCTGACATGTTGAACCAATCTCCCATTCCCTAACACTCCCAACTAATGGGACATAAGCTACCTAGTGGTTGGTCTCACATTGCTTCCAGCTACATGTACCGTACTTAGGGGCCGGTTCCATCAACCTTCGTTAAAATTTTAACGACACGTTAAAGTAATTTAACGGAAATATTAGCAAAATGGTGTTCCATCAACCAACATTACTGCTAACAAATCGTTAACCTATCCGTTATTTTAACATCCCATTCTTGCTAAGTTAAGGAGTTTAACATAATAGTGTTAAAATTGCTTACAAGCAATTACAGTATGCCTTTCGTGCTTAGTTATTGTATTATTTATTTTTGATTACCGTATTTGAATGATGCTACAGAACAAAAATTCTTGCCAAGGTCTCATGACATGTTGCAACTGTCTGTAAAGAAGTTTCTGGAGATGTGTTGTGCATAAATACAGTAAGGACTTTACCTTACAACCGGCCACTTAAATGATATGGCTAGGCCTAACCTACAAATTAGCCTACATGTAATGAAATTGGTAACTATAGCCCATTCAGACAGCAACATCAATACGTAATGGTCAATAATGTAGTTTTATAGTGTACAAAAGGTTATTGTACAGAATGTATTATCAAATGATGAATAAATCTAGTGGAAACGACAGCCATTTGATGTGTATCCAAAGCTTTCAGTTGATCAGCATGAGTGTTGATTTGTAGTTTTCAATTTCACATAGTTTAGATAAACAGTGTCACAACGCAATTTAAATATAAACGCACACACAATGTTTGATCTATAAATAGCCTACAAGTTGACCATAAAAAATTTTAAATTTTTTAATAGGCACCTGATTATTAGAAAAACAGCTTCACAGATTTGAAGCAGCAATGGGGCAAGTTTTAAAAAAAGACAACCACATGTAGGCCTACGATAAAGCGACCCCTAAAAAGCAATTTTTGTCACATGGGAAGAACAGCTGTCAAATCGACCCTGCTAAATGTCACCTAGTTTGTAATGCAGGGGAGAATGTAGGGTACTGGTTATTTTATGAAATTCATTACCGGTAGTATTTATTAATAAATAATTCTTCTTTGTAAAATGGTAGCCGCATACGATCATATACAGTACAGTACTTCGAAATCGGCTTTGCGACGCGGAGTAGGCCTAATTTACTCCATCCGTCTGAAAAGCTTTTCTTTTGTGGAAGTAAAGCATTGATATGGCAATTGTTGAATTTGAAGAGCACAGTGGAACTGAGCAATTAAATTACTCATCTCTAAGGGCCGGTTTCATCAACCTTCGTTAAAATTTTAACGACACGTTAAGGTAATTTAACGGAAATGTTAGCAAAATGGTGTTCCATCAACCAACATTACTGCTAACAAATCGTTAAACTATCCGTTATTTTAACATCCCATTCTTGCTCAGTTAAGTAGTTTAGCATAGTGTTAAAAATGGTTACAAGCAAATACAGCATGCCTTTCGAGCTCAGTTATTGTCATTTATTTTTGATTACCGTATTTGAATAATGCTACAGAACAAGAATTCTTGCCAAGGTCTAATGACATGTTGCAATTGTCTGAAAATAAGTTTCTGGAGAGATATAGGTTGTCCAAATGTGTTGTGCATAAATACAGTAAGGACTTTACCTTACAACCGGCCACTTAAATGATATGCCTAGGCCTAACCTACAAATTAGCCTACATGTAATGGAATTTGGTAAATATAGCCTATTCTGACAGCAACATCAATACTTAATGGTCAATAATGTAGTATTATAGTGCACAAAAGGTTATTGTACTGAATGTATTATCAAATAATGAATAAAACAAGTGGAAACGACAGCCATTAGATTTGCATCCAAAGCTTTCAGTTGATCAGCATGAGTGTTGATTTGTAGTTTTCATTTTCACTTAGTTTAGATAAACAGTGTCACAATGCAATTTAAATATAAACGCACACACAATGTTTGATCTATAAATAGCCTACAAGTTGACCATAAAGATTTTTAAAAATTTTAATAGGCACCTGATTATTGGAAAAAGTGAGCTTCACAGATTTGAAGCAGCAAAGGGGCAAGTTTTAAAAAAAGACAACCACATGTAGACCTACGATAAAGCGACCCCTAAAAAGCAATTTTTGTCACATGGGAAGAACAGCTGTCAAATCGACCCTGCTAAAAGTCGCCTAGCTTGTAATGCAGGGTAGAATGTGGGGTACTGGTTATTTTAAGAAATTCATTACCGGTAGTATTTATTAATAAATAATTCTCCATTGTAAAATGGCAGCCGCATTCGATCATACAGTACTATGAAATCGGCTTTGCGACGCGAAGTAGGCCTAATTTACTCTATTCCGTCTGAAAACCTTTTTTTTTTTTTTTTGTGAAAGTAAAGCATTGATAAGGCAATTGCTGAATTTGAAGAGCACAGTAGAACTGAGCAATTAAATTACTCATATCTTTGCCTCAATTATTATAAAAATAACTGAAACTACGAGAAAAGAGCACACCCATCTACTCAAATCACATGATATAGCATTTGTTTGTTTATGTTTCCATCGCCCTTACGCTAGTTCCAGATAACGGCAGCACCGTCGCTTGAGTACGCGAATAGCAAACAAATGAATACAAGTTGACTAGACACAGTTCAGAAGTCTCAAAACCATCCATGCCGTTCACTGCTTCCTTGATCCTTACAGCAAGTTTGGGCCCACTACTCTTTCTTCTATATATCAATGATATAACACAGAACGTTCATTCACATAAAGAAATTTTGTTTGCGGACGATACAACACTCGTAATAAAAGGTGAAACTAAACAGGTCATACAGCAGTCTACTGACTCCGTTACAGGAGAGTTAACCAAATGGTCACAAGATAATCGCCTCATAATAAACTATAAAAAGACAGTATGTCTAAATTTCCACACTATACAGAATAGGAATCCTGCGATGCCCAATATAACATTAAATGGTCATCAAATAGAAAATAAATCAGAAACGAAGTTTTTAGGACTATGGATACAACAAGACTTGAAATGGAATAAACATATACAATATCTGAATACTAAACTGAACTCGATGTGCTTTGCGTTACGTATTTTGAAAACCTGCACTAGCATGCACACATTAAGAAATACTTATTTTGCTTATTTCCATTCATACTTAAGATATGGGATCATATTTTGGGGTATGTCGCCAGATGTACTAAGCACGTTTAGGATACAAAAGAGGGCGATTAGAATTATGGCAAATGTAAACTCTAGAGAATCATGTAGACCTCTGTTTAAAGATTTAAACATTATCCCACTGCCCTGCATATATATCTTTGAAAGTATTATGTTTTTTAAAAAGAATTTAATGAATAAAGATGTTTTTCTTAAAACAAACAATGATGTTCATAGGCATAACACAAGACAAAATCAAAACATTCATATTTCACACACACACACACACACAAGCATATATCAAAAAGGAACTTTTCACACTGGAGTTAAATTATACAATAAACTACCCCAGTATATAAAACTGGCCCCAAAAATAAAAACCTTTGATAGAATGTTGAAAGCTTATCTGCAGTGCCATTGTTTTTACTCAGTAGTTGAATATTTTAGCGTATAGGAGTGATGGAATCTATAACTATATTTTACTTTTTTAATTTAATTTTAATACCTAGCTGTATGTTGTTGTATTTATAGAATTAAGTTTTCATATTATGATATTAGAGTGAGGTGTAAATAGTTGTGCAATAAGATTGTATCTATTAAGATTTGCTATTATAATAATAAGTTATAAATAGTTATAATCTTAGTAATATATACCTGTTAGTTCTTTTATTTTATGCATGTAAATTCTGACGTGTCCTATATCAAAAATGTATTGAATGCATGTATTTGATCAAATGGAATTAATAATAATCTATCTATCTATCTATCTACATTTAACGCATCGTTTGTTAACCGACTTGTTAAAAAGTTTTGTGGAACACATAATCTTTAACAGAATGTTAAAATTATAACGATTTGTTAACTAACGTTTTGTTAGCCAAATTTAACGCAAGGTTGGTGGAACCGGCCCTTAGCCTCAATTATTATAAAAATAACTGAAAATATGAGAAAAGAGCACACCTATCTACTCAAAGCACTTCTGTTTGTTTATGTTTCCATCGCCCGTATGCTAGTTCCAGATAACGGCAGCACCGTCGCTTGAGCTCGCGAATAGCAAACAAATGAATACAAGTTGACTAGACACAGTTCAAAGTCTGAAAAACCATCCATGCCGTTCATTGCTTCCTTGATCCTTACAGCAAGTGACATTTAACGCATCGTTTGTTAACCTACTTGTTAAAAAGTTTTGTGGAACACGTAATCTATAACAGAATGCTAAAATTATAACGATTTGTTAACTAACGTTTTGTTAGCCAAATTTAACGCAAGGTTGATGGAACCGGCCCTAGGTCTAGTAGTACCATAGGTATTGTGACTGTTTCTCCAACTCCGTCAAGGAAACTAATATTGAACTAAGATCTGAAATGGGGTACACTGTCCCACTAGGACAATCAAGGACAACTTGAATCATTCAAGTGATTTTTCTATTTCATTTTACCAACTAACCAGGTGCCTGGAAATGCTAGTGAAGGAGGCAGCGAAGTAGGCTAGCCTACTGGTATTCACCATTCAGAGAACATTCTCAGCGACTTGTCTATGCATAGGCCTATGACACAATTTTCAGAAATTGATACAGTAGTCACAGAACACTAATGGTGCCCAGTACTCACAGCTTAGCATAGGACGGAGTGGATTCCAGCCACAGATTAACTCGTGATCTGTCAACGGGTTTTCAAACAGATTGAGCACACACCCAAGTACAGGGGTCTTGACCATGATGTTCCAAGCCTCTAAATGAAACACTCCTCTTTAAGACTTTCTGGTCTTACATCCATGGTCGATCAACATTCTCCTGATCTCAGTGTTCTCAAGTTTCTGTTGGTTATGGACATGTTTTTATCCTGACAACTTCATATTTAAGGGGTTGGGATACATGCCCTATTCTTAAATAGTTCAGCATAAGATCATTGAATCCCCTTAAGAAAAATAAGGAACATCCATGTGTTATTTGCCCATAGGAAAGGGAGAATTTAAAAAAACTAAACATCTAAGAACATTGATGCAGATGACTCCGAGTAAGTAGGCTAGATCAAAATGAACATTTTTCAGTGTTGCCTTAATAAAGGTTGATAACTTTCTACCGTTCAACATGAATAGGCCTATATTGGATGGGAAATATTTTTATTATTTGCAGAGATTACAAGGATGACTTGTTGATGTATCATTATTTTGTTAAGCGAACATAAGTTCCAAGTCCATATTGTGTTGGAACCCATATTTCAGTGTTGCTTTAGTAAACGAAATATTTAATGTCTTTCAGTTGGTCAACACGGTTGCACTTAATGGTAATTAGCATTATTCCCAAAACCAGAAAAAAAAACTGTACATGCAGGCCTAACATGTCAAATCAATCGTACCTACAAGACAACAAAAATGCTCTATGAAAAACTATTAAAATCCCATAATGGTAGTCAAAAATAATCTCAATCCAACGCCACTATTTCGCGAAGGTGCAGAAAAATCTATTCGTACAGCTATTCGTAATAGTAGGCTACGGTTGTGATAAACCGCTAAATGAGTGATAGCCCCCCGAAATAGAACTATTTATCTTAATGACTACAAGATAACGAGATTGCCAAAAAACCACAATGCCACCCACAAATCTATAGAAGACAACACTAAAAATGGCTTATGTAATCCACAAGTCACCCACCCTTCACCAACATTAATATTTGTAATTTAAGTAACTTAGGTTATGTTAAGTTGAGGTTAATGGCGGAATTGATTGCGGCTGTGTGGCGGGAAGGACCCAATACGTGCTCAGCCAATCAGGGACGTTTTGATTGGCGACCATGCTCGGAAAAATTTTAGATAGTTTGATTCATACGTGTTCGTTAAGCCCCCACCCTAGGCCCCGCCGGCGACCAAAATGGCGGCTTAACGAACACGACGGGGTGCCATTATTAAAATTTTGGGAGATAGAAACATAGCCTTAGAGTGTGTTTCTATCTCCCAAAATTTTAATAATGGCACCCCGTGGCGTTAACGAACAGCTGATTCATCACCTCAAGTTAAAACGCAATGAGAGTGAAACGCGAATTATGATCCGCGTCATCCTGGCTTGTTATTGGCTGGCAATTATCACCAGCTATTGGCTGCCCGCGGGTTTGTTTACAATTATCACCAACATGGTGGCGAGAGGAATAGATTTCTACATCAATTAAATTGCTAGAAATCTATTCCAGCTCATGACAGTATGAAGTATGTTCGTGCTCCAAGATGGCGTCACAGTGAAAGTGTAGTGAAATAGCAGCTAGTGTAAATATTTGATAAAAGTGGTAAAATATTATAACAGAGGCTTAAAATCTATCAAGTTACTTTCCTTAGATCAAGTGTAATACGGAATATTGATAGTATTTAGAAATTCTTGTTGATAATTTAATAAACTTAAACTAAGTTGTGGGAACGTGTATCCAAAGATTCGGTGACATCTTCAATCACTGTTTGAACCAATTAGAGCAGTGGTGCTTTTACGAGACTTCACCCGATTGGAAGATATACGTATTTCACATTCTTCTTTATTGGTAGGTAATTAGATTAATTCTATTAGGTAGTAATAATTAAATTAAATTTAGTGTAATTTGGTGTAAACATGCAAACTTAGATCTCTAGTATGACGACAGTAAACAGTGTTAGTGTCTCGTCAGGTTGTGTAACCGTAACGGATTTATGCTCGTCGTGCAAAATAAAAGTAAAAAATGCAAATAAAATCATCACAAGATCTCAGGTAAAATTGAATGAGGAGAAAAGTGAAACCGATTGTCGTAATGTAGGCCTACCGCTACCGTCATGCGAATGTCATAACCTGAGAAACGAACTGTCCTCAAAAGACGAAATTATAAAGCTGCTAAAGGAAGATATTGCTAAGTTAATGGAAGAGTTGAATAAATTAAAAGGAAACAGAGAGGAAAGCAAGGAAACTTGGTCGACAGTGATTGCTGGTAAGGTAAGATTGAATAAGCCTAGGCCTATAAATGGAGTACATGTAACTGAAATTCCCGTCTCAAATTCATTTGGAGTGCTTGTCGAAGAAAATGATGACTTTCCTCAAGAAGAAAAGAAGAAAGTGATAAAGAGAAAATCCAGGAAGATGCGGATATTTGCGGATAGCCACGGGCGAGTTGTAGCAGCAAGCGTATTGGAGAGAAGCCGAGAAATGGAGGTCACTTCGACAGTGAAGCCAGGAGCTCAAATTGCAGAAGTCACGAACGGGATGATAGGAGAGTGTGCGTCCCTTACTGCAAAGGACTACGCAGTGATCATCGCTGGAGCAAACGACGTCTATAGAAATGAGAGTAAAAAGGTAATCAAAGATTTAAATGGTACATTGCCATCCATGCAAAAAACACATGTCATTATTGTAAACATTCCGCAGAGATACGATTTAATTCCCAAATCATGTGTAAATGTAGAAATAGAGGCTACAAATGGAAAAATTCATAAAATTTGTAAGAGTTTTCCAAATGTCCAAATTGTAGATGTAAGTAAATTAGACAGGAAGTTCCACACTCGGCATGGCCTACACTTAAATAGATTAGGAAAAGAGTATCTTAGTGATGAAATCTGCAAAATTGTAAATTCAAATGGTAAGAATAATTCAACAGTAATATCATTAGAGTGGAAGCAGGGAAACTGGTAGAAGAAGCCAAACGTGAGGTTTGGCATTCACATCTATTGAAGTCAAATTTAACGGAGTGCAACAATGGTATTTCGGATTTGTCTAGCAATAATAATAATAAAAGTTATGATAATAATAATGTAAATAAATCACCAACACAAGCTTACAAAAGTAACAAATTTAAAATTTACCACCAGAATGTCCAGTCTCTTTATAATAAAATTGATTACATAAATCTAATGCTTAAAAATGAACTTAAAGACATCTCAGCACTATGTATTTCAGAACATTGGCTGAAAGAGGAACAACTTGAATTAATTCAATTCCCAGAGTTTATACAAGCTAGTAAATACTCTAGATCTAATATTAGCCATGGTGGTACTTGCATCTTCTTAAGAAATAATTTAGATCATGAACAGATAACAGCTTATGATTATCTAATTATGGAACAGGATTTTGAATTCTCTGCCGTAAAAATTCAGCAGTTTAAGTTAATAATTGTATGCGTATACCGTTCTCCGTCAGGAAAGTTTCCTCTATTTATAGATAAATTGGAATTGTTACTCAATAACATGAGCAAAGTAAATTTCGATATAATAATTTGTGGGGATGTAAATGTGGATTTCTTAAAACTTGATAGAAATTGTGAATTATTAACACAGTTACTAATTTCCTATGGACTGAAACCTACAGTAAATACACCAACAAGAATAACAAAATTTAGTAAAACCACTCCTGATCAAATTTTTATAAATACAGATAAATATCACCATTCAATAGAAGTCAATTGCCCGGGTTTTAGTGACCACCATGGACAAATACTGAGTTTTGAAGTATCCGAAGTAATCAATAATAATGATAATGGAGTAAAATCAAAGTGCAGGTCATTCACTGAATCAAATGTTACATATTTCAATGACTTATTAAATAAGGAAACATGGTCAGAAATTTATGAACTAGAAAATGTAAATGATAAATTTAATGCATTTAACAGTACCCTAAAACACTATTTTGAAATAGCATCCCCCTTTAAACGAAGAACAGTTCAAAATAACAAAACTAGCAATTGGATAACAACAGGGATTATAAATTCATGTCAAAGAAAGAAATTTCTACACAAATTATATAAACAATACCACACAACACCTGAATTCCATTTATACTACAAAAATACACTAGCATATTAAATAAGGTAATAAAACTAGCAAAGAAAATGCATAATGATAATTTTATTTCCCAATCATCTAATAAAAACAGGGCTATGTGGTCCGTGATAAAGAAAGAAACTGGAAAATCTGCTAAAATACAAAGGAACATTACACTGACCAGAAATAATAAAGTGATTAATAATCCAGAGGAAGTAGCAAACACATTTAATGACTATTTTCTGGAAATTCCACAAAAATTAATAAATAAATCACAGGTAAATACACTAAATTCTAATAATAAAATAAATATATGCAGTGATTCTTTATTTATAAATCATGTCACAAGTGAAGAGGTAAGAATAGTTATAAAAGAGCTACAAAATAAATTCTGTGCTGGCATTGATGGCATCCCTGATGCAATTTTAAAGAAATGTGCAGAAAATATAATAAATCCACTTACGCACTTAATAAACAGTTCAAATCTCTCAGGAACTTACCCGGATATTTTGAAGTTATCAAAAGTAATTCCAGTGCACAAAAACGGTTCAAAAGATGAATTAGATAACTATCGTCCTATTACCTTACCAACTGGTATTGCAAAAATTGTGGAAAAAATTATGTATAAGCGACTAATAAATTTCATAGAAAAAAATAAAATATTATCAAACTCACAACATGGATTTAGAACGGAAAAATCTACACAGACAGCAATTTACGAATGTAGTAATAGTATACTGAAATAATTGACAATAAGGAACATGTAACTGGCCTATTCTTTGATTTATCGACAGCATTTGATGTTGTTGACCATAAAATCCTCCTTACCAAACTAAATCAATATGGTGTTAGAGGTCTAGCTAATAAATGGATAGAGTCTTACTTAACAAGGCGTAAACAAATAGTAAGCTTGAGACACAAGGATGATGGAACCAAATTACTTAATGAAACATTGTCCAATGAGGGAATTATTGAATTTGGAGTACCCCAGGGATCGGTTTTGGGCCCACTACTCTTTCTTCTATATATCAATGATATAACACAGAACGTTCATTCACATAAGGAAATTTTGTTTGCGGGCGATACAACACTCGTAATAAAAGGTGAAACTAAACAGGTCATACAGCAGTCTGCTGACTCCGTTACAGGAGAGTTAACCAAATGGTCACAAGATAATCGCCTCATAATAAACTATAAAAAGACAGTATGTCTAAATTTCCACACTATACAGAATAGGAATCCTGCGATGCCCAATATAATATTAAATGGTCATCAAATAGAAAATAAATCAGAAACGAAGTTTTTAGGACTATGGATACAACAAGACTTGAAATGGAATAAACATATACAATATCTGAATACTAAACTGAACTCGATGTGCTTTGCGTTACGTATTTTGAAAACCTGCACTAGCATGCACACATTAAGAAATACTTATTTTGCTTATTTCCATTCATACTTAAGATATGGGATCATATTTTGGGGTATGTCGCCAGATGTACTAAGCACGTTTAGGATACAAAAGAGGGCGATTAGAATTATGGCAAATGTAAACTCTAGAGAATCATGTAGACCTCTGTTTAAAGATTTAAACATTCTCCCACTGCCCTGCATATATATCTTTGAAAGTATTATGTTTTTTAAAAAGAATTTAATGAATAAAGATGTTTTTCTTAAAACAAACAATGATGTTCATAGGCATAACACAAGACAAAATCAAAACATTCATATTTCACACACACACACAAGCATATATCAAAAAGGAACTTTTCACACTGGAGTTAAATTATACAATAAACTACCCCAGTATATAAAACTGGCCCCAAAAATAAAAACCTTTGATAGAATGTTGAAAGCTTATCTGCAGTGCCATTGTTTTTACTCAGTAGTTGAATATTTTAGCGTATAGGAGTGATGGAATCTATAACTATATTTTACTTTTTAATTTAATTTTAATACCTAGCTGAATGTTGTTGTATTTATAGAATTAAGTTTTCATATTATGATAATAGAGTGAGGTGTAAATAGTTGTGCAATAAGATTGTATCTATTAAGATTTGCTATTATAATAAGTTATAAATAGTTATAATCTTAGTAATATATACCTGTTAGTTCTTTTATTTTATGCATGTAAATTCTGACGTGTCCTATATCAAAAATGTATTGAATGCATGTATTTGATCAAATGGAATTAATAAAAATCTATCTATCTATCTATCTATCTATCTATCTATCAAATCACTTATTGATGAGGAATTGTATGTGCGTTTATATTTAAATTGAAGCGTGACACTGTTCATCAAAATTTGTGAAAATAAAAGTACATATCAACTCTCTTGCCAATCAACTGAAAGTTTCTACTACTTTGGATGTAATGGATGTAAATCAATTGGCTGTCGTTTCCACCAGTTTTATTCATCAGTTCGAAATACATTCAGTACAATGACCTTTTGTGCACTATAAAACTACATTATAGACCATTGCATATTGATGTTGCTGTCTGCTTATATTTACCAATTTCATGACATGTAATTTGTAGGTTATGCCTAATAAGGCATATAATTTAAGTGGTCGTTTGTAATGCGAAGTCCTTACTGTATTTATGTACAAATATTATGATTTAACTAATGAAGCAAGGATTAAAAGTGCAGTTTGCACTGCCACCCTTTTTTTTGTTTAAATATTGATATGTAGTTTCACAGTCTGGTAACTTCTTGGATTTGCTTGAGATAGATTTATAGTAATATACTACCTTATTAACCTGCAGGCTGAGTTCTTTTTAAACATGCCCAGGTGCATACAGTAGCACAAGACCTACTGCAGGCTATGTCGATCCTAAATGTAGGCCTATTATAGTGCTCATGTCAAAGGTCGTCCTAAAGTTTTAACTATTGAGATTTGATTTGCATCGAAGATAATTTCAGCCGAGTCTGGCAAGGCTTCATAAACTTGGGCGCGACTTCACATTTTCATTTTTCCTATACAGCTTTTGATACCAACCACTTAAATCACAGTATTTCAAGATTTGCTCTCGTTAAACATCACCAACACTTTTTTTCCCCCTGGTGGTGGAGTCTACAGAAAATAAAGTTGAGAAATAAAAATACATCTTAGGTTTCCATGACACAGTTGCATTTTATCCTACTATATCTCCACTCAATATACCAATCCTACCAATGTTTCCTAATTCCTCATGCTGCATAAATAAACATGACAGATTACAGCATTAGCAATGATGACAGTAATTTATGAATTGTTAAAATGTTTTTAAAAGATGCATAGAAAGAGGCTTGATAAATCCTGTATCATCAAACCATTTAAGCATTCCCACAGAGCTCTAATCAGAAGCTCATTTTATGTGCAACAGGTATGTAAAATAAACCTCCCTCCCAATAACTTGTAGGCCTAACCTGAACATAATCCATGTTAAGAGCTGTTTTTTGGTTCACAGGAAAACCTACCATTTAAAATCTTGCACATACCGGTAGGCTACTAATCATATTAAGGTGCAATTAACTAGGGTAATTTTAAAAATCATGGCTATCATCTACTGATTTAAATATTCCAGACATCTTTCTTAACTCCACTTTTACTGACAGCATGTAAGTCCTTACTACTGTCTTTCAAGCCATTGACCAGTTGTTTTTTTTTTCATGAGGAACCATTTTAGTCATTCTTCTCTATGTGAAATACAGTTGATGACAACTGCCTGGAAGACTCAGGTGTTTTTTCTTGTGTCGTTTCTCTGGTTGCCTACGACACTTCCTAATTATTAACAGAATGTTTCATTGAATTGTTGTATCCAATTGACCAACTGGTAATATATTATGGTTTGCTTTAATATTCCTATGATACACTTTTAGATCTCATATATTAATGAAATATACAACAACATAGGCTGAAATGTTGAACCAATCTCCCATTCCCTAACACTCCCAACTAATGGGACATAAGCTACCTAGTGGTTGGTCTCACAATGCTTCCATCTACATGTACCGTACTAGGTCTAGTAGTACCATAGGTATTGTGACTGTTTCTCCAACTCCGTCAAGGAAACTAATTCTGAACTAAGATCTGTAATGGGGTACACTGTCCCTCGAGGGCAATCAAGGACAACTTGAATCATTCAAGTGATTTTTCTATTTCATTTTACCAACTAACCAGGTGCCTGGAAATGCTAGTGAAGGAGGCAGCTAAGTAGGCTAGCCTACTGGTATTCACCATTCAGAGAACATTCTCGGCGACTTGTCTATGCATAGGCCTATGACACAATTTTCAGAAATTGATACAGTAGTCACAGAACACTAATGGTGCCCAGTACTCACAGCTTAGCATGGGACGGAGTGGATTCCAGCCACAGATTAACTTATGATCTGTCAACGGGTTTTCAAACAAAAAAGAATTTAATGAATAAAGATGTTTTTCTTAAAACAAACAATGATGTTCATAGGCATAACACAAGACAAAATCAAAACATTCATATTTCACACACACACACAAGCATATATCAAAAAGGAACTTTTCACACTGGAGTTAAATTATACAATAAACTACCCCAGTATATAAAACTGGCCCCAAAAATAAAAACCTTTGATAGAATGTTGAAAGCTTATCTGCAGTGCCATTGTTTTTACTCAGTAGTTGAATATTTTAGCGTATAGGAGTGATGGAATCTATAACTATATTTTACTTTTTAATTTAATTTTAATACCTAGCTGAATGTTGTTGTATTTATAGAATTAAGTTTTCATATTATGATAATAGAGTGAGGTGTAAATAGTTGTGCAATAAGATTGTATCTATTAAGATTTGCTATTATAATAAGTTATAAATAGTTATAATCTTAGTAATATATACCTGTTAGTTCTTTTATTTTATGCATGTAAATTCTGACGTGTCCTATATCAAAAATGTATTGAATGCATGTATTTGATCAAATGGAATTAATAAAAATCTATCTATCTATCTATCTATCTATCTATCTATCTATCTATCAAATCACTTATTGATGAGGAATTGTATGTGCGTTTATATTTAAATTGAAGCGTGACACTGTTCATCAAAATTTGTGAAAATAAAAGTACATATCAACTCTCTTGCCAATCAACTGAAAGTTTCTACTACTTTGGATGTAATGGATGTAAATCAATTGGCTGTCGTTTCCACCAGTTTTATTCATCAGTTCGAAATACATTCAGTACAATGACCTTTTGTGCACTATAAAACTACATTATAGACCATTGCATATTGATGTTGCTGTCTGCTTATATTTACCAATTTCATGACATGTAATTTGTAGGTTATGCCTAATAAGGCATATAATTTAAGTGGTCGTTTGTAATGCGAAGTCCTTACTGTATTTATGTACAAATATTATGATTTAACTAATGAAGCAAGGATTAAAAGTGCAGTTTGCACTGCCACCCTTTTTTTTGTTTAAATATTGATATGTAGTTTCACAGTCTGGTAACTTCTTGGATTTGCTTGAGATAGATTTATAGTAATATACTACCTTATTAACCTGCAGGCTGAGTTCTTTTTAAACATGCCCAGGTGCATACAGTAGCACAAGACCTACTGCAGGCTATGTCGATCCTAAATGTAGGCCTATTATAGTGCTCATGTCAAAGGTCGTCCTAAAGTTTTAACTATTGAGATTTGATTTGCATCGAAGATAATTTCAGCCGAGTCTGGCAAGGCTTCATAAACTTGGGCGCGACTTCACATTTTCATTTTTCCTATACAGCTTTTGATACCAACCACTTAAATCACAGTATTTCAAGATTTGCTCTCGTTAAACATCACCAACACTTTTTTTCCCCTGGTGGTGGAGTCTACAGAAAATAAAGTTGAGAAATAAAAATACATCTTAGGTTTCCATGACACAGTTGCATTTTATCCTACTATATCTCCACTCAATATACCAATCCTACCAATGATTCCTAATTCCTCATGCTGCATAAATAAACATGACAGATTACAGCATTAGCAATGATGACAGTAATTTATGAATTGTTAAAATGTTTTTAAAAGATGCATAGAAAGAGGCTTGATAAATCCTGTATCATCAAACCATTTAAGCATTCCCACAGAGCTCTAATCAGAAGCTCATTTTATGTGCAACAGGTATGTAAAATAAACCTCCCTCCCAATAACTTGTAGGCCTAACCTGAACATAATCCATGTTAAGAGCTGTTTTTTGGTTCACAGGAAAACCTACCATTTAAAATCTTGCACATACCGGTAGGCTACTAATCATATTAAGGTGCAATTAACTAGGGTAATTTTAAAAATCATGGCTATCAACTACTGATTTAAATATTCCAGACATCTTTCTTAACTCCACTTTTACTGACAGCATGTAAGTCCTTACTACTGTCTTTCAAGCCATTGACCAGTTGTTTTTTTCATGAGGAACCATTTTAGTCATTCTTCTCTATGTGAAATACAGTTGATGACAACTGCCTGGAAGACTCAGGTGTTTTTTCTTGTGTCGTTTCTCTGGTTGCCTACGACACTTCCTAATTATTAACAGAATGTTTCATTGAATTGTTGTATCCAATTGACCAACTGGTAATATATTATGGTTTGCTTTAATATTCCTATGATACACTTTTAGATCTCATATATTAATGAAATATACAACAACATAGGCTGAAATGTTGAACCAATCTCCCATTCCCTAACACTCCCAACTAATGGGACATAAGCTACCTAGTGGTTGGTCTCACAATGCTTCCATCTACATGTACCGTACTAGGTCTAGTAGTACCATAGGTATTGTGACTGTTTCTCCAACTCCGTCAAGGAAACTAATTCTGAACTAAGATCTGTAATGGGGTACACTGTCCCTCGAGGGCAATCAAGGACAACTTGAATCATTCAAGTGATTTTTCTATTTCATTTTACCAACTAACCAGGTGCCTGGAAATGCTAGTGAAGGAGGCAGCTAAGTAGGCTAGCCTACTGGTATTCACCATTCAGAGAACATTCTCAGCGACTTGTCTATGCATAGGCCTATGACACAATTTTCAGAAATTGATACAGTAGTCACAGAACACTAATGGTGCCCAGTACTCACAGCTTAGCATGGGACGGAGTGGATTCCAGCCACAGATTAACTTCTGATCTGTCAACGGGTTTTCAAACAAATTGAGCACACACCCAAGTACAGGGGTCTTGACCATGATGTTCCAAGCCTCTAAATGAAACACTCCTCTTTAAGACTTTCTGGTCTTACATCCATGGTCGATCAACATTCTCCTGATCTCAGTGTTCTCAAGTTTCTGATGGTTTTGGACATTATTTTTATCCTGATAACTTCATATTTTAAGGGGTTGGGGTACATGCCCTATTCTTAATTAGTTCAGCATAAGATCATTGAATCCCCTTAAGAAAAATAGGGAACATCCATGTGTTATTTGACCATAGGAAAGGGAGAATTTAAAAAACTGAACCTCCATGGACATTAATGCAGATGACTCCGAGTAAGTAGGCTAGATCAAAATGAACATTTTTCAGTGTTGCCTTAATAAAGGTTGATAACTTTCTACCGTTCAACATGAATAGGCCTATATTGGATGGGAAATATTTTTATTATTTGCAGAGATTACAAGGATGACTTGTTGATGTATCGTTATTTTGTTAAGCGAACATAAGTTCCAAGTCCATATCGTGTTGGAACCCATATTTCAGTGCTGCCTTAGTAAACGAAATATTCAATGTCTTTCAGTCGGTCAACACGGTTGCACTTAATGGTAATGAGAATGAGCATTATTCCAAAAAACAGAAAAAAAACTGTAGGCTACATGCAGACCTAACATGTCAAATCAATCATGCCTACAAGACAACAAAAATGCTCTATGAAAAACTATTAAAACCCCATAATGGTATTCAAAAATAATCTCAAACCACCGCCACTATTTCGCGAAGGTGCAGAAAAATCTTACTATAGTACAGCTATTCGTAATAGTTGCTACTGTTGTGATAAACCGCTACTGAGTGATAGACCCCCGAAATATAACTATTTATCTTAATGTCTACAAGATAACGAGATTGCAAAAAAAAAACAAATCTATAGAAGGCAACACTAAAAATGGCTTATCTAATCCACAAGTCACCCACCCTTCACCAACATTATTAATATTTGTAATTTAAGTAACTTAGGTTATGTTAAATTGAGGTTAATGGCGGATTTGATTGCGGCTGTGTGGCGGGAAGGACCCAATAAGTGCTCAGCCAATCAGGGACGTTTTGATTGGGGACCATGCTCGGAAAGATTTTAGATCGTTTTGATTCTCAGGGCTTCGTTAAGCCCCCACCCTAGGGCGTCATCGTGACCAAAATGGCGGCTTAACGAACACGACGGGGTGCCATTACTAAAATTTTGGGAGATAGAAACACAGCCTTATTGGGTCCTTCCCGCCACACAGCCGCAATCAATTCCGCCATTAACCTCAACTTAACATAACCTAAGTTACTTAAATTACAAATATTAATGCTGGCGAAGGGTGGGTGACTTGTGGATTAGATAAGCCATTTTTAGTGTTGCCTTCTATAGATTTGTGGGTGGCATTGTGGTTTTTTGGCAATCTCGTTATCTTGTAGACATTAAGATAAATAGTTCTATTTCGGGGGCCTATCACTCAGTAGCGGTTTATCACAACAGTAGCCTACTATTACGAATAGCTGTACTTTTTTAAGATTTTTCTGCACCTTCGCGAAATAGTGCGAAATAGAGTGTTTGAGAGTATTTTTGACTACCATTATGGGGTTTTAATAGTTCTTCATAGAGCAATTTAGTTGTCTTGTAGGTATGATTGATTTGCCATGTTAGGCCTGCATGTACAGTTTTTTTTCTGGTTTTGGGTATAATGCTCATTACTATTAAGTGCAACCGTGTTGACCGACTGAAAGACATCGAATATTTCGTTTACTAAGGCAACACTGAAATATGGGTTCCAACACGATATGGACTTGGAACTTATGTTCGCTTAACAAAATAACGATACATCAACAAGTCATCCTTGTAATCTCTGCAAATAATAAAAATATTTCCCATCCAATATAGGCCTAATCGTGTTGAACGGTCGAAAGTTATCAACCTTTATTAAGGCAACACTGAAAAATGTTCATTTTGATCTAGCCTACTTACTCGGAGTCATTTCCATCAATGTCCCTAGAGGTTCAGTTTTCAAAATTCTCCCTTTCCTATGGTCAAATATCACATGAATGTTCCCTATTTTTCTTAATGGGATTCAATGATCTTATGCTGAACTAATTAAGAATAGAGCATGTATCCCAACCCCTTAAAATATGAAGTTTTCAGAATAAAAACATGTCCATAGCCACCAGAAACTTGAGAACACTGAGATCAGGAGAATGTTGATCGACCATGGATTCAACACCAGAAAGTCTTAAAGAGGAGTGTTTCATTTAGAGGCTTGGAACATCATGACCAAGACGCCTGTACTTGGATGTGTGCTCAATCCGTTTGAAACCCCGTTGACAGTTCATGAGTTAATCTGTGGCTGGAATCCACTCCGTCCTATGCTAAGCTGTGAGTACTGGGCACCATTAGTGTTCTGTAACTACCGTATCAATCTCTGAAAGTTGTGTCATAGGCCTATGCATAGACAAGTCGCTGAGAATGTTCTTTGAATGGTGAATACCAGTAGGCTAGCCTACTTAGCTGCCTCCTTCACTAGCATCTCCAGGTACATGGTCAGTTGGTAAAATGAAGTAGAAAAATCACTTGAATGGTTCAAGTTGTCCTTGATTGTCCTCGTGGGACAGTGTACCCCATTCCAGATCTTAGTTCAGAATTAGTTTCCTTGACGGAGTTGGAGAAACAGTCACAATACCTATGGTACTACTAGACCTAGTACGGTACATATTGATGGAAGCAATGTGAGACCAACCACTAGATAGCTTATGTCCCATTAGTTGTCAGCCTATGTTGTATATTTCATTAATGTATGGCATCTAAAAGTGTATCATAGGAATATTAAAGCAAGCCATAATATATTACCAGTTGGTCAATTGGATACAACAATTCGATGATACATTCTGTTAATAATTAGGAAGTGTCGTAGGCAACCAGAGAAGCGACACAAGAAAAAACACCTGAGTCTTCCAGGCAGTTGTCATGAACTATATTTCACATAGAGAAGAATAACTAAAATAGTTCCTCATGAAAAAAATAACTGGTCAATGACTTGAAAGACAGTAGTAAGGACTTACATGCTGTCAGTAAAAGTGGAGTTAAGAAAGATGTCTGGAATATTTAAATCAGTAGTTGATAGCCAGGATTTTTAAAATTACCCTAGGTAATTGCACCATAATATGATTAGTAGCCTATGTGCAAGATGTTAAATGGTAGGTTTTTCTGTGAACCAAAAAACAGCTCTTAACATGGATTATGTTCAGGTTAGGCCTACAAGTTATTGGGTGGGAGGTTTATTCTACATACCAGTTGCACATAAAATGATCTTCTGATTAGAGCTCTGTGGGAATGTTTAAACGGATTGATGATACAGGGTTTATCAAGCCACTTTCTATGCATCTTTTAATAACATTTTAACCATTCATAAGTTACTGTCATCATTGCTAATGCTGTAATTTGTCATGTTTATTTATGCAGCATGAGGAATCAGGAAACATTGGTAGGATTGGTATATTGAGTGGAGATATAGTAGGATAAAATAAAACTTTGTCATGGAAACCTAGGATGTATTTTTATTTCTCAACTTTATTTTCTGTAGACTCCAACACAGCTTACCACCAGGGAAAAAAACTTGTTGGTGATGTTTAACGAGGGCAAATCTTGAAACACTGTGATTTAAGTGGTTGGTATCAAAAGTTGTATAGGAAAAATTAAAATGTTTATTCGCGCCCAAGTTTACGAAGCCTTGCCAGACTCAGCTGAATGTATCTTCGATGGAAATCAAGTCTCAATTCAACAGTATCGTGTGACCTTCCGAGTGAGACGGTTGACGTATACCTGCTCCGTAGCAATACTTGTTGGTGAGAGTATCCAATAGTTTTTGTGTGTCCTACCATTTTGTTTCTTTAGTGTGTGTGTTTCCTTCCTGTGTGGTTAGTCACATACCATTCTTCTGACGACAACATGGGTGATAATAGTGGAGGGGGTGAAGATACGCGTCCTCCCGAAGAAGGGATGGAATTTTTTACTACAGAAGTCATTGATCTCACGGCACCTGTCCTTAATGTAACCCCTCTGATTCCCTCGACTGATACACGACCTACACAACCAATCTCTATAGCTCCCGCCATACCACCTACTGTGAATGAGTCACCCCGAATGTATTATGAGCACCATACTGGACCATATTATGTCATGGTGGAATTTTCTGATCCCACCAACAGGATAGGTAATTTACATCCGATGGGTCTCGGTAAACTTTTCTACGAACGTAAGATTGTTGGAATACAAGAAATCCACCGCAAAGGTAGGAATAGAATTCAGGTCACCTTTCGAACCTCCCGGGATGCCAATAACTTTCTTCAGCACCCACTGCTCACGGAAAAAAGCTTAAAGGCGTTCATTCCCTCAGTTAATATACATAGAGTGGGTCTGATCCGCGGGGTTGACACTTCTTTCTCGACTGATGAAATATTACAATATTTGAAGTCGCCTTGCCCCATTGTAAAAATTCAACGCATGAACAGAAGAAAAGTCACGGATGGGAAGGTCGACTTATTACCTACAGGTACGGTGAAGATTGTCTTTGAAACTCAAACTTTGCCCACCCATGTTTCTATATTTCATGTGATGTTAGAAGTGCAGGTTTTCATCTTTCGCCCTATTATTTGCAATAGATGCCAAAGATATGGGCACACTGGACAAAACTGTAGAGCTCGGGCACCAAGATGTGGGCGTTGCGCCCAAGGACATGAAACGGCTCAATGTACTCAGGTTTTGGTGCGCTGTGCACATTGCGATGAAAATCATATGAGTGGCTCACCGAGGTGTGAGTACCACGCAAAACAAATTGACATTAAAACTAGGATGTGCACTGAAAATAAAACGTATCAAGAAATTCTCCATTCCCTATCAGGACATCCGTTTCAACCCCTTTCAGTCCCGCAGCAATTTCCCCCCCTTACACAGCAAGCTTCTCTTACACAGAATTCTGTACAGAAGAAACGCAAGTTTACCACGATCGTCACGAGCCCCCCTAAGGTCATTTCCCCTTTGGGGTATGACCGACCTGCATATTTGTCCATTATCCATGGGGACAAAGCCTCAGGCTATGTACCCCCTTCTGCTTCATTGCAACCGTCCCAGGTGGGGCCAACCCCCACTCCCTCACTTACAATGCCTCCCGCCAAGGGTGTGCCTCAAGATATTACAGAGGATGTTATGCATTTGATGGAACTATTGGGTTCCAATGTCCAATGGGCCCATTTACTTAAAAATATTTATGAGAAGATTTCACTCGTATCCTTTCCTGCTGAAACCCGACCGTCTTCTAGTAAAATATTACAATCTGTTGGTACTTCTGTTACCTCAACATGAAAATTATTCAATGGAATGCACGTAGCATTCAAAACAAGATACATGAATTATTACTTATAATCCAAGAGTACACCCCTGATATCATTCTCATCCAGGAAACATGGCTATCCCCAAATTTATCTTTTCACGTTCCACTATATAATATTGAGCGCCAAGATGGACCGCAATGTGGTGGTGTCCTAACATTAATCCATGAAAGACTTTCGTACCAAGTTACCCCATTTCTTTTTCCTCTCCCCAGAACCTATGTGATAACTATAACTGTTGCCTCCCTACATATCACTAATTTGTATATTCCTCCGGCTGTCAAAGGTAATTTCCGACAATGGTATTCCTTTTTTTCCTACTGTAATTCCTTCACCTCCCACATTATTGGTGGGGATTTTAATGGCCATCATACTGACTGGGGTTGTGTCCGCACAACACCCAAGGGTAGGAATATCATGACCACTGCTCAGCAGTTTCATCTCCAGATTTTAAATGATGGTTCACCCACTCGTATTTCTCCTCCTGCTCAGGCCCCCAGTGCGGTTGACCTAACGTTTGTTTCCCTTTCTCTGGCTCACAGAATTATATGGCACACAACCCCTGATTTACATCAAAGTGACCACTATCCGATCTTGATGACCTTTGATTCGGCTCCTCGTCCTAGTAATACCTTGCATACTCCGGTTTTTACTAGGAGTTTCAAAAGTTTTGATTCAGCTCAATTTTTCACCTATATCCAACAGCACTATTGTAATACGGCTCCCCCGATTCGTTCCTCCTATAATTTGCTACTTACTTACATTGTTCGCTATTTTGACACCTATCATCCGTTAATTCCCAATGCACGCACCTCTGGAAAGAGCAGGTCCTTACTACCCTGGTGGGACGAGGAATCCACGAGAATGGTGAAGAGACGCAAACATTTATTACGACTTTTTAGAACGTACAATACTCCGTATACTTATCGCCATTATAAACAGTTTGTTGCAAAATGCCAGCAGTCTTTTAATGATAAAAGAAGATCGGCTTGGAGAGAATACGTCTCTCATATACATCACCAGACTCCCATTACTCAAATATGGACTGTGTTAAAAACCTTATCGCGCCGCCACTTAGGTCCAAGTCTGCATCGTTTGAATTATGATCAGTCAGTAGAATTTTATCACACGATGACTCCTGAATTTGTAGAACAAGAAATTATCTTTCCATCCCTGGAACACAACCATATGTTTTCTTGTCTTTTGCATCCAGTTACTGTTTCCGAATTTCAATCAGCCTTATCACAAAAAAAATCTACTACACCTGGACCAGAATATATCTCATACCACGTCTTTAAGAGTCTCCCCAATAATGCACAACAAGTTCTAATAGATGTTTTAATGCCGTCTTAGCCTCCGGCAATGTTCCCGAGGATTGGAATGAGTTTTTAGTAGTTCCTATTTTAAAACCAGGGGAAAATCCGGATTTAGCAGGAAGTTATCGTGGTATACATCTTGGGCCCTGTATTAGGAAGACATTCCAACGTATTCTGTTGACACGCTTAGTATGGACTTTAGAATATTATGATCTGTTTCCGAAAACTCAATACGCCTTTGCTAAACGGAAATCTACTACTGACGCCTTGAATATTTTTCTTCTTGATGTCATGTTGTCATTTTGCCGTAAACACTCAACATTAGCAGTCTTTTTAGATATTAAAGGGGCTTATGATAATGTGAATACCGTCCTTTTACTGCAAACACTACACCAACAACAATTTCCGATCAGCTTTATTAAAATCATCTCGGCATTTCTCCGAAGAAGACATATCACACTTTCCAACTTTCCTACTGGGTTAAATTACAGGTATTCGTCTTCTGGTTTGCCGCAGGGTGATATTTTGAGTGGGATCTTATACCTTATTTATACTAGTGAGATTGAGAGGCTTTTACTTCCTCATGTCCGCCTATTACAATATGCTGATGATATACTCCTATATTGTTCCCATTCTGATATAAATATGTGTCGGCAGATCATGTCACGTGCTCTCACGATATTACATTCATGGCTGTTCTCACATGGCCTTGATACTGTTCTGCTCAAAAATGCGGCTTTGCTCTTCACTCATAAACGGGTGTGTGACCGGTTGCCTATCCGTTATAATCAGGGTACCATTCCTATTGTACACCATACAAAATATTTAGGACTCATTATAGATGATAAGTTGACCTGGACGCCTCAAATATCTCACTTAAAAGCTCATGTGTTCCAGAAATTAAATATCTTACGGTCATTAACTCGCCGTAAGTGGGGAGCTGATCCTCAGATATTATTGTTATTTTACAGAAATCTTATTCGATCTGTCCTTGATTACAGTAGTCACTACTATGACGTCATGCCGAAAACACGCCTCAATGAATTGGATAAACTACAATTTTCCGCCCTCAGAATTGTTCTCGGGGCCCTTACTTCCACCCCCACACAAGCTCTTCTCGTTGAGGCGGCAGAGCAACCGCTTCACCTTCGGAGACGTTATCTGTCTTCACGATATCTCCTACGACAAATGGCACTATTAACAACACCCATTCTTCCCAAACTACAACTTCTCTCCGAATATCATCAAAAAAGTTTATTCAAACGCTATGCACCTCCCTCTATTCTCCTGGCTTATCTAGAGCTTTCGGGTTTTCGCCCACAAATTCTTCAAACACGAAAACCCATTTGTTATAATGCACCGCTCTCGGTATTAATGTTTCAACCTGATGTAGTGAGACATTCCTCGCATGTATCTTGTATGTCTTCTATGCTTACCCCTACGATTGCCCGCAAATATGTATATAATCTTGCATTGAATCATCAACAATATACGACAATTTATACAGATGGATCAAAATTTCCCTCTCCTTCGAATACGGGTGCTGCTTTTTATATCCCCTCTCTATCTTATCTTGCCTCCTTTAAATTACCGCATACCCTCTCTATTTTTTCGGCTGAAGCCTTTGCTATTCGACAAGCCCTTCTATATATTAAACGGAATAACATCACTAAAGCATTAATTCTATCTGATTCTCAAAGTGTCCTCCAGGCTTTACAACATGTCCAAACTACGAATAATTGGTATATATTTAATATTGTACAATTAACGTATGACCTATGTCATTCGGGCTTTCAGATAGTGTTTTCTTGGATACCCGGACATGCCAACCTCTCTGGGAATGAATTAGTGGATAAAGCGGCCAAGGATGCGGCTTTGGGTCATGCTGTATTGATGAATGTGGCTACCCCCGCCTCAGATTATCTCCCCATTCTCAAATCTCAATTACTTAATGTTTGGTTACAACAATGGCAGGATTATACACGCACAAAAGCCAGGTTATATTATAGAATTCAACCTACTATCCCTAGACACCCTTGGTTTTATAATGGATCCTACACTCGACGGCATATTATTACGATTATCCGTTTACGTTTTCATCATGCTTTGACTCCGGTATATATGGCCCGCTGTAAGCTTCGTCCTTCGGCTCTCTGCGACTGTTCTCAGGCAGTCGGTACTATTAATCATTTAATTTTTCAATGCCCTATATTTGACACTCAACGAGTCCCATTTCTACATACTTTGCGTTCTTTAGGTTTCCCCCTCCCTCTCCACATTTCCGTGCTCCTTCATACTCCTATTCCTTCTGTTATTCATGCCTTCCTTAGATTCCTACACGAATGCTCCCTTACTTTTTAATTTCCATACCCTTACGTGTGACGATGTCATGTTTGTGTTCAAGTAGTAAGTCACTAAGATACGTCGCTTGGTGTGAAGATTAGTACCTATTTGTGTCCTTGTATTGACAACTCCAGCTATCTGATATGACATCTAGCGGTAAAAATGAGAAACTTACCAAGTAGGGTTCATTTGTCACGTGGTGACTGTTTGTATATGGTTTCTTGTATTGGTAAACAGATCGTGGTAAATTGTTCGTGTCTTTATACATAAGTAATAAGTTTAACTCGTTGATAGAGTGAAAAATGAGTAAAAGCAAAGTGTATTGCTCAGTTTACGGCTGTAAGTCGATGTAAAAGAGGGCTGCGGATATACCTTTTCATCACTTTCCAAAAGATGCAAATAGCAATAGTCGAAATGTGATGATACATAATACCTAATAATAATACCTTTCCACCCCGGGAAGGATCTAACACTTGTCGAGGTAGACAGACAGAAGACCTGCGACGTAATGTCAGCGAAGGTTATTCAGTTTAAAAACAGCTGTTACGATGGACGCGCTGGTAAGATTGAAGTTACTTGAATAATTAATTAAATAATTAATTATTGGCTGCTTGGTAGGGAGAAGGGATGAGTTTAACTTGTATTAAAACTCGTGGGGCGACAGGAATTGCTTGATTTGGATGGTTAAAAGGTGGGTTTGGTGTTGAATATTTGAATGGTAGCGGAATCACTCATTCTACAGTGCCCACGGGGAGGCAAATTAGGCCTATATGACTGATAGTGGAATAGCTCGAATATCGAAGAACTTAGCGATTACGAGGTGTAGGCTTGGCGGAAAGGCTGGCGGATCATCAGTTTGACATCAATTCACGATATAAGTCGGAGCTTGGAACAGTGGAATCTGGTTTGCATGGATGCTAGTCTCGGAATGATAAAAGTAGCACAGCTTCGGTGTGTTATTTATTTGTTTATGTACCGTATTTCTCTATTTGAATGTCCTCGGCGTTGACTCAGGATCGACATTTACATTATATTGCGCATAATAGTACCGAAATAATGTACGAAGTGTAGCCCTGTGTAAATTTGAATCAGCTGATCTACATCAACCATAAAAACTGATGCTTGATAATATGCAAATGACACCAAAAAATCCAGTGGAACACACAAATTAGATCACGTGTATCGCACAGTTATACATATATACAATTAAAAATAACACTGTCATTACTTTAGAGACCACATTTACTGATTATAACCGAAAAATAAAAAGTGTTCCATATCAAACGCGTGTTATTGAGTATTTTAAACCCTACTTATCCAGACCGACCGCAGCGCCCCAAGTGTTAGTTTGAGTTGCCAATATCTGTGTCACAATTTTCCAGTAGTTTATAGTTCAAATATTGGATACTTTTCACGTGTAACAGTATTTTTTAGGGCTGGAACTGGGTCCAGAGCATCCGTGCTATGCCCATTACCTCACCTACAAAAAAATAAAAATAAAAAAAAGTCTCAATAGTTAAAACTTTAGGACGACCTTTGACATGAGCACTATAATAGGCCTACATTTAGGATCGACATAGCTTGCAGTAGGTCTTATGCTACTGTATGCACCTGGGCATGTTTAAAAAAAACTCAGCCTGCAGGGTAATAAGGTAGAATATTACTATAAATCTATCTCAACCAAATCCAAGAGTTACCAGACTGAGAAAAAAAAGGGTGGCGGTGCAAACTGCACTTTTAATCCTTGCTTCATTAGTTAAACCATAATATTTGTACATAAATACCGTAAGGACTTCACATTACAAACGGCCACTTAAATTGTATGCCTTCGGCATAACCTACAAATTACATGTCATGAAATTGGTAAATATATTCAGACAGCAACATCAATACGCAATGGTCAATAATGTAGTTTTATAGTGCACAAAAAGTTATCGTACTGAATATATTTCAAACTGATGATTAAACTGGTGGAAACGACAGCCAATTGATTTACATCCAAAGTAGTAGAAACTTTCAGTTGATCAGCAAGAGAATTTGATTTGTACTTTTATTTTCACAAATTTTGATGTACAGTGTCACGCTGCAATTTAAATATAAACGTACATACAATTCCTCATAAATAAATGATTTGCACTTCATACTGTCATGAACTGGAATAGATTTCTAGCAATTTAATTGATGTAGAAATCTATTCCTCTCGCCGCCATGTTGGTGATTTAATTTGTAAACAAACCAGCGGGCAGCTAATGGCTGACATACGTCTGTAGCCTGAAATGATACTTCACCTGATTGGTCAGAAGAAACTCATTGTCTTGAAATGTGATTGGCCACCTAATATACCCGTTCCATGTGTATTTTTCCGCTGCTTGTGCCTGACAAACATCACGCGACCGTTGCAGTAGAAAGATTTGAAATGCTACGGCTGGCCGCCATTGAAGACTGGTGGTTATTTATTACAAGCAAAAGTAAGTATGCTATGCTTTCCAACATGTACTGAACGCTTATTTCATTCATTAGGGTGCGTGTTACAATATTTCCTTTCTTTTCAGACGGATGCAGGAGAGTTTGAGGGGCAGATGACTTCGTAGTTTCGACCATTGAAACCTCAATAACCAACTAGCTAGAGTTTCAGAGGAGAGATTTATACGGAACAGCCTGTAAGTTTTCTTTATGAATACAATTTGCCGATTCGTTCTATCAAACCTTAATTTTTGACTCATTCCTTGTGTATACAGCGTATGTTGTTAACCCTCCAAGTGATATGAGTCGTTAATAACGACTCATTTATGCCTTTGTGAAATGATAAAGTCGTTATTAACGACTCATTTCTTTAGTGCCGTGTTGCTAGGCAACCATTTCATGAATATCATCGAACTTTGCACCAATCGATAGTTCAGTTCATTGGCTATTTCAATCTACCTTGCTGAATTATCGAATTATTTTTATTGCTGTCTAAACAAATCTTGGCATCACTCGTTCGAACGCGCCACACCCACACCGCGCGACAGCTTCACGCAACCTGGCAGTGTTCTATTCTACTTGATTAGTACGTGCTTCAATCAACTAAAATGTGCGATCCATGTTGTTCTGACGATATTCGCGATATGTTAGAAGAAGATTATGTCTTCAGTGATGACAGTGATTTGCCAGGTGACGAAATACCAGAAGCAGTTTCTTTGAGTGGACAATAATTGGAGAAGCATTTTGTAGCGTGCTCATAGTTCTGTTCCCAATAACATTATTAGCCTACTTTCGAATTTTGCAAAATACGAAAGTAGACTTATGAGATCTACAGGCCCATAGTAAAGGGAAGGAAAAGAAAAACTCCTGCAAGTGACTCGGACTAAAGAATTATGCCCGAAGAGGAGATGTACATTGTTTTAGTTTTTTGTACATAACTTTTAGTTCTTTAGTTGTATAGTAAATATGCACTCTTAGTCTTTTGTTTCTAACAAAATGGAAAACAGTTTAGACATTACCTTTTGTTTCGTTCTTTTGTAGTTTTGAAGCTACTGCAATATAAAGTTGAAAAATTGTTTTTTCAAAAGTGAAAATTTGTAATTCATCACCCCCAATAAAATGGAATCAAGATATGTATCCAATATTATTACATAATCACATACTCTAGTTTATACTGAACAAAAATATATGTAATAAGATATATTTTACTGTCATTAATGAATTTTTATGAATTTTTTAAAAACACTTGTACAAATACGTTAAAGTCGCTCATCACTTAACAGGCTTTTAGTTATCACTTGGAGGGTTAAGCCGAGGTACCGTACTGTATTTGAATAATAATGTTATAATAATGTTATTGGTTTTACGTCCCTTTTAACTACACTGGCTTTTAGAGACGCCGGGGTGCCGCAATTTTGCCCCGAAGGGGATCTTTAACGTGCCAGTAAATCTACTGACATGGCTCCCTCGCATTTGCGCACCCTCAAATGCCAGCTAACTGCGCCAGGTTTCGAACCTGCAACCTTGGGCTCAGCAAGCGAGAACATTAAAACTACAGGAGAGGAGACCGAGCCGTCGTAACATTCAACAAGGTATATTACTGAAAATATAGTATTTATGATTGACAAACCTTTCTCGGAGATGTTGGGAGTCGTTTTACTTTCTCAATTGCCACTGCTGCACCGGAATAATTCCTTTTAATTGATTATTTACGAAAATAATGCTTTTAGCATTGTCTTTATTTAACTATGGACGCCATCTTGGACACTACGTCATAGGTCATGTGACACCCAAGAAACGAACATCTGAGTACGTTACCAACATGCCAAATACAAAATTCATCATATGACACGTAAAGTTTGAAATTGTTACAAATTTCCACTAAGTTAAGCACTGTCTTGCGGAAAATTACTGCTAGTACCACAAGCAAGGGGGTCTGGGGCGTAAGCCCCAGGTTAGGTTTGTTTTTGTATGTAAAACATTAATATGATAGAATTTATGTCCGCTACTAGGTTAGGTACTGCCTGGTCGAAAATTACTGCTAGTACCACAAGCAAGGGGGTCTGGGGCATAAGCCCCAGGTTAGGTCTGTTTTTGTATGTAAAACATCATAAATACATAATTTTTCATTACATTACTTTATCGATGCTCTTTTGTTTACTCGTTCTATACCCGATGTGAAATAGTACCAAATGCGTGGGGTTGGTATTCCGGAATTAGTGAGCAACATGGCGCCGAAAGACTTCATTTCTGCTATATAAGTCGTGTATCTATTTGGGACGGTCGGGTGAGTTTATGGCAGCGGACGAGTCAACATCTATTATATTAACGTCTCCGGATACCATTACCAAAGGTACTTTGGCAAATTTCATTTCCTAAAATTTTTTATACCTTTGGTCTCCTCTCCTGTAGCGCATGAGACAGGACCCTGACTTTCACAGTTTCACTGGACGTATTAGGCTGTAACCATTGATCTGGTCGCGTTAGGCTGTAACCATCGGATTGGACAAAACGAAGGTTAGAATTGTCGAGTGTAGGTGCAGCCTGTGGCCGCGGGATGCTAGCGGGGCGCTCACAGTTTCACTGGACGCGTTAGGCTGTAACCATTGTCAAAACCATTCATCTGGAGACGTTGGGCTGTAACCATTGTCAAAAACCATTGGATTGGACAAAACTAAGGTCAGAATGGTCGGGTATAGGTGCGTCCTATGGCCGCGGGTCACTCACAGTTTCACTGGATGTGTTAGGCTGGAACCATTGTCAAAACCATTCATCTTGACGCGTTGGACTGTAACCATTGTCAAAAACCATTGGATTGGACAAAACGAAGATTAGAATGGTGGGGGGTAGGTGTGGGGAGCTAGCAGGGCATGATTGACAAAAAGAGCATTGATCTGGTACTGGACGAAAGACCACATATACAATTAGTACCGTATGTGTGGGGTTGGCAAAACTGTACTGTTGTAACACCGATAATGGCAGACACAGCTAAGTCATAAGGCATGTTATAATTTGGGATGGCGGGTGGGTTATAGACAGCTGAGGAGTGAACTACATCATTCCCAGATCAATTTTGAATCGTTTGAAAAGATATTTATTGCAAATTTCAGAAGTTTTTTTTCCCCTGGATTCATGTGTCCTGCACTGTTACCGTTGTCATCCAACGTTTCTTTGACGGGTTGTTTGTAAACTTGATAAATGGATGCGCCGAAGATTTTGATGTTGTTTGTTCTTACGAAGTTTATGGGTAACAGTCGTCCGTTATAATTACTGAAGCCGTTAGAGACGCCGGGCTGCCAGAATGTTGCCCCAAATGGGATCAGTAATGTGCCAGTAAATCTACTGACGCGGCTCCCTCGCATTTAGGCCTAAGCACCCTGACTGCGCCAGGATTCGATCTTGCTACCTTGGTAAAAGCAGGTGAGAAAGTTACCGCTGCGCCAGTGTGTGTTCAATTTATTCAAATGGAAAAAGGAACGGATTAATCGGCAAAGAAAGACGGTGTATTTTCACTTTATCTGTTGACCACATTTTATCTATGGATACACCAGACATTAAAAGTAAAACAGACAAAAATACATTAACGCTAAAAACGCGTGCAAATAAACTACGCTTATCAACCACGAAAAGAACGACAGTAACGAAGAATATGGGCAGGAAGTAAAACGAGCGATTCGAGTCAGGCGACAGACGAAAGTAGGCCTAAATTAGTTTATAATTGTAACTCAAAAGCGTGCAGAATCGCTTTCAGTACGATCCACGTTTACATGTTCCTGAATACCTGTTTGGATAAGATCCGATCCCACAATTTTACCGTATCTAGCTTGAAAATCAATACGAACTGAGTCCCGTTTACATGACCGTATTCAATACGGTAAGTGTAGTCAAATCGATTTGAGTTCGCCATGTAAACTCAGTAAATATAACATTTAAAAATAGGCGTTGCCCGGGAATTGAACCCGGTACGTCTTGCTGAGAGGCAACTGACCACTGCATCATCACGTCCTAAAATGTTAGTGTCCGGTTGGGAGTAATATTATTGCGAATTTTCAGTCTGTCAACACAATAGGCCTATTTTCCCAATTATTGGGACATCCTAAATTATAACCTGCATTTCATTTATTAGCCTAGTCATTTTGTTAGCATTACTCAATAAATTGTTTGATTTGTAGTGCAGGACACAGGAACTTGACTTAACAGTTTCAGTTAGATGTTGAATGATGATATATGATTTTCATACCTCTTCAGGGTTTCCAGGGGACAATAGCTATTGAAATTGCAGTTCATTATGACTAATATACTGGAAATATGTGCTAAATTACGTAATTGTGTATGGTATGTTTCATTCTTGTTGAAATTGAACTACGGCAGCCATGTTGCTCACTCCAGCTGACAAGGGGAGGATACGATGCATGGGTCATCGAATCGAACCATCCTTAGTAATTCAGTGAAGTTTATTATATTCCGCCCTATTCAATACAATTCAAGACTTAGTTCATGGAAAACTATGATGATACATGTTTCGGGAACGTATGTTCCTTCTTCAGTCCTTATAGTGACCTAATTTAACATTTGAACATCATAAGACATCGATAAAAACTGGATAGATTAACCATTAAAATTCTAAAATTAATAATATTATCACAGAATTCGCTAGCTCAATTTGCCCACAAATTCCTCAATTCTCATTATAAACTTAAAGCCAACATATCGTTTAAAAATTCCATACATTTTTGTGAAACAACCAGCAAACTAAACATCAAAAAAACTCACTCCTTACATACAATAGACGTCAAGGACATGTACAAAAGTATACCAGTAGCAGTCGCCATAAAAATTATTGAAAGTAATCTAAAGAATAACAGTAACCTATCACAGGTCGAGATATCAGAGTTCATTAATATCCTAACTTTCATCTTGGATAACAATCAGTTTAAATTTAATGAGACAATATATAGACAAAAAGAACGTTTAGCAATGCGCTCACCGCTATCAGGTACCATAGCGAATATATTCATGGACAACCTAGAATATGAACACATTATCAAGAACAAACATGAAGGAGTTTTCTTTTGGGGAAGATATGTTGATGACATATTTGTAATTCTGGACAACTCAAAAACAAACATGGAACAATTCTTACCCTACCTCAACCAATTAAGCAGCCACATCAAATTCACGTCTGAGAGTGAAATCCACCATTCTATAAGTTACCTGGACCTAGTGATCACTAATGATAAGGATCACCTCAGTTATAAAATATACAGAAAACCAACACAAACCAACACCATAATTAGGAACGATTCCAACCACCCAGCATCCCACAAAAAAGCAGCAATCACATGTTTTATCAATAGAGCCCTAAGCATTCCACTCACCGAAACAGATTACCTGAATGAATTATCCATAATTTACCAAATAGCAGAAGCTAATGGTTTCGATAAGAAATATGTTAACAGAATAATTAATAAAATCAAAAGCAGGCCCGTAACAAAACTAAACCAAAGAAGGAAAAGAACCTCTCACATATGCAGCCTTCACGTTCACCAACCAATCCACCTACCACGTCACAAGCTCCCTTAAAAAATATAAAATCAAAACAGCATTTCGAACGAAAAATACTAATCAGAAAAAAATTTTAACTCCAAAAATATTAATGTTACTAACAAATACAATAATTCAGGAGTATACAAACTCAACTGCAACCTTTGTGATACCGATTACGTGGGACAGACCGGGAGAGGGTTCAAGGTCAGATATATGGAACATGTTAATGCAGTCAAACACAACAGATTCTCAGCAATGGGGAACCACATGACAGAAACAGGACACAAATTTACCACCATAGAAAATGACTTGAAAATACTACACCAGGAAAAGAAAGGATCTCTCATGGACATACTAGAACAAATAGAAATCAACAAAGCACAAAGATTCAATCCCTCACACAACATCAACGAAATTAATTTCGATTCCAATATTTTATTTGACACCCTAATAGGATTAATATATGACAACAGGTAATTCTACTATAGGTCAAAATTATATAGCACAGGACCATAATAGGAAGTTCAACATCTCATTACTCTCGACAATTACCACCGCACTTCAACCCCACTCCCTCCCCCTCCCAGCACATCGCACATCTCATCCAGACTCCCCCTCCCATAGACAGCGCCCCCTCCCCTCTCCCTCTGACGTGTCCTTCCCCGCACGCTACACTACCCAGAGCTCTTAACTTAGTCCATCAGTATGCAGAGAGGCTTCAGCTACGGCACACACACACACACAAGGTAAGACGCGCATTTGATTGACAAGTAACCTCCAGTTCAAGTTTGTTGTCTATATTCCACCACCACCACCATTACAAGTTATTTTGCTCGATATTTATAAATTTCATTTTTCATGCGCAGTTTTTCTTCTCCACTCCATCTACGTCTCAATCCTTTGAACACGCGGATTTGGATGCCGCAGTTTTTTCAACATTTCACGAGTAAGTCAGCCAATCTAGTTTCTTTCTTTCCTTTTACCTACATTTCTTCGAAGAATATCGAATTATTGCAGTTTTTTTCTTCTTCAATCTTTCAGAACATAAATTCGTCTTAGTACGCTTAATATCGGCAACGTGTCCCACGTGAATTGATCAGCATTCACGCCACTCACCAATGATAAAATGGGGCCAGCGTATGTTGGAAGAACGCCATTCCAGAGAGGAACTTACAGTTTTGAACTATTTACAGTTTGCAAATGAACGGACATATAGCAGTCCCAAAACCAAAAGTCTATAACATAATATTGTGTCATTTTAATCATGTTTTAGTGTGTCTTCTTTTTTAATTCGCAGAGCAGTATGTACATACTAGGCTACACAAGGCCATATACATCAATGTTGTTTTGGTATAATAACCTACATGTTTTTAGTACAATAAGTTTTTTACACATAGGCATATAACTTAGCGAATTCTGTGATAATATTATTAATTTTAGAATTTTAATGGTTAATCTATCCAGTTTTTATCGATGTCTTATGATGTTCAAATGTTAAATTAGGTCACTATAAGGACTGAAGAAGGGAACATACGTTCCCGAAACATGTATCATCATAGTTTTCCATGAACTAAGTCTTGAATTGTATTGAATAGGGCGGAATATAATAAACTTCACTGAATTCAATTTGCGTCAATACGGGCCAATATGAGCGAAATGACCATCCTTAGTACACGTGTAGTAAGGTGCGCTTCTCAGCCGTTACCGAGAAATTAATTAATTGCAGTGCAGTGGTAAGATCCCTGCTTCGTAAGCGCTGGATCAAATCCCACCGGTGAGTTTTTGCAGTGGGTTGTGTTTTTTTTTTTCCTTCTTCTTGTAAACATTGCCAATTCGTACACGTGTATGTGTCGTGAATAATGTTTATTTTGCAGTCAATTGCAATAACGTGTTATGTGAGCGGAAAAAGAGATTCTGAAATCATCGTATGGGGGTTAAACGTTTGTGACTACATAATATACAGATTGGCATTGCAAATGCATTGGTATTATACACGGTCAGGTGTATTCTATTATATGTATACGTATAAATGTATACATTTAAGGCTCAGTCTGTTCCTTTCATTGCACGTCTGTGGACCATCAGACCACCCTCGTACCCCGCAAGCAGTGACTCATGTTATCGGTACAAAAAACACAACACACTGCAAAGGCTCACCGGTGGGATTCGATCCCGCGCTTACGAAGCAGGGCTCTTGTTGGATTCTTGCTAGCGTACAATGCACATAGACGCCGACATATAATTGCAATTAATTACTTTCTCGGAAACTGCTGAGAAGCGCACCTTACTACTTGCACCTGGTAATACCCTACACGTGTACTAAAGATGGTTCGAATCGGTGACCCATGCATCGTATCCTCCCCTTGAGAGCAACACATGACGTTGGTGTCACGGCAGTGTGCCCAACATGTTAGATATAAAATACACCACCACTAGGCAAAACCCATTCGTCTGCGGCTGGAAGCTAGAATCTAGATGCATTAGTCTGTAACCGTTGATCTGGGCCCTATTTTAATAAACTGGACATGTCGACATATGTCAGATGACTTAAAATATTCGACAATTCGATGGTTCGACAAGTTTCTGTTTCATAAAGTTGTAATGCCTACAGGTAGAAATCTGACATATGTCACCAGTTTCTCTTTATGAACTAATGAATATTAGGCTTGCGCATAATAGTTCGCTGCTGGGAGCGATCAGTTTAGTTCGCAGCTCCTTAGCGAACTAGTTCGCTCTTTTAGTTCGTTAGGTCCCATCTCGAATTCCCTGTAAGAAAGATCGTTCGCTCGCCGTGCTGCTGACACTGCACGCGCTCTTTGTTTGTTATAGCAGTCTGTCACCACTGATGACTCGTCACCAGTGATTGCTCATTCACATTGCTCTCGTTTCAAGCAATACTGTAGGCTACTGTAACAGTTACTGTGCAGTTCGTGTATTAGATAGCGACATGTTGCGTGTGTAGTAATGTGTTTTACATTTTGATATTCGAAGATAAAAAAATACAAAAATATGAGTATTGAAACATTAGTGAAATTCCTTATTTCTTCCTTATTTCCTTTTATTCCTTTAGACCAGTTAGACCAACCACTCAACACCACTCGTACTGTTCTGTCCAACTTCCCAAACAGTCAACATCGACCTGTTATGGTGGAAATTGGTTTGAAAATTCCCCTTGTAAACTCAATGCCCTTACCCAGATGGAACTTTCGACGAGCTAATTGGGATGGATTCTCAAAAGACCTTGACTCCAGCTTAGTTGCGGAGAATCTACAGCCGACAGCAAACAACTACGATGAATTTGTGAAACTAGTTATCAAAGCTGCTAAGTCAAACATTCCTAGGGGTTACAGAAAGCAATATGTGCCTGGCTGGAATGAAGAAAGTGAGGCTTTTTACCAAGAATACCAAAGTTCTGGAAATCAAACAGTGGGTTCACAGCTACTCCACTCTTTAAACAAGAATAGACGAGAGAAATGGGAAGCAACACTCGAAGAAATGAACTTCGCAAAGTCAAGTAGGAAAGCCTGGCGAGTCTTGAATGGGCTATCTGGCAAGCAACACCCCAAAAAGCCGCATACTAAACTGAGTCCTGACATTATTGCCAACAGGATCGTAGACCTCTCAAGGGCAAAGAGAGACAAGAATCATACCAGAGTGGTAAAATGTAACCTCTCTAACCTCAAGCACAGTGCCCCAAGAAACGAACCGCTTTCCAATCCCTTCTCCACAGCGGAAGTAGAAAGTGCAATCAAACAACTGAAAATCGGCAAGGCTGCTGGTCCCGACAAGATCTATAATGAGTTCATTAAGAACATGGGTCCGTATTGTATATGCTGGCTCACTTCTCTCTTCACTTACATTCTCAAAGAGAACAGACTGCCCAGACAATTCAAACTGTCAAATGTTATAGCCATTCTCAAACCTGGCAAACCTGAAGACAGCCCCGAAAGCTATCGTCCAATAGCACTGCTAAGTTGCATATTAAAACTTTTTGAACGAATCCTTCTAACCAGAATAGCACCGCTCATTGAGGCTGTTATCCCTCCTGAACAAGCTGGCTTCAGACACGGACGCAGCTGCACTGATCAAGTTCTTGCCCTAACTACACACATTGAAGCAGGTTTTCAAGGTAAACGGAAATCAACAGCTGTTTTCATCGACTTGACAGCTGCGTATGATACTGTTTGGCGACAAGGACTGATCTACAAACTATTGCAAGTTGTACCAAGCCGAGAAATTGTGGATCTAATATCTAGCATGCTTAGTGAAAGGCAATTTGAAGTGTTCCTAGGAAACACTAAAAGCCGCAAACGAAAACTAAATAACGGCCTACCACAGGGATCTGTTTTAGCCCCACTGCTATTCAATTTGTAGGGGGCGTGGTGGCTCAGCGGTCTAGCTGTATGCCTCTCACCAAGGCGGTCCGGGTTCGATTCCCGGTCAATGCATGTGAGATTTTCGAAGTGAAATGCCATGTCCTGTGGTTCGGATTCCACGTAAAACGGAGGTCCCGTGGCTCATGATCTACAGATTAACGGTCACGTTAAACTACAAGCTTCCTTTTGCTATTCAATTTGTACATCCATGATTTACCAACTACAACATCAAGTAAGTTCATCTATGCTGATGATATCGCGCTGGTAGCTCAGAGCAATAACTTTGAAGATGGCGAACAAATCATTACGGAGGACCTGGAGAAGATGTCAACTTTCTTTAAAACCTGGAGATTGATCCCAAGCACAACAAAAACTGAAGTCTCTTGTTTCCATCTAGCGAATCGTGTCGCAAACTACAAACCTAGAGTCCTGTTCAATGGACAAGAGCTGAGGTACAATCCTTTCCCAAAATATCTCGGAGTCACTTTAGATAGAACCCTGAGCTACAAAGAGCACATCACCAAGCTCTCTCACAAAGTCGCCGCAAGAAACAACATACTGCATAAGCTCAGTGGTACCTCCTGGGGAGCCTCTGCTGACTGTCTACGTTTAACTGGCATCAGTCTTGTTTACTCAGCTGCTGAGTACTGTGCGCCTGTCTGGTTGGAAAGCGTACATGAGAAGAAGATAGACACGAAACTGAACGATACAATGCGTTGCATTACTGGTACCATCAAATCAACTCCATGTCACTGGTTACCCGTGCTGAGCCACATCCCTCCACCTCACTTAAGGCGGAAGCAAGCTCTACTGAGGGAGGCTAAGAAAATCTTTGCATCACCCTCTTTGCCACTGCATCAGGAATTCTGCCATCCGTCACAACAACGATTGCAATCCAGAAGACCGGCAAGTGTCACTGCAAGGCAACTCATCGCGGATGGATTTGACATAAAGGAAAGCTGGAAGCATGAGTGGTCAACAAAAACATTGGGAACAAGTGTCCACCATCTTGATCCCACAAAGAAGCCAAATGGTTTTGACCTACCAAGGAACCTCTGGTGCCGTATCAACAGGTTGAGGACTGGACATGGGTGTTGTAATTATTTCAGGTACAAGTGGGGCTGGATCAGTTCACCAATGTGTGAATGTAACTTAGAAGAACAGACGATTGAACACCTGGTCCTACGCTGTCCTCTTCATTCATACCCTGGAATTCCTGACGACTTGTTTGATCTCACACCTAGTCTAACCGAATGGTTGAAAAGGAAGGACTTTTAAAGTTTAATTTTGTCTTATTTGTATTCTGTATTGTATCACCATACGATTAAATAAATAAATTCCTTTTAGGAACATAGGGTAGCTACAAACTTCTTCCATCTCTATTGTTGGCCATCCTTTTAATTAGGGTCCATGTCTTTCCTTCTGAGAAAACTTCTCTTTCTATTGTTTATAAAGCCAAAAGTCGTCATTTGTTTATCATCAGGGGCGGATCTAGGGGAGGGCGACCGCCCAGGGCCCCGCGGTCCGGGAGGCACCGCGCCATGGATTGTTTTAAATTTAATTGATTCATTTTTTGTACTTTTCAAACTTTCGAACTAATTTATAATTCATATTATTTTATCAGTGCAGCTATGACCTCCCGTGCCCGTGTAGCAAGTTTAGATTTCAGTGAAATGATAGAAGACTTCAGCCGGGAAAAAAGTAGCAAAGTAATATTTTAATATTTCATAGTTTACATAATCTTCTTCAATGGGACTTAGGTTTCTTTCATATTATTAAAAAAAATGTACTGTAGTGTATTCAAAATATTGTAACTATTCTTTATTTTCTTCTTCTTCTTTCTTCGATTCGGCCAACTAGGGACCACGTCAGTTCAACTGTCTCTTCTTCCGAGCTTTAACTACCGCCCAGTGTTTCCGCATTCGTCTCCGGTGTTGTTCTTTTCTCTCTTGGGACCACACCTTCCCTGTCTCCATTTGATTTGATTTTTATTATTTCCTATTGTTGTGGCCCCACCTTATCATACCGCCCAGGGCCCCGCAAGGCCTGGATCCGCCACTGTTAATCATTAGTGAAATACCGGTACCGTACCTAAAAGAATAACAGTATGGACGATGTGTTCGTAGAAGCATACACTTATTATTCTCTTTATTTTTTTCTCTCGCGTGGGGCCGATAACCTAGACGTTAGGCCCCTTAAAACAACAATTACCATCATCATTTTTCGCGTGTATCGGCGCGTCACCATCCGATTCCATTTCCTACTTGTCACTAGGTGATGATAAAACGTACCCCCGCCCGCCGGAATTTTCATTTCTTACTTGCTTCGGGATATTCATTATTTGGCTGCTCTGAAACCGTTGGGTACATTATCTTTGTGGCATGAATGGGAGGAATAGTTTTTTTTAGTTCAGAGTTTTTGTCCATAGAAGTTCGCTTTTCTTTGTGAAGCATCGTCATAATGTTCATTTCTTAAAAACAGGTAAAAGTAGTTGTATCACCATGTATCGAGAAAAATAAATATCAACTAGTTCATTCAAATGGTAATGTTAATCCAGTTCGCCGATTTTCTAAATAATTGGACATATTTTCAAATAATCCAAAATGACTAAGTTAAATAAAACTGTGGAATTATCCCCACATCTACATCAGTTAAATATCAGTAACTTATATTTATGAACCGCCACTGTATTACATTACAAATATAAAGTAGTTACTACTATTAGCGTGTTAGTTCGCCAAGGAGCTGCGAACTAAACTGATCGCTCCCAGCCGCGAACTATTATGCGCAAGCTTACTAGTAGTGTGTTATACTGTTATTATAATAAACCAACATTGAACAATCGCCGCGCCAAAACTTGACAATCTTGCCACTATCAATAGATACACTCAATCAACTGAGCTGACAACAAAACAAAGCGCATGCGATTGTGTGATGAGTGGTGATGTGACGAGCTACGGCGGACCCGCGCTCTCGCGCTCTTACAAGTCGGTCAGCGGGAAAAGAGCGAACGAACTAACAAGCGAGCGATCTGGGAACTAGTTCGGTAGTTCGTCTGAGGGACCCGCTCTTCCGAACTAGTTCGTTCGCGAACTACACAAGACTAATGAATATGTCAGCAGTGGTTGTACAATTGTCAGATTGTCATCGAAAACTCGACAGGCGCATTGTTACATGTCGATTATTACCATAACCTATCTTTTCGTATTTCGGTGCGTTTGGAAGGTTCCTGTTACATTAATAGCCTACAGTGTTGTTAGAATCGTTGGAATGGAGCGATTAAAAAGCGGCAGTAGGTAACTGTACGGTACTGGTTTTCGTCACTGAGCCAATAGTCGTCACTCTCGTATATAAGTACATATAATAAGGATGTCAACGGGTCTTTCTCAACGCACGAAGTCTTACGAGATTCGTCATACCTTCGTTGCCGATAATAAGGAGCAACTTTGCGAAATCATGCGTGCGATGTAATAGGTGATTCCCAGCGTCAAACATCTCGTGTGAGTTGAGCTGTCTTGACGCGGCTTATTGCTTCTCGCATGTGCTAAGCAGGCAAGCGAGTTATGTGCATGATGCGTGTTATGTTCCGATATTTTAAAATGTTACAAGTGTGTGATATAGTTGGTTATTGTTTCTGTAACATACGCGATTTGCTATTTCGTGCTCCTGTTTCATTTTGGTTAGAAATGCTGGTGACTGGATTTAAAAACACTCACCTTACCAATGCTAGTCATTTGTGACGAAAAATGGCACATTGTCATATCTCCTTGTAAGACCTAACAGCGGCAATATACTTATAATTTAGTTCTGAAGCACCCTGCATTAATTAAATTGTCGTTGGATCATCGTGTCCAATAGTCGTGACGAGCACTAGTGCACGATAATGTTTTTTGCGTTAACGTTTCAGAACCAATAAACATTTACAGTGTGCTGTTATTATGTAGATCTGTCTCTTTGACGGCGGTAGGTCTACGCTGGCTGCGTGGCTCAGCGGTAACGTTCTCGCCTGCTGTTGCAGGATCGAATCCTGGCGCAGTCCTCTGGAATTTGAGGGTGTGCAAATGTGAGGGAGCCGTGTCAGTAGATTTCCTGGCACGTTAAAGATCCCCTTTGGGGCAAAATTCCCGCACCCCGGGGTCTCTAAAAGCCGCAGTAGTTAAAAGGGACGTAAAACAAATGACATTATTATTATTATTATCATCAGTAGGACTAGGCCTAGGGTTTTTAGGTGCGCCTAAGGGGATCCTTTTATTTATTGTTCACTTTAGACCATCCTCCCTTTTCATCAATTTTAACAACTTATAACACCTTAGCTTATTGAAAATATATCATTTATGATATGCATACCTTTCGGGCAGTTGTTGGGAGTCGTTTCACAATCTCTTCATACTCAATAGCCACTGCTGCACCGCAATAATTGTTATTTCACGGAAAGAATTCAATTTTTCTTCACTTTTTTCACTCACGGACGCCATCTTTGACAGTCATGTGACACCCGAAAGTCGATCATGTGACTACATTACCAACTTGAATAATTTATTGTTCACTTTAGACCATCCTCCCTTTTCATCACTTTACCCAACTTTTAACACCTTAGCTTATTGAAAATATATCATTTATGATGCATACCTTTCGGGGAGTTGTTGGGAGTAGTTTCACAATCTCTTCATACTCAATAGCCACTGCTGCACCGCAATAATTGTTATTTCACGGAAAGAATGCAATTTTTCTTCACTTTTTTCACTCACGGACGCCATCTTTGACAGTCATGTGACACCCGAAAGTCGATCATGTGACTACGTTACCAACTTGAATAAAGAACTTCACCACACGCCTTCGCTACTAAGTTAGGCACTGTCTTGTGGAAAATTACTGCTAGTACTACAAGCAAGGGGGTCTGGGGTGTAAGCCCCAGGTTAGGTATGTTTTTGTATGTAAGACATTAATAATATACAATTTATGTCCGCTACTAGGTTAGGTACTGCCTGGTCGAAAATTAATGCTAGTACCACAAGCAAGGGGGTCTGGGGCGTAAGCCCCAGGTTAGGTCTGTTTTTTGTATGTAAAACATTATAAATACATAAATACTGTAATTGAGTTCACTTAGTGCTTTCATACATCACGTGCGAAATAGTACCAAACGCGTGGGGTTGGCAATACTGACTCAGTGAGAAAGATGGGGGTGAGAACTTCGATTTCAACTATATAAGTCGTGTCGCTATTTGGGCGGGATGGTGGGTCTATGACAGCGGAGCAGTGAACATCTAATACTCAATCCTATCCTGATATCCTCCCGACTATTAAATCAGGTAATTTCAGTTTTTAAAAATTTAAAAACACATGGGGTTGGCAATACTGACTCAGTGAGAAAGTTGGGGTGAGAAATTCGATTTCAACTATATAAGTCGTGTCCCTATTTGGGCGGGCGGTGGGTCTATGACAGCGGAGCAGTGAACATCTAATACTCAATCCTCTCCTGATATCCTCCCGACTATTAAATTAGGTAATTTCAGTGTTTAAAAATATTTATACAAAGGATGGTCTAAAGTGAACCACTACCATTCTTTTTAAGTTAAGACGAAAAATATTTTCAAAGACTAAATCTTTGCTTTCAAGTAATATGACAGAGTCGTGCGGAAGAAAATAAATCGAAATACGTAGGCTACTCTTAATGAGAGCGAATTTCTAGTATATATCATACTATAACCCCTTCAAACAGGATCTGTAATATGGAGACAGCCACAATCTGTTTTTGTGCGATGATTCGATGCACATGTCTCTCCAGAATATACAAACTGCCTCCAGAACAAAGGAGACGGGTCACAACACGTTCTTCATACAATCGTGCGGCAACAGTATGTTTATATATGCGATTAATTTGTTCCGTTTCAGGAACATACGTTTGTTAATATCCTCGACAGTATTACATCCTTCCCAGAAACCGAAAACGTATCAGTGACGGGGGGGGGGGGATAATCCATATTAATATTGTTATTATTATGTACAATTTGGTTTACGTCGCACCGACACAGATAGGTCGTATGGTGACCATGGGATAGAAGAGGGCTAGGCGCGGAGCGATGTGGCAGTGGCCTTTATTAAGGTCCAGCCCCAGCATGTGCCTGGTGTGCAAATGGGAAACCATGGAAAACCATCTGCAGGGCTGCCGACAGTGGCATTCGAACCACTAATAGTCTAGTATGTTCACACATACCGTACGAGAGGGAAATGTTGCAGAAAACATCGTCTAGGCCAGTGGTTCCCAACCTGGGGTACACGTACTCCTTGGTGGTATGCAACGAACCGCTTAGGGGTACGCCAAAATTAAACGGTAATGGCGGGCGCCATGTTCCCATCGTACGTTTCAGTCTTAATGTACCGGTGCGAAGTGCCGTCCTATTCACGCACGTCAAGATCAATGTTCCCACCCTATCCCATCCCCATCCCCAGTCACTTTCACCGACCCACTGCTATTGTCTCGATTTGTCTAGTTTTACCAAACTAATCGCTAGAATTAATTAGTTTCCAATAAAAACAAAAACATGTTCTGTACGGTACTGTATGTTTTATTTTCCTCAGCTAAATGTTTATACATCTTCATTTGCCCAAGTAAATGAAAGTAAAATTGAAAAATTATATTTAGCATCATCATCATTTCCCCTTATCCAGCTCCTGCCGGGTCGGGGTATTTATGGCACTTCTCCACTTTCCTCTTTCCTTCCACCATTCTTCTTCCACGATCTTGTCCCAGTCCAGATTTCTTTTTCTTAAGCTGTTCTTCACTGAATCGATCCACCTTGTTCTAGGTCTTCCTCTTGCTCTCTTACCCTTGCACTTCACCTCCAGCATCTGTCTTGGTATTCTATTTTCCTCCATCCTCTTTACATGTCCAAACCACCTTAATTTATTCTTCTCAATTCTCTCATTTAGTTTTCCAATCCCAACTTCCTTCCTAACATCTTCATTCCTCACTCTTGTCTGCCCTTGTCTTTTCTATCATACTTTCATTTCACTGGCTTGGATTCTACTCTCTTTAGGGCTACTATTTTAGATAAATATGTATAAAGGGGTACGGGAGGAAAAAAAGGTTGGGAACCGCTGGTCTAGGCCGTCAGTGCTCCGCTTACTTGTGTGTGTGAGGTCGGCTAACAGCTAGTACAGGTTCGATAACGTATCGAGCCGGCGACACCGCCCCGCACAATGCACGATTCCCAGTCTGCATTAGATTAATAAATTTTGTTTGTTACAAAAAGGAACTGGCTGTTATTAATGTCCTCGCCTGCTGGGTCCAAGGTTTCAGATTCATATACTGGCGCAGTAGTTGGAATTTGAGGGTGCGCGAGTGCGCACGTTAAAGATCCCCTCCGGTCTTCGCATAACATGGCCATACCACCTTAGCCTGGACTCTAAAAGTTTCTCAGTTACCGGTATAGGCGCTACTTTGAAACTGCCTCGCAGTGCCTTTGTAGTAGCCCATGTTTCACTACCATAGAGTAGGATTGGTCTTATGGCAGTTTTATAAACTTTACCCTTTGTTCTTATGGGTTGCTTTATGATTCTTCATTTTAGAGATGGCTTTCCTAACTTCCACTTCTGTGATTTCATTAATAGATCCTTACGTCATAGGTCGTTCCACTTCTTGTCGCCTGGGACAAAGACTAACACAGGGCTGCCACCTGGTCTAGGCAAATATAACTTTTACAAAAGCAATTAGTAACGTATGCGTGGGGATTGCGTTGCTGTAGTTGTGCATAATTCATGCGGATAATGGCCAACACAGCTGAAATTTAACTCTGTCTTGATATAAAAGTGAAATCTATTTTGAATCATTACAGAAGGTATTGATATGGCTAAAATCAGTAGTTAAGTAAATTTTTTCAAGGGTTCTCGTCTCCTCAACTGTTACCAGCTACTCTGGAGAACACAAGTTAAGTCATGTTTCAAGGATGCCATGTAATTCTATGTGCCAGGGACAAATGACTTGCCTTTCAATATACTCTACCTTCTGTGCCCACCGTTATTACTTTTTTACTATTACACTGTAGGTTGAAGTCTTGTTTTGTGCATCAGAACTTTATGTTTTTCTCTCTGATTGTATATGATAAAGGCCCAAATACCATTATATCTGGTAAATTGTAAAAGATGACCCATCAAAACGAGCAAGGAAATTTCAACTATTATTAGTTTGTGTGTTGTACAGAGAGTGGGCCTACAAACCACATAGATGGACGCTAAAAGTTAGAACGTACAAAACATGGGACACAACCTGTGACATCCAGCTCTAACTGCCTTTGCCCTGTCTCCGAGCGATTATGTTCGACGTGGTAATGCATAGAAAAACCAAAAGTGTCTCCACATAAGCTCAGAGGTAGAGTAACGGAAGCCAAATCGGGAAGTTGTGAGTTCGTGTTGTGCTTTCTATCCTTCATCTATATGGTTTGTACACTCATTGTACAATCAACGACCTAATAGCCAAAGTCCTCTATGGCCATTTACAGTATATTTTCTTGATAAGCATAGCCTGCATTCTTATATGTGCAGTGCCTTATAAGTTACATTATATTAATAGCTTTATGTTGGTATTCTTACAGATCTGTCCACTAGATCCAGTTGAACTGCAAGTTGCATGGAACAGACCTGGGCGAGAATGCAGTTTCAGTTGTGTGGTTCTTTTTGTAATATGCAGTAATTGTATTTCTTGTACTACGTTGTGTAATGCAAAATAAAAATTACTTTTTCAATTACCAACCTCCTGGGGTTTAAATTTGATTGTTTCTCCTTCCTTCTCATAATCCATTTGCAAGAGGGTCATGGGATTCAAACAAGAATTTAGAACCTTTGCAGGAATAATAGAAGTTAGGTCATTCCCTAGAGTGATTTGGAGGTTATGTAGGATAGGACAATGAAGAAAGGGGGGAGTAAGGTATATGCACTAGAATTTGGAGGTTGTATCAATACAAAAGGAACTAATAATATCTATCTACATGTGTACAGTTCACGCCACGGCTTTTGGCCGGGGAGTTCCGATTGCACAGTCGTCCCTCGCAGACCGTCCTCTGTATGACTGTGCAATCAGAACCGAGCGACCAAAATTGTGGCGTGAACTGTACATTTGCTGTCAGTGTTACATAATGAACGACAAATTTCAACTTTTGAATATAGTGTTGACTGCCTGTAAAACATTTTATCAGAAGTAATTATATTAATGTTAATTGATCCACAAATGATCTAGCTCTGTCGAATATTTATAAAAATGTGTTATCTCAGGGGTTTAGTTTACGTGGTGGTGTTTTTTTTTTTTTAAAGAAACATACCGTAGAGCTGAGCAAGCGGCTCAGCCAATTTTCAATTTTAGTTGTGGTACCAACTAATGTGTAAAGTCAACAGGCCTGAACAGAAGCGATAATGTGCTCTGCACTTCCAAATTTTTACTTATCAACTTGAAATTTTGTATTGGCTTTTCAATATTAGGCAGCCAACATAACTGCAGGTTGGCCACCATGACAAGTTCCCATCGATTTCAATTTATACTACTTTCTTTGTCATGTAAGCGGCAAACTCAGTGAATACGGGACCATATTGAAATTGATTTCAGTTTTCTTCTAAATGTAAAAGGGTTACCATAAGACCTTTTATCCCTGGACACTTCCAATTTTCAGGTAATGGAAAGAACTGATTTTCAGTTCGGAGAATTTAATATCCTGTTTTTCTACAAATAGCCCTTTAAAACCTTGAAAATAATCTTGTCACAATACATTCACCAGATTTCAGCACATCACACTGCAATGTGAGTGTTAACATGTTGTTGTTTGAGTCTTCAGTCTTTTGACTGGTTTGATACGGCGCTCCATGCCTCCCTGTCCTAAGCTAAACGTTTCATCTCCACATAGCTACCACACCCTACATCCGAGGCAATCTGTTTAACATATTCTAACCTTGGTCTACCCCTACAGTTCTTGTCATCGAGCCTTCCTTCCATAACTAAGCTTGCTTTTCCTGGGTGTCTTAGTATGTGTCCTACCAACCTATCTCTTCTCTTCTTTAGCAGTCGCAAGAAACTTCAATTCTCCTCCTTTCTGCTGCACCAATAATCCAGTTTCACTTCCAGTTCTATGCTCCAGACAAAGGCCTTCAAAAATGACTTCGTAATACCTAAATCTATATTCAATGTCAACAGATTCCTTTTCTGTGGACATGCTTTCCTTGCCCGAGCTAACCTACTTTTTATATCCTCTTTGCTTCATCCATCACTGTTTATTTTGCTTCCTAAGTAACAGAAGTCTCCTACTTCCTTTGAAAATATCAATATACTAAAATTATAGGTAGTCTGATGGCAATAATAAAGTTTTATGAAAGTAATCATGTACTCTCTGGAGTTTCAATCTATGACAATCTATTGGTAAAAAATAAATCCTTTGCTCCTTCAGATATATTTCTTGAGTTGTGTCATTGTAGGGACTTAGGGTGTTTCTGATAACCTGTATCATGGCAGTTCTAGAGTGTGAATTTCTAATTGAGGCTAGGATTTTGGTAGGAGCCTGCTGAGGCCTTAATTTGGGTACCATCCCGGAAATTCTTGACTGCATTTCTAATCACGGTGCTGACAGCAGCCATCCAGAGTATGGTTTTCTCTAGTCTTGTTTCTTCAATCTGGGTGAATGCTGGCAATTAACCTCATTTGTGTTTTATTTTCGTTAACCCCTCACAAATCCCAAATTATAATTTGATAATGGTGGTCATAAAGGGGCGGAACAGCGACGTTATCTGCCCTTCCTAAAATTTTAATCTTTACTTACTATAAAACAAAGTCCCCCCATTCTTGGATGTCACGGGTAATCTCCAGAACCTCGATGGATTTTGATGCAGTTTTCACCATTCTGTAAAGGATATCTCGAAGGTTTCTATAGGAAATTATTTATTTATGATCAATGGAAGCCATGCAGTAACGATTTCAGTGAAAATTTCGAAGAAAAAAACCTGGCGTCCGTGCGCTTTATAAGCTTACGCTGGGCAAACTGTTAAAAATATCAATATACTAAGTATGAAATGTTCAGCATGGAAAGTTCTTCAAAAAAAAAGGCTGGTAGAGCATATCTCTATCGATACATCGCCCACTGTGAGTGTTTTTACCTTTTCATTTCTTCCAACAACGAGCCTATTAACCCAGATACAGCCAGCAGCGAACTGTCGAGTTGTGTTGTATTAGGACTTCAGAGAAGAGGGATTGTGTTTGGAGTTTCCCTGGAAATGGAACTCTTGCTTTTCTTCATTTCGCCTGTGAATTTTTCGTTCCGCAAAATACAGTCTAGTTAAGATTGGATGGAAGGGGGATTTGTGTTTCATGCACCTCGCCATTCTTAAATTACGTCTGACAAGAATTCGTAGCACATGCATCTCCGTGATAATATAATTAATAGTCCAGTCAGTGATTTTAAACCATCATACCGAGACGTAAAACGGATAGAGGTTCATTGACATAAAAGAAAAAGTGCTTATCACGTAATGCATTCATAACTGTTCCCGGGTGAAGCCGGGGCGGGTTGTTAGTTTATTGAATAGTATCCCAGGCCCGAAGTAATTCAGCTACCAACCCTTTGATTATAGGAATAATAATAGATTATTAAATCGAAGGATAGGCCTATTACGGAAGATTTTAGGCAATAGATGGGCAGGTATGATTGAGATTCAGTGAACAACTATACACTAAGATAGAACCAATAATGTCGTCTATCAAAAGGAAATAATTTCTGTTCTATGGGCACATCTTCCGTATGATTGAATACCGACTAAGAAAATCTAGAATTTCAAAAACTACTAAATGGAGATGGTTCCAAGAACGTGAGAAAGACCTGATGCAAATTAGTATTCCAGAAAGAAAAAAAAAACACGACCGATTTGAGTCTCGGCGAATTGATAAAATCTCTCGGGATTCTTAAGTGTAATCGGAGGCCAGGAGACTGAGACGGCCTCTACTAGAAACACAATAAAATCATTGATCGTTGGACTCGTGAAATATTGGGAGGATGTCAAGACTGGTAGAACAAGATCTGGTCACAAATTAAATTGAGTGTTACAATGCTGGCCATAGTGGCTCAATTCTAATGTATATCCATCCATTATAATTCCGGTTTCTACAGGTTCAGAAGAATTTCTATGAGACGATGTTCTGATTCCCTTCTTAAAGACAAACTCATCAGAAGAGTTACTGAGAGATGAACTGAATGAAGAATATAACCAAAGATTTGGAAAGAAGTGGCCAATTAGAAGGTATTGTTCCGGTGTTCGCCTCGAGTTAAAAATGGAAAACCAGGGAAAGTCATTTCAAAGATAAATTTCCAGCACACTCGTCTATCGAGTTCCGAGATAGTCTGACCCTGTGGCCTAGCACATAACTAGCGTGGTCGTTAATAATATGGAGTTTAACATTCCTTTGGGGCGTGATGGTGCAGTGGTCAAGCTGTTTGCCTCTCACCAAGGTGGATCGGGTTCGATTCCCGGTCAATGCATGTGAGATTTTCGAAGTGAAATATCACGTCCTGTGGTTCGGATTCCACATAAAATTGAAGTCCCGTGGCTCATGATCGCGAAATTAACGGTCACGTAAAACTATAACCATCCTTACTTCTTAACATTCCTTAAAATTTTGGTGGTTGAACGTAAAAAAAAATGTTTTTTTTATCGTGGTAGTAAATCTACTACTACGATCTCTTTTATTTGAGCATCCTGACTGCCAGAATTTGATTCTTTAACCCGGAGGTGAGAGCATAACCGGCAGAGTATTATAGGTACGGTACCCTAAATATATCCTACCGGTATAACATATCCCCCTCAACTAACGGACTAACCAGAACTCTAGTGGGCTACATGTGACTGGGATTTAATTATTTGTGTCTAATATGTATTGTGTAATCTGCCTTGCCAATACATATATTAGTCAATATGGATACAACTTTTACCAATTTAACACATACACTGTGTCTTGTAATCACCAAATGTCGTACGACACGGAATGCGGTGGTATTTTGCCACCCTTCAAAAATCCGAGTTTCTCGGCCGGAAATCGAACTCGGTGGCATGAGGCGGACTCCCTACCACTGAGCACCGAGAAAAATAATCTACTTAGTATAAAACAAAGTCCCTGATTCTTGGATGTTCCGGGTGATCTCGAGAACCACTGGATAGATTTTGATGTGGTTTTCACCATTCTGTAAAGGATTTCTCGAGGAAGGTTTCTGTAGAAAAACATTCATTCATGACCAAAGGAAGCCGAGTAACGATTTCAGTAAATCAAGTCGAAGAAGAAACCTGTCGTTCGCGCGCCTTTTAAGCTTACGTTGGGTAAACCGTTAAAAATATCTACACACATCAAAAAAAGTTTTGCATCACCTCGGTTCCCAGATCTCCGGCATATAGATGTTGACTGTGTATATTGTATCCAAGATACAGTCCCTTTGACTGTTCATAGATGTCACTAAAACTGCTCAAAGATGTAAACAACCATGCATGAGCAGGGCCTATTAGACGGAGGGGGTACGACAGCCGATCAGTTCCAGTCATTCCACCAGGACGAAGGTACGCTGCTCATGTTGTCTGTAGTTCTACCATGCCTAGAAGGTCAATACCGCAGTTCGATCGCGTCCGCATTGTTACTTTGTGTCAAGAAGGGCTCTCAACAAGGGAAGTTTCCAGGCGTCTCAGAGTGAACCAAAGCGATGTTGTTCGGACATGGAGGAGGTACAGAGATACAGGAACTGTCGATGACAGGCCTCGCTCAGGCCGCCCAAGGGCTACTACTGTAGTGGATGACCGCTACTTACGGATTGCCGCTCGGAGGAACCCTGACAGCAATGCCACCATGTTGAATAATGCGTTTCGTTCAGCCACAGGACGTCGTGTTTCAACTCAAACTGTGCGCAATAGGCTGCATGATGCGCAACTTCACTCCCGACGTCCATGGCGAGGTCCAGCTTTGCAACCCCGACACCATGCAGCGCGGTACAGATGGGCCCAACAACATGCTGAATGGACCCCACGGAATTGGCATCACGTTCTCTTCACCGATGAGTGTCGCATATGCCTTCAACCAGACAATCGTCGGAGACGTGTTTGGAAGCACCCTGGTCAGGCTGAACGTCTTAGACACACTATCCAGCGAGTGCAGCAAGGTGGTGGTTCCCTGATGTTTTGGGGTGGCATTATGTGGGGCCGACGTACGCCACTGGTGGTCATGGAAGGCTCCGAAACGGCTTTACGATACCTGAATGACATCCTCCGACCCATAGTGCAACCATATCGGCAGAATATTGGAGAGGCATTTGTCTTCATGGACGACAATTCTCGACCTCATCGTGCACATCTTGTGAATGCGTTCCTTCAAGATAACGACATCGCTCGACTACAGTGGCCAGCATGTTCGCCAGACATGAACCCTATCGAACATGCCTGGGATATGTTGAAAAGGGCTGTTTATGGACGTCTTGACCCACCAACCACTCTGAGAGATATACGCCGAATTGTCGTTGAGGAGTGGGACAATTTGGACCAACAGTGTCTTGATGAACTTGTGGATAGTATGCCACGGCGAATACAGGCATGCATCAATGCAAGAGGACGTGCTACTGGGTATTAGAGGTAGTGGTGTGTACTGCAATCTGGACCACAAATGCTGAAAGTCTAGCTGTATGATGGTACAACATGCAATGTGTGGGTCTCATGAGCAATAAAACGAGCTGAAATGTTGTTTGTGTTGATCTCTATTCCCTTTGTATTTAACGGTTCCGGAACTCTTGGAACCGAGGTGATGCAAAACTTTTTTTGATGTGTGTATATAGGTACTATGAGTGTAAGAATTATTCAGCATGAAAAGTTCTACAAAAAGGTGCCGGACAGCACATCTCTATCTTCAATATATCGCCCACTATAAGTGTTTTTATCACCATAGTTTCTGCTTTCGTTCCGCAGAATACACAGTCAAGTTTGAATTGGACGGAAGGAGAATTTGTGTTTCATGAATTAATAATGCCGAGACGGCTAGAGGTCGTGGGCTAGTTCATTGAAATAAAAAAAAGTACGCCTTTTAAGCTTACGCTGGGTAAAGCGTTAAAGATACCGGGCGAAGCCGAGGTGGGTTGCTAGTAATAATATATTAAGTCGCTAATCCTCCCTGCTCGGCTCACCCACGGAGCTCTGACGCATCTCAAATGCGAAGTGGGGCTTTGCTCTTTTCAGTGACCCTCTTCAGTGTAATGTAAATATAGTGTAAGGCACTGATAAATATATATTAAATGTCTCTGCGAGGGATCATTCCTCTACCGTCACAAGGACGGTGCCTCGTTGCTAAACATACTTTGTCAGCAGATACAACTGGGGACGGAGACAGGTGACCACGAACTTGGGTCTAATTAAAGAAGGGATTTTGGAAGAAAAATTTGTTGAAAGGAACGTCCCGGCATTTGCCTGGTGGTGAAAATGGGAAACCACGAAAACCATTTTCAGGACGGTCGAGTTGGAATTCAAAGCCACTCTTTCCCGATGTCAGCGAGACTCGAGTTAGCGCTCTCGGTCACCGTAGTCGGTCAATAATAATATTAGCAATAACACCACAATTTTGGGATTGGATATGAATTGCCACTCATACAGGGAAGGAGGCCGAAAAGCTTGTATTGAATATACAGGTAGTGCAGCATTTGGATATTATACACATCAAACTTTTGCATATACTTACCACATCGAGCAATGGTGGTACACGACTTCCTCCAGGAGTCCTCGATTACACGAATGGAATGGCCTGCGATGTCGCCGGACATGAACTGTATCGAACATGTCTGGGATATGCTGAAGCGTGCTATTGAAACGTCACAGGATGGCAAGATTACAACAGATATCAGTACCTGTTTAACAGGCCGGCCAAATGTCTTCCTGTTAGTAATTTTCTTTTCACACATGAATAAAGCCTGCAGGATTTGTCAGAATGCCGTCTCTATTGTAATAACCTCGCCCACAACCACACATACGCTCTGCATCATGGCAAACAAGTGTTATGTAAAACTCTTTTTGATGTGTGTATTTAGCAGGGCTGTGGAGAGCGAACACGGGCTCTAGGACAAGGAAGTACGGACTAGTCCATCTTTGTTCCTATCTTGACATTCCCATTTTCAAGCTCCCCCTCCCCCACAAAAAATATATCCGTGGAGTTTTATTTTTATTTAGGCCTACAGTACTTTTTAGTTGTTGATAATCAGGCTGCAGCGAGAGTTAATGGTTGGTTTAAGGCTGTTACAGGAGTAAGGTAAGGCTGTAATATTTCACCACTACTGTTTATTTTAAATGGGACCATTCAATTGGGTGGAAACCAGGTAAGCAGTCTGGCCTATGCTGATGGCGTGGTTGTAATGACCGACTCCGTCGAAAACTTACAGGCCAACGTGTTAGAACTTGCAACAGAATTGTAGGGTATGTGGTATGAAAATCAGCATTCCAAAGAAAAAGGTAGCTTGTAGTTTAACGCGACCGTTAATCTCGCGATCATGTGCCACGGGACCTCCTTTTCACGTGTAATCCGAACCACAGGACATGGCATTTAATTTCGAAAATCTCACATGCATTCTAAAGATGAAGGTTATGTCGGTAGGGAAGAAAGGCAAGAAAATAAAATGCCAGGTAGGAGGTTCTAATTTGGAGCAGGTGGATCATTTTATGTACTGTACTGAAGCTGTGTATTCTCTCAGAATAACAGAGTCGAGGTGTAGAAAAGCTGATGAAGTGAGCTTTCAGTTGCGCTCTACAGTATTCAGCAAGAAAGAAGTCAGTGTAGCGACGAAACTCTCCCTACATCGCTCCGTATTGAGACCGACCTTGCATTATGGAAGTGAGAGTACGGTATACACAGGATTACATAGACTAAGCTAGAGGTAACGGATGAGGGTAACACGAATGATTGCTGGGACACATAAATTTTAGTAATGGCTGGAGGGTACTCGAACAGTACGGTACTCGTATTATATCTTTGCCGATGAGTGGCCGTTGCATTTCTGAGAAATCGAGCTGTCAACTCCTATTCATAAGACATTAACCCACTTCGTGGGGCTGGGGAGTTCTGTCGACCGACTTAGTCTAATGCACTCGGCACACACATCAGTGCTTGCCACACTATTGTCAACGTGACAATTTGAGAAATATTTTTGCTCAGGCTATACTCGGAATTACCGATAATGATCGCCGACAGCTGTCAAAGCTGGCACGTAGGGAAATGCTGCGTTGCCACTGAGGCAGATCATGACTCATAACATTCCAAATGGCTTGAAGGAAGACACAAATACTGGGGAAGTTAGCCCCCGTGCCTGGCGCTCTAATGACTGTGAAGAGTGAAGACACACTAAGTCGGCATACATAGCAACATTGCTTGCTGTTGCTATGGAGACCGTTACCCCTCTCGTCTCCACTCCTCACCTCACCATTCAAGCGGATGACAGCTTTCACCGAGCATATTTTGTAAATCAGAGTATAGTAGGCCTACAGTCGATATACAGGACCTTACCTGAAAGTATGGTATAGTTGACCGGCACAGTTATAGCGTGGGCACTGTATTGAAGGCTAAGTTAATTATTAATACGCTAGATGAAACTGTTCGTATAAGTCGACTCAGATGATGGGGTAATGTGGAGAGAATGGGAGAGGAGATATTACCTTGAGTTCGGCTGTAGAGGGTAAGAGAAGGAGAAGCAGACCTAGGAAGCGATGTTAAGATTCAGTTTGAATTATTTCAAAGTGAGAGACGTAGAAGCAGAGGAGACAGTAGTGATAACTGCTAATTGGGAAACATGGTGGCGACTTGTTCCAAAATAGACACTTACAGACTAGATTGGGCGCACAAGGTCATAGTATCATTTTTTTTCTTTTGTACGTTTTAATTATGTGCAATATGTATTTTAAATGTAATTTTCGTTGCAACTGACCGAGAAAGAAATTCTCATGATAAGAATAAGTCGAAGGCCTTTCACAATCGTATGAATTATGCAAAGGTTATTTAGACGTTTTGCGCTCTATAAAGACTGCTGCTTTTCTGGTTGTGAAGATAGGCTATTATCATAATAAAAGAAAAGTTTGGTGCTTTTCAGTCGGTCAACACGAATGTACCCAAACGAGTTGAGTTACACCCTAATCCTGAAAAGAATTACATGCGATTAATAAATACCATAGGATGACCAGTTTCGATCGTCAAGCGATCATCATCAGATGATGATCTATATCTATATATATATAAAGCTCAATGATTAACTGTCTGTCTGTTATTTATACAAATCTACACCGTTTCACCAATCTGAACCAAAATGTGTATACTTACACTTTGGAACCCTGCGAGTAACACTGTCTTCATGAAATTTCGGACAGACTACTCCATTCCCTGCATTTAGGCCCTTTGGCAAACATCTACACCGTACCACCGATCTGAACCAAAATGTGTATAACTACCCCCTTGGAACCCTGCGAGTAACACTGTCCACTTTAAATTTCGGACAGACCACTCCATCCCCTGCATTTAGGCCCTTTGACAAAAATCTACCCCCTTTCACCGATCTGAACCAACATATTTTGTATACTTACCCTTTGGAACCTTGCGAGTAACATTGTTTACATGAAATTTCGGACTGACCACTCCATTCCCTGCATTTAGGCCCTTTGGCACAAATCTACATTGTTTTACCGATTTGAACCAAAATTTCTACACTTACCCTTTGGAATCCTGCGAGTAACACTGTCTACATGGAATTTCGGTCACACCATTCTATGCATTTAGGCCATTTGGCACAAATCTACACCGTTTTACCAATCTGAACCAAAATTTGTACACTTACCCTTTGGAACTCTGCGAGTAACACAGTCTACATGAAATTTCGGTCAGACCACTCCATTCCCTGCATTTAGGCCCTTTGGCACAAATCTACACCGTTTTACCGATTTGAACCAAAATTTCTACACTTACCTTTTGGAACCCTGCGAGTAACACTGTCTACATGGAATTTCGGTCACACCACACCATTCTCTGCATTTAGGCCATTTGGCACACATCTACACCGTTTTACCAATCTGAACCAAAATTTGTACACTTACCCTTTGGAACTCTGCGAGTAACACAGTCTACATGAAATTTCGGTCAGACCACTCCAGTCCCTGCATTTAGGCCCTTTGGCACAAATCTACACAGTTTCACCGATCTGAATTAAAATTTGTATACTTACCCTTTGGAACCCTGCGAGTAACACTGTCTCCATGAAATTTCGGACAGACCACTCCATTCCCTGCATTTAGGTCTTCCGGCAAAAATCTACACCCTTTCACCGATCTGAACCAACATTTGTATACTTACCCTTTGGAACCTTGCGAGTAACACTGTTCATATGAAATTTCGGACAGACCACTCCATTCCCTGCATTTAGGCCCTTTGGCACAAATCTACACCGTTTTACCGATTTGAACCAAAATTTGTACACTTACCCTTTGGAACTCTGCGAGTAACACAGTCTACATGAAATTTCGGTCAGACCACTCCATTCCCTGCATTTAGGCCCTTTGGCACAAATCTACAGTTTCACCTATCTGAATCAAAATATGTATAGCTTACATACCCTTTGGAACCCTGCGAGTAACACTGTCTCCGTGAAATTTGGACAGACCATTCCATTCCCAGCATTTAGGTCTTTCGGCACAAATCTACACCGTTTCACCGATCTGAACCAAAATTTGTACACTTACCCTTTGGAACTCTGCGAGTAACACTGTCCACGTACATTAAATTTCGGTCAGACCACTCCATTCCCTGCATTTAGGCCGTTTGGCACAATTCTACATAGTTTCACCGATCTGAACCAAACTTAACTTGGAATCCTGCGGGAAACACTGCCAACTTGATATTTTGGACAACTCTCTCCATTCCTACATGTATAACAACAGACGAAATGAACTTGAAAACCACATTTTAAGGTCCTAGAACCATTCATGTCCGTGGTAGTGTAACTGTAAGAATATTGTATAAGTCCACTAGCAGGTACCCGCGGCTTCGCTCGCGTCATAGTCGTGTCATATTGTTATTCAATGAAATGCAGGTTTAACCCCGCTAACACCCCTTTAGAACCTGAATATCCAAAAATCCCTCCTTAGTAGACGTTTTCGACACACAACAAACATATCCCCAAAATACCATTCATCTAACTTTAATAGTTTTGGTTGGTCGATGAGAGTGAATATCCAAAAATCCTTCCTGAGGGGACGTTTTTCTACCAGAATTTCACCCCTCCCCTTGGGCCCTTTTAATTGGATTTATGAAAAAAAACGGTCGAACACCTATTTATTTAATTATTTATGTATTTATTATTTAGCTGATTGTTTTCCTCTGAGTTTCAAACTCCTCGCCTATGTCGTTTAAGAGATGCACACTCCGTTAGGAAACCTTCAACCCCCACTTTTCACCCCTTTCACTCATAATATACACCACATCGAAAAACCATTAATGATTAATTAGTTTATATGCCAAGTATCACATCCCCAAATGAAACCAATCGTGAGATATTTATTCAATGAAATGCACGTTTACCCCCTAAACACCCCTTTAGAACATGAATATCCAAAAATCCATCCTTAGTGGACGTTTTCGACATACAACGAACATATCCCCAAATTTTCAAGTTTCTAACTGCAATAGTTTTGGCTGGTGGATGAAGAGTGAATATCCAAATATCCTTCCTTAGTGGACTTCTTTCCCCAGAATTTCACCCCTCCCCATGGGCCCCTTAAAGTGGATTTATGAAAAACCGGTCGACCACCTATTTACTTATTTTTCAAGCTGATTTTCCCCCCTCAGTTGCATACTTTATGCCTCTGTCTTTTAAGAGATACTTGCTCCGTTAGGAATCCTTCAACCCCCACTTTTCACACATACACCTCATAATATACACTACATCGAAAAACCCTTAGACATGACTGTGTCTTCTTATTCTTAATGATGAGTTTATATGCCGAGTATCGCATCCCCCAAGGAAACCAATCGGGAGATATTGTTATTCAATTAAATGCAGGTCTACCCCCTTTAGAACCTGAATATCCAAAAATCCTTCCTTAGTGGACGTTTTCGACATACAACGAACATAACCCCAAAATTTCATATTTCTAACTTTAATAATTTTGGCTGGGCGATGATGAGTGAGTAAGTCAGGACATTTTCTTTCATTTATCTTTCAGAATTTCACCCCTCTCATGAACCCCTTAAATTGGATTTATGAAAAAAAAACAGTTGAACACCTATTTACTTATTTTTAAGCTGTTCTTCCCCCCTGAGTTAATCAGTTGGAACACTATATTTCCTGTTTTTTGTTTCCAGAATTTCACCCCTCTCCAAGGGCCCCTTAAATTGGATTTATGGAAAAATGGTCGAACACCTATTCACTTATATTTTAAGATGATTTTTTCTTTCGCTGAATTTCAAACTTCTCGCCTATGTCGTTTAAGAGATACACTCTCCGTTAAGAATCCTTCAACCCCCAATTTTCACCCCTTTCACCTCATAATATACACCACATCGATAAACCTTTAGAAAAATGTCTGCTTATTTTTAATGTTTAGTTTTTATGCCGAATATCACATCTCCAAAGAATCAACTCATGACATATCGTTATTCAATGAAATGCACGTTTACCCCCTTAACACTTCTTCAGAACCCGAATAAACAAAAATCCTTCCTTAGTTGACGTTTTCGACATACAGCGAACATATTCCCAAAATTTAATGTTTCCAACTTCAATAGTTTTCGCTGGGCGATGATGAGTGAGTCAGTCAGGTCATTTTCTTTCAATTATTTTTACCAGAATTTTACCCCTCCCCATGGGCCCCTTAAATTGGATTTATGAAGAAATGCTCGAACACCTATTAACTTATTTTTTTAAGCTGTCTTTTTCCCCTGAGTTTGATGAGTGAGTGAGTGAGTTAGTCAGTCAGTTAGGACACTTTCTCTCCTTTTGTTTCAGAATTTCACCCCACCCATTGGCCCCTTAAATTGAATTTATGAAAAAATGGTCGAACACCTATTCACTTATATTTTAAGCTGATTTTTTTTTCGTGAGTTTCAAACTTCTCGCCTATGTCGTTTAAGAGATAAACGCTCCGTTAGGAATCCTTCAACCCCCACTTTTCCCCCCTTTCACCTCATAATATACACCACATCGAAAAACCCTCGGACACATGTCTTCTTATTTTTAATGACGAGTTTATATGCCGAGTATCACATCCCCCAATGAAACCAATCGGGGGATATTGCTGTTCAATGAAATGCAGGTCTACCCCCCTTAACACCCCTTTAGAACCTGAATATCCAAAAATCCTTTCTTAGTGGGTTGCGGCCCTTGAGAAAGCGGCATACCAAATTTCATTCCAATCCGTTCGGTGGTTTCTGAGATTTCGTGATGAATGAATCAGTGAGTGAGTGGTATTTGAGCTTTATATAGTAGATTTTTGGCTGGCAATGCGGGCTGCATCACGTCACCCCTGCCAGTGTTCTGGTGCAGAATTGCGAAAATAGTTACATCTTGAGCTGCGTATAAATTGCAGTCACAGTGAGTAATTAGTGCAAATATATTTCTTAGGCCCCTTAAAACAGTTATCATCATGAAAATATTATGCCTCTGAATAAGTGCGATGGTGTTGGTGCAGTACATAGGGGTTATCACCTGCAATAAGCGTTGGTTCTTTCAAATTTACTTTCATTTAATCCGATCCTTGTCCTTGAGCGGTATGTGACGATAAATGACACTATTGCTACCTCAGGAGCTCCCGACAACCGAAGGTTTCCAAAGGGCTCTGATTATCTTTCTACGGCGCTATGCGACAAAGGACGACACTATTGATCTCTACTTTTCTAACAGCCAATTAGATATAGGCCCTAGGCACAATCATTCTAATCATATTTTTCAATTCGTTTGTAAATTACATATGTCAGTACAGTAGTTAGTAAATAGCCGTTTCCCTATTCATTATTATCATTATCATTACATGTTACATCCACAGAGTTGGGCAGTATCGAAAATACATGTATTTAAAATACGTATTTTAGATACATTTGTATCTTGTATTTTGTATCGAAAATACATTTTGGGATATGTATTTTGTATCTGTATCGAAAATACTTTTCATGAGTATTTTGTATTTTCAAAATACATAAAATAGAATCAAAATACAATCACTGCATTTGGTAATTTTCAGTTTTATCTTCCATTATCTTCCCTTTTCATAATTTAAGTCAATTGATAGACATTAAGTTTGAGAACAATACAACTTTGCCAGCAATAAAGCAACCTGGTAAGACCATGACTGTGCAATGCTATTTATTGAGGATGCATATAGAACAAAATCTCCGAAGGATGTCTCTCAGATATTCTGTTATCAGTGTGGTTAATCTTTGAAACCTTTTAGCCTCAAGCTACCTAGTATGAAATTCCCAAACGCAAGAGGTTGTCTGAACCTGTTAACTAGTATTGTTCGAAAATTTCTGGAAGTGCTCACACAAGGGCTGTACAAAATGCGGCAATTGTCTCCCGTAAGAGTAGTGTAACATTTGTATAAAACTTTGAATTGAGAAATAAGTTGCTGTTCTTTCATTTGACGGGCTTGTACATCGTGATCATTTAGTCCCGTGTACTTTGGGTGTGTATATGTATATATCATTCATAACCGTGTTATTGTGGGTCAATGTCATAGTAGTACCGTAGTGTGTTTATATTTAATTTGGGGAAGGAGACGGCCGCGGCCTTAAGTTAGGAACCATCCCGGCATTACCCTGAAATACGGTAAAAGAGGAAAACCACTTCCGCTCTTCGCAGGTTTGCTAGCCACTACACCACGAGGCAGACGAAAATATATATGGTGGTTGTTGTTAGTAAATCTTGGTCATCAGCCCGATGTATTTTGATGTGTGTTAAATATGTCTGATAACGTGTGTTTGTGTGATTTTTGTAGTAGTATGCATGGGTGTATTTATTATGGTCTAGGATTGAGCAGATCCTAGACCAGAACAAGAAACTTGGATCTCTGTATTTGTCTTGGATACAGTAGTTGCATACGTTAAGGATGGAAGGAAGAAGGAAGATTGTAGTTTTACGTGACCGTTAATCTCGATATCATGAGCCACGGGACCTCTTTTTACGTGGAATCCGAATCACTGAACATGGCATTTCACATGCATTGACCGGGAATTGAACCCACTCCGCCATGGTGAGAGGCCAACAGCTTGACCGCTGCTCCACCACGCCCTCTATGATAAGGATGGATGACGATGTATGTATGTATGTATGTCTACCCCTTACTTTTACCGATTTAACGGGATCGGGGATGAGATGCGATGAAACGCTATGTGGAGAATGTTTTTACGATCGGATGCCCTTCCTGACACCAACATGAGAGTTGTTAATGAGTGATCTAGATGAATGAAGACGGGCAAGGATGTGGAAGGAAGCGGCCGTGGCCTGTCAGAAGGTACCGTCCCAGCATTTGCCTCGAGATGAAAGTGGGGAAACCACGGAAAACCATTTCAAGGACGGCCGACGGTGGGGTTCAAACCCACGTCTACCAAGTCCGCATGGAGCTTGGCCCCATGGCCTAGCGCTGCGCGTTAGCAAGCGTAGCTACCACTGTCGGTAATGATAAGATGATAATAATAATACGGTTATAATAACTATAATGCGTATTATTCCCATTTCAACTGGGACAGAAAAGAGATGATACATTTTTTCGCGTCCTTATGGTGGTTAGTTTATACAGCCGGATGCCCTTCCTGTCGCCAACCTCGTGAGAGGAGTTAATGAGAGATGATATGAATGAAACTATGCATGGACTTGGAAGGAAGCGGCCGTGGCATCTTCGAAGGTGCCGTCCCAGCATTTGTCTGTAGATGAAAATGGGAAACCACGGAATGCTATTTCATGGACGGCCGGCGGTGAGGTTCGAACCCACGTCTACCGAGACCACAGATAACTGGGTCCCAGCTACCGTTGTTGTTGGTGGTAATAATTAAAAATAATTTATTATTTTTAGTGGCATACGGTATTACTTACAAAGGAGAATTTATAACCGAATGTACATTTAAACATGTGGAGTCAATTGGCTGTGTAGTGTCCCTTACATAACCATTTTGGGATTTCAGAGAGTAGTCTGAATGATATGCCTCACTGTTTGCCTGACAACGCTACAATCTTTAGCGTTTCTACTTTGAATATAAAGAAAATATGAATAGACGAACATATAACTACACCTATTTTTAAAATATCTCAACTAAGAAACAGTTCTAAACAGTAGGAAATATTATTTTATGGAGCTTCAAGCAGTGTTGACCATCGATAATTATTTTATTATGTTAATTTTTAAGTATAACTGGTATACAACTGTAATAGCCATTGATTTAAAAAAATGAAACTAATTTTACAATATTTACATAGTGAATGCTGAATAAAAATAATTAATATTAACTTGCAAAAGGGACTGACAAGTACTAGGTATTAAAATAATTTCAGTATTATCCTGCGATAGTCTCCTGAATTTTTCTGCTTGCTAACAAGGGCTGGAGAGCCTCCGTGGCTTAGGCGGCAGCACGCCGGCCTCTCACCGCTGGGTCCGTGGTTCAAATCGCGGTCACTCCATGTGAGATCTGTGCTGGACAAAACGGAGGCAGACAGGTTTTTCTCCGGGTACTCCGGTTTTCCCTGTCAAAATTTCATTCCAGCAACACTCTCCACTATCATTTCATTTCTCATTCATTTAATCATTGCCCCAGAGGAGTGCGACAGGCTTCGGCAGCCGGTACAGTTCATATCCTCGCCGCTAGATGGGGGCTTCACTCATTCCATTCCTGACCCGGTCGGAGACTGGAAGCAGGCTGTGGATTTTCATAACAAGGGCTGAATTGATGTGGGTTTCCTTATCTTTTTAACGACATTTCGCTTATGTTTGGCAGTTTCCAAATGTTGAGTCACTGAAAACTTTCTAGAAATTCCCTACATTTGTTTCACAAATTTTACAATAAAGGACACTATCATTGGTAGAAAAAAAATTCACTTCCAAATGTTTTCACAAAATTTCGCAACTTAACAATGATGCTAGCTTTTATTGGAGTCATAACTCCTTGCTTTCTGTGGTTGACGGTAAGCAGCTTGGTATTTCACTGAAGGTTGGAATTAAGGAATTTGAGATAATAGGTCCAGGTATTATTTGTGGAAATTCCTGGTTATTCATATGGTGAACCCCTATTGTGAACTGGTAGTAAAGTGAAAGGAACAAAGGTATTTCAGTTGTTGGAGAATCTGGTTTTTCCTAACAGGCAGTGCAAACTACTAATTAGCAGATGATACAAATACTCTGGGTGATTTAAGGGTGGTGAAAGCAACTTTATCATTAACAAGGAAATGTTGAGGTTTTGACTAACCAGTCACGAGACTCTCGGAGTCCGAATAGAAATATACGACTGAACATGACGTAACAAACAGCGCTTCAAAACAATAGGAAATTAGAATATATGCCATTCTCAATTAAAGATATGCACTTAAACAGGCAAAAGAGAAAATATGATGCATTGTGCGAAAATAACCAAAATATGCATAAATATGCAAAAATATGATTTTGCATGATCTTCCGGACCTTAATTATGAAGCTGTACATCTATTATCTTAACATGAGAGATATTTATCCAACCACCTCGTGGCGCAGTGGCTAGTATTCTTGGCTGTCACTTCTGAGGTCCAGTTTCGATTCCCGAATCTGTCAAGAAATATAATTCTGGTCTGAGGCAACTCAATTATCCTGCAAGTGGTTTCCCACTTCTACTTCAGACAAATGCCGGGATGGTACCTAAATTAAGGGTATGGCCGCCTCCTTCCCAATCCTCATCTGAAATACAAATAGGCTACACACACTAATCACAGTAACACAATTCATCAGACAAATTCCACACACGCCCAAGTACACGGGGCTACATGAACACAATACTGCAACGACAACTAACTCTTTATCTACACTGGTGCAGAGTAGCCTATTCAGTGACAGATTATACGAAGTCAACAGCTGAACAACAGAGAGCATTGGTGTTGGACCCTAAGTGGAACCACAAAGCATCCACAAAATGTCATTCCGCGTCTTGTGGTTGTCAGCAGTCTTTGTTGGATAACCTTTGAAAGATAGCGATCTCTCAAGAGTGTCATCCAGTGTGTGTGTGTGTGTTTTTTTTTAGCGTATGGCTTTTAGTGCCGGGAGTGTCCGAGGACATGTTTGGCTCGCCAGTATTGTAGCTGCTTCTGGGCGGACACCCAATGGGTGAGCTACAAGTACCGTCGCGTGTGGAGTGTTGTCTGGGGAGGAAAGTTTGAATGTGAGGGCAAGGAGTTGGAAGGTAGCGGCTGTGACCTATAGTTAGGGAGCAACCCCGGCATTTGCCTGGAAGGAAGATGGGAAACCACAGATGACCATCTTCAAGGTTTCCGGCGGGGGGATTCGAACTTCCTCGCCTCCCGGATGTGAGCGACTGCCAGCAGTCATGCCGTAACGACCACGGCTAACTCACCCGGTAGTTTACGCTATATATACGATATATATACTGTATACATAAGTCCGCCTTGTTGCGTTGCGTAGTGGCTAGCGCTCTTGGCTGTCACCACGGAAGCCCGGGTTCGATTTCCGACTCTGGCAAGAAATGTAATTCTGGTATGAGGGCTCGTGAGGCAAAACCGAGAAGAGGCGGGTTCGAATCCCATTTCACCCATCCTGGAAGTGGTTTGCCGTGGTTTCCCAATAATACTCCAGGCGAATGCTGGGATGGCATCTGAATTACAAATACACACACTAATATAGCCATTGCAGTAACACAGGTTATCAGACAAATTCCTCACACACACACACACACACCCAAGCACACGGGCTACGTGACCACGATGTCGCAAAGCCTCTTATTTAATCAACATACCGTACATAAAAAGAAAGCCACAAATTTATACAAAATAGTATTGTACCACTCTGGTGTATTAATGGTAGTTTGATTCACGGCAGATGAAGGTACTAGCTCTAAAGATCTCCACGAGGTAGCTTAGGACATACGATAATAATAATAATAATAATAATAATAATAATAATAACAATTTCTATCAGTCGCCTCCGTAGCGTAGCGGTCAGCATGGTTAGCTGCCGCCCAGGAGGTCTTGGGTTCGATTCCCGGCTCTGCCACGAAATTTGAAAAGTGGTACGAGGACTGGAACGGGGTCTACTCAGCCTCGGGTGGCCCAAATGAGTAGAGGGGGTTCGATTCCCCCTCAACCATCCTCGAAGTGGTTTTCCGTGGTTTCCCACTTCGTCTTCGGGCAAATGCCGGGGTGGTACCTTCTTCAAGGCCTCGGCCACCTCCTTCCCTCTTCCTTGTCTATCCATCCTAACCATCCCTTACCTTCCCTCATGAGGCCCCTGTTCGCTTTGCAGGTGAGGCCGCCTGGGCGAGGTGCCAATCCCACCTCACCAGTTGTATCCCTTCCGATTCGATGTTCCCAGCTCTAGGACACTGCCCGTAGAGGCGGTAGTGGTGAGTTCCCTCGCTGAGTCCGTGAGTTCCACCAACCTGGAGGGTAAACGACTAAAAAAAAAGACAATTTCTATCCCGTATATATTTCCCATTTTGTGGGTTCGGGGTCGAGGTGAGGTAGGCTTCTGTGTGGCAGTGGTTTTCACGGCTGGATGACCCACCTGACGCCATCCTCAACACAGAGCTGGATGGGAAACGAAATGACAATAGGGCAAGGGAAGCGACCAAGGCCTATCAGGAAGTACTGTCGCGAAAAACAATTTCATGGAGGCTGACGGTGGGATTTGAACCCTTTGGCCTTCACGTTAATGCACGCACCCGACCAGACCACTGATAATAATAATAATAATAATGTTATTTTGAAAAGTTTGAATGGAGGAGAAGCATATTTTACTAAAGTATTTTGTATTTTGAATTGTATTTTAAAATACTATTTTGTATTTTGTATTTTCAGGAATTTTATAAGTGTATTTTGTATTTTGTATCTAAAATACTTTTTTGTGAGTATTTTGTATTTTGTATCGAAAATACATTTTGGGAGTATTTTGCCCAACTCTGTACATCCATTATACTGCACTCCTTATCACCCCCACTACCATAACCACCACAAAAAATTATATACGGTATTTGATTTTTTTTTCTGCCAGTTTAAGTATCATGTGCCAGTTCTGTAGTAGTATTCATTATCATCCATAATACAAATAAATCCACCGGGCGAAGCCTGGCACTACTGCTAGTAGTCACTATATAGTCACTCCAAACAGACAAATTTCCGGAGTTCTATCACCATTTTAGCATTTCACCAAACGCCATATAGATTACAACTAACATATACCGACAAGTTGCAATACCAATACTGCAACTAAATAAATGTACATATTGTAAATATTTTCACCCGTATTGACAAACATCGATTTTATAGCGTAAGTGTAATTGATCTGATGATGATTGCTTGACGATCGAAACTGGTCATCCTATTGTATGTATTAATCTCATGTAATTTTTTCAGGATTAGGGTATAACCCAACTCGTTTGGGTACATTCGTGTTGACCGACTGAAAAGCACCAAACTTTTGTTTACTAAGGCAACACTGAAAAATGGCTTCAAACCCCATATTATCATAATGTTTATTAACTAAATACATTTTATGTTCTCCTTGTAAAATCTTGACCACCTCGTGGCGCAGTGGCTGTCACCCCCGAGGTACCGGGTTCGATCCCCGGCTCTGCCTAGAATTTAAAAGTCTTGGTATGGGCTGGTACGGGGTCTTCCAGCCTCGTGATGCAAAATGGGAACCTGGCAGATGCTATGGCAAGATGAGGAGTGGAAAGGAACTGGCTTCCCTACCACACGCAAACTCTGGTTCGGGATGCCTGGTGAGTGATCCCTTTCTAATTCAGGTCGCCTACGTCCCTGGAGGTGATATGGCACTCTTTTTTTTTTTTTGTAAAATTTTGCAGTCCGTTCATAAGATTCGGATACATATAACATAACCCTATAAGAAAATTTCATATTTCTTTCGAAATCAAATTTTTTGACTCCCAGTGAGTCCTTCTCGTCAGGTCACCTACCTACATCGGTACATCCTATTGAAGTCCATTGTCTGTGGCATTACGTTTTGCCAGGGGACTGAAATCATTGCGAAATGCTCAAAGTTCTTTTATATTTTATATTGTTGTTTCGTTTGACAGGCTGAGTGGCGCAGCAGTAACGTTCTCGCCTGCTGGTTGAAAACGATCGAATCCTGGCGGAGTCTGTTGGCATTTGCCGGTGCGCAAATGAGAGGGAGCCGTGTCAATATTTACTGGCAGGTACAAGATCTCATACGGGGTGAGATTCTGGCACCCCGTCCTCTCTAAAAACCTCAGTAGCTGAAGGGACGTAAAACCAATAGCACTATTATTATGTTGTTTCGTTTAGGAGTTTGGATATCGTGGCCATTTATCCCTTGATATTTGGATGTGTGTAGAATTAACTTGAAAACCAGTGTTACTGAGTTGCCTGTAGTATTCCATGTACTTGTAACTGAGGCTAGTATTGGGAAGAAGGTGACAGTGGCCATACCGGCATTTGCCTGAAGTGGAAATGGGAAACTCATTAAAATCTCTTCCAGGAAGGTGGAAGTGTGAACTAAACCTACCGTACCTTTTTTTGAGTTTTGTCTCACAAGGCTGAGTGAACATTGTTCCAATCTTTAGACTAACTTTCTTGACAGAGCAGAGAATCGAACCCTGGATGTTAGAACCTGAGTCTCAACATGAACCCCGAGACCATAGAAGGCGGCTAAGAAGGATATAGATTATCATTATTTTTCAACAGGATGGACAGAAGCAGATCCCTGAAGCAATCGTCAACTACTGTCCCGATGGGAAGAGATCTCTAGGTCGCCCCAGGAAAATGCATATCTTTTGTATACACCGTAACAGTTCTTATAGGACTAGGCTATTACATGAAAGGATGATGATGATTATATATTTAACAGACGGATCCGAAAGAGGATTGTTGTTGTTGTTGATTTATTTAGGGTCTCTGCGACATCGTGGTCATGTAGCCCCAAGTACTTGGGTGTGTGTTGAATTTGTCGGATAACCTGTGTTATTGTGATGGCTGCATTCGTGTGTGTAGTTGTAATTCAGATGAGGATTGGGAAGGAGACGGCCGTGGCCTTAATTTAGGAACCATCCCGGCAATCGCCTGGAGTAGAAGTGGGAAACCACGGTAAAACACTTCCAGAATGGCTGACGTAGGAATTGAGGACTCTCGAGGCAGGGTGTAACCCCGTCCAGCCATGAGAATTCCATTTCTTGACAGAGCCGGGAATCGAACCCGGGCCTCCGCGGTGACAGCCAAGAGTGCTAGCCACTAGGCAACGAAGCAGAAAGAGTCCTACGACTGATCTCAAAGTTTCTTTTTATAATTATTTATAATTTTCGGGGTAGCAAGGATACATGGTATTAGCCTAAAAATGTAAAAGTAGGTTCATGATATCAGTCCGGGACATAAGTAAATAAAATTACCGTAATATCAACTTTACGGTCATCATCGAGTAACTCCATACCTCCAAAACAATTCACCGTATCAGTATCTACTGATTGTGAACATGTTCAAGATAATAATGTTAATGGTTTTACATGCCTTTTAACTACTGCGGCTTTTAGAGATGCCGGCATTTTGCCCCGAAGGGGATCATTGACGTGCTAGTAAATCTACTGACACGGCTCCCTCAAATGCCAGCTGCGCCAGGATTCGATCCTGCAACCTTGGGAACAGCAAGCGAGAACGTTACCGCTGAGCCACGCAGCCAGCCGAACATGTTGATGAGAATGCCACTTTAATTACCAGGGTGATTCGAATTTATCCACAAACCAACTCTGGCAATAAACAAAGCGGCATATCCATTTAATTTCATAGTGCCATAATTTGCTTCACAGCAAGGTACATAACGCTTCCTAGGCGTCTTGGAGTATTGTAATGAAATACCGTATTAGTGAAGAGTTTGATTGTTAATTTTATTGATTCTACATACAACGTAATACAAAAAAACAACAAAGTCACTTCTACAACTTTCAGCAGTCCGCCCCGTAGTTGCTAGCACTCTTGGCTGTCACCGTGGAGTCCCGGGTTCGATTCCCGGCTCAGGCAAGAAATGTAATTCAGATGGCTGGAACGAGGTACACTGAGAAGAGGTGGGTTCGATTCCCACCTCAGCTACCCTGGAAGTGGTTTTCCGTGGTTTCCCACTTCTACTGGTTCATAAATTAAGGCCCCGGCCGCCTCTTTCCCAATCCTCATTGATTTACAAATACACACACTAATACAGCCATCACAATAACACTGGTTATCAGACAAATTGTACACACACGCAAGTATATGGGGCTGCATGACCACGATGTCAAAAAGCCCTAAATGGAACAACAACTTTCAGCAGGTCTGATCTACCACGAGGAATTTCACCGGTGTTGGAAGAGTAAGCAATAGACGGATTTAAAGTTCTGTCCTATTACTGTAACCATCAACAAAAGCTAGCATATGAGCTTAGCGTGTTTTTCACATCTTACGGCCTCCCCACAGTGTTGCCAATTCTACCAACAGCACGGCTTCTACATCTGTCAATCGGCGGATCAGGGCGAGTGTGAGGTAAGAGGGAAGGCAAGTACACTCCGCATCAAGCGCTGTTGACACTAGGAGATTGCGTGTTGTTCTGCTGCTAATAATACCAATTCTACTCTAATTACGAACTACTTTTCCGTTAAAGGTATGAATCCCTTGAAACTATTCCCATATCACAATTTTGAAATACCCAACTGACCAACCGCAATGCTCGATTGACATACAGTGGACACTGTACTGCTCGGGTTTAAGCTCTGTGAACTTGCGGGGTGAAGGGCAGAGGCAAGGAAGGGTCAGGCAAGAATTGAGAAGCCTGTCAACAGGCCGTCGTGTTACCTGATATTCCCGTCTATTCCGATACTGCTAACATGGGGTCTTTGCTGAAACCAGTGTGGCGTTGCGAATGAGTGAGTCACCGACCAATGTATTTGGCTGTTACTAGGCACGGACCGGAAAACCTAATCACTCGACACCATCACTTCTCATAGTGCGCGATCCACATTCCTCTCAGGTTCACGCAGCTTCAACCCGAGCAGTACCGATATCCCTAGGAACACAGATTGCATCACTTAGCTGACAGCTTGTAGTTCATACATCTACCGCCAGCAAGGATTAGTCAGCCAGGTATTTTCATAATTTCTTTTAGGGTAGCTACAAAACTGCCGGTTATATTCTCACCTCCGAGGTTAAAGAATCGAATTCTGGCAGTCAGGATGCTTAAATAAAAGAGACCGCAATAGTAGACTAGATTTACTGCCACGATAAAAAAAAAACTTTTGTTACCTACAACCACCTCAACTTTAAGGAATGTTGTAGTTTTACGTGACATTTAATCTCGCGATCATGAGCCACGGGACCTCCATTTTACGTGGAATCCGAACCACAGGACAGGATATTTCACTTCGAAATCTCACATGCATTGACCGGGAATCGAACCAGCTCCACCTTGGAGAGAGGCAAACAGCTTGACCACTGTAACATCACGCCCCAAAGGATAGTTAAACCCCAGATTAATAGTTATGCACAAGGCCACAGGGTCAGACTACCTCTAATTTTAGTATATTGATATTTTTAACAGTTTGCCCAGCATCTCTATATATAGACTATAAAAATGAAAGTTTGTCTGTTTTTTTTTCTGAATTTCCAAGGAAATTTGCGATATTTGCGCGTTTCAGACTGTTTTATGATGGATGCGCGCAAAAATATTTTTTTTTGTCTGTCTGTGGACATTTTTTTGTGTCCTTATAACTCGAGAACGGCTGAGTGGATCAACGTATAATTTGATACAGATATCCTTCAGAGGCACGACACCAATCATTGATGTAACTCTTCTCCGTACCTCTCATAAAAGGGGCCCTACCCCCTTAAAATACATGCTGAAATAGGCGTAGAAGGGTGAAACAAAGCTCATTTTCAGCCCCTCAATGTGAGAAACGAAAGTCGGGGGCCCTTTAGGGCCATATTTTAAGGCCCTAAAACCAACAGTTTTTGAGATATTCCCAGAAAACTAATTTCACTTAATTAATGAATGAAAGAATGCATGCCAGTAACCATGGCAACTGAATCTCAGAGGTCCATCTATTTCTGTAAGACGCAATGCAATTCCATTTATTACATTACTGTGAAGGTTTGCAAACGGCTATAAGGTTATAACGGATCCAAATTAAGCTGAAATATTCATCAATACATACAATGCACTTAAGGGGTCAAGGGGTACTCTAGAATTTTTTCACGCGATTTACACGTGCGGGTGTGGTAAGGAAGGTCTATTATAATCCTTCTCTATTATATAAAAATGAATGTTTGTCTGTTTTTTCTGCATTTCCACGGAAATTTGACATATTTGCCCGTTTTAGACTGTTTTGTGACGGATGCACGCAAATTTTTTTTTTTGTCTGTGGACAATTTTTGGGTCCTTATAACTCGAGAACGGCTAGGTGGATTAACGTAAAATTTGATACAGATATCCATCAGAGGCGCGACACTAACCATTGATGTAACTCTTCTCCCTACCTCTCATAACAGGGGGCCTACCCCATTAAAATACATGCTCAAATAAGCATTTTCAGCCGCTCAATGTGAGAAATGAAACTCGGGCCCCCTCAATACCCGTAAAGGGTCCCCGAAAACTATATTTTAAGGCTCTAAACCCAACAGTTTCTTAGATATTCCCAGAAAACTAATTTCATTTAATAAACTAAAGAAGGAATGCAAGCCACTAACCATAACAACAGTATCTCAAGAGGTGGCATCCAACTTTCCATGTATTTCTGGAATAAGTAATGACTCTCCATTTATTACATTTCTGTCAAAGGTTGCAAATGGCTATAAGGTTATCACGGAACCACCTAAAACTGTAAAATTCATCAATGCGCTTAAGGGGTTCAAGGAGGACACTAGATTTTTTTCACACGACTTACACGTGCTATATGTCGTACAGAAGGTCTATTATATCTCCAAACAGCAACATTATTTTCAAAAATTCCTGATTTGAAATAGTAGACGGTTTTTTGCTGATTTTACGAATTTGGGCCATTGGAGGCTAAAAAAAACTGAATTTTCATGCACCACAAGCCTTTATAATTTATAAAAGGGGTCTTCCTGTAGTTGGGCACTTGACACGACGGTTAGGGTCAGTTTGTATGTGACTTGTATTGAGATTCGTCTACAAGGTTTTCAATTTTATTTTCACGCCAGGAAGAACATGTTAGGTAAATTTAGTTTGAGACCACATTTTAACTAATCATGTTTCTTTGCCAACAAACAGGTTCCAAGCCCCTAAACATTGCAACAGTAGCTCAATTGATAACATCTGGTTATTAATACCGAAGACCGTTCGAAGAATGGGTACTTCTGCTAGTAAGCTTATAAAGCGCATGGACACCAGTTTTTTTTCGAGATTTTCACTGAAATCGCTACTGCATGGCTTCCATTGATCATAAATAGGTAATTTCCTATAGAAACCTTCATCGAGATATGCTTTACAGAATGGTGAAAACTGCATCAAAATCCATCCAGTGCTTCTGGAGATTACCCGTGACATCCAAGAATGGGGGGGCTTTGTTTTATAGTAAGTAGAGATTAAAATTTTACGAAGGGCAGAGAACGTCGCTGTTCTGCCCCTTTATGACCACCATTAGCAAATTATAATTTGGGTTTTGTGTGGGGTTAACGAAAATAAAACACAAATTAGGTTAATTGCCAGCATTCACCCTGATTGAAGAAACAAGACTAGAGAAAACCATACTCTGGATGGCTGCTGTCAGCACCGTGATTAGAAATGCAGTCAAGAATTTCCGGGATGGTACCCAAATTAAGGCCTCAGCAGGCTCCTACCAAAATCCTAGCCTCAATTAGAAATTCACACTCTAGAACAGCCATCATACAGGTTATCAGAAACACCCTAAGACACTACAATGAATCAACAACTCAAGAAATATATCTAAAGGAGCAAAGGATTTATTTTGAACAAATTGATTGTCATCTCTATGGTAGATCAGTACAAGAATGAAACTCCCGAGCATACATGATTACTTTCATAAAACTTTATTATTGCCATCAGACTACCTACAATTTTAGTATATTGATATTTCCAAAGGAAGTAGGAGACTTCTGTTACTTAGAAGCAAAATAACCAGTGATGGATGAAGCAAAGAGGATATAAAAAGTAGGTTAACTCAGGCAAGGAAAACATTTCTACAGAAAAGGAATCTGTTGATATTGAATACAGATTTAGGTATCAGGAAGTCATTTTTGAAGGCCTTTGTCTGGAGCATAGAACTGGAAGTGAAACTGGACTATTGGAGCAACAGAAAGGAGGAGAATTGAAGCGTTTGAAATGCGATGTTACAGGAGAATGATGAAGATTAGATGGGTAGATAGGGTTACAAAAGAAGAGGTATTAAGACTAGTGGGAGAGGAGAGATGTTTCTTGCGACTGCTAATGAAGAGAAGAGATAGGTTGGTAGGACACATACTAAGACACCCAGGAATAGCAAGCTTAGTTATGGAAGGAAGGCTCAATGACAAGAACTGTAGGGGTAGACCAAGGTTAGAATATGTTAAACAGATTGCCTCGGATGTAGGGTGTGGTAGCTGTGTAGAGATGAAACGTTTAGCTCAGGACAGGGAGGCATGGAGCACTGTATCAAACCAGTCAAAAGACTGAAAACTCAAACAACATGTTTGCACTCACATTGCAGTGCGATGTGCTGACATTTGGCGAATGTATTGTGACATACAATTATTTTCAAGGTTTTAAAGGGCTATTAGTAGAAAAACAGGATATTAAATTCTCAAACTGAAAATCTGTTCATTCCATTACCTGAAAATTGGAAGTGTCCAGGGATAAAAGGTCTTATGGTAACCCTTTTACATTTAGATGAAAACTGAAATCAATTTCAATATGGTCCCGTATTCACTGAGTTTGCCGCTTACATGACAAAGAAAGTAGTATAAATTGAAATCGATGGAAACTTGTCATGGTGGCCAACCTGCAGTTATGTTGGCTGCCTAATATTGAAAAGCCAATACAAAATTTCAAGTTGGTAAGTAAAAATTTGGAAGTGCAGAGCACATTATCGCTTCTGTTCAGGCCTGGTGACTTTACACATTAGTTGGTACCACAACTAAAATTGAAAATTGGCTGAGCCACTTGCTCAGCTCTACGGTATGTTTCTTTCCCTAAAAATAAAAAACAACATGCAAACTAAACCCCTGAGATGTCACATTTTTATAAATATTCCGCAGAGCTAGATCATTTGTGGATCAATTAACATTAATATAATTACTTCTGATAAAATGTTTTAGAGGCAGTCAACACTATATTCAAAAGTTGAAATTTGTCGTTCATTATGTAACACTGACAGCAAATGTACAGTTCACGCCACAATTTTGGTCGCTTGGTTCTGATTGCACAGTCGTACAGAGGACGGTCTGCGAGCGACGACTGTGCAATCGGAACTCCCCGGCCAAAAGCCGTGGCGTGAACTGTACACATGTAGATAGATATTATTAGTTCCTTTTGTATTGATACAACCTCCAAATTCTAGTGCATATACCTTACTCCCCCCTTTCTTCATTGTCCTATCCTACATAACCTCCAAATCAGTCTATGGAATGACCTAACTTCTATTATTCCTGTATAGGTTCCAAATTCTTGTTTGAATCCCATGACCCTCTTGCAAATGGATTATGAGAAGGAGAAACAATCAAATTTAAACCCCAGGAGGTTGGTAATTGAAAAAGTAATTTTTATTTTGCATTACACAATGTAGTACAAGAAATACAATTACTGCATATTATAAAAAGAACCACACAACTGAAACTGCATTCTCGCCCAGGTCTGTTCCATGCAACTTGCAGTTCAACTGGATCTAGTGGACAGATCTGTAAAAATACAAACATGAAGCTATTAATATAATGGCACTGCACATATAAGAATGCAGGCTATGCTTATCAAGAAAATATACTGTAAATGGCCATAGAGGACTTTGGCTATTAGGTCGTTGATTGTACAATGAGTGTACAAACCATATAGATGAAGGATAGAAAGCACAACACGAACTCACAACTTCCAGATTTGGCTTCCGTTACTCTACCTCTGAGCTTATGTGGAGACACTTTTGGTTTTTCTATGCATTACCACGTCGAACATAATCGCTTGGAGACAGGGCAAAGGCAGTTAGAGCTGGATGTCACAGGTTGTGTCCCACATGTTTTGTACGTTCTAACTTTTAGCGTCCATCTATGTGGTATGTAGGCCCACTCTCTGTACAACACACAAACTAATAATAGTTGAAATTTCCTTGCTCGTTTGATGGGTCATCTTTTACAATTTACCAGATATAATGGTATTTGGGCCTTTATCATATACAATCAGAGAGAAAAACATAAAGTTCTGATGCACAAAACAAGACTTCAACCTACAGTGTAATAGTAAAAAAGTAATAACGGTGGGCACAGAAGGTAGAGTATATTGAAAGGCAAGTCATTTGTCCCTGGCACATAGAATTACATGGCATCCTTGAAACATGACTTAACTTGTGTTCTCCAGAGTAGCTGGTAACAGTTGAGGAGACGAGAACCCTTGAAAAAATTTACTAAACTACTGATTTTAGCCATGTCAATACCTTCTGTAATGATTCAAAATAGATTTCCCTTTTATATCAAGACAGAGTTAAATTTCAGCTGTGTTGGCCATTATCCGCGTGAATTATGCACAACTACAGCAACGCAAACCCCACGCATACGTTACATATTGCTTTTGTAAAAGTTATATTTGCCTAGACCAGGTGGCGGCCCTGTGTTAGTCTTTGTCCCAGGCGACAAGAAGTGGAACGACCTATGACGCAAGGATCTATTAATGAAATCACAGAAGTGGAAGTTAGGAAAGCCATCTCTAAAAAGAAGAATCATAAAGCAACCAATAAGAACAAAGGGTAAAGTTTATAAAACTGCCGTAAGACCAACCCTACTCTATGGTAGTGAAACATGGGCTACTACAAAGGCACATGAGCAAAAGCTACATACCACTGAAATGCGTATGTCACGTAGGGCAGGTGGAGTTACTCTCAAAAGATAAAATCCGTAATGAACATGTGCGAGGCAGTTTCAAAGTAGCGCCTATACCGGTAACTGAGAAACTTTTAGAGTCCAGGCTAAGGTGGTATGGCCATGTTATGCGAAGACAGGAGGGGATCTTTACATGCGCACTTGCGCACCCTCAAATGCCAACTGACTGCGCCAGTATATGAATCTGAAACCTTGGGCCCAGCAGGCGAGGACATTACAAACAGCCAGATCCTTTTTGTAACAAACAAAATTTATTAATCTAATGCAGACTGGGAATCGTGCATTGTGCGGGGCGGTGTCGAACCTGTACTAACTGTTAGCCGACTTCACACACAAAGTAAGCGGAGCACTGACGGCCTAGACCAGCGATTCCCAACCTTTTTTTCCTCCCGTACCCCTTTATACATATTTATCTAAAATAGTAGCCCTAAAGAGAGTAGAATCCAAGCCAGTGAAATGAAAGTATGATAGAAAAGACAAGGGAAGACAAGAGTGAGGAATGAAGATGTTAGGAAGGAAGTTGGGATTGGAAAACTAAATGAGAGAATTGAGAAGAATAAATTAAGGTGGTTTGGACATGTAAAGAGGATGGAGGAAAATAGAATACCAAGACAGATGCTGGAGGCGAAGTGCAAGGGTAAGAGAGCAAGAGGAAGACCTAGAACAAGGTGGATCGATTCAGTGAAGAACAGCTTAAGAAAAAGAAATCTGGACTGGGACAAGATCGTGGAAGAAGAATGGTGGAAGGAAAGAGGAAAGTGGAGAAGTGCCATAAATACCCCGACCCGGCAGGAGCTGGATAAGGGGAAATGATGATGATGATGCTAAATATATTTTTTCAATTTTACTTTCATTTACTTGGGCAAATGAAGATGTATAAACATTTAGCTGAGGAAAATAAAACATACAGTACCGTACAGAACATGTTTTTATCGGAAACTAATTAATTCTAGCGATTAGTTTGGCAAAACTAGACAAATCGAGACAATAGCAAAGGGTCGGTGAAAGTGACTGGGGATGGGATAGGGTGGGAACATTGATCTTGACGTTAATGAATAAGACGGCACTTCGCACCGGTACATTAAGACTGAAACGTACGATGGGAACATGGCGCCCGGCATTACCGTTTAATTTTGGCGTACCCCTAAGCGGTTCGTTGCATACCACCAAGGAGTACGTGTACCCCAGGTTGGGAACCACTGGCCTAGACGATGTTTTCTGCAACATTTCCCTCTCGTACGGTATGTGTGAACGTACTAGACTATTAGTGGTTCGAATGCCAGTGTCGGCAGCCCTGCAGATGGTTTTCCGTGGTTTCCCATTTGCACACCAGGCACATGCTGGGGCTGGACCTTAATAAAGGCCACTGCCACATCGCTCCGCGCCTAGCCCTCTTCTATCCCATGGTCACCATACGACCTATATGTGTCGGTGCGACGTAAACCAAATTGTACATAATAATAACAATATTAATATGGATTATCCCCCCCCCGTCACTGATACGTTTTCGGTTTCTGGGAAGGATGTAATACTGTCGAGGATATTAACAAACGTATGTTCCTGAAACGGAACAAATTAATCGCATATATAAACATACTGTTGCCGCACGATTGTATGAAGAACGTGTTGTGACCCGTCTCCTTTGTTCTGGAGGCAGTTTGTATATTCTGGGGAGACATGTGCATCGAATCATCGCACAAAAACAGTTTGTGGCTGTCTCCACATTACAGATCCTGTTTGAAGGGGTTATAGTATGATATATACTAGAAATTCGCTCTCATTAAGAGTAGCCTACGTGTTTCGATTTATTTTCTTCCGCACGACTCTGTCATATTACTTGAAAGCAAAGATTTAGTCTTTGAAAATATTTTTCATCTTAACTTAAAAAGAATGGTAGTGGTTCACTTTAGACCATCCTTTGTATAAATATTTTTAAACACTGAAATTACCTGATTTAATAGTCGGGAGGATATCAGGAGAGGATTGAGTATTAGATGTTCACTGCTCCGCTGTCATAGACCCACCGTCCCGCCCAAATAGGGACACGACTTATATAGTTGAAATCGATGTTCTCACCCCCATCTTTCTCACTGAGTCAGTATTGCCAACCCCACGTGTTTGGTACTATTTCGCACGTGATGTATGAAAGCACTAAGTGAACTCAATTACAGTATTTATGTATTTATAATGTTTTACATACAAAAACAGACCTAACCTGGGGCTTACGCCCCAGACCCCCTTGCTTGTGGTACTAGCATTAATTTTCGACCAGGCAGTACCTAACCTAGTAGCGGACATAAATTGTATATTATTAATGTTTTACATACAAAAACAGACCTAACCTGGGGCTTACGCCCCAGACCCCCTTGCTTATAGTACTAGCAGTAATTTTCCACAAGACAGTGCCTAACTAGGTGCGAAGGCATGTGGTGAATTTCTTTATTCAAGTTGGTAACGTTGTCACATGATCGACTTTCGGGTGTCACATGACTGTCAAAGATGACGTCCGTAAGTGAAAAAAGTGAAGAAAAATTGCATTCTCTCCGTGAAATAACAATTATTGCGGTGCAGCAGTGGCTATCGAGTATGAAGAGATTGTGGAACGACTCCCAACAACTCCCCGAAAGGTATGCATATCATAAATTATATATTTTCAATAAGCTAAGGTGTTAAAAGTTGGGTAAAGTGATGAAAAGGGAGGATGGTCTAAAGTGAACAATAAATTATTCAAGTTGGTAATGTAGTCACATGATCGACTTTGGGGTGCCACATGACTGTCAAAGATGGCATCCGTGAGTGAAAAAAGTGAAGAAAAATTGCATTCTTTCCGTGAAATAACAATTATTGCGGTGCAGCAGTGGCTATTGAGTATGAAGAGATTGTGAAACAACTCCCAACAACTCCCCGAAAGGTATGCATATCATAAATGATATATTTTCAATAAGCTAAGGCGTTATAAGTTGTTAAAAGTGATGAAAAGGGAGGATGGTCTAAAGTGAACAATAAATCAAGTTGGTAACGTAGTCACATGATCGACTTTCGGGTGTCACATGACTGTCAAAGATGACGTCCGTAAGTGAAAAAAGTGAAGAAAAATTGCATTCTTTCTGTGAAATAACAATTATTGCGGTGCAGCAGTGGCTATTGAGTATGAAGAGATTGTGGAACGACTCCCAACAACTCCCCGAAAGGTATGCATATCATAAATGATATATTTTCAATAAGCTAAGGTGTTAAAAGTTGGGTAAAGTGATGAAAAGGGAGGATGGTCTAAAGTGAACAATAAATTATTCAAGTTGGTAATGTAGTCACATGATAGACTTTCGGGTGCCACATGACTGTCAAAGATGGCATCCGTGAGTGAAAATAGTGAAGAAAAATTGCATTCTTTCCGTGAAATAACAATTATTGCGGTGCAGCAGTGGCTATTGAGTATGAAGAGATTGTGAAACGACTCCCAACAACTCCCCGAAAGGTATGCATATCATAAATGATATATTTTCAATAAGCTAAGGTGTTATAAGTTGTTAAAAGTGATGAAAAGGGAGGATGGTCTAAAGTGAACAATAAATCAAGTTGGCATACCTGCCAACCTCTCAAAGTGAAAAATCGGGAGATTCGACGCGGCGACGGGGGGGGGGGGGGGGGGGGGGGGGAGGACGCTACATAATACATACATAGTCTAAGACATTGCAGCAAATATGTATCGAAGATCATATTATTGGTCGTTGTTGCAGGTGACTGAGGCTGATTTTGCCCTCTTCAAAAAGGTCTTGCTATATTCTTGCTCAAAACACTTCTCTTTCTGAATCGACTTCAGAGTTATAAGTTTGTCCAAAGTCTTGTCAGAGAGAGATGACCTGAACATCCTCTCACACTCTGCATTACTATGCGGAATGGTCAGAATGGAAAGCATAACTTGAGTACCCCACCACTACATATCATTTGGCCTACCAGTGCCCACTTCACATCAATTCTCTCTTCTTCTTCTTCAATAGATGTCACATCCTCAAGTTGGAAGTTACAAAATTGGGAATGTAAAGCATCCATTTCCTCATTAAAATTGTCTTGAGTGTCTGTTAACATGCTAGGAAATGTATTTACAAAAAACTTAATTTTGGAAAATGAAATGTCCCCCTTTCCAATATGCGAGATACTGAAATCACACCTACAGACACTACAAAATGCAAATGTTGCGCCTCTTCCTGACTCAGTTATATGCGGAATCAGGGTGTCGACTGTTAAGGATGAAGTAAAAATTAGTTACTTTTTAGCTACCTTTTAGTTAATTTTAGTTACCTTTGAATTCAAGATACGTCTGCGGTCTGCAAGCAAATGGGCTCATCACGCGGTGGAGAAAGAGAGCAATGAACTGTGTTTAAAGCGGTAAATACAATTCACTTAGGGAGTTACAACAATTTCAAAAACAATAAATAAATACTAGAAATGTATTATCAAATGAGTTGTTTCAGCTAATATGTCGTCTTGTGCACAAGGCGTTTTTATAATTGCCAAGAGGTTACTCTGCTCTGCTCTTGACCGTGGCGAGATTTCCTTTGTCCCCGCGGTAGATCACGACGAAATTTATGGGACGTTACATGATTGTAACCGAATTCTGTCTTCACAGTCAAGTACGGCGAAATTTCAAGATGTTACACGATCGGCGCTGGTCTCACCCGTTTGTCAAGATTCCCGTTGTTTTCGCGATAGAACACTGATAAATATCGCGATTTAATAATCGGTGTCACTTTTAGTCGTTCGACGAGATTTCCATTGTCTTTGAGGTCGGGCGCGAGGAAATATAGCATTATTATGCAATCGGCGCCACTTGCTGTCCGTTTGACAAAAATACAGTTGTTCTCGTCATTGAATGCGGAGAAATATCGCGATGTATCGCAATCGCTGCCGCTCTCAGCCGTTTTACGAGATTCAAGTTGTCCTCGCGATATTATGCATACCGCGCCGCACCCGGCCGTTGAACGATTGTTTATTCGTCCTCACAGATTGGTGGATGCAAGCTCAGGGTTGGGCATGGTTAAAATTCACGAGTAGTTATGGACAAGTTGTATGGCCGGCGCCGTGATTCCCGCTGTCCCTATGCTGTGGTTGGGAGCTCATCAGTTCAGGGTAGATCACGAGGAGAAATTAGTATCGCGACGCTACGTAGGCTGTCATTTCTAAGTGGGTAGATGCACTTCTCGCTCCCCGTACGCTTTTAAGTATACGGTCATGGGAAAAGTAGCGAGTAGGTTTCGGAATGTTTCGTGATTGGTGCCCAATCATCTTTGACGGGATTCCCGCAGACCTCGTGGTCACAAGTTCACGATAGGGGACGGGTTTTTTGATTTTACGCTACTGACGTCGATCTCGGTCCATTTGACGAGATTCCCGCAGGCAAGTCGTGCGGTCAGCCGGCCGTCTTGAGTATGAATGTTCGAAGTAGGTATCAAATATTAAGAATTATTCGGAGAGGATTACACGAATAATACGACTAGAGGACACGTTTTCTTTCAAATCCGAATCACGAATTATAAAAGTTATACAAGTTTTCGAAATAACCGGTTAGATTATAATATATCCGATGGAACCCAAGTTAGAAGGAAAAATCGACATTTAACGGAATTTCGAATTAACCATACTGGATGTCGCAAATTTACGAGACAGATTTTTAAAATAAGTTACAGCCTACGTATTTCGAATCTTTTTCAAAACGGTAACATTTCGCAAGATCGCGACATTAAATTATTTAGCGTTATTTCTGGACTTCAATTTAATAGTCTCCACATAAATGCGAAAAATGCGAGGTTTCTGAATAATTTCAGAAGTTTTCACGAATAAACGTCTCGCGAAAAGTCAGGCTTCCTAATATAACACATAATTATTTCACACAAAACTAAAAGTCATCTTGATGCCGAAGATATACGCTGAACGATGTATAACACTAAGGGTTGTCTCAGTATGCATTTCCTCGAGGTCGGGCACGGGGAAATATAGCTTATGCAATTGGCGCCGCTTGCGTGAAACTCGCTCCATCGCAATCTCTGAGCTTAGAGGCGCGAGTTTAAATGATTCAATCCGCCTTCGGAAAATTTTCGTTACCCGTATGTAAAATTCGTTACTTTTCCGTTACCCATTTGTAAAATTCATTACTTCCGTTACCGGTAGACACCCTGGGAATGTTATCTTTGTACACACTTTTAAATGTCACATATCTTTTCGCCTTATTACCGACGAACCGACGCAATCACTCAGTTCGAAAAATCACAATAACCTACCGGCATATTAACGCCAACAACATCAAACTAAGTTATACACAAATCATATAATTTCACGTGTGAAACAGATACAATATTCCGCAGCGTACAACTACCTATCACCCACTGGTCATTATGCAACACATCTAGGAACAGGCGCTGAATTAACCTTCGACGATTTCAAACGAAGACTTATTCGAAGCCGATTTCAAACGAAGACTTATTCGAAGCCAACTTTTTATAACAGCAGGACGCGACGCGGGAGTTAGTACGCAGTTGTCGATTATCGATACAAAGCGAAACTGCGGTATCGAGATATAACTTCAAAACACGTAAAGTCGATCCGTTCGATAGACGACATATTAAATCCGAAATTACGCGTGGGTTTTTTGAAAAATCGGGAGATTTAATACGTTAAGCGGGAGGGCGGGAGAAATGGTCTGAAATCGGGAGTCTCCCGCCTAAATCGGGAGAGTTGGCAGGTATGAGTTGGTAACGTAGTCACATGATCGACTTTCGGGTGTCACATGACTGTCAAAGATGACGTCCGTAAGTGAAAAAAGTGAAGAAAAATTGCATTCTTTCCGTGAAATAACAATTATTGCGGTGCAGCAGTGGCTATTGAGTATGAAGAGATTGTGGAACGACTCCCAACAACTCCCCGAAAGGTATGCATATCATAAATGATATATTTTCAATAAGCTAAGGTGTTAAAAGTTGGGTAAAGTGATGAAAAGGGAGGATGGTCTAAAGTGAACAATAAATTATTCAAGTTGGTAATGTAGTCACATGACTGTCAAAGATGGCGTCCGTTAGTGAAAAAAGTGAAGAAAAATTGCATTCTTTCCGTGAAATAACTCCCAACAACTCCCCGAAAGGTATGCATATCATAAATGATATATTTTCAATAAGCTAAGGTGTTATAAGTCGTTAAAAGTGATGAAAAGGGAGGATGGTCTAAAGTGAACAATAAATAAAAGGATCCCCTTTAGGGTCACCTAAAAACCCTAGACCTAGTCCTACTGATGATAATAATAATGTTATTTGTTTTACGTCCCTTTTAACTACTGCGGCTTTTAGAGACCCTGGGGTGCGGGAATTTTGCCCCAACGGGGATCTATAACGTGCCAGGAAATCTACTGACACGGCTCCCTCACATTTGCACACCCTCAAATTCCAGATGACTGCGCCAGGATTCGATCCCGCAACAGCAGGCGAGAACGCTACCGCTGAGCCACGCAGCCAGCGTAGACCTACCGCCGTCAAAGTGACAGATCTACATAATAACAGCACACTGTAAATGTTTATTGGTTCTGAAACGTTGACGCAAAAAACATTATCGTGCACTAGTGTTCGTCACGACTATTGGACACGATGATCAAACGACAATTTAATTAATGCAGGGTGCTTCAGAACTAAATTATAAGTATATTGCCGCTGTTAGGTCTTACAAGGAGATATGACAATGTGCCATTTTTCGTCACAAATGACTTGCATTGGTAAAGTGAGTGTTTTTAAATCCCGTCACCAGAATTTCTAACCAAAATAGGAACGGGAGCACGAAATAGCAAATCGCGTATGTTACAGAAACAATTACCAACTATATCACATACTTGTAACATTTTAAAATGTCGGAACATAACATGAATCATGCACATAACTCGCTTGCCTGCTTAGCACATGTGAGAAGCAATACACCGCGTCAAGACAGCTCAACTCACACGAGATGTTTGACGCTGGGAATCACCTATTACATCGCACCCATGATTTCGCAAAGTTGCTTCTTATTATCGGCAACGAAGGTATGACGAATCTCGTAAGACTTCGTGCGTTGAGAAAGACCCGTTGACATCCTTATTATATGTCCTTATATACGAGAGTGACGACTATTGGCTCAGTGACGAAAACCGGTACCGTACAGTTACCTACTGCCGCTTTTTAATCGCTCCATTCCAACGATTCTAACAACACTGTAGGCTATTAATGTAACAGGAACCTTCCAAACGCACCGAAATACGAAAAGATAGGTTATGGTAATAATCGACATGTAACAAGGCGCCTGTCGAGTTTTCGATGACAATCTGACAATTGTACAACCACTGCTGAAATATTCATTAGTTCATAAAGAGAAACTGGTGACATATGTCAGATTTCTACCTGTAGGCATTACAACTTTATGAACAGAAACTTGTCGGACCATCGAATTGTCGAAAATTTTTAAGTCATCTGACATATGTCGAAATGTCCAGTTTATTAAAATAGGGCCCAGATCAACGGTTACAGCCTAATGCGTCTAGATTCTAGCTTCCAGCCGCAGACGAATGTGTTTTGCCTAGTGGTGGTGTATTTTATATCTAGCATGTTGGGCACACTGCCGTGACACCAACGTCATGTGTTGCTCTCAAGGGGAGGATACGATGCATGGGTCACCGATTCGAACCATCTTTAGTACACGTGTAGGGTATTACCAGGTGCAAGTAGTAAGGTGCGCTTCTCAGCAGTTTCCGAGAAATTAATTAATTGCAATTACATGTCGGCGTCTATGTGCATTGTACGCTAGCAAGAATCCAACAAGCACGCGGTGCAGCGGTAAGAGCCCTGCTTCGTAAGCGCGGGATCGAATCCGACCGGTGGGCCTTTGCAGTGTGTTGTGTTTTTTGTACCGATAACATGAGTCACTGCTTGCGGGGTATGAGGGTGGTCTGATGGTCCACAGACGTGCAATGAAAGGAACAGACTGAGCCTTAAATGTAAACATTTATACGTATACATATAATAGAATACACCTGACCGTGTATAATACCAATGCATTTGCAATGCCAATGCTGTATATTATGTAGTCACAAACGTTTAACCCCCATACGATGATTTCAGAATCTCTTTTTCCGCTCACATAACACGTTATTGCAATTGACTGCAAAATAAACATTATTCACGACACATACACGTGTACGAATTGGCAATGTTTACAAGAAGAAGAAAAATAAACACAACCCACTGCAAAAACTCACCGGTGGGATTTGATCCAGCGCTTACGAAGCAGGGCTCTTACCACTGCACTGCAATTAATTAATTTCTCGGTAACGGCTGAGAAGCGCACCTTACTACACGTGTACTAAGGATGGTTCGATTCGATGACCCATGCATCGTATCCTCCCCTTGTCAACTGGAGTGAGCAACATGGCTGCTGTAGTTCAATTTCAACAAGAATGAAACATGCCGTACACAATTACGTAATTTAGCACATTTTTCCAGTATATTAGTCATAATGAACTGCAATTTCAATAGCTATTGTCCCCTGGAAACCCTGAAAAGGTATGAAAATCATATATTATCATTCAACATCTAACTGAAACTGTTAAGTCAGGTTATAGTGTCCTGCACTACAAATCAAACAATTTATTGAGTAATGCTAACAAAATGACTACGCTAATAAATGAAATGCACCCCCAAAAACTTATTTTTTTTCAGGTTATAATTTAGGATGTCCCAATAATTGGGAAAATAGGCCTATTGTGTTGACAGACTGAAAATTCGCAATAATATTACTCCCAACCGGACACTAACATTTTGGGACGTGATGATGCAGTGGTCAGTTGCCTCTCAGCAAGACGTACCGGGTTCAATTCCCGGGCAACGCCTATTCTTAAATGTTATATTTACTGAGTTTACATGGCGAACTCAAATCGATTTGAGTACACTTACCGTATTGAATACGGTCATGTAAACGGGACTCAGTTCGTATTGATTTTCAAACTCGATACGGTAAAATTGTGGGATCGGATCGTATCCAAACAGGTATTCAGGAACATGTAAACGTGGATCGTACTGAAAGCGATTCTGCACACTCTTGAGTTACAATTATAAACTAATTTAGGCCTACTTTCGTCTGTCGCCTGACTCGAATCGCTTGTTTTACTTCCTGCCCATATTCTTCGTTACTGTCTGTGTTCTTTTTGTGGTTGATAAGCGTAGTTTGTTTGCACACTTTTTTAGCGTTAATGTATTTTTGTCTGTTTTACTTTTAATGTCTGGTGTATCCATAGGTAAAATGTGGTCAACAGAAAAAGTAAAAATACACCGTCTTTCCATTTGAATAAATTGAACACAGACTGGCGCAGCGGTAACTTTCTCACCTGCTTTTACCAAGGTAGCAGGATCGAATCCTGGCGCAGTCAGGGTGCTTAGGCCTAAATGCGAGGGAGCCGCGTCAGTAGATTTACTGGCACGTTACTGATCCCATTTGGGGCAACATTCTGGCAGCCCGGCATCTCTAAAGGCTTCAGTAATTATAAGGGACGACTGTTACCCATAAACTTCGTAAGAACAAACAACATCAAAATCTTCGGCGCATCCATTTTTCAAGTTTACAAACAACCCGTCAAAGAAACGTTGGATGACAACGGTAACAGTGCAGGACACACGAACCCAGGGGAAAAAAACTTCTGAAATTTGCAATAAATATCTTTTCAAATGATTCAAAATTGATCTGGGAATGATGTAGTTCACTCCTCAGCTGTCTATAACCCACCCGCCATCCCAAATTATAACATGCCTTATGACTGCTGTGTCTGCCATTATCGGTGTTACAACAGTACAGTTTTGCCAACCCCACACATACAGTACTAATAGGGATGTAGCGGGAGAAAGTTCGTGCCAGATAGCGCTCGTGTAGTACTGGGTAAGCGCAAGGCGATCGTCTTATGTTTCTCTCAGTCAGCTGCGACGAATGTGTAAATTGTGACCGAGTTTTCTAAGCTAAAGTAAATTATATCTTCTCTAATTTTACTCCAAGACTATATTAATTAATTCTATAGATATATCTCCTAATATATGATAAACGATTTTCAGCGTTTAAGCGTTGAACAGTTGCAAAATGAGCTACGGACAAGAGGCACTAAAACCAGCGGGAGGAAGGAAGAATTAATAGCCTACAGTGGTAATAACAAAATTCTAACACGCTTTATTATTCAAATAATGAATATGAGTCAGCATGCTTTCTCCTAAAGATTACAATTACTAGAGTATTGTAGGCCTATATTGATAAATATATCTCCAAAAGACTTAAATCATAAATTGAGATTTAAATATTCAGACTTCGATTCATGTATTTTTTTTAGGTCGATAGCTTACATGAAACTGTCGTGTTTTAAGGTAAACATAATCAAAGAAAGTTGATACCGGTAATTAAATGTGTACCTCGAAAATGCATCGCAACGTTTGGTTCTTATGCAATTTTGTCAATTTCGCAATAAGAATCGTTCCCTTACCCCTTACTTGAGGGTACATTTTTTTTCAAGTTTGAGAATCCCTGCTTTAGGGCCACGAACTGTTTCCATTCATCTGACTATCTCAAGAATGTAGAAGTCAGTCGCTACCACATTCTCCGTCAGGCAGATGGAAATTAACGATTAATTCCGATTTCAAGAAACCAACCATAATACGTTTGTGACTGTTAATGTTGCGACATTTATTCTTGAAGTATTTGACCGAGTAGCCTATAGATGTCTTTGAAAATGGGAATCAGAAATGTTACTTTCATTTCTTCGTGTATATTGACGATTTCTTCCTGTACTTCAATGGAGAAGATTTCTGCAGATTCCGATATTGTAGGCTTATCGTGATAATCCGGCAATTTTCTTGTGTATGGCCTCTTCCTAAATATTTATTTTTGTTGTGTTCGTGGTCCACGGAAAAAGCGGTAGAACAGCGCCTGGTTTTTACCTTGCTCTCTCACCTTCAAATAGGCCTACAAACGCATAAATTCAGTGGATGTTATCGCAATGTCTAATCAGTTTATAGGTACAAAATAGGAATTATTTTCCATTGTAAGTCACACTTATTCAACACAGTTTTCGTGAAGTCATCGGGTTGTAAATGATGGAAACACACTTTAATATATTTGGTCAGATTTTTCTCACTGAAATGTTTCCTTCTAAAAGCATGTGACCATTTCTTCCTCATTTCTTTATTTTGTGGAAATTGGTGAAACTAAAACGGGCTTCCCTGATTTTTGCAAAGAGGAACACTGCAATAGCTCGGCATAGTTACGAAAATAACAATTTAAACAACTTAAATTCGTGGATATTAGCGGTATGAGAATATCGGAGACAAATGAAGAGCGCCTTGCGCTTACCCAGTACAACAGCAGTGCGCTCTATCGGTGCTAGTTCTATACATCCCTATTGTATATGTGGTCTTTCGTCCAGTACCAGATCAATGTTCTTTCTGTCAATCATGCCCTGCTAGCTCCCCACACCTACCCCCACCATTCTAATCTTCGTTTTGTCCAATCCAATGGTTTTTGACAATGGTTACAGCCCAACGCGTCCAGATGAATGGTTTTGACAATGGTTACAGCCTAACCCATCCAGTGAAACTGTGAGTGCCCCGCTAGCTTCCCGCGGCCATAGGTTGCACCTACACCCGTCTAATCTTCGTTTTGTCCAATCCAATGGTTTTTGACAATAGTTACAGCCCAACGCGTCGAGATGAATGGTTTTGACAATGGTTACAGCCTAACCCATCCAGTGAAACTGTGAGTGCCCCGCTAGCTTCCCGCGGCCATAGAATGCACCTACACCCGACCATTCTGACCTTCGTTTTGTCCAATCCAATGGTTTTTGACAATGGTTACAGCCCAACGTCTCCAGATGAATGGTTTTGACAATGGTTACAGCCTAACGCGTCCAGTGAAACTGTGAGCGCCCCGCTAGCATCCCGCGGCCACAGGCTGCACCTACACTCGACAATTCTAACCTTCGTTTTGTCCAATCCAATGGTTACAGCCTAACACGTCCAGTGAAACTGTGAAAATCAGGGTCCTGTCTCATGCACTAGTAATATGATAATTACGGTACGGGTCTTTTATTTTGCTGTTTAATACGAGTTAGCCAACATAACTGCAGGTTGGCCACCATAAATTATATACCAAGGAGCATGTAATAAGAGAGACGACACTCAATGCTAATTTTCTGAACGCTTATATTGGCTAGAATTTCGTAGAATTTCAGGTCCACGTGGCAATGTTTGGGCTACAATGGCTACCAATCTCGCATATAAAGTAACTACGATTGACTGTGATCATTACGAACGCACATTACTACGTTCGGAACCGATTTTTAGTGTCTGATATTGAATCAAAAGCATTCGTTATTGCACCTCAGGAGGCGATATCGTTCCAAAAATGAAATACCAATGATGAGTTTTGATGTGACATGTTGGTATGACTTCCAAATCTACGAGAATTATTTTTCCATTGATTTGCCTATTTGAAAGCCTACCGGTGCTTTTAATACAATATAAATGTTCTTAATAATGACTAAAAGCTGTTAAAAATGATATAATCGCGAGTAATTAGAGTTTGCTTCATTATACCATCATAACCTCAAAACATTCGTAACCCCTTCTCGCCCCCAACCATGCTGCACTTTATTCACCAGTAATGTAGCTGCAATGAAATGCTATGTTCATATATTTCATTCTCCCATAAATTCTACCCCCACCCTCCTCCACTGAATGAGGTCAATATAACCTCAATATTCTATACAGTAATGTGGATTCAGGATGAGGAGTAGGTTTCGAGGAATGATAATTACTTTGTGAACGACAGATTTCATTTATTTGAATACCGCTTTCTGCATGTTTACATTTTGTCTTTTACATTTGATTGTGCAGCTGAAAACAACCTTCAGAGATGTGAATACCAATGGTTAAGCTCGTTGAGAACACAGAAACACACGAGATCTTGAACGTGATCAGTACGCTACTTGGATGGTTGATGGCACGCTGTTTTAAGCCACCCGACCGCAACTCCAGCCTCGAAAACCCTCTTTGGAAAACTGGACCAGCCCCGGGTGGAAGATAAACTGCAAATGTCCAAAGCACAAGTCGAAGCAAAAATTAAATTTCAATGTAGGCCTACACAGATAAATGCAATGCATGTAGTAGTATTATTGCAAATCAACACCACATATATGCAAATGGTCGGTAATCCGCCTTTCAATATAGCAGAGGCAGAGTGGGGGAATGTTTGTTTGCAGTAGGACTGTGAAGAGGAGAGGCACACGTGAGTTGCTCTTCTGCCCAGTCCTAGTGTAGGCTGGGCGCCTGATACTTGTTTCATTTATTACCCCTTATCTTCATGAAGCTAGAGAAGGTCTCAAATGACGAATGTGATAAAGCTGAAACAGATTTGTGAACAGAAAAGTTTGGCCAGGGGTCTCTTATAGTTCAGAAGTTTTCAACACTGTAGCACGACCACTTTTAACACAAGTTGTTTTGTTGTTGCTTTTATCATTCGAGGGGCTTGGACATGGTGGTCATTGAGACCCATGTACTTAGGTGTGTGTATTTTTTTACGATAACATGTTGTAATATGGTGACTGTAAATAATATATTTATTACAGCCAATGGCCAAAGCAAACAAAATAAGAAATATAACTACATAACTAGTCACAACAAATTTCCTTCAAGGACTTATTCCTCTTCATGCAAGTAGCAAGGTGATAACGCTCACATGTTTTCTCACAGAGAGAACAAACACAGTTTATATCAGGTGTGTGAAACTTTAATGTGCGGCAAACTCTGTGGTGAAAACCATGTACCGCATATCGGATAACAAGAAGACGCAATTCGTAATTGGCAACTGACCACTCTCTGTTTATCATAGCGTCAGTAGAGTAAAAATCGCTCCAAATCTCTGCTTTCTTCTGTTGATGCTCTCGCAATAGTTCTTGATATGGTGACTGTATTAGTGTGTCTTTGTACTTTAGGTGAGGATTGGGAGGCAGCCGTGGCCATAAATAAGGAACCATCGTGGCATTTGCCTGCAGTAGACGTGGTAAACCACTTCCAAGATCGCCTAGTTGGGAATGAATCCACCTCGCCTCAGGATTGCCACATGAGGCTTAGCATACCCCGTTTCAGACCTCAGATCAGAATTACTTTTATGGGCAGGGCCAGGAAACGAACCCAGACCTCTGGGGAAAGAACCGAGAATGCTAGCCACTACACGAGGTGGTCAAACAAGAATTGTGTCCAGGCATGTATCTAGGCCTAATGGGTAAGACTAGGGAGTTGTGTGTCTACAAGGTATAGGGGAGCTGAAAACATGGTAGCCTTACTTCCTGGAACTACAAACTGTCATTCACTCATTGAGAACAGTTTCCAGCTAGACTGTAAAGAACCCATTACAGATTTGGGTGCTATTCAGCACCTAGAACAAATACTAGGTACTGAACTCCATTGTCATGCACAGGAATACAATGCTAACTTTCTTACATATTTCGAGTGATCAAGCTAAGAGAACTTTAACCCTCAGTGTAAGAAAAATGTCCCTACGATGCCAGAACAACCCTTGTTCTCTCAGCTATAAAATGCATGTTAGCAGGCTCCACCATCAAATAGGGAGGTACAATTTGACAAGCTGCATACATAAAATGATGACTACTAACACAGTAAGACTGAAACCTACCATGAAGCAGCACTCAAAAGGAGCTACGGGCTAACGTGCACTACTGAATGAAGCCCTACTGTACTCCTAGGCTTTTACATCCAACAATGTAGTAGGCCTACGCCTTGCAGGCTCTAGGCTAAGCATAATAAGAGGACCAGAGGGAAGATAACAAAGTAGCCAATAAAGCCTACTATTATTTTGCTGGAGGGTATCTGTATTAATATCTTCTAGCAAGTACACAAACAAACAATATTAACATATATTTCTAGAGCCAACAAACATTCTTTGTCGACTTCATCGCCCATGCCTAGGATTGTATCAATCCTTGCCTTATTCCCTGGTGGATAGGACACCAGAAGTCACAGCCATGCGGAGTGTATGTCAACATAGGACCAGGGTCCAAACCTGGGTGCTTCCATCACAAGTCACTTTGTATCTTTAATACTGTACTTGTAGTATTTTATTAAGACAGCTGCATGCATGCAAGTAATAGCATAGATAGGAAAATTATGGACATGGATAGGCCCTACCGCATATCAAACTACTTAAGTAGCTTACCGTTAACTAAACTAAAGCTGATCCTGCACAAAGACTTGACAAAAGTCTTCAGCAAGATGAAAACAATTGTTTGGTACATTTGGCAGGAATAAATTACATATTGTCCAATATGTACAAGACTATCATACCTATATTCGGATTTTTACGGAACGCGAAAAACAAACAAATAAAAGTAAATCCATAAATTCTGATTAGTCAGTATAATTATACCGACAGAAACTATGACAAAGGTTTACATCTTAGCAATTAAAACCTACCCTACATATCAATTATGTTGTCCCACATTTAGAGCAAACGTAGCTGTCGCCATTTCTAATCACACCGCCAGTCACTTGTTATTCAATTTAGTATTGGATCCAACATAATACAGATTAAGTCACTAAAAATGGAGTATACTGCAACAGCTGTCGGCATGCGGGCCCAAACAGTAAACAAAACGCACATGGCGGTCTTTGTTTTGATTCGAATCGCCCATAACAGTGTCCCGCGCCTGTTATATACATAGATTTCAATACGAACTGAAACTGCTCATGTAAACGGGCAGCGTACTGAAAACAGGATCGTATTCAAATCGATTTGAGTTCGCCATGTAAACGTAGTAATTGTATCGTAACAAAATTTTTGCATATGCCCACTTACAGTAAATCAAATACAGTACGGTACCTCGGCTTAATATAATATGCTGTATACACAAGGAATGAGGCAAAAATTAAGGTTTGATAGAACGAATCGGCAAAATGTATTCATAAAGAAAACTTACAGGCTGTTCCGTATAAATCTCGCCTCTGAAACTCTAGCTAGTTGGTTATTGAGGTTTCAATGGTCGAAACTACGAAATCATCTGCCCCTCAAACTCTCCTGCATCCGTCTGAAAAGAAAGGAAATATTGTAACACGCACCCTAATGAATGAAATAAGCGTTCAGTACATGTTGGAAAGCATAGCATACTTTTACTTTTGCTTGTAATAAATAACCACCAGTCTTCAATGGCGGCCAGCCGTAGCATTTCAAATCTTTCTACTGCAACGGTCACGTGATGTTTGTCAGGCACAAGCAGCGGAAAGGAACAGTAAAATACACATGGAATGGGAGCTGTTCGCAGCTAAGGTAATCAGCTGCGAACAGCTCCCATTCCGTGGCACCAGCAAAGCCTTTAAAATAGGGGTGCCCATGGAAGAAAGGGACTCCGTTATGCAAACAAGTCTCTGGCCGGATAGGGTAATATATCGTACCTTTCGATTTCGAAGGCAATAACACCAACGGAAGCCCCAAACTGAAAAACGCCGAAAGAAATCTGGAAATACTTTTGTGGAATGTAGAGGGTCTGAGAGGCAAAATCTACACAGCGCCTGAAGATATCTGGATAAAGAGCGACATAATGGTGGCCACTGAAACCTTCCTGACAGAACCTCTGAACTTCACGAGCCACTACGCAATTCACTCTCTCGCCAAGTCAAACCCAAGAGGCAGACCAGAGGGAGGAGTCTCCATAATTTTCAAACCTTCCATAGGGAAAATTGAAGGCTCGATAAAAGAAGAGAACCTAGTAATAATGAAAACCCCAAACCTAACAATAATAGGTATATACATCACATACGGATCTTCCCTAGAAGACACAATAGAAATAATAGCAGGGGCGATTGCCCGAACAAAGACAGACAAAAACGTCATCCTGGCAGGAGATTTTAACTGCAGAATAGACAAGCCCAACAACAAAACAAGAGCTATGTTGGATATGTTACAAGAAGAAGGCTACTCTCTTATAAACAAAGCAAATGAAATAACGTACATAGCCCACAATGGCACAAGTACCATCGACCTAGTTTTTTACAGAGGAAGCAACATCTCCATCCAAAACCAACAGGGACTCTGGAAGTCATCCTGCACCCCACTGACAAAACATATACCTATCAGGACCAATATTATAGTCGGAAATACTAAAGAGGAAATACCGAACCTACTAACCCACAAGAGCTCCAGAAAGATTGACGCAAATGCCCTAAGCAACAACGCACAAGCAATGGAGGCAACAAAACAATGCCTTAACGAAAACAATCTCAACCAAGCCCTGACAACAATTCAGGAGGCCATACGAGCATCAACAATCCCAATCAACCAAAGAAGAGCTAAACCATGGTTTGATACGGAATGCTACACACTTAGAAATGAAGTCCTCCTAAAACTACACATGGCCAAACTACACAACACAAAAGGTCTTCTAGAAGAATATGCAGCACAAAGAAAGGAATATAAAACTCTCCTGAAAAAGAAAAAGGCTCAATACATAGAAAAACAAGCCTTAATGGAGGCAGAAGAAGCACTAAAAGACCCCTTCATAGCCATCAGAAAAAAGACTACGAGGAAATCTGGCCAAATTCATATGGATATATGGGAAAATCACTTCTCACAAGTACTGAACATAACTCAGTCACAAGCGGCGTATAACGCAACATATCACACAAGCGTAGAATTGGACACACCCATCACATCGGAAGAAGTAATTGCGACAATCAGCAAGACAAAAAACAAGAAAGCGACAGGCCCAGACGGCATCTCCAATGAGATCCTGAAAGACTCGGCTGAAATTCTAAGTGAACTATGGTCAGATCTGTTTAACAGATGCCTAGCCACAGGGGAAATACCCGACGAATGGAGAAAATCCATAATTAAGGTTCTACACAAGGGCAAAGGAGAAGACAACGACCCAAACTCATACCGAGGAATCGCTCTAGAGAACAATATATTCAAAGTATTTTCAAACATTCTGCTCAAAAGGCTCACCCCGACAGTCGATCAACTGATTCCCGATCAACAATTCGGGTTCAGGAAAGGAAGGTCCACCCTTCAAGCTGTCAACAATCTACTGAATGACATAGAACAAGCGCTTAGATACCCTAAAGGAATTTTTCATGCCATATTTGTCGACTTCTCGAAGGCCTTCGACCTACTAAACAGATCGAAGCTCATTATAAAACTGGAGCAAATGATGGATGAAAAATCCGAAATCACGTATATGATAAAAAACATCCTGGCTTTCAACAAAGTAGAGATACATGATGGGATATCAACCTCAAGAGAGATCACCCAAACCAACGGAGTACTACAAGGCGACCCACTGAGTCCCACTCTGTTCAACGTCGCGACAGCGGATGTTATACGGACTATTGAAAACACAAAATCAGTATCTCTTTACCTGTACGCAGATGACATGGTTCTGGGGTCTACAAACAGACAGGAGCTACAGGAAGTGCTCAACAACTTGCAAGACTGGGCGGAGGAAAACGAGCTCAGTATAAATGAAAAGAAGACAGTGCATATGGCCTTCCGAAAAGGAGGAAAACTAGCCGCCGAAAACAAAATGATCCTGGGAGAGACTGAACTTGAGACAGTCAATTCCTACAAATACCTCGGCCTCACCCTACAAACAACGTGCCAATCCTTTAGACTACATATAAAGGAACGAGCAGCAGCAGCCATTAGAGGAATGTACGATTTGAACAATATTACCAAACTATCTCTACAAACAGCAATGATTCTCTTCCACGCGAAAATAACCCCCGTCATTACATACGGTCTAGAACTGATATGGGAAAGGCTATCCATGGCAGACCTAATCACAATTGAAAAAGTAAAGGCTTCTTTCCTGAAAAGGGTGCTAGGAATTGCAAGAACGTCCCAGTCCAGGCTGGCATATGTCCTAACAAAAGAAACATACTACATTGAAGATCTCAGATTAAGACTACAACTGCCATCTACTAAGCATATGAAGAAACTCCTCGAGATAAGACATCAGAAGCAGAACGAAATCCCGCTTGAATTCTACGCAACAGAAGCAATGGTGGACAGAAGATGGACAAACGAGAACCAGGAGATGAGACATGTGGTAACAAGACTCGCCATCCACGGTTTCCACCACAAGATCTGTAAAAATGTAAAATACCATGAACCGAATGAAGAATGCATATGTTCTCTGTGCAATAACACCTGCAACAAATACCACATCACATCATGCAGCAAACGGACAAAGAGCATAGTTGAATACAGTAAAGATTAATCTAGCTGTAATAATTATTTGTAAGCACACCTTATAACTGTCCATTATGGCCACTTGGCTGCAATAAATATTTATTATTAAAATACACATGGAACGGGTATATTAGGTGGCCAATCACATTTCAAGACAATGAGTTTCTTCTGACCAATCAGGTGAAGTATCATTTCAGGCTACAGACGTATGTGATAGAAAAACACCCACTGTATGGCGCAGGGGGTGGACAGATTATAGGGAGCGCGTGGGTTTCGATAAAGCTCCGCTATAGATGTTCTGCCAACCAATGAAGAATTAATTTCAGTACTATGTTTCCGTAGTTGGCACTCACCCAACACTCACACCAAACTGACTGGCGGAAGCGGGAATAGTCTTTTTTGATTGATTTTCCTCGTGGTGGTGTTGGTTGTTTTGATTTGTTCGGTATTTTGATTATTTATTTGAATTGAATTGAGAGTCAATCATGCCACTGCAAGGGAGGAAAAATTGCCAAGCACCGGGATGTAAGAATTATAATGATAGTAAGAACAATACGGCATTTTTCATCTTCCTGGTGTTGACCATGTGTAAAACTAGTGGACAATATGGACTACTCCCGAATAAAAATATAGAGAGAATAAATGTGTGCATTTCATCTCTTGTTTGTTTTCTTACCCATTCTCCTTTGCATTGCAATAAAATCTGTGGTTTAGGGCTACGGAAGGGGTGGGTGGCAGCCGGCATGCTAGGCAAAAGTGAGGTTATGGCAATATAGTGTGTGCATTTGGACAGTTTTCTTTATGTTCATCGAATATCTCAACAATTCTGTAGAGTAGGAGAGCAATGTCTAATTAGCCTAAAGGTGAATTAAGCTCTAGAACGGTATAATTCTGTCCTTCGTGACAAATCTATTGTCAACATTGATATATTTCAAAGAGTACTATTTTCCTATCTAGAGGTACATTTCTACGCCTAGCGAAAGGCGCAGTTATGTTTGTGTTATTTTCGTCATTAATCGCAGAACATACTGTTCAATTACGTGTAATAAAGGCTACATTCATATGGCTTTTTACTTTTTATGTTGCCAGACTTGGTATAGCGGTACATAGCCTCAGGCGGTGCTCCCTCTCTCGGAAATTCTATAACCAAAAGTGACGGATCTCTTATACTTACATGATTCTTGGTATGGCGTACAGTTTTCGGCCGAATCGTTCACGTCATATCCTAGTACAATATATTAATTGTATAGCTCGTAGGGTATGGGTCATTGGCATATTATTTTGGTTATTGGTCGTAGGAATCTCAGAACGTGACATGTAGTTAAGTGCTTTGTGAAGGGTTGAGGAAACTTGTGTCTAAATAAAATGTGTGTGTGTAATTATAAAACACACTACGGCCGCCAAAGCCAAGTTTACTAAATTGCCTATTCGGGGATCAATCGTTTAATAGTATCACCCTCCACTATGTCTGAATCGGAGGGTAGCAATTTTTCCGACAATGGAAGTGATAATAGTAATCAAGGCAGCGATAGTGAAGCAGAGGTGAGCATTTCTTGTTTTTTTTTATTAATTTGGTGGCCGCATTGATATGATTTTCTCCAAGGGTTTTTTCATGAAATTTTGAGATTTGTGTGTTGGGGAAGTCTACAGCTGGTGGGTTAGAAAAGCTAAGGTACAGTTACGTAAATCACAATTGTTTCACATGGTGTAACCACCGAAAGATAACCGACCATCGTAATTTTTCGTTAACGAAGCGCATGGCATGTGCTCTCTATTTGTTGTGGAGTTGGTACAGCCTTCTTCCATATAGTGCACACTGATGTTCAAGCGACGATATCCGATAAAATAGTACCATCCGAGCCCGCTATTCCTTTTGTTGTTGTAAATTAAGGGTGGGGGTTCAAATCCACGTCTACAGAGTCTGCAGATAGCGTAGCCCCAAGCGAGCATAGCGACTGCTGTCCAAAATATATTTTATATTGGAGATACCGTTAAATCTTATAACCATTATACTGTACCAACAGTTATGCCCAGATTCACCCCAGTGAACCAACAATTGACTTCAAATTGATTAATCTCCACCCCTTCGAAAGGGCACAGATAAATCTCAAGTGATATCTTCCCAAACTGTGCTCTGATAACCCTTTTGAACTATGTGCCATACAAAAATAAAAGTTTTAGCTCCCTTCTCCTTTCCCTTGACCCTGCCATCTACCCATATCTAAATAAGATTTTAGAAATTAATTAAAACAGATGTTGATAAGTGTTTTAAGGGACCCGGCATCTAGGCCATTGGGCCCTGAAATAGATCTCCTAGCTAAGTCCAATCACCTGAAGAATTTATCCTCAATGGCTCTGTATATTATGTATGTACAGTTACCAGCAGTTGGCTCTGCACTTCCCCATCCCACTCCGGTATACCACTGCAGCCTAAAACATTTGCCATGCCCTGCGTGTGTCTGTGTGATTGTGGGAACCTACTGTTATGTGCATCAATGTTCTCAGTTAGGGAAGTATTCGGCCCGCTCCCCACACCCCTCTCCTACCGTTGAGCACTTGAGGTCAACAGTTGCCCTGAAACAACAATCTGAACCAATCGCTATGTGAACCCCAGATTACATAGCATGATGGTTGATGTGTAGGAGTTGCAGGTGGGGGTATTGAAATAAATTTCCTTTTATTGCCTTAAATAAGTTATGTGATGCACATAAATGTAACTAAAATATTAAAAATTACCCTTGCCCCTCTCCCATTCCCTCGATATTATTTTCAAGTATTTAAAGAAAAAAATCTTGTGCATAGCAATGTATCATCTATACGTGTTGACCAATTGGAAAGCAATCCTTACATACTGTAGATTCTCACAAAGCAACTCTGAGAAAATGGCTTTTAATTTTCTGCAGTATTAATATCCCTCTAAAATATGTAGCCTACATGGGTTATTCAGATGGCATGCACATATTTAGTGGGCAGCATAGCATTCAGTATTTTTCTCACTGCCATACTTAGCAGGGCAGATGACCTCCTTTTCCTATGCCCTGAAACAACAATCGGGACCAATCACTATGTGAACCCCAGATTACATAGCATGATGGTTGATGTGTAGGTGTTGCAGAAGCCTAATGACTTGAACTGGATATAAATTGGTTCTTTTCAATTTCCGCTTACAGCATACATTCAGATAAAAAAAAAAACATGTTTAAACCCAATTCCGTTTTTGAATTCTCACTTCTCATTGTTAAAAGAATAAATCTAATGAAAATTGGCTTGGCTTTTGAAGTTATAAGTGTTTTTATAAAACCAAACTCCGTGGCACTACAGACCATGAAGGGCCTAGGCCTACCAAGCAAACGCTGCCCAGCCATTTGGCCTGCAGATTATGGGGTGATGCATGGTCAGTGAATTGGGTACCCTCAGCTGTTAATCTTGGTCTCCATAACCAAGAAGTGTTTTTATGTCCATTTTTATTTTGCCTTCTACATTATGTATAGAAAGCATAAAAGTATACCACTAAATACTTTACCGTACAGTAACTCAGAAGTAGAAGACATATTATATACTCTGAACCACTTGACCATCGATCATGCTGATGGTGTGAGACAGCTTTTGTAGACATACCCATTACAGCAGTATATGCAAAATCATTGCTGGAGATGAATGATCATTGAGGAAACATTCATTCAGATCAGTATGTCGGTGATGTCCTGCAAAAGAATTTGAAAGAACTTAACTTAAAAAATGTATGCTAGATCTTTCAGTTTATTGCACTTCTGTGTTACTTCAACGGGGAAGAACCTGTGAGCTATCTATTCTTCATGCAGAGCGTATGTCAGCTTGCAACTGTGTTATTCTTAATTTGTCGCCCCATGCCACTCACTGTGGAAGCCGGTGATTTCCTTGTCCATAGCCATATTGCACGACGTGCTAGACCTCCCCCTCCCCCAGCTACCTGGAACCAGTGTCACTCACGCAGTTCATTTCTGGCACTGTGAAGTGTAAGGCGGTTGTACGATGCTTAAAGTAAAAACAACTACAAGCTATCGTCTGTTGCAGAATTTAAAGATAATTTTACTTCTGATGGGGGCGTTCGGTTCTGCCAACCATGTGGGAAAGCAATCAAAGCTGAACAGCGATCTCAAGTTACACAACACCTCAAGGGCAAGAAATATTTTGCCTCAGTTTCACGCCTTCAGAATGAGTGTTTCGCGATAATCATCGGTCATTTGTGATGGACAACCTGAAGATGTATCTCGTGTATTGTAATTCTTCAGTAGTCAGTGAAGCATAGCATAAATTGCATTCGTGAGTACTGCATGTTGTTCATATTCACAGTAATAAACTAAATTATTATTAAATATTTTTGCTTTTTTGTCGCATATTTCAGGTATTTTTAATACATAAAGAATAAATATTTTCCCGATTTTTAGCACCTAAAAATCCGAGCCCTAGTAATCCTCAGGAATATAATAAAATAGTATTGGATGCTTACTAGTAAGTTATACATCTACCATTCATATAAATAATTCAGAACCACAATAATGAAACTTTTAATTTTAGAATTTCATTAAAGCGAAATTAAAGTGAAAGGGCAATATCTATTTCGCGAAATAACACAAATTAGTAGTCTATCCTTCTCGTGGAATCGTTCAAAAATTAGTGCGAAACAATCATGGCTCTTGAATACCAGTTTATCTGGTCATTTGGAGTCTCATTTATACAGAGTCCCACGAGTTTTACCTCTGTTGATTCCGGGGCCAAATAGTGAATTGTGTAGTACAACTCAAGAATACATGCAAGATGCCCACTCTTATTCCATAATAACTGGTATGTCTCCACTGTCAGGTCTGTTGCCCATGGTTCACCAACTAGGATATGACAGTTTCCCTCAATATGAACTATGGTATAGGACTTTGACTGGAGGGAAGCTTGGACCACTGGTGATGCGTTCATCAAGAAGGGAACAATCGCGGATTACCAAGTATTTTCTCCCAATTGCTGTCAAAGGGCCTGTATGACATCTCCAAGATGGCTCCCTAACATTAATTCTGATTTTGATCTGTAGCTTTCGGGTGGTTCCATCAAAATATTGTGATAGGCCTTAGATTTGAAATGTAAAAGGGGGAATAGAAAAGTTTGAGTGTTTTAATGTTTCTTACCATTTCAGAAGTATAACTTGTATCTTTCTATTTTGTTACAAACATCGACTGTGTGCTTATTAAAGTAGAAAGTGTGAAATAATTTACAACTCTACCATTTAAATGTTCTGTAAAAAAACTATGATTTATATTTATGAGAAAGATGTAGTCAAAAGAGTAAATTTTGAGCTCAGAGCTCTTCATCACCTTATAGATCCTTCAGAAATGTGAAGTGAATGGCAGTGGCAACTACAAACAGTAGATGTTTCAGAAATGAGAAGGTAGTTGCAAGAGCAACTAAGTTATATAGATTCTTCAAAAATGTGAAAATAGTGGCAGTGGCAGTTACTGTATATTCACTATGTGATCAGAAATACACAGATGCTCTCATGAAATTGAAGGTGAAGTTTGGGTCGGCCACCTGCTAGCCGTGGCCATCAATATGGTGTTGGCCTTCACCTTCCACCCTGGCTGGCTGATTTCAGTTAGGAGGCAATAGGTTTCCTGGGGATTGAAAGTTCATTCTTTGTGGAGCACCAAATGAAGAAGAAAGAGGAATGTGAGTCATCATGGTCTGGCACAAACTCAGAATTGCAAAACATCCCAGAGTTGTTCTATGGAATTTAAATCAGGCCTTTGCACAGCTTGGTCCATTGGTGGGATTGTCGGCAAACCACTTCCCCACAGTGCCAGCTGTATGGACAGGTTTTAAAATACCCAGTGGTGGTCATCCCCAAACTGTTGAAACCCTTACCCTTCAGAAACTTCTTCGGTGGACCAAATGCGTGACACTCACAAGGCGAGAGGTTTGGGTTGTAAGAGTGGTGTCGCCACAGCCAGAGGGTATAGGGAATTTGTTTAGCATTGGAGTAGGTGCCTGAACAGTAGACTCCCACAAACTGTCACCTGTATGCTATCATGATATAGTAGGCCTATACGTATTATCCAATACATATTGTGTTTGATTTCAAACCCCAGTCTTGTATGTTTCATTTGAAAAACCCTTCTAGATTCATCAGAAAAATAAGTTATAAAATGATTGCATAGATGCTTCAGAAATGTGAAGAGAGTGGCTGGACAATTGGATGGATGCTTCAGAAATTAATGTGAAGAGAGTGGCTGGACAATTGGATGGATGCTTCAGAAATGTGAGGAAAGTGGCAGGACAATTGCATAGATGCTTCAGAAATGTGAAGTGAGTAGCAGGACAATTACATAAGTGCTTCAGAAATGTGAAGAGAGTTGTAAGGCAATTACATAGATGCTTCAGAAATGTGAAGAGAGTGGCAGGACAATTACATAGGTGCTTCAGAAATGTGAAGAGAGTGGCGGGGCAATTGCATAGATGCTTAAGAAATATGAAGAGGGTTGTACGACAATTGCATAGATGCTTCAGAAATATGAAGAGAGTGGCAGGGCAATTACATAAATGTTTCTGGAAAGTGAAGAGAGTGGCAGGGCAATTACATAAATGTTTCAGGAAAGTGAAGAGAGTGGCAGGGCAATTACATAAATGTTTCTGGAATGTGAAGAGAGTGGTAGGGCAATTACATAGATGCTTCAGAAATATGAAGAGAGTGGCAGGGCAATTACATAGATGCTTCAGAAATATGAAGAGAGTGGCAGGGCAATTACATAAATGTTTCAGGAAAGTGAAGAGAGTGGCAGGACAATTACATAAATGTTTCAGGAATGTGAAGAGAGTGGTAGGGCAATTACATAGATGCTTCAGAAATATGTGAGGGCAATGGCAGTATTGCACAGATATTCTAGGTCAGTGATGCTCCCAAGGAGGCATCTGACTTGGCGCATGCTACCAGAGTGGGGGCAAGGCAGGGTGTGTTGCACTATGATTATATAATAGAGTTTTGCCATGCTCCCAACATAAGGTTGAGCTACAATGTACTCTTATGGGCAGGCTTCCTATGTTTCGAAAATGTGTAAAACCAGCCATAAACCATTTGACTTCTAAGTTCAGATTACACTTCTCAAAGAAAAATGTTTCTATTTTGAATTACTGTACTTATATCAGTGTGAAGCCATTAAAATATGAAGTCCGTGAAAATGTTTATTTTTATTTTGTAGAAAGGGTCCACCTTTAATATGCGTACTGTATATACATGCATACACACACAAATACATGCATACATGTAAACAAGTGTGTATTTCTGCTGAATTAGTTAGAGTGAACGTTAAATTGGCAGTGTAATACGAGAAGTATTTATTTGAATATACAAGCTCCGCAGAGTAATTAATGCTGTAGATTCCCCCACTGCAATCCATCCTAAGTGTGCTCCCATTCACCTGCTTCCCACTACAATGTGCCAATCCAGGCATCAAACCTGCTTCCATGATCACGACTATTCCAGATAATGCTACCTACAAAATTATGTACCGCACTTCATTCCTCCCTATTTATGAAAAATTGCTTCATCAACCTCATTATTTCAGGGACAGCTACTTAATGAAGCTTAAAAGGATAGACTTGACTCAGTATTTATTCACTTCACTTTGAATGGAAACACCACACTGCTTCGAAACTGAGGTTTCATAGTGAAATTCTTAACTGTTTGAATAAATTATAAGTTAAGTACATTCCTGGGTTTAAATTTAAGGCACATCATCCGCCACAAAATACTGGTCAGATAGGACGATGATGTTTTTATTTTTGTTGCGGTTCTCCTTGCCCTAAAATTAAACCTACTTTAAAGAAGATCATTACACAATTTTTCAATTTAAGGGATTATTAACCCTTGTGTACTCTCTTTTGTTAACAAAGCTTATTTTGTTTGTTCTCTGAATATTGTAAATGTATTTCCTTAGTGTGTATAAAGTTCCACTATTTTGTTTCCATTCTTTCTTTAGGTATAACGTATGATTTACTTGTGGACAACTCCTAAAATGTTGAATAACCCCAGACTCATGAGCTGCAATGTAATAGATTTTTCCTTGTCACTATGTTGTTTCTTTCTTTCAGGATGCCAGGTCGGTTCAGTCAGAAGCTAGATCAGACGCTAGATCAGATGCAAGGTCTGATGCAGGCGGAAACAGTGATGATGAAGAGAGGAATAACAGCGAGTCTGACACGGGCAATCAGTCTGACACGGGCAATCAGTCTGACACGGGCAATCAGTCTGACACGGGCAATCAGTCAGATGCAGACAATCCCTCAGATGCAGACAACCAGTCCGATGCAGATAACCGGTCTGATGCTGGAAATCAGTCGGATGAAGAACAAAACAACTCTGATGATGACGCAAGATCAGAGAAGAGTAATGCTAGTAGACATTCCGGTGCGTTTCTGTCTCTTTGTTCATGTCCTTTTATTAGCAGTTTGCTTATAGCGCAAAATTGTTTTCTAGGAAAGCTTTTGTTGTTGACTAAATCACTGGCTAAATTTTTTAGTTGAATACACAATTTTGCAGATGAAGCCGAGGAAGCACGGCCAGGAGACGATGAGGAGGTGGAGGATGAGCAGGAGCCTGAGGGTGAAGATCTCAACACCGAAGACGTAAGAATAAACTCAAATAATTGTGTTATATGTTTTGAAATCCCTGCTGTGTTCTTATTTTTATAAAAGGTAACTATGGTAATTTTTTCTTTCTTTGCAGGAATATGATGAAGAGGAAGAAGAAGATGAAGAAGAAGACAGGCCTCGCAAAAAGAAGAAGAAAGACCGCTTTGGTGGCTTCATCATAGATGAGGCTGAAGTCGATGATGAAGTTGAAGATGAAGATGAGTGGGAGGAAGGTGCCCAAGAGATTGGGATTGTAGGAAATGAATTTGATGAGCATGGCCCTACTGCCCGTGAAATTGAAGGACGGAGAAGGGGCACCAATCTTTGGGAGTAAGTCTGCCTCAATTACTGTTTAGTAGAAGCTGATCAAGTTGTGTTGTTTTTGGATTTAATTAATATTTTGATGATTGGTGTAATATACTCTTTGTCAGTTCACAGAAGGAGGATGAAATTGAGGAGTATCTGCGCAAGAAATATGCTGATGAGTCAGTAGCAGCTAGGCACTTTGGTGAAGGAGGGGAAGAAATGTCAGATGAGATCACCCAGCAGACTCTCTTACCCGGCGTGAAGTAAGTAGATTTACATTTTGTTTGTCTTATAATACTCTAATTAAGTGAGTGTTTCATGAGCTAGGAGAAGGAAACACTTGGAGAAGACTAGAAATGCAAACAGGGCACCTTCTCGAAAGTAAGTAATGTTTTCACTGCCCTGTCTGGGAACATTAATATTGTTTAGAGGTGGTTTTTTTTTCACCACTTCTGGTTTCACAAAATTTGCTGTAAATTTAACTGCGAATCAAATCGGTTGCCTTAATAGATTTCTAAGTTCGTCAGAAATATTGGGAATTTTTTGCACTGTTTATGCAGGTCCTATAAGGCTATAGGCTACTACTGATTCAATGGGGTACACACATCTATTTTGTAGGAGAAAGTCCATTCTCTGCATGTGCTATTAGCAGATGTTTCAGTTCACTGGATTTCCATGTAGATGAACAAAAGTTCCAGTCTATAGAACCCTAACAGTTGTAAGGTCTCATCAATGATGTTCAATAAATAAGGTAATAAGACAGGAAGACCTCTCAGGTGTAAACCTGCAGTCACTGTTATATTCTCTGTACAGATTATTCTGGTCTGAGGGCTGGAATGGATTTTACTCAGCCTCGTAAGGTTGGTTGGATTCCTACCCCTGCCATTCTAGAAGTGGTTTCCTGTGGTTTTCCACTCCAGGTGGGAAATGGTTATCTCTAGTAATAATACATTCATGTTTACAGTCTAACCATCAGTAAGAGGATCAAAATTAAAGTATGGTTAGAATGAATAGAACGATCTAGTGAGATCACTCACCCTGCAAAGCGATGCTTGGGAGACACCACCCAGCAGCATTGTCGCCTAAGACCAAATGCTTGAATGATGTTAAATAGGAGCGAGACAAATCTGTTGTGGTTTTTGTTTAATTATTTTTATTGGCGTTACCTTGCTAAATATTTTCGATATAGTCGGCATATATTTATCCAACTAGTAATGATTAAAGTGTAATATTAATTGGTAGGGGTGTGCACAAAACTTTGAGCTGTAGCACAATCATGACCAAAATTGTTTCATAAATGGATCAATTTCTAGAAGAGCAAATAAAGATCACATAAAATGTAAAAAAATGAAATACTGTTTGACTTTTATTTTTTGGAAGAATGGTCAGAAATGAAGCATCTGCTGTAATTTGTGATGCAGATTACATCCTAGGATATGATTTTAAGACCTGGTTTATTACCTCATATATTTCTTACTTCCGAAAGTATTTCTCTAAACTCTCGAGATCCCTTGCAATAGACTTTGAAAACTAGCTCATAAAAATGCTGGTTTGAGGGGCCAAATCCTGGTGCAGTCAGTTGGCAGAAAGAGTCATGTCAGTAGGTTAACTGGCACATTAAAGATCCCTTTCAGGGCAGAATTCCGGAAGCCCAATGACTCTAAAGCCACAATAGTTGAACAGGATGTAAAGCCCATGACAGTAGTAGTAGTAAAATTGCTGGAAGGCGGAATAGCAGGGAATGATATTTACAGCATCGAGAAAAGGCTGTTTACACATACTGAAATATACTTTTCTGTGATGATGTGATGGTCGGCCCCGTGGTGTTCAGGGTAGCAAGCCTGCCTCTCACCTGGAGGCCCTGGGTTCGATTCCCGTCTCCGTTAGGAATTTTAGAAACTGACGTGATGGCTGGAACGTGGTGCACTCAGCCTCGTGAGGACAATTGAGTAACTGTCCGACAGTGAGGCTGCGCCCCGGTCACAAAAATAACAACAAGATTAACGGCCGAGGGGACCCAATGCGCGTCACCTCAATATCTGCAGGTCAAATGACTAGGCAGGCCTAGGCCCTTCATGGGCTGTATTGCCACCGGGAGGGGGGTGATGTGATGGCCATTTAATGAAAATTTGTCTTCATATACAAACAAATATAGAGAGAAGTGGTTGATCACTAACTAACATTTGCTGTGATTTTACTGCATTTTTATCATTCTTATTATTAAAATATCAATGTCTTCACTGATATTGCCAAACTACAAAGTTATGCAATTCCTTGGATCCGATCAACTAGGCTTGTGTAAGCAAATTAAATATTGCCATGAACAAAAAACATTTATCACCATCATATCTATGCAGTCGTAGGGAATGCTTACAGACTTGGACGAGACACTTTTGTACACCCTGCTCACCAGAGACCCATTACATTGAAATATTTAAATTACTGATTTGCAAACATACTGTACCGGCTGTCTATGTAGGTATTGAAAGTACAGTAGGCCTGTTGGCATTCAAACTAGGGACAGTCTATTCAAATATCACAGATTTAGAAAGTGGGAGGCTGCAAAAATAATGCCCTTTGATCAAATTTCACTATTTTCTTATCGTATAGCATGTAGTTTGTATGGTTATAAATTTAATTACAGTATTTTCACTCCACCTGACATAATTAAAAGTCCCTTCATATATACGTAGTTGCTCCATACTCACTGTTAAAAAAGCATCTGTTTCATTGTATTAATTATTTGTGAGAGGTGTAGAATGATACGTCTGAGAAGGAAGTGTTTTCACTTGGTCAGCTTATCCACACATCTATCAATTTGTACTGCGTCATGTCGCATTCCCTTGTTGATTTTCAATGTTCACATCACTTATCTTCTAAACTAGACTAAATGAAATATTCTTAAATTATATTTGTGTAGAAGGTGTAAAAACAATCGCATTTCAGTTGCTAAAATTATGTGTATGTCCGTGTAGTTTGGCCCTTTTAACACACAGCTGTATTAAGGTGACTAATTCAGACAATTTATTATACATATACAGTTTAAACATAAGCTGAACAGGTAGAATTTTCCTAAACTCCTAGCTGGTTAGCTAAAAGACATTAATTACATCTTGATTGTCGGTTGTGCAAGTGTTGTTCATTAATGCACCTAGTGACATCTATATGGCTAGCCCAACAACTACAATGAATGTTCAGGAGCTGGTATGGTAATAATATATCCATTTAGTGAATCCAGTTTTACTTCAGATAATTTGAATGTGGTCTTGTTTAGTTTTAAGGATTTAGATGATTATTGCAGATAAGTATTAGTATCTAATGTAGAGGCATGTTCTCAGATCATCTCCCTTTCCATGAGGCCTTAAACTTCCCAAAATACAACTTTTCATAAATTGTGTGCATTAGGAACAGGATATATACTTCTTCTTCTTCTTCTTCTTCTTCTTCTTCTACTGATTTTACGGCCTCATTTGACCACTTCAGTCCATCATTTCTTGGTCCTCTTCTTCAGTAAGTTTTCTTTCCGAGTTGCCCAGTAGCTTTTCATTCGCTCTGATCTTCTCAGGCGTTCCTCATCTGTGAATACCCTTTTTACTGTATGACGTTGACTATTTTTGCTTGAAATCTTATTTTTATATCGTTCAGTTCTTTTTAATATTTTTTTGTTTTGTTTTGCAAGTCATCCAAGGTTATTTCTAATTCTTTCATATCTTCTCTAATTTCCGTAATCCATCCTACTTGTTGTTTCATATTCCAAAGTTTCTCTACAATTTTTCTAGATAATCTGGTTTCCCGTCTCCTCATAATGTGACCAAAAAAATAAATCCTTTCCTTCCGAATAGTATCAGTGATGGAAGTGCCATTTCCATTTTAGGCTATTATTACGATGGGGTCGCCACTCCCAAAGGCATTTTATGAAGCTACTGCCAGCTATTATTCAGGCCGCCCCTAACATGGAGAACAGACACCCTTGCAGCCGCCCCTAACATGGGAAACAGACGCTGCCGATTGATGCTGTACTCATACTATTCCCTGAGTACTGGGTTGCCTCTTCCTCAATCTCCACCGTTCTGAAGTCCATCTTCTCCGCTGCAGATTCCGTTGAGGTCTTCGCACGTAACCCTGTGCACGGGGCCTATGTTATACCCCATAGGACTGGGTCCTCACCAGAACTTAGCCGGTACTGTAGTTCCATGGTATATTACAGTACCGTTGCCCACCCCCGCGACGTGGACGCGCCTGGCAAGAATTATCCATGTAGCCAATTAGGATTGACTCATGGACCGGGTTAAGGAGTTGTCTAAATCCAGCCTCCAAGAGGATGGAGGAAAATATAATACCAAGACAGATGCTGGAGGCCAAGTGCAAGGGTAAGAGAGCAAGAGGAAGACCTAGAACAAGGTGGATCGATTCAGTGAAGAACAGCTTGAGAAAAAGAAATCTGGACTGGGACAAGATCGTGGAAGAAGAATTGTGGAAGGAAAGAGGAAAGTGGAGAAGTGCCATAAATACCCCGACCCGGCAGGAGCTGGATAAGGGGAAATGATGATGATGATGATGATGATGATGATGATGATGAGTATCAGTGATGGGCTCCAGTTCTCTGTATACCACTTCATTTGGTACTATCCTCCATTGTCCATCTATCTGATATTTTTTATGTTCTAGCTATTCTTCTTTCTAGTTTTAAAATTTTGTCGATATACCGGTATACTATAATACATGGTGTCCACAGGCAGGAATAGTCAGGAAATGTCAGGAATTTTGTTTTTGGTCAGAAAATGGCAGGAAAAAGTGTGAAAAAATAGCGTGAGTCAGGAAGAAATGGCGAAAAGTATTAAAAAGTCATGAATTTTATATTAACCATATTAACTCCTTCTAGTTCAGGAACTGTGACATCTGTAGAATCTTGCTGTTATAAAGATGAAGTCACAAGTGCCAAGATAAAGTGAGCCCTTAATGTCGTCCAATATAAATTCTCTTAATTCTTGTGAAAATATTTCAGAAACCTTCAGGGAAATGTTTCCTGATAGTGCAATTGCAACAAAATTTCAATTGGGGATGACAAAATGTTCATATGTCATCAACTATGGATTAGCTCCATACTTGCATAATTTACTGCAAGATGATATTCTTTCATGTGATAATGTTATGTTTTGATGATTCTTTGAACAAAGTGGTTCAGCGAGGTTAACTTGACATCAACAGCAATAAAGTTAACACCAGATATTTCAACAGCATCTTTATGGGACATGCAACAGCTCAAGACATTTTAGAGGCTTTCAACCAGTCTGCTAGAAAGAGTATTTTACAGGTGTCTATGGATGGACCGAATGTAAATTTGAGTTTCATAAAAACGTTCAGTGACCAAATAATAGAAGGTAATGCAGATGGCAAACAACTCGTTAACCTTGGTGTTTGCGGCCTTCACGTTGTCAATGGAGCCCTACAAACAGGAATGCATTATGTAAAGTGGGACCTTCAATTATTTTTGAGAGACCTGTATTGTGTATTGAATGATTGCCCTGCACGCCGAGCAGAGTACTTTGATTTATGTATTAATGCATTATAATTTACTTTATTTTGTATTTTAAATGAATAAAGAGGTGAGCGTTGGGCAGCTATGGGGATGGTGGAGGTTCTTCCGATATGATGACTTCACGAGTGAGGAATTTTGTTGAAAAATGGTCAGGAAAGGTCAGGAAAATTGACATTGAAAATTCTGTGGACACCATGTAATAAGTCGAATTAGAGGAACCAATGCTGTCATTTTATACCATATGTAGGTGAGATGTGAGGAAAGAACCTATGCTGAGGGTGACCCCATTGTGGGTCGAAAACAGTTTCATTAAACAACAAAATAATATTAACAGGTGTCACCAATAATTTCATTACCTGAGTTGATACGTATACATACCGGTAGCACATAATCCATTACGGTTAATGTTTTTGCTTCATATTAGGAGCAGGACTCTGTATATTTCTTTCAGGGAGCCTGTATATTTCTTTCAGGGAGCCTCAATTTGCAATGTTGAAACTTATCTTTCCTTGTTTATTAGTTGTGTAACTCCAAAATGATTTGAAATGTTAAATGGTTTATTCAGTGTTTCTCTATTTTTGTGTCAGGGATCCCAACCTGTGGATGGTGAAATGCCGGATCGGTGAAGAGAAGAGTACAGCTCTTCTTTTGATGCGCAAGTTTATTGCGTTTCAGTATACAAATGATCCTATACAAATAAAGTCAGTTATTGCTCCAGAAGGTGTTAAAGGATATATTTACATAGAAGCTTACAAGCAACCTCACGTAAAGGCTGCAATTGCAAATGTGGGCAACCTGCGTATGGGTCAATGGACACAGCAGGTTTGTACACGAGATGATAGTTCTGTGATAAACTGTGTTGTTGCACATGGATTTTAGTTTCAACTGTGTAATGTGTCCTACAGATGGTTCCCATCAAGGAGATGACCGATGTGTTAAGAGTTGTGAAAGAGCAAACTGGACTGAAGTCAAAGCAGTGGGTTAGACTCAAGCGTGGTACGTATTGCTAATTTTATGAAGATGAACAGGCTTGTCACTCGCTTAGTTGCTTTGATTTTAATACCTATCAGCCTCCTGTTCAAACAATGAGCAGCAAAAGGTTCAAGGTCACAGATTTGTTTGCTTCTTGATCATACCCAGTAAGTATATGCGAGAGTTGTTTCTTTTTATTCTATCAGCAGTGTTTCCTAATCATCTGAATAAATTATTTCTGTGCAGGTTTTATGAACTAGTTCATAAACCAACATTAGTTCCACAGCAATGAATCATTGAATTACATTCTCTTGGGCCCTAACATGCATACTGAGGGAGGAACGTAGCGACAATGTCTTCAAAATTTCTAATCCACCCTAATGTGCACCAACATTAATCAGTTGCTGTCCTAATTCTTTCAAATGCTCTCCAAACAGTGTTGAAAGTTTGTAGAACCTGCTTTCTTTATTCCTATTTTTAAGACTCTTGTCAAGGGCTCATGCTTAACCCTTTCGCTTTCAAGCTTTCGGCTGATGGATGTGTCAAAACTGTGAGCCATATTTACCACACTATGCATACACTTCTTTTAAAATTACATGGAAGCCACACCAATAAAGATATCAACATGAAAGTTGGTGAACTTACAGAGTATACATCACTTATTATCACTGCATGTAAGTCATGCTCTAAACCAAAAGGGTTTAATGTTAAAAAAATAAGAAATGTGGAAACAAAGTAACAAGTTTCAGATTTTCAAAGTTTGGAAGTAATTCTAAGAAATGGTATTCAAAGCTCAAGTTTGTTATTCATGTCCGTAGGAAGTCTATATTATTGTTTACTAGCATGGTAAATATCAAGATTCTATGTGCATTAGATCCAAGTATAGATTAAAATTTTTAAAGTGATGTAACACTGAAAAATGTCAGCCATTTTTGCATAAAAGAATCATCTCTATCCACACTAACATCACTGTCTGGAGGTGATGGATTATCATCATCATCTACACTTGCCGATTCGGACAGAGAAACATAATCATCACTTGAATAATTGTCTAGATCTTCAGTGATATAGTCAGCCATGTCGAACGTGATAAATAACTAGGCCTAACCTAAATAAACTATATCCAACACTTCACTACCAGTATGCACCTAATTACCTAAGAAAACTATTTAAATCATGAACTAGTAAGTAAACTAAATATACAGTGGAATCTCGTTAGTACGTTTTTCAGGGGACTGAAAAATTTGGACGTCATATGCGGGAAAACGTACTACCGAAAAACGCCATACTGCATTTACAACGTATAAGAAAGAACGCAGCGTATATATGGACGCTAAATCGCCGCCCTTAGTAAGTGATTATATGCACTACTACAGTCACGACATAAACATAGGTTATCAGTAACACAGGGAATAAATAACATAAAAATGAATTAATGTACCTCTACACTACAGTATAATACAGGGTCTTTATATTTGATCAGCAAGGACATTCTCGCTCCGCCAGTGACGGCCCTGTTGGCGGCGACCGCGCACGCATATATAGGCCTACGGCAGAATACAGTGATTAAAATCTGTAGCCTACCATGCAGTTTTACTGGCCGTGATTTACAGTAGATGCTGAAAATGGTCCCCATCCGCTTCCAAACACATATACTGTAATACAGGGTCTTTATTTTTGATCAGCAAGGACATTCTCGCTCCGCCAGTGACGGCTCTGTTGCCAGCGACCGCGCACGCTTACGTAGGCCTACGGCGGAATACGAGTGCTTAAAATCAGTAGCCTACCATGCAGTGTTACTGGCCATGATTTACAGTAGATGCTGAAAATTTACCCATCCGCTTCCAAACACAATCTGCATATCCTTGTGAAGTTTCCGGTTAATTTAACTTCAGTAAGGAAATAAATACGTTTACGTCTATTTATATTGTTTACTGAACCTGTAAACCTGTAAAGAATAGAGCCTTTAGGAGGTGGTATCAAAATAGGACGGTAGAGACAAGGGAAGAGTACCAGGAAAGAAAGAAGGAGGCGAAGAGAGTGGTGGCTGAGGAGAGAAGGAAGTGGATGGAAGAGTGGACAAAGATGATGGAGGAGGATAGTGAAAGTACAAAAAAGGTCCTGTATGGGATGGTAAAAAATAAGAGGCGGAAGGATCCTACGGATTATGTTAGAATGGTGAACAAAAGGGGACAAGAGATAGAAAATAGGGAAGAACTGAAGAAAATGTGGAAAGAATATTTTGAAGAACTTCTGAACCCAAATGGAAAAGATGGTGAGGAGGAAGAAATCGGGGAAGAGGAAGATGAACTGCAAACAGAAAAGGACTTAACATGGAAAGAAGTGGAAGATGCAGTGAACAAGATGAAAGGTGGGAAGGCACCGGGTGTGGATGAGTTGAGTGTGGAGATGGTGAGAGCAGCAGGAGAGGTGGGGATACAGTGGCTGTACCGAGTGATGAGGACAGCATGGAAGGAAAGGAAGACCCCAGAGGACTGGAAAAAAGGAATCATTGTCCCGATCTTCAAGAAAGGTAGTAGAACAGATTGCAGAAACTATCGGGGAATAACACTGATGAGTCATTGTGCAAAGATCTTCGAGAAAGTTTTGGAAAAGAGAATTAGGACAAGGATAGAAGGAGGGATGAGGGAAGAACAACATGGCTTCAGAGCAGGAAGGTCCACAGTGGATTTGATTTTTGCTGTAAGGCAGTTACAAGAACAGCACTATGAGTATGGAACAGATCTACTGATGGCCTTCCTGGACATTGAGAAAGCATATGACAGTGTATGCAGAAACAAAGTATGGAAGTCCCTGGAGGATAGAGGAGTAGAGAAATGGACTATAAAGAGGATAAAGGAGATGTACAAGGGAAGCGTGAGCTGTGTGAAAGTGGGAGGAGAGAGATCTGACTGGTTGGAACAAAGAAACGGCCTGAAACAAGGAAGTGCACTGTCACCGTTACTTTTCATTGTGGTGATGGATGACATAATGACCAGAGTGGCACAAGTAATTGGGGACGGAAAGATGAAAGCAATGGTGTTTGCAGATGATTTGATGATTTGGGGAAACAAGGAGGAGGAGGTACAGGAACAGTTGGACGTGTGGGAAGGAATAATACAAGGATATGGGATGAAATTTAGCATAAATAAGAGTGAGATGGTGATCACAACAAGGAAGAAGGAAAGAACCACAACGGGAATAACAATTGGTGGGGAACAGCTGAAGAAAGTGGAGAGTTTCAAGTATCTGGGAAGCCTGATACAAGATAATGGAAGAAACGATAGAGAAATAAATGAGCGGGGGAGGCAGGCAGAAGCATTTCGGAGGAGTGTGAGAAGCATGTTATGGAGCAAGGATGTCCCTCAGAACAGCAAAAAGATCATATATCGGACGTACTATGTCCCTATCCTGACGTATGCCTCGGAGACCTGGGTTATGAAAGGAAGGGAGAAGAGCAAAATACAGGCCAGTGAGATGAGGTTCTTGAGAAGCAGTATTGGAGCTACAAAGATGGACAGAATAAGAAATGAGAGGACCAGAGAATTAATGAAGGAGGAACCATTACAGGATGGTATAGAGAAATCTAGACTTAGATGGTATGGACATGTAAAACGAATGGAGGAGAAGAGGATACCCAGGAGAGTACATGAGACGAAGTGGGAAGGAAAGAGACCGAGGGGAAGACCGAGAGACAGGTGGCTGAAGGGGGTGGAAGAAAGCGTGAAGAAGAGAGGAGAAGACTGGACAAGGGTGGAGGCTGAGAGATGGTGGGAAGACAGAAGACGTTGGAGAGGCTTGTGTTCCAAACAGACCCGGCCAGTGGCTGGAAACTGTGCAAGATGATGATGATGACTGAACCTGTACACTATACAATATGATATACAGTACACACTAGCTTTAAAAAACACCCAATTAGATCGGAGCTCTCGTCTACCGCAGCAAGAGCGTGGGCATACGGCCGGAGACCACACGCGCCAACCGGCGGCCAAGATCGAGCGGAATTGTGTTGTCGAGCAAAAAAAAAAAAAAAAAAAAGGCCCTGTACTGTATATTCCAAACATCACACATTACAGAGCTTTGAAAAACCTATCCAGAGTGGACTGCTTTTTCTTTTGTCCAAGTTTACAAAGTACCGAATCCATTTTCGTCATTAAAGCCATGTCATCATCATCAACAACAAAACTTGTGACATATGATCGCACTGTGTCCATTGCTTCTAGAGCTTTTGAAAGTGTAGGCACTGGTGTGGGCTCTGGTTCGTCCTCTTCTTCACTTTCTTCTCGTCTTTCATCTGCTGTCTGCTGCTGAAGAATTTCATCAATCGTCATAGACTGACATACTACAACACTTTCATCACAGTCTATGTAAGCATCGAAGCTTACGTTGTCGTCTTCGCCCGCTAACTGTCGCCATTCATCAGTCGTCGCGGGGTTTCCATCCTCAGGCGTGACGTCATCTGCAACAACACGACAGAAACCAGCCGTGTTAAAACAATGCTGGATGGTGTTCGGTTCAACTGAATCCCAAGCAGACTTCACAAAATGCATTGCTTCCAGTACTGTTATTTTCCTCGTGGTTTGAAGTGAAGCCAACCGCTTCTGAACGAGCCGCTTCCTGTATTTTTGTTTCACGCATCTGATGATGCCCTGATCAAGCGGCTGCAGGTGACTAGTGCAGTTAGCCGGGAAGAAAACAACTTTCACGTTCCGGAGATAAGTCGTGTCAGTGGGATGTGCTGCACATTGGTCAACGAAAAACAAGATTTTCCTGTTCTGAGCACCCATTTTTGCATCCAGCGAGCGTAAATATTGTTCAAATATTGTTGTAGTTACCCAGGCGTTCGCATTCGATGTGTACTTACAAGGAAATGTTCGCACATTTTTAAAGCAGCGTGGACTCCTCGCTTTTCCTATTACCAGTGGAACCAACTTTTCTGTTCCACTTTCATTGCAGCTCAACAGGACTGTCAGTCTCTCTTTGTTCAACTTTCCCCCATGACATTTTTCGCCTTTAAATGCAAGGGTTTTGTCAGGTAAGAGGTGAAAAAACAAGCCTGTTTCGTCCGCGTTGAATACATCACGAGGACTGTACTTTTCGAGAAGCTGAGGAAGTGTCGTACGTTTCCAAGCTTCTACTGTGTCGGTATTGACGCTAGCAGCCTCGCCTCGCACACATCTGTACACCAGCTGGTGCCGATTCTTGAATCTTTCGATCCACCCATTAGAAGCTTTGAAATCAGTGATGCCCATCTGCGTTGCTAAATGACAGGCCTGTGCTCGAACTATGGTCCCGTCGATCGGTATGTTTGAAGCACGGGCTTGCTTGAACCACTTCAATAAAGCGCTTTCTAGTTCAGGAAACTGTCCCTCTCGCACACGTTTCCTTTTTCCGCTCACCCCTTCTTCAAATGCACGTTCGATTTCCTTCCTTTTGCCGAGAATCGTGTTCAGTGTAGACGGAGGAATGTTCCACTTTCGCGCTATATCCACACGCTTCATGTGAGGATTGCAGTCCACGTCTCGAATGTATTTCATCTTCTCATCATTAGTTATCTGACGTACTTTCTTCTTATCCATTATGAAACACGCAATAAAATAGGTCGTAACTGCACGTGAACACTAAGAACTAGAATACAATAGTGCGGAACACGAAGACAATAATGCGCCTACGTGAGAAATAAACAAAGGGAAGGGGGTGACGGGCAGCGGGAGAGAGACACGTCACCAGTGTTGCGTCATAGCTATAGCCACTTCTACGCCGTCAAACACAATTAAATCATCTACACTGTCAATAACTATCAGAGAATATGAAGCAATATCGCGTCGTGTTTTCCAGAAGCCGAATTTTATAATAAAATAAGAATAAAATCCGGTTCGCTTACAAATAGTACAACGGAAATTTGATCGTCGTAAGCGGGAATAGAGAACGTATTAAGGGGATATATCAACATGTATTTTGTAGAATTGGGACTGGGACTTGAGAAAATCATCGCGCTAAGCGGGAAAACGTCGTAACCGAGAACGTGCTAACGAGATTCCACTGTATTGCCTACGATACAGCTTAATGTCACTATATAATCACGAACGAGAACAGAGAGGAACGCAAGTTTGCCGCCAACCACGATGTAAACAAGACACAAGGCACAGAACTCCAGTGAGAACATGTTTCACTCTCGAAGAATATCGATAAATACGGATAGCCGGCAGTTCCCACGGAGCATAACGTGAGATAAAACTGTGCTCTTCTTATTCCGTGCAAAAGTTTTGCTATCTGGCACGTAAAGAACTAATAATGAAGATGGGTAACGATGGATCGTTACCATGACAGTTTTCGCAAGATCCGTGGGTACCGATGGATCGTTACCTTGAAAGCGAAAGGATTAAGTGTTGTAACTTCACTTTCTGACTATCTCTTTTTTTCTTTTAGACCATATTTTTTTAACGTGGTATTCTCCCACAATCTCCAGTTTGACCAATTACAAAGACACAATGTTGTGATTCTACTTTCCTCCTAAACGTGTGTATGAATTGTCCCGTAACTCAATTCCTTGCAACAGACAATGAAATATACATATGCCACCTCAAACTTGGCTACTCAAATCTGAAGTAGATGATAGTGTAAGGTGGGTGATGTGTTGACCCCCGCACAAGTTTGCCGTAAAAATAATAATTTTTATATTAATATTATTCAAGTTATACTATAAGCCTTGGGTGTGGATAATATAAGGAAAGGAACACTGCAGAGTTTTAGAACGATCCTTTTACAGTGCTACATACGCACTAGGGATTCAGATCAGGATTTACAGTCATTGGGATTATGCTCTGATGATAGTCAACTTTGAATGTTGAAGCTGCTAAATATGATTGCCACAGAAAAAAAACCAATACTGGTTCATGGCGAGTAATGAAATTGCAGTCCCATGCAAAATAATTGGAACAAGATTTCTCTTTTTTAATAATTTTTATAATGGTTTTCAACAGTGTGCTATGCTGTGCTCTCTGTGTATTCTTTGCATTGTTACACGTTGGTAATTAATCTGTGTGATGATTACAGCCAAGTAAACAGCTCCTCAGTTCCAATTAGTCTCATGCATGAGAATGAAGAATGAAAATGCTGGTTGTGGAACTGATATTACCAGTAATGTGGGATCAATAATGATAGTCCTCAACCTTCCCACTCGGGCAGCATGACACGGCTAGAAGGCACTAATGCCACTGTGCTGAGGCATGTTGTGTTAGGATTCAAGGACACTATATACATACACTAATTTTCATTTGATACAGTTTAGCCTTTCAGCGTCCGGTCTAGTCTGCAAACCTCTGTTTGCGAACTAGTTGCCTCCATGAGCCCTTATTAGCAGTTAGCACTGCAGCCTCTTCTGCTTCTATACCTCTCACTTTGAAATCATTCAACACTTAATCTAACCATCACCTCCTAGCTCTGCTTCTCTTACTCTCTTCAGCAGAACTCATTTACCTCTTAGGCAATCTCTCTACCGGGGCCGTGGTGGTGCAGCGGTCAAGCTGTTTGCCTCTCACCAAGGTAGGCCGGGTTCGATTCCCGGTCAATACATGTTCTATGTTAATTGCCTTATCCTGTGGTTCCAATTCCACTTAAAAGCAGGTCCCGTGGTTCATGATCACAAGATTAGCGGTCACGTAAAACTGCAAGCTTCCTTTTTTAATCTCTCTTCCCCCATTCTCTTCACATGACCCCACCATCTGAGTCGGCTCATACGGACAGCATCATCAAGCATGTTTATTTCTAACTTGGCCTTTATCTCTTCATTATGAGTACCTTCCTGCCATTGTTTCCATCTATTTATCCCAGCAATAATTCTTGCTGCCCTCATATAAGTTCCCTCTGGCTTATGTATCAGATATCCTGAATCTACCCAGCTCTCACTTCCATACAGTAAGGTCGGTCTAAATACTGAGCAATGTAGCAAGAGTTTTGTGCCTACACTAACCTGTTTCTTGCAGAATACTGTAGATCACAATTGAGTACTCGGTGCATTGGTTTTTTTACACCTCGACTCTATTTCTTTCCCCATACTACCATACACAGTCTAAACACTTAAAGTGGTCACCCTGCTCCAATTTAGTTTCTCCTATCTTGCATTCTATTATCATGTTTCTCTACTCTACCGACATCACCTTCGTTTTTGAAATGCTGATTTTCATACCATACTTATCTTTCAGTATTGGAATTAAAAAATGACATTATGTAATAGTTTATAACATTTATTTCACAATACTGCCTTCCAGACAATGTTCGCTATGCATCAACCCTTAGGTTTAATTTCTACTTTTTCATCTTTAAATGTTTTTCCTCGGGATAAGGCAATATACAATTGTCCGTGGCTAAAAACAGGATCAGGCAAGTAGATTCCAACTTGATGAAGCGTTTGACCCTGCGCTTTGTTGATCGTAATACAAAATGCTAGTGTAATAGGATATTGCCATCTTTTAAAAGAGAACGGCATTGTAGTGTCAGATGGTGACAAATCTACGCGAGGTAGCAGTATTCACTCCCCACTATTCACACCAGTTAGAACTTAGAAATCTATGATAATTTCGTACATTTTTCTAACTATTAGCCTCATCCCGTTCAGTAATCCCTTAGTTGCATTGAAATTCCTAAGGAGCATTACAATGAGAAAAGATGTTGAAAAAATGAGAAGTAATATTGAATGTCCACTCATAACTTTCCTCAGAATCAGCCAATTTGAATAGTTAAGAGCGCAAATGAAAGAGCTTGATTCACTGAGTGTTCTTAGACCAAAACAACCTGCGTACCTCAATTAGAACCAATGATATGATTGCTTCAATGAGAAAACAAAGTTGAAAAAATCAAATAATTTGAGGAAGGTGGAAGTTAAGTGTTTTGTAATACTTGATAACAAATCTGTGCATGAATGCCTTTCATTTAAAAAAGAATGAGGGAAATTGACCGGATAGAATGGCCGGACGGACTTGGTTAAGTTTTCATAAATAATTTTAATATATAGATTCCCTATGTTTCTGTTCAAGTTCTGACTTATCAGCTTGCATGCTTTTGATGGAGTTTGTCCATAGAAACCAGGTCATCAGCATAAGCCAGATTCAGGGTGTCTACCGATAACGAAAGTAACGAAAAGTAACGAATTTTACAAATGGGTAACGAAAGTAACTAAAAAGTAACGAATTTTACATACGGGTAACGAAAATTTTCCGAAGGCGGATTGAATCATTTAAACTCTCGCCTCTAGGCTCAGAGATAGCGATGGAGTGAGTTTCACGCAAGCGGCGCCGATTGCATAAGCTATATTTCCCCGTGCCCGACCTCGAGGGAATGCATACTGAGGATACCCTGAGTGGCATACATCGTTCAGCGAATATTTTCGGCATCAAGATGACTTTTTAGTTTTGTGTGAAATATTTATCTGTGTTATTAGGAAACCTGACTTTTCGCAAGACCTTCATTTGCGAAAACTTTTGAAATTAATCAGAAACCTCACAATTCTCGCATTTATTTGGAGACTATGTCAAATTGAAGTCCAGAAATAACGCGAAATAATTTAATGTCGCAATCTTGCAAAATGCTACCGTTTCGAAAAAGGATTTAGAAAAATCTTCGAAATACGTAGGCTATAACTTACTTTAAAAATCCGTCTCGTAAATTTGCGACATCCAGTATGGTTAATTCGAAATTCCGTTATAAGTCGATTTTTCCTTCGAACTTTGTTTCCATCGGATATATTATAATCTAACCGGTTATTTCAAAAACTTGTATAACTTGTATAATTCGTGATTCGCATTCGAAAGAAAACGTGTCCTCTAGTCGTATTATTCGTGCAATCCTCTCAGAATAATTCCTAATATTTGATACCTACTTCGAACATTCATACTCAAGACGGCCGCTTGACCGTACGACTTGCCTGCGGGAATCTCGTCAAATGGACCGAGGTAAAATCATAAAACGTAAAATCACAAATCCCGTCCCCTATCGTGAACTTGTGACCACGAGGACTGCGGGAATTCCGTCAAAGATGAGATGATTGGGCACCAATCACGAAACATTCCGAAACCTACTCGCTACTTTTTCCATGATCGTATACTTAAAAGCGTAGGGGAGCGAGAAGTGCATCACCCCACTTAGAAATGACAGCCTACGTATCGTCGCGATACTAATTTCTCCTCGTGATCCTCCCTGAACTGATGAGCTCCCAACCACAGCATAGGGACAGCGGGAATCAAGGCGCCGGCCATACAACTTGTCCATAACTACTCGTGTATTTTAACCATGCCCAACCCTGAGCTTGCATCCACCATTCTGTTAGGACGAATAGACAATCGTTCAACGGCCGGGTGCGGCGCGGTATGCATAATATCGCGAGGAAAACTTTAATCACGTAAAACGGCCGAGAGCGGCAGCGATTGCGATACATCGCGATATTTCTCCGCATTCAATGTCGAGGACAACTGGATTCTTGTCAAACGGACAGCAAGTGGCACCGATTGCGTAATAATGCTATATTTTCTCGTGCCCGATCTCAAGGACAATGGAAACCTCGTCGAATGACTAAAAGTGACACCGATTATCTAAATCGCGATATTTATCCGTGTTCTATCGCGAAAACTACGGGAATCTCGACAAACGGGTGAGACCAGCGCCGATCGTGTAATATCTTGAAATTTCTTCGTACTTGACTACTAAGACAGAATTCGGTTACAATCACATAACGTCCCATAAATTTCTTCGTGATCTACCGCGGGGACAAAGGAAATCTCGCCAAACGGTCAAGAGCAGAGCAACCTCTCGGCAATTATAAAAACGCCTTGTACACAAGACAACATATTAGCCGAAACAACTCATTTGATAATAAATATCTGTTGTTTTTTTTTTTTTTTTTTTTTAACCCCCTAAGTAAATTGTATTTACCGCTTTAAAAGGGCTTCAGTGGCGTAGTTGGTAGCATGCTGAACTGCTATGCCCAAGATAGCGGGTTCAAACCCGGCCGTAGTCGTCAGATTTTTTAAGAGCGTTAAAAATCCTTCAGTATGCCTTCCTGCGGAGGGGAAGTAAAGTCCGTGGTCCCATGTCATAGATTTATGGCATGTAAAAGATCCTTTCACAGACTAAACTTGTGTAAAGCAAAATTGTTAGGTTAGGTTTCGTCAGAACGCTCTATCAAAAGTTGCAACGTTCACCACTAGGTATCTTTGATATATGGTGGTGAAAGTTGGAACTACTTGAAATTGAACGGAACTTGTAGCTCACCCTTTAGGGTGTCCGCTGGAAGCAGCTTCAGATTCAGGCGAGCCGAACATGTCCTCGGACACTCCCAGCACTAAAAGCCATACGATAAATACATAAATAAACCGCTTTAAACACAGTTCATTGCTGTTTTTCTTCACCGCGTGATGAGCCCCTTTGCTTGCAGACCGCAGAGGTATCTTGAATTCAAAGGTAACTAAAATTAACTAAAAGGTAACTAAAAGGTATTAAAAAGTAACTAATTTTTACTTCATCCTTACAGTAGACACCCTGAGATTGCTTACCTGGTTTCCACATATCCAGTTTATGGCCCTCAGGAATGGGTCCGTATATAAAATAAACAGTAGTGGTGAGATGTTACAGCCTTGCCTCACTCCTGTAACAACTTTAAACCAAGAACTCATCCTATTATCAACTCTTACTGCAGCCTGATTATCAACATAAATACTTTTGAATGCCTGTGGCAGCCTTCCCTCAGCACAATAAAAGTTTAAGTTCAGTGTTTTTTTTCAGCACAATATTGTCATTCGAAACTAATGAAAAGTATTGTACACTCTGAAAGAAGATGATTTTGCAGGTCCTGCGTGACATACAGACGCAACTTACTCCCTTTACATATTGAGCAGGCTACTTTTTTATGAACTTCACCCAATGTACTTTATTGCATGATTATGTTTCAGCTAGTACATTGTGCATCATCCTCAGGAGTTTTGATGAATAGTAATATTCTAGCAGTCGACACTCTGAATTCCAACAAAAATGAAGTATGCATTTAAACCTAACTTTCAAAGTTTGTTATTCATTTTAGCCTCGGGTGGTTTGTTCATTTGTGTGCAGTCAGTTTTGTGTGAATCCTAGGTTAAATGTGAAACAAAGAAATAATGGGCAATTGAGAACGCAATGAGTTTAATAATGCAGTTAAACTTGCCCATAAATGGGATCACACAGGACCATGAAAATTTCTATTATGAACAAGATTTAGATATAGATTTGAAATAAATGCATACCGTAATTATACTAGGCATGTCCAGAAAGTAGTTCCATTTTTATATGTTGCCCCGGCATTGCTGCAATCGCAGTTCGTTGAATGCACTGTAGTTGCTCTGAATCAAGGAGAAGGAGATGACTCCATTTTGAGATCACTGCCTGTTTAAGCTTTATCCATGCTTGGTTAGAATGGCAAAGTTGATTGAAAATCCTGCCGCTTGTGTGATTATATCTGTAATTCATTTTATGAATGTGAAGAATACTTAACCAGTTGACATTCATCAATAGATTTGCGAGGTGTACAGAAAAAATGCGATGAGTAATTTTGAAAACTGTGTGCTCATTGTGTGACAAAATCTCTTACAAAGCAACGCAAACAAAGTCAAGGTAGTGCACTTGACTTTTTGACACATTACAACGAAGATGGTGATGATTTTCTACGCAAGATAGTGACGAGATTAGATTTGAGTTGTGGTCCGACTCTTGTAGTGGTTAGCATTCTTGGCTGTCACCAAAGAGGTGGGTCCAATTCCTACCTTAGCCATCCTAGTAGTGGTTTTCCGTGGTTTCCCACTTCCACTCCAGGCAAGTGTTGGAATGGTACCTAACTTAAGGCAAATGGCCGCCTCCTACCCAATCCTAGATTAAATTACAAATACATAGCCACGAGAAGGAATTTGGCAGTGCATGAAAGAACTTTGCGGTGAAAACCACTACTAGGATGGCTAAGGTAGGAATTGGACCCACCTCTTTGGTGACAGCCAAGAATGCTAACCACTACAAGAGTCGGACCACAACTCAAATCTAATCTCGTCACTATCTTGCGTAGAAAATCATCACCATCTTCGTTGTAATGTGTCAAAAAGTCAAGTGCACACCTCACATAAACACATCGCTATCACTCCCCACAGCACGTAGGGACAGGGGGGAGGAGGCAGGGGAAAAACCAGTCGTTAAGATAACCACCGCAGTCGACCGCACAGCGAGTTCCAGTAAGCACGAAAACTGCGAGTAGCTGTAATACGGAAGACAATCAGATAAGTAGTTAACCAAAAATTTTATAGTTTAACCATAGTTTACAACCATATAATCTCTCTAAAGTACAATCTCCGGATAGCTATCACCATTTAGCATTTCACCTAACATATATACTGCATTTAGCATACACTGACAGTTGCAGTACCAATACTGCAACTAAATAATTGTACATATTGTAAATATTTTCACCTGTATTTCAAACATAGATTTTGTAGCCTAAGTGTAATGGATCTGATGATGATCGCTTGACGATCGAAACTGGTCATCCTAGTGTTTTATTAATCTCATGTAATTTATTTCAGGATTAGGGCATAACCCATCTCTTTTGGGTACATTCGTGTTGACCGACTGAAAAGCACTAAACTCTTATGAAAGAACTTAAAGTATGAGATAGTCTAACAGCTAAAGTGAGAATGTTGTACAGTGGGAACAAAGGTTGTGTTCAAGTAGGAGGTGGCTTTTCGGACTGGTTTGAAACCAAGTGAGGGTTACAGCAGGGTAGCTCATTGTCACCACTTCTATTTATTATCATAATGGATGTGATCATGAAATCAATCAAAAAGAACGAACGTGATAATTTTCAAGCCTTCACTTTTGCAGATGATGTTGCAATCTGGAGTGAATCAGAAGACGATTTTGGAAAGAGACTGCAAAACTGGAAGAGGAATTTAAAAAATATGGTCTGACAATGAGCAACACATAACAGTGGTGATGGCAGTACATAGGGAAGGAAAAAAACCAATAGTCATGTTAAATGAAACAGAGTTGGACAATATTTCAGAATTCAAACACTTAGGCAGCATCGTAGCAAAGGACAACCTAGCCAAATACAAGACAAACAATAGAATTACCAAGGCAACACAATTCTACCACCAGGCCAGACATCTGTTATGGGATGAACATATATACCCATGAAAACCAAGAAGACATTGTATAAGTCCTATTATACACCAATTCTTACATACTGTCTCGAAACCACAACACTGACCAATAGGTATCATTCTAAACTCCAGGCAGCTGAAATGAAGTTCCTAAGCACTATGGTTCAAAAAGCGAAGAAAGACAAGATCAGAAATGAGAAGATTAGGGAAGAAGTAGGAATAAGAGATTCTCTTTTACATAAAATCCAGGAATCAAGACTAAGGTGGTTTGGTCATATGAAGAGGATGCCAGTCAACAGAACTGCACGGAAGGAAATTGAAAGAGAAGTGGAAGGAAGTCGACCAGTGGGCAGACCACGAAAGAAGTGGATAGATCTGGTTAAGAGTGACTTTCTGCAGAATGGTCATGATTGGCACAAGATGGTGGAGGTAGAATGGTTTCGGGGCAGACCACACCCGGACAACTGGAGATAGTTTCGGATGATGATGATGATGATGATAGCCTACACTAATACAGCCTTCACAATAACACATGTTATCAGACAAATTTTACACATACACCCAATTACATGGAGCTACATGACCATGATGTCGCAAAGGCCCTATATGAATCAAAAACAGCAACTGTTATTAATGTGGTAGTTTGTAAGGCTTTCATAATATTGTGCCCAAGGATCGAATCACAGCTCAGTCGGATTGGATTTAAGGGTATCAGGAGATTATACTGGAATGTTTTAAGTTCCCCTTGGGGGCAAATTTCCAGGACCTATATTTCTCTAAAACCGCAGTAGTTAAATGGGATGCTAAACTCATAAAATGAGAAAAGAAGCATTTTGTTCTAGTTCTTCAGCAACAGTAGCTCTATTTCTTAAGAGCCTAAGATCTGAACTCGGACCAATGCCATTTTGAGGTTGGCATTTGATATACTAGCATATAAAATATCATAGTCGTCATGATAAATGTTTACATCCTTTCCTCTGTTCAGGGAGTTTACATAAATGTAATTCACGAGTAACAATTGAAAATGAAAATCCATTTAATTTTGCTTATTTCAGGTTTATACAAGGATGATATTGCTCAAGTGGACTATGTTGATCTTGCACAGAACCAAGTGCACTTGAAATTACTACCTCGCATTGATTACACTAGGCCAAGAGGAGCTTTGCGCACATCACAAACAGTAAGTTTTGTATGGTCCATAATGTTTGTTTTGTGAGTAGAATGCTGGCAATGAATTTTGAGAGATTTGGTGAGGTAAATGATTGATGATGATGACTCTTCTTTGCTCTGGTCATTTACAACTGATCTAAAACTTCTGAAGAAAAACTTTATTTCCACTCTACTCTAATGTGTCGACATTGGAATACAGTGATTGAATATGTTCACACATCCTGTATGGAACATGTACAATGCAGGTTATGTAAATCATTTTCAGATAACTACTCGCACAAAGCGTGGTGGTGTCTTTCATTTAAGATGCAGCATCCAAGAGTATAGCAATCAACAATCCTATTTCATTGAAATTCATAACTACCATAACATGATTTCCTCCTGACATTTCTTGACATGCTGGTGAAAATGCATGCTCATAAACATCATGTTGGTCTTCATTTACACACACATCAAGGGGGCGTGGTGGCTCAGCGGTCTAGCTGTATGCCTCTCACCAAGGCGGTCTGGGTTCGATTCCCGGTCAATGCGTGTGAGATTTTCGAAGTGAAATGCCATGTCCTGTGGTTCGGATTCCACGTAAAAAGGAGGTCCCGTGGCTCATAATCTCAAGATTAACGGTCACGTTAAACTACAAGCTTCCTTCCTTCCTTCCTTCCTTCACACACATCAACTACTAGTCCATATTATTATAATATAGTACCCCCCAGGGGCTCACATCTTGTGGGCGTGGGTTGGCGACCACGGGGCCCCAGCTGTGTCCGGCATTGCTTCCACTTACTTGTGCCGGGCTCCTCTCTGTCTTCTTTCCTGTCGACCTCACTTGGTCAACTCTTGTTCTCTTCTGACCCCGACGGTATTAGGGTATCCGAGGCCTCGGGAGTCTCTTCCTTTCCCGCCTTAATTGGCCCTTGTCTCATCTTTCCTGATACCCTCCTTCTGTGAGGGGTCAGCCTTCTTGTTCTTTTCCTTTTACCTCCTGCCTTGTGCTCAAGGCCCTTAAGGAGGCCGGGTGTATGTAGCCCCACCACTTCTGGTGCACCGTCGATAATGCTACACCCTCAGGGGCTCACGGCTGGTGAGTTCGGGCGTTGGCGACCCCGAGGGATCCTGAGCTGGGTCCGTTTTCCCCTTTTGTCCCTTCCCTTTGGGGCGGACCTTCTCCTCTCTCCCCTCCCCTCTCCTCTTTTCCTTCTATTTCCTTTTCTCTTTAAGATTCCCGCACTGTTTTTGTTACTCGAATCACCGTGTATCTAAATTCCCTTTTATCGATTTTTAAGGCATTTTTGATCTATGTTGCATTTTGTAAGTTTTTTCGATCTAAATTACATCTCGCGATTGTTTTCAACCTCAATTGCATTTTGTAAAGATTGACAATCTAAATTGCTTTTTAGTAAGTCTTTCAATGCAGGTTGCGGGGCCTTTTAGTGACTATTTTGAATTTCAATTGCATTTTGTAAGTATTTTCAACCAAAACCGCATTTCGCACGAATTTTGAATCTAAATTGCATTTTGTTTGGGGGCATTTTGCACATATTTTGATTCTCAATTGCATTTTGTGGGTATTTTGAATCTAAATTACATTTTGTCAAGTATTTTCAATCTAAATTGCTTTTTGTAAGTATTGTCAATCCACATGAGTCGTTGGAATCACCGTACATTTTGTAAGCATTTTCAATTTCAATTGCATTTTGTAAGTATTTTGAATTTCGATTGCACTTTGTGAATAATTTGGATTGGAACTGGGATAAGGCCTATTTCAATCTGAATTGCATTGTGTATTTTCAATTTCAATTGCATTTTGTAAGTATTTTGAACCTCAATTGCATTTTGTACGTATTTTCGATCTCATTTGCATTTTGTAAGTATTTTGAATTTCAGTTGCATTTTGTAAGTATTTCGACGCTACATTGCATTTTGTACGTATTTTGAACCTAGCCTTCATTTTGTGGGTATTTTTCAGTCTATTCCTTTTGTGAATCTTTTCGTTCTAACTTCCCTTTTGTAAGAACATTTTGTGAGTCGTTTCAATCCGAGTTCCTTTTTGTAAGTATTTTCCGTCTTACTTAATTTTCGTTCTGGTTTCCGTTTCATTATCATCTTCGCTATCACCCAGATCATTAGGGGCCGATAACCTAGATGTTAGGCCCCTTAAAACAACAATTATCATCATCATCATATAATATAGTACACTTCTCATTTTCTATGCAGCTTTCACATATTGGAATGTTGATTCAGTAATTTAGGTATTGCCTCATAGGTTCATTATGGTTTGAAGTTCGTTTACTACATAGGAAAATTTCTAAACTCACTATTAATCACGTTATGTAGGGGAATATTAGCAAAAATAAAAGCTCTACATCTCTCTGAATACAATATATGAAATGAAGGGGTCGGGGCAAAAGAGTGCGGAAGAAAAGTTTCCTAATTTTGAAGGAGACCAGTTTGAAAGTTTGTATAATCGTGAAATCGTACTAATCATGGGAATGCTGTACTATTAGCTTTCATTGATTCTTTCATTCATTGTACTCAATGTACAGGCATAATTTCATTTGGGATGCTGTCCTTAGGGCCCAAAGTTATTACTTATTTAATGCCATATCACCAAATATTGTGGCTTGGTACATTATTGTACCGTTGCGAGTGAAGCTTTATGTTAGGAATATTAAATGTTTAAAGGTAATCAAACAATTCTTGGTACATGTATTTTAACTCGTTTAATCAGATGCTAAAACTAATGCCAAGTCGTCAGTTTTAACATTTTCATCAAGAATCTTTAACTGTAGCTTTCAAAATTGGGGTAGAACTGGTGGCTGAAAAGAAATGGAATCAACATGAATCAGTCATGGAAAGGATCTGTTTCCATCTTGTTTGTGTTGTTTTTTTGAAACTTTAGTGCCATACATAGCATTGAAACTGACAGATCAGCTGCTTCTTGTTTACACTTGTTCAACTTCATTATTGTACTCTTCATTGAAAATTCGTCTGTAGTTATATTCCGGCACACCTTAAATAAGTTACTAGAAAACCAACATGGCCGCCACTTTGGTGTTGCCAACCTACATCATTTAACACCAAAAAGTCAGCACACACATCCTTGTAACACGTACGCAAATGATCCAAACTACGTAAAGGCCCTTTACATTTTACATAAAGTTGTGAAGCAGTCTTTGCTCAAGTTAGGGACATCTTGGTCATCAGTCCTCAACAGTCTAACTCTTAAGCAGTATTATGGTAGTGAAGTTAACTTAAATTAGCTCTTCTAGATTGATTTTTAAAGCATCATATAAAATGCATAAGAACAGAAACATGTTCATTTCTTCTTATAGGCTACATTTTTATAATTAGTCCAAAAATGCAGACCATTCTGTTTTTAGATGAGTGTTCAGAGAAGGATTTAGGAGTAGGAGAGAAATAGAATAGTAGGGTACATATCAGCTTATTATTTCTTTATTTTTGGTAAGTACCATACTCATTTCTTGCATGTATAGGACTACATATATGGAAGCAGAATTGAGACAAGCTATTGAAAGCCTATTGGCAAATCCCTATTGTGATGCAAGAAGTTCAGATGAGGATTGGGATTAAATTAGGAACTATCCCGGTATTTGCCTGGAGTAGAAGTGCGGAAACCACTTCCAAGATGGCTAAGATGGGAAGCGAACCCTCCTCTTCTCAGTTTTGCCTCATAAGGCTTAGTGCGCCTTGTTCCATCCCTCAGACCAAAATTAAAATTTCTTGGCAGAGCCAAAATTCGAACCAGGACCAACTGCCCAAAAAAGTGCTAGCGGCACAGCGCGAGATGGTTGGTAGAATACTCTCCTGACCTTTCGTCACCTGGCACATTATAAGCCACTTGCAGAAAATTCACTGAATTCACTGACAAATTGACTAGTTAAATACACGCGTTGAAAGGCAAGCTTTATCGAGGGAGTAATACACAGACCGGCAAAAAAAGTGGAACAGTTAAAAATGTAATATAAATAGTATAAAATTAGCCATGAAAAAGATGTAATCACATTTTAAAAGCTTTTCACGCATTAGAACAAACATCTGAAACATCCGTGAATAGTAATTGATAATATGACATTTCTTAGGGTCGTTTATTACCACCAATTACCCAATCTTCGATGGCGGGAAGCGTACTGTAAGCATTTAAGGGTTATGAGTGTTGCCGCTCGCTTATTGTTGTTCTAGGAATAACAACTGGCATTTGTTGAACACGAGCAGTGGGCCTCTATTCTCTTCACTGACGAGAGTACCGACAGTGGTGGCTATGCGGGCTAAAGCGCAGCGTTAGGTCAAGGGGCCAAGCTCTCTGCTGACTCGGTAGACGCGTGGGTTCGAGCCCCACCATCGGCTGTCCTTGAAATGGTTTTCCGTGGTTTCCCATTTTCAACACCAGGCAAATGCTGGGACAGTACCTTCTGACAGGCCACGGCCGCTTCCTTCCACATCCTTGCCCAGTTTCATTCATCTTCATCCATTCCATCTCTCATCCCGACGCGCAGGTCGCCCACGGGTGTCGATTAGAAAGACCTGCACTCGGCCTCTCAGGAGGCTACACGACAAAAAAAAAAACTGACGGGAGTCACTTTAATCTTAGATCTCCTGATGGAAGAGAAAGAATGTGGAAAAGGCACGGGGAGAGGTACAGCCCTGTTGCTTTCTCCTCCAGGACTCCATTTGGAGGTGGCTCGGTTATGGTGTGGGGTGGCATCAACGTTATGGCCCGCACTGAGTTGGTGTGCATCGATCACGGGACACTCAATTCCCATAGTTACATCGAAGAGATCCTGATGAACCATGTGATGCCCTTTGCGCCTTTCATTGGTCAGAATTTCATGCTGATGCAGGATAATGCCCTCATACTGCTCGCTGTGTTGTATAATACAGTGGAACCTCGTTAGTACGTTTTTCAAAGGACTGAAGAATTTGAACGTCAAAAGCGGCAAAACGTACTACCGAAAAATTATAAACCGCATTTAAATTGTTTCAGTAAGGGAAAAGTAAAAAAAAAAAAAAAACGCGTTAATCGGAAGTACGTGCTATCGAATATACAATTAAACAACCTACAGAATTATTGTATTACAGAACTAGTTTACACAGCACAGAGAAACGAGAGCAATGAAAACAAGAGAGAAATGTAGCCTACTATACCAGTACCGTACTCTATTCAAATACTGTAGTACAAGTTTTTTTGTTTATCGATTTCGGCTTAAATGCATGTTTTTCTTGATATTCTGTGGAAAAGAAGTGCCGTATTCTTAGGCGTGAACGATTGGATATAAACAAAGTTTTTTTGAGGTTAGACATGCTCGCGTGTGTACAGAAAAAGAAAAAGAAAAAAAACTTTCTCCATCACGCGATCTCGAGCAAATCTCAGAACATGGCAACACACAGCACTGATTAGTACTAGTCCAAATGTCCCTCCCAACACCGAAAATTATATAGTAAATGTAAGAAACAAACATCAATTATCAAAACCTTTTAAATTGGTTATGAATTTTGCATTACACCTACCTATTTTATAATCCTGTAACTTCGTAGTTGCAAACCTTACCAGGTCAACTGATGAATTTTAGCCACACACACAAATAGATTTTAACCTCAAACAAATGTATGTACAGTATGTAACAAATTAATAATTAATGTATCTACACAATATTTACACCCTTAACGAAATAACACATCACTGGCGCTTAAAAAACATATCCATTGTCATTTGCTTACGACTTCTCTGTCCAAGTGAATACAGTATAACATCTAATTTTGACAATGTGTCCATGATGGTTTCATCAACTGAAAAGCTTGAAATAAATCTTCGGACAGTGTCCATCGATTCCAATGCCCTTCCTAAGGTTGGTATGGTTGGTACGTCTTCCTCCTCCCCCTCTTCTACTTCTTCTCCTCCTTCATCATCATTCTTTTCCTTTTCATGCTCTTGAAAAATATCGTCGATCGTCGCAGTTTGGCAAATGGCAATGTTGTCGTCACACTGAACATAGCTGTCGAAGTTTTGTATTTCAGAGTCTTCAAAATTTTCTTCTTCAATTTCTTCGACCTCCGGAGTTTCATGGAAAACGCGAAATCCTGCCTTGCGGAAACAGTTGCTAATTGTGGTTTGCTCCACAGAGTCCCAAGAACTTTTCAAGAAATGCATAGCATCAAGAACAGTGATCTTCTTGCGTGTACCACTGATGTTGGCCAACCTTTTCTGCACCAACATTTTCCTGTACTTCTTCTTCACACAATGAATGATTCCTTGGTCAAGGGGCTGAAGCCGACTTGTGCAGTTGGCAGGAAGGAAAACCACTTTCACATTCCTTGTGGGATCATTCACAGGGTGTGCAGCACATCGATCAATAATTAATAGAATTTTTCGATTTTTACTCCCCATTTTTGCATCTAGGGCTCGCAAAAAATCTTCAAAAACAGAAGTCATCCAAACGTTTGCATTGGCTTTATATTGGCAAGGAAAGCTCTTGACATTTTTAAAGCAACGAGGCTTCATTGCTTTTCCGATGACAAGAGGAAGCAACTTCTCCGTTCCACTCTCATTGCAACAAAGAAGGACGGTTAACCTTTCTTTGTTCAATTTTCCACCATGGCAAATTTCTCCTTTATACGCAAATGTCTTGTCGGGCAGAAGGCTGAAAAAAAGACCCATTTCGTCAGCGTTGAATACGTCTTGGGGCTTGTACTCTTTCAACAAGGACGGTAGCGTTTCATTGGTCCACGTTTCAACTGTGCCACTGTCAACAGCTGCTGCTTCACCCCGCACGCACTTGTAAACAAGACCCTGCCTCTTCTTGAACCGCTCGAGCCATCCGTTTGACGCTGCAAAGTCTGTTACTCCCATCTGGTTCGCTAGGTAATTCGCTTTCTCACGAATTATGGTTCCATCCACTGGAATGTTTGCTGCACGGGCTTGGTTGAACCATTGCAGGAGCATTGTTTCTAGTTTAGAAAATTTTCTTTTGCGCACACGTTTTCTCTTTCCATTTCTATTGTCTTTGTACGCAACTGTTATTTTGTCTTGATTGGTAACAATAGTGTTTAACGTTGAAGGAGCGAGTTTTAATTTTCGTGCCAGTTCCACGCGCTTAAGGTGAGGATTTCTGTCTACTTCTTTAAGAATTTTCATTTTTTCGTCACTAGTTAATGATTTAACTACTTTCTTAGGCCTATCCATTATTTAAATACAATGCAACAAAATGATCACTAGGTTTCACATCTTCTTCGATAGTGTAATGTGTATTTGCGTGAATGCAGTAAGTAGCCTACTCGGTCACATAAACATTCGGTACATTTAGCTCGAGACGTAATGTAAGCGGCGAGACGGGGCTGAACACTATGTGCGGTAGACTCAAAATAGCCGTGCCAGGGCGGGACTTGAGTCCACGTGGAGTGATTGAGGAAGCATTCTATTGGTCAACAACCGTCAGCTATTGGTCAGTAGCAAACCATGCTTATTGTCGGCGCCTGCTAATTAAGTCTGAGTCGCCGCGGGGAAGGGAGAAAACTATACCTGATATGTCCCAACACTCGCTCGCTTGCTGGCAAGGAATGTTGTCCCAGAGAGGCCGAGCCCACATTCCACTAGGGGTGAACAAAGAATGCTTTCAGGGCTGACTAAAATGCGATCGTACTAAGCGATGTGCCACAAAATATGCAACGTCATAAATGAGGTAATTTTACCTTATTTCCATCAGATAAGAATTGGGACTTGAAAATTACGACGTGATATGCGATAAAACGTACTAATGAGGAACGTGTTAACGAGGTTTCACTGTATCTGCAGGAAGTGGGGATTCAAACCCTGGACTGGCCAGCTCGTAGTCCTGACTTAAACCCCATCGAACATGTACGAGATATGCTTGGAAAGAATGTCAGACAGTGTGACCCCACCACCTTGGCACAACTGAGACATTGCTGCTGGAGGAATGGGATCGCATCCCGGCAAATGTCATTCGACGAGTTGTGAACAGTATGCCTGAGCGTTTACAAGCTGTCATAGACGCTAAGGGTGGAAACACTTGTTTGTAGTGATCAGTGGTGTTGTGCAGTGCAAACATTAACACTGTTTTGTTTGAAAAAAAAAAAAAAAATCAGCCCAAAAGGACAATACTAAAAAATAGAAAATTGTAAGATTTGCAAAAATATGTAACGAAATTTGTGAGTTAAAGCGTTACGTAAAACAGGTTTCAGTATTTTCTGTAGCCAACCATCTAAAATTTACATGAATAATGCACTTATTGGAAAACCGATACATATTAGTGGAATAAATTAAGAAATTACATAATATAATAGCCCGTCTTCAAACAAAAACGTTCAAGGCAAAACGACATACGTACCGTAATAGAGGTAACACTTCAGGAGTGATGAACCAAGTAGAATACTTAAATTAGCCTAAATACCTTGTGTAATGATGAATAATAATTGTGGAAATGATGTCCTAATAGATGTTTTCTCCTTCGCTGTCTCTAACCCACCCTCTATCCCCTTTACAACACGACTTATATACTGTAGGGAAATTTCAGATCAATTCTGTACAACGTATCACTCTTTTCCTTTTCACTTTCACTTTGATAATATATCATTTTCATACCATATTTCATCTTTTGGCGGGGGGGGGGGCATTGTCAATTGTAACTACTAACCTTGATCAATTCTGCACCGGATATATGTGCTTAATCACTTAAATATGTGTTTTTATTTATTGTATATTTAACAACCGCAGCCATGTTCGACATTATATTTAGTATGTGAAACTGCTGCAGCGATCACATAGACATCATTAGTTACCAACATATCCGATACAAAATAGGCCTACATTAGACGACACATGTAATGTTGCAATTATGTGGGGAAAAAAAGAAATAATCGGGCTCTACTTAGTTAGACGACTGTCTGGACGAAACCGTTGGTCGCTACTTGGTTAGGCGACAGTCTGGACGAAAATTACTGATTGCACTACTGGGCGTAAGCCCCAAGTTAGTTTTGTTTTGTATGTAGAACCATGTATGTAATGAACGCTGATCGCAAGGATTCCATGTTTCGAACTAATCGACAAAACCAGCGTCTCAGTGCCTAAAAATGATTGGTCTAGGCACAAACCACTGGTTTGGATGAAAATTATTGATGCGTGTCTTCCCCCACTGTGCGTGACAAAAACCAGGGGTGGTGTTTGTATGGCGTAACGACCTAACAATTATTGGTCAGCCATCACAGCACTTTTCGATAAACTAAATCAAGCCATGAAATTAAGATTCATGCAATTAACATACAAATCCATGACACAAATCATAGTGTTCACAGCTGGTAGGAGAAACACAACAAGCCACTACGGAGTGTCACTACTCCAATGGTTTAATGCTTATTCAGCACAAATAGCACCGAGTAAATATGACCAACTTGCCCACCACATTAATTCCCTTGGCAGCGCTGCCTAGCGATTGAAAAACACAATATGGCGTTTGATGCTGGGAGTACGCTACTCTGAACTTCGCCTAGCGATTGAAAAAACAGTCAACCTCCATCAAAATCTGGAAAATTTTCTACAGTAACTTATGTAATGTCACAGATACAAGAGTTGAACATTTTATCGCTAAAGGGTGTTGTTACATTTTTCAGCAGTGCCAACATTATTATTTGGCACTGGTCTTGCCTCTTAGTTCGAGCGTGGTGAACCCGGAATAAGGCTTTACATACAAACCTAACCTGGGGCTTATACCCCAGACTCCCTTGCTTGTATTAAAAGCAGTAATTTTCATCCACACAGTCACCTGGCCTAGTAGCGGCCAATGGTTTCGTCCAGACAGTCGTCTATTCTAGAGTTGTATTTTTTAGAGATGTGTTCTGACAGTTTGGCGGATAAGCTATTGAGCTGAAGAAAGCGGGTAATCTCGAGAACCACTGGATGGATTTTGATGTGGTTTGCACTGTTCTCGAGGGAGGTAATTTTAGAAAAAATATTAATTTATGACCAAAGGAAGCCGATTTTGTATCCCACATGTTGGCAACAATGTGTGCCGCTAGAGTGCGTCTTGTTGACAGTTGAATAAGATGCAAGCACTGTTGGAACATGGCAGCTGTTTTTAAAGAGCAATAAATAAAAACGCATATTTATGTACTTATGCCCATATATGAAGTGCAGTAGTGACTAGGGTTCCTAATTTCAATATGTAATATCGCCCAGAAGATGAAACAAGGACACAAGGTATGTAAAAGTCACATTCATATCTGATGCAAATGTATAGGCCGTGTTCTACTTTCATTCAGAATTAATAATACAAGTAGCCTAGGCTATAGTTGCGAGGAATATTTATAACGTATTGCAACCAGTGGCTTCGCCCAAACTGTGTAATCTAACCAAGTAGTGAACGGTGACTTTCTCACCCAACTTAAGTACATCAGTAATTTTCACCCAGACATTCAGTTGTGCAGTAACTTATGTCGAGAACTAAAAGAGAGCCAAGAGATATTGTTGGTATTCTCTGAAAATGTGCATCTGTGACTCAAGCGCAGTGCATATGGCTCTTCAGAATGATGATTGATTCATATTGCACAACCCTTGAAGTTCGTTGAAGGCTTCCACACTAATCTGTCGCAACCATAACTGAAACAAAAATAGGCCTAATATAAATATTTTATGTGCCTACTACTAAGTAGGCTCTAGGTCAGTAGTCAACTACATAAATAATCGCCAATGCATTCACACTACAACTAGCCGAGTGTGAATCATAGACTACTTTCAAGCTTACGAGTAACATATGCAATGTATTATAATATTATGGCTGACGGCACTTGGAAGTCGAGAATAAGATACCGGTACATTACATTACCGGCATATTACAAGGCGAATTGATCCTAAGAATATGTTCCTGGGAGTGAACTTGTAGGTATAGGCTATATTTTAGGTTATGTTTGGTGTGTATTATACGAAAAATGCAGAAGAAGACTTTTCCAAAATTTCCGAAGACCATTAAGGTTCTTTATTACGTTATTTGTGCTCGGACCTAATATAAAAATAAATAAAACAACGATTAAATAACTTTAAATAACTTTGTACTTTTAATTATGTAGATAGGGTCTAGGCTACTTACTCAAAACCTAGTTGATTCGCCAGTAATCTTCGTAGAGTTTCTCCAACCCATCTCCAATCTTGTTCTCGTGTTTTTTAGACGTCACGATGAAATCTAAATAAGAATTTATGCAAAAATTAATTAAATAAAAGCTTGCAAACATCTCAGACGAGTGGGTATGAACACGCACATATTCCATAATCAAGGGTCTATAATAACTGTAAAAACTGTTTTAACCGATGTATATTAGTAGTACTTATCTTGTACAACTTGTTTTAACTTCATTAGACTTGAAATTCCAAAGAAAACTATGAAATTATTCAGATAATAGGCACTAGTAAAATTTGTAATTATTATGTTGGGAGAATGTGCGGAAAATGCATTCTTGGAGAAAAATGTCGGCAACTGTGTGTTAAGAAATTTTACTGGTATTATGGTCTTTGGAGATGGCGAGATTTTAAGCAGGGTTGGCGACAATGTGCTCGCACCTGAAAACAACTTAACTTCAAGAAATGCAGGCATAAACCAACATTTACGTAGGCATAGGGGACGGCTGTTAATTTTGCCTACCCTGTTTTGATCTAGTAACTTAATTGAGCTGTCCCGGACTATATCCTCTGACACAGCTGGGACGTTTCCGCCAGTAGGAAAATTCCATCCTAAACAATGTAAAACAACAAGCCTTGGTACCATATTTCCTCGCATAATCGTCGCACCCCACTTTTCAAACACTAAAATAGGTTTATAAAATTTCATCGCATAATCTTCGCATAGCATGTTCGTATTTATGCGCCAGTCAGTTGCACATGCTGCCGCGTCTTTATAACCTGGCGCGACTTTGTCAGAAGAAAAATATCTCGTCTTTATACTTGTGGGCTATGAACTGTGATGCGAACGGCAAGCTTCGTCACTTAACACATTATGCGAGCTTATAATCTGGTGTGATCTTGTCAGGAGAATGTAATCTCGTCTTTATGCCTGCGGCCTATGAACTGTGACGCGAGCGGCCAGCTAAGTCACTTAACACATTCCGCGAGCTTATAAGACTAATCTGGCATGATCTTGTCAGGAGAAAGTAATCTCGTCTTTATGCCTGCGGGCTATGAACCGCAACGCGAGCTGCCAGCTTCGTCAGCACATTCCGCGAGCTTTAACCTGTCGTGACCTTGTCAGAAGAAAGTAGCCTGTCTCTCTGACTGCAGGCTATGTCTCACGCTACGCGAACGACATGACTGGCCCGCTAACCAACGATCGTGCTCAACGCAACACCAGTGCCAGGGGAGTGAAACGTACTTGAACCTATCGCTTCCGTGAGTTGGCCTCGGGACGACAAGATTCAATAAGCTGCCGTACGAAGCGCTGCTATTCCCAGTTCGCCGACGTTAAAACAGGCCCTACTGCTTTATGGTTATTTATGGTTCTTATTTCCTATTTCTTAGAAATGACTTCAACAAAGGGAATAGTAATATGGAAAAGATATGCAGATGATGTAATTTGCATCTACGATACTGAATTAACAAGCGAAGAAACGATTCTTCAATCCTTTAATAGCCTATGCCACTCAATCAAATTCACTAAGGAATCCGAAACAGACCGATAAATTAATTATCTCGACATAACTATTGAACGTTAAGACAACGAGCTTTCATACTCCATATTCCGTAAAGCCACACAAACCTCGCATGCAATCGACAATCAGTCTAATCAACCCAGTACGCATAAATTAGCGGGGTTCAATTCAATGTTGCACAGGGCTTTAAACATACCCGTGTCAAAAGACAACTATAATAAGGAAATAAGAACCATTAAGCAAATAGCAAAGAAAAACAATTTCCTGCCAAGCAAAATAGACCAAATTGTAGCCAAACATAAAATTAAAGATAAAACGATTCCAAAACCAGACAGTAATGAGAATAAAATTGTGCGCTTCAACTATGTGAAAGCAAACACACATAAAATCACTAATCTATTCAAAAAGCAAGGCATAAAAATAGCATTCACAATGATCAACACAACTGGTAGGCACCTGCAAAATAGTAATCTAAATAAACATGACCCGTATTCAAAGTCAGGGGTATATTCAGGGTGTCTACCAACTCATCTTAAAAGAATTCCCTGATTATTCCCTGATTTTTCCAGAATTAATGAGAGAATTCCCTGAGTAAAGAATGCTAAACATTCGCCCGGGAACGGGAAGTGTGATGAAACGCACGCTATTTTTGGTTGGTTTTAAGTGCTCTCCAGGAACAAGAAGCAAAATGTAATCCAGGAAAGCAAAAGGAAAATAGAATTAAGTTTTATGTTTTCTGTTCTCGGAAATTCCAGGATCCAAACAGATGTGAGCAATGGCGGCACAAGGGAAACAGTTGTGAAAATAAATTTATTTCAATAAGTGAACTTGTTGTCCAGTAAAATAAGCAAGGTCTATTAAGTCATGCTACAGTAAATGCCTCCAATAAAAGGGACAAAGGAAGGTTGAATACACACATCAAGGTGTCACCATATGAGTGGAATCATCTTAGACCAATATTTAATTTGTAAAACCTTTCATTACCATTGAAATCACTAATCTTCGTCGCAGGTATGATATTCGGTAGCATAAGTCTGAATATAAGCCTATACAGTAATTTACACATATCCAAGGGACGAAGGGAGGCATATTCCAAGTTCTCACTCTGAATTAGGTCCACCTCGTCATGACAGATGTAATTGAGTAATCATCATCCAAGTCCCACTCCAGCCACCCGGGTGTGGTTTACAAGCCTCCTCCACTCCTTTCTGTCCCTCCATTTTTCATGTTCCATCACTTCTGCCACATCCAACCCAGCTTCTCCAATGTCCTTCAAAATTTGGTCCAACCACCTTCTTCTCGGTCTTCCAACTGGTCTCTTACCCTTGACTTCTCTTTCTAATTCCCTTTTTGCTACTCTTTCTTTACCCATTCTTTTGAAATGTCCGAACCAACGTAACCTTGCTTTCTGTAGCTTCTGATTTGACGGTTCCATATTTAACTCTTCTCTGATTTCAATATTTTGAATTCTATCCCTTGTTGTCTTTTTAGCTGAAGTTCTTAAAAATTTCACTTCTACTGCTTGCCTTTTATTCGTTACCAGTGTTTCCAGTCCATATGTTACAATTGGTATGAAATACTGTTTATATAATATTAATTTCGTCAATTTAGTAATTTATAAATACATTTAAATGAAGGAAATCAGTATGAATGATGTTTCGACAGGCCAGAACACACCATTATCAGTCTAAAATAATTTAACCTAGTCTGATAATACAAGGCCGAGTTTGAAAGGTGTTACAAACACATTTCCTGGGCGCAATTAAAAACAAAATAGGACATAAGTTCTAGCCTAGCCAAGGAACGTAGGAGCAATAAATATGCATTTAAGGGCTCTAGGCATATCCATCATATTACATAAACATCAAACATTTTCCTTGTTCCCGTTCCAGTCGTTAACCAGAGCCCCCGTTCTCATTCCCGGGCCAATCGTGAACCAGCCTGAACATAACTGGCAGCATCTACAAGGTAAAGATGATCACATTAACAACCTCATAGTGATCATGAGCTTCCGTTAAGCCTTTTGATCACTACAGTATAAAGTACAAATGAAATATTCGTAAGCAGAGCGAGAGGTTATTTGCCTCGATGCACAAGAGTAGACACAGATCGAATAGCACACGATATAATAGGGGGTAGCACAACCACGTGTTTGAACGACTACGTATTTTAGGGGCTAAATCATATATCCACAGCAGCACAAGAACACCCTGGAAATTATTGCACACCATAAGTTTTCACTATAGATTTAGCACACAATGGCACAAATGTTATATTTATCGTAAACTTCAAACAGCACACTAAAGCATTAACAGTAGAACTACAGCAGACAATAATCAAAGAATACCGGGATAGAAAAGCCGCGCAAACAGTATTGTCAAACCAGGTCTAACACATGTTGCCCGGGCGCGCGCTAACACTTGACATGACAATACACCCGGTAAAACCTCACTTCCTGTACCGAAAGCACAATCGAGACAATATACCACAATATATGCGCTTTTGAAGCTTACACTGAGCAAACCGTTAAAAATATCAATATACTATGAGTGTAAGAATTGTTCAGCACGGAAAGTTCTATAAAAAAAAGTCCGCGAGAGCATATATCTATCTTCAATACATCGCCCACTATAAGTGTTTTTAGATTGGACGGGAGAGGGATTTGAGTTTCATGCACCTCGCCATTCTTAAATTACGTCTGACAAGAATTCGTTGTACATGCTATCTCCATGATAATATAATTAATAGTCCAGTCAGTGATTTCAACCCATCATGCAGAGACGTAAAACGGATATAGACCTAGGTCGTAGTTCATTGACATCGAAAAAAAAAAGCGCTTGTCACGTAAAGCATTCATAACTGTTTCCGGGCGAAGCTAGTATATTATACTCTGTGAGCTGCCAGAATAGGATTGACAGTTCTCGTCTCTCCATGTGGTCTGAGAACGAGATTGCCAAACTGTACAAGCCAGAGATAAAGCTGACCAGGCACTGAGGCACGTGGGCGGTAATATTGCAACGCAGAGTATTATGACATCAACTATGCGAACATGGATTGGTCAAGAGGCAGAGCGGTGATGAGTGACGTGGAATTTCCGCTGAAATGTCAATCCTATTCAGGCAGCTCACAGAGTATATTTATAAACAATACTAAATTTAAAATATTTTGTCGCCAAAGTTGCTATTTCTACCGACAAAATCGCTAAATTGGCGATACTGATCGCAAGGAACAAAATGCTCAAGGCCCAATAAAATGGCGTAGTTGGCTCCTGCGCAGAAAGCGAACGGAAAAGTTGCCACATCATACGTTCAGTTGACCTTGAGAAGGCACTGCTCATTGGCTGAGCACTGTCATCCGGGTGTCTACTGTAAGGATGAAGTAAAAATTAGTTACTTTTTAGTTACCTTTTAGTCAATTTTAGTTACCTTTTAATTCAAGATACGTCTGTGGTCTGCAAGCAAAGGGGCTCATCACGCGGTGAAGATAAACAACAATGAACTGTGTTTAAAGCTGTAAATAAAATAAATAATAAAAAAATACTATATATTAATTATCAAATTAGTTGTTTCAGCTAATATGTTGTCTTGTGCACAATACGTTGTTTTAATATCAAGAGGTTGCTCTGCTCTTTACCGTTTGGCGAGATTTCCTTTGTCCCCGCGGTAGATCACGAAGAATTGTATGCGACGTTACGTGATCGTCGCCAAATTCTGACTTTGCAGTCAAGTATGGAGAAATATCGAGATGTTACACAATCGGCGCTGGTCTCAGCCGTTTGACGAGATTCCCGCAGTTTTCACGATAGAACATGAAGAAAAATCGCGATTTAGATAAATGATGTCACTTTTGGTCATTCGACGAGATTTCCATTGTCCTTGAGGTCGGGTTGTCCTAGTCATTGAAGGCGGAGAAATATCGCGATGTAACGCAATCGCTGCCGCTGTCGGCCGTTTTACGAGATTCACGTTGTCCTCGCGATATTATGCAATCGGCGCTGCATCCAGCCGTTCAACGATTGCCTGCCTATCTGCCCTGACAGAATGGTGGAGGCAGGCTCAAGTTTGGGCATGGTTAAATTTCACGAAAAGTAATGGACATGTTGTATGGTCGGCGCCGTGATTCCCGCAGTCCCTATGCTGTGGTTGGGAGTTCATAAGTTCAGGGTGGATCACGAGGGAAAATTAGTATCGCGATGCAGCGTAAGCAGTCACTTCTAAGTGGGTTGATGCACTTCTCGCTCCCCGTACGCTTTTAAGTATACGGTCATGGTAAAAGTGGCGAGTAGGTTTCGGAATGTTTCGTGATGAATGCCCAATCACCTTTGACAGGATTCCCGCAGCCCTCGTGGTCACAAGTTCACGATAGGGGACGGGATTTATCATTTTACGCAACTGACGTCGATCTCGGTCCGTTTGATGAGATTCGCGCAGGCAAGTCATGAGGTCAGCCAGTCTTCTTGAGGATGTGATTTTGGAGGATGAACGTTCGAAGTAGGGACCGTATCGAATATTACGAATTATTCTGAGAGGATTGCACGAATAATACGACAAGAGGGCACATTCTCTTTCGAATGCGAATCACGAATTATACAAGTTATCGAAATAACCAGTTAGATTATATATCCGATGGAACCAAAGTTCGAAGGAAAAATCGACATATAACTGAATTTCGAATTAACCATACCGGATGTCGCAAATTTACGAGACAGATTTTTAAAATACCGGTAGGTTATTATGTATTTCGAGGCTATTTGGTATTTTTTGTTTCGAAACGGTAACATTTCGCAAGATAGCAACATTAAATTATTTCACGTTATTTTTGGACTTCAATTTGACTCAAAATTTAGAGGTCGATAACTGAAATGAGAGGTTTCTGTTTAGTTTCGGAAGTTTTCGCGAACAAACATCTCGAGAAAAGTCAGGTTTCCTAATAAAACAGAAAAATATTTCACACAAAACTAGAAAGTATTCTTGATGCCGAAAATGTACGTTGAATTGATGTAGCCTATACCACACAAGGTGTCCACAGTATGCATTTCCTCTAGCTCAGGCACGGCGAAGTATAGCTTATGCAATCGGCGCCGCTTGCGTGAAACTCGCTCCATCCCAATCTCTGAGCCTAGCGGAGCGAGTTTAAATGATTCAAGCCGCCTACAGAAAATTTTCGTTACCGTTTGTAAGATTCGTTGCTTTTTCGTCACTTTCGTCACCCGTTTGTAAAATTCGTTACTTTCGTTACCGGTAGACACCCTACTGGTCATCAGTAACGAGCGATCACTTCCCGCGAAATTCGAAAGTATTGCTTCCACTTTTACGGGATATAGACAAATGGAGAAAAATCCCTGATTAACAAAGAAATTGCCTGATTTTTCCCTGATTATTCCAGAAATTCATAATTCCCTGAGAATTCCCGGTTTTCGCGGGTCGTAGACACCCTGATATTCTATTACGTGCTAAGATACTGGTTGTCAAGCAAATTACATCGGACGGAGTGGAAGACGAGTAGATACACGTTACAATGAATATAGGAATGCGATAAAATACGGAACACTTTCAGCCGTATGCGAACACGTGTGACGTGGGACACGGCTTCACTAACATTGAAACAGACGTAAAAGTAATTCATCACGAATCGAAAGGCAGAGCTCTTGACATAAAGGAAGCAATCAAGATACACCTAGCCAAAATAAACAATCCCAACCATCTAAATGAACACACTTTTATGGAGAGCTCACTCCTTCATTCTTGTAAAAAACACACTTTGTCGGAAACAAGACACAACTTAGCGATACAGCCAAGCTAGATTAAAAAAAGTGGGGGGGTTTAATAGGTAAATATTATCTGGATCAGGAGTACGATGTACTATTTTCAACAATAAACCAAGGCCGCCATTCGCGGCAGTATTAAAGGTGCCGGGACGTCCCCAAAAGACCGGGTGCGCTTAGTATGAATGGCTAACAGTCTACGCTTGGCGGGGAATGTTCCACGGTCTTTAATAGTTGAAGACCTTCCTCAATTCAATAACATACATCTTATCTAGACTTGGCAATACGTCACAATTACACATGCATTGACTACAGACAGCACATAGGAATACGGGGGGAAACCAGTTCAGTGAGACAACATTCCAATTCAGTCGACCGTCACTGCTCCGAGAGGGAAGTTGATACTACTGGCAGCTACAGCACGGAAGACATCCAACCAGATAGGTAATAGCCTTCACTATACAGTACAACCATAGTTGACTTTTACAACCATATAGTCACTCCAAACAGACAATTTCCGGATTTCTATCACCATTTCAGCATTCCACCTAACATCATATGTACTACAACTAGCATACACTGACAAGTTGCATTACCAATACTGCAACTAAATAATTGTACATATTATAAATATTTTCACCTGTATTTTCAAACATAGATTTTACAGCCTAAGTGTGATAGATCTGATAATGATCGCTTGACTATCGAAACTGGTCATCCTAGAGTATTTATTAATCTCATGATTTTTTTTCTTTCAAGGTTAGGACATAATCCAGCTCTTTTGGGTACATTCGTGTTGACCGGCTGAAAAGCACCAAACTCTTGTAGGAGATAAGTGTCTATAGAGACACTAGTGTGGCTGTAGAAAACTTTCGGGATTTCCGTTGCATCGATTCCGCACTCAATATCGTATGGATCTCCGACTACCTCGCCAACTGTCAAATTCCGTACAATATCCCCCTCACTTTTTTTTTGTCTGAAACCACAATTTTCTTTATCGAAGTCTAACCACTCAATTATGTCAGTTTCTTCTGCATCTTGGCATTCATCCAGGCTTCGCAGTAATGATGTCATCATAGCGTGTGACCACCTTGCCCATTTCAAATATCATTGTCAATGAAGCCGGCAAATTCTCTCTACAATGCGCTATCCACGTATCTGCCCCTCACAAGTCAGCGACTTTGGAGTGTGGCTGTAGGAAAGGGAGGGTAGGTTTTGAGTGAAAGTACTTTCCCTTGTTTTGTCTCGGCCTTGAAGATGGAAATCTGTGCTGTACCACCTGCAGCAACATGCTCGCATGTTTCCAAGTTTGCAGCAATCTGGTATTGTTGTTTTAAGGGGCAGAACGGCAAGGTCATCTGGTAGCAGTGTGCAAGTAGGCCTACTGTTACATTATAGAGAAACGAAGTCCAGTCTCCTCAAATCTCAATGGTTTTGTCTCGAAGCATCGTATCTCACTAAAATTCTTTTAAATAATGCAGAGATTATTTTACTAAGCATGATGATTAGGTACTGTAAAAATTACTATTAAAAAAATATATATTGAGACCCACGGATTAATTGCAAAATAAATTATCTGCACGCAAGGTATCGGGAATACACTGAACATAATTTAATCCTTTGGCATTGTTCATTCTTTTGGCACCCTCTGTATCCAGTAATATAATAATTAGAGATACGGGAAAATCGCAATTGCGATAAATGCGAATTTTACTTTTTTCTCCTTTTTTCAACTAACTGTTAACTAATATGACTATGTATACCCAAAATTTGCAAAACTGAATGTGCGACAATGTGCGATAACTAAGGGTTCTTGCGAATTATTCCCATAAATGCGAAAAGTGCCGAATTTACCGATTAATGTTGAATATTATGTTTTATTATATTTTCGTGCCGCAACTTTGAAATTTGCGAGTTCCCAGCAATGAAAATATTGGCTATATAATCGATATTTATGAGTAATAATAGATATGTACGAACATCGATTATTGTCGTGAAAACAATCGATTACGGTAAAAATTAATTTGAAAATGGTGCTGTTATTATTGCCGCATAATATCCACTGTTTATTGCCATAAAACGATGATTTTGGAGAAATTATTTCGTAGTTTCAGTTGGTTGTGCTAATAAAAGGAATATTCCAATCGTTTGTGCCGATTCTTTTTAAAAATTAGAGCAATAAGGTTATGCTTTATATCGCGCCGGCCCTCATTTCTTGTATTTGAAATGAAAACTCTCAAGTACGTATGGTGATATGAATAGACAATTTTTGTTACGCCTTCTCTTTGCTTTGGGAAATGTTGTATAATATGATGAAAGTATTCTCTACCATGTGTGAATTATAGGTTATGTTACATGTCGTCCGGCGATTTCTCCGTGAATTCGGATACTGTTTTACAGATTGTCAGTCAAGAGTCGCAGTGTGGCCAGGAAATAATGAGGGACTAAACATACATTTTATTATTTAGTTAATTATCCATTGTGTGATATTTACACAAAGTTAAGTAAATGTATGATTCACATTACTACTTCCTTTTCAATGAGGGCCATGGATGAGGGGCATTTAATTTCTATTTGCCGGTCTTTTGATCTTTTGAGCATAGCTTAGGTACCCTCGTCTCACGTCATACAACCAACCAACCAACAGCACTTGAACTCAATCTTGCCAATTAGCCAGGCAAGAAGTTCGTAGGAAAACCACACAAAAGGATTTCATAGACATCCTTAGAATTTGAACCAATTCGTCCATCGAGTCCAGGACAGCCTGGTATTGTCGTCATTCCACCTGTCACACAGTAAACTTCGTAAGACAAGCATTGTTGCCAGACCACAGCTCGCTTTATTCTAACAATTGGCACCTTGGTATCAGTGAACTAATACAACTCTCCGCCGGCCCTCAATATTTGAGTTGCTGCACAACACCTGATATTGTTGATTGCATAATGAAAACATGACCTTTGGATCTTTTGAGCATAGCTTAGGTACCCTCGTCTCACGTCATACAACCAACCGACAGCACTTGAACTCAATCTTGCCAATTAGCCAGGCTGATGCCTTTATTTTCAGAGATCTCACATTTCTGAAAAATGTATGATGTCAAGTTTCTACATTTCTGTAATACTGATATTAGGATTTTAATACTTCTAACACTCCCTTAGTAAAAATAAAAACTACATACACAACAGGAGACTTATATTAAATTCTTATGCCGTTTATCAGAAACGCCCATATTTCCAATCCTGCACATGTTTGAATTAGTTTCCGTGCATATTATTTTGAACCTGTTTATCGTACCTGGTGATGAACTTTTAAATGCTACAAAATGCTAATTTTTAAATTTCAAAATGCTCCAAAATGCTATTTTTCAAAATGAAAGTGCTACAAAATCAATTTCAAAATGCTATTTTCTCGTATCTTTAATAATAATGTTATTTGTTTTTCGTCCTTTTTAACTACTCTGGCCGGAATTTTGTCCCAAAGGGAATTTTTAACTTGCCAGTAAATTTACTCACACTGCTTCCTCGCATATGCGCACCCTCAAATGCCAGCTGACTGCGCCAGGATACGAACCTGCAACCTTGGGCCCAATAAGCGAGAACGTTACCGCTGAGTGGAGGCTTGGTATCCCATTGTCATCTCTAGCTTTTCACCAATGTGGCTATGGTTTGAATCCTGATCAATACATGTGACATTTTCAAAATCAAAAGTCATGTGTCTGTGATTCAGAATGCATGTAAAACTGAAGGTCCCTGGCTTTATAATCAACAGATAAACAGTCACATAAAATTATAAATTGGCTTTGGCTTTATCTGTGTGCGACGATGACATGTTTATGGGTTTACTTGGTATCATGATGTAGAATGCAGCTGTGTAATCTGCTTTGTATTAAATAATTCTTACCCTCATCCGATTGGGCTGTAGAGGAACATTGCAGGTCCAAGAAATAACGTGTTACATCAGAAAGTTTTAAAATATTTGCAGAAGTTTCTCTCATATATCAGGGATATACTTCTGTCCTCAAGAAGCTGACAGAGCCATCTTCCCCTCTTCCATAACGTTAAGAACTGTCAATTTAATATCACTGTACACCAACTGCAAACCTGAGAACAGTTGACACAGTGGAATCTCTTTAGATTGGTTTAAAAGTGGCCCCAACCACAATGTATCGGTATCCACGCCTTACCTACTTCAAGAGTTATTACCTGGCTATGCACTATTTTAAATGACGGAAGAACAGGTTGCTTCCGCCCACATGGTGAAGTCGCTCGGAGCTGTAGTTATCAAATGGACTGATGGTGCTGAATTCCCATGTGTGAAGACTGGTGTGTCCAGAAGTAGTATTGTTTGTTTGTTTGTCTTTCTTCTCCCACTGTCTGTCATTGTTCTTCTTTTCTTGTCTGCCATGTGGTTTTATGGATAATTTTAGGTTTATGGTACTAGACTTATATAATTTTGACTTTCTACAGGAAAGTGAAGCTCTCAAGCGTAAGAAAAAGCGCCGTCCTACTGCTAAACCATTCGATCCTGAAGCAATTCGTTCCATTGGAGGAGAAGTTACCAGTGATGGCGACTTCCTTATCTTTGAAGGAAATCGCTATTCAAGAAAGGGATTCTTATACAAGAACTTTACGATGAGTGCTATTGTTGCCGATGGTAAGTAATAAACAGAATTAGTGTTATGTATTTCCAGCTTGCACTGATCTCTTGTTCTCTCATTGATTACGATTTTATGCCAAAATACTTCCTACTGCACAATGTATTGTGTACTAGGCTCAGAAAGACTCTCTTTACTTCCTTGGAATAAATAAATAGTTTCTTACCTCAGTATTTTAACTGTCAATTCAACATCATTGGACATCAATATTAGTGAAGACTTATTTAAAAATGTCATGATTTAAAGAGTATTTTTCAGGGGCCCTGTGAAAAATGCATTTAAGTTTTGATTTTACAGACCTCAAGAACACCCATATGTCATAAATGCTAATTACACTCCATATGCTTATTTTGTAAGCCTATTTAGTGAATGTAATAATATATGCACAATGTAAGAACGTGAGAATTTCTTCAACCAGCTGAAGAGCATATCGTGATAACTAGTAATGATACATTTGCGAACTCAGGACCTTAGGGACAGACAGTAACTCATCACTGCCACATGATTGGGACCATTATGATACCTATTTCACCAATGACCACACCTACAAAACTCCATCTTGATGACTGCCGATGGAATGCACAATACGTAGGTATAATGCAAACTTTGAGACTGTTAAAACCATGGGAATTGTCAGTCAACTCAAAATTGGCACTGACCGCAAAGCATCACAATACTGGTGCATACTCTTGCCAAAAAGGCCAATGGTATGCAAAACATATCCACAAACTTGAAACCAAAGAAATCTTTCCAATTAATGGGCATAATATTATAGAAGTCTAGCTGCTTGCTTCTCATTAAGATTGACAGGGTTCAGTGCCTGCAAAATTTCTAAATGAAAATATCATGTCCATGTTTTCAGATTTCACGTAAGAAGGGGTATCAAATCCTGTGGCTCATGATCGCAAGATTTGAAAAGTGAGAGAATATTACAAGCTTGCTTTTGAATCTTGTCAAGAATTGACATTCCCTGAGACGGAATATGCTGCAAAGTTTACTCTTGCCACGATGGCTGCCCAACAACTGACAGAGCACATGTTCTTAAATTCAGGCTATAGGGTCAATGGGAATTTTGTCAAGTGACTTGAGTGCATCGTTCACCATGGAACATCATGACACCTCCTCCTTGAGACCCTGGGAACTGAATCTCGTCAACTTGCCTGAGAACTGAGCTGGCCTTGTTATGTTGCAATGCCTCCTCTACCACTTACTCACACTTTGTGCAACGGTAGTTAGACGTTGGTTCACTGTATAAGAACTGTAGGAATCTTGTCAACCAGATGGAGAGAGAGGCATAATTTTCTAAACTTGGAACTTAGTCTGCTTTGGTGCTACGTGCCTCCTTAGAACATCATTGTCCTGCTAAGTTATAGCAAATTTTTAAGTATAATCGGACCTTAATTTAGCATACCATCACTTAATGAATTCCTTGGTTTAGAAATATTTTTAAAGTTCATGGTGTAAATAAATTATTTAAGTTTTGATTCATTGACCCCCAATTTAAAGTATACCCTCATTTCATGAACATTAATTATGGTTTGACCTCTTTGTGTTGTAGTGGATAGTGTTGTTAAATCACACCCCAGAGGTCCTGGGTTTGATTCCAAGCTCTGCCATAAATTTAAAAGTCTGTGTATGGTCTATATGATGCCAAATGGGAACCTGCCAGATACTGTGGCAGGAGGAGTGGGAAGGAATTAGCCACCCTACTGCACATAAACTCTGGCTCATATTGCCTGGTTGGTGATCCCTTTACATAACCGGGGACTTGTGATTGGGTCACCTATTTTCATTTTGGACTTGGCACACAGCTTATTAATTACGGTCTTTGTACCATGATATAACCAAATGTGGCATAAAGCCAGGTAGTATAACATATTAATGCATGTAGACTGGACCGCTTAGCATTACAGCACCTACTCCCACCAAAGTGGTGGTCTGATAGCAACTGGCAGGGCAAACAATCATAAAATTGGAACTAAGGGAACAGTTAGTGTCTCAGCATTCGGCTAGAGAGCTGTGCTGACCACAAAACATGCAACACATTCCCAACAACAAGGTGGTCCTCCACGGACCAGCAGAGTACTCGTTCACAAACTTGGGACGGTAATAGCATAGGAAGTCTTGTAACATGTTTAGGTACATCATATCCATCACACTTTTCCCAGGAAAGAAGTAGGGCTCATAATCGTTACTATGTGACACAGCACAGAAGTCCTTTGGAGATTCTCTTGCAATCTCCATTTTTTTTTTTTTTTCTTTTTTTTTTCGTGTGGCCTCCTGAGAGGCCGAATGCAGGTCTTTCTAAGTGACGCCCGTGGGCGACCTGCGCATCGGGATGAGAGATGGAATTGATGAAGGCGAATGAAACTGGGCAAGGATGTGGAAGTAAGCGGCCGTGGCCTGTCAGTAGGTACCGTCCCAGCATTTGCCTGGTTTTGAAAATGGGAAACCACGGAAAACCATTTCAAGGACGGCCGACGGTGGGGCTCGAACCCACGCGTCTACCGAGTCAGCAGAGAGCTCGGCCCCATGACCTAACGCTGCGCTGTAGCGCGCGTAGCCACTACTGTCGGTAATGCAATCTCCACTGTAACATTGGGATTTACCATGCCCCATATGTTGGGGTACTGTCTTCGGAACGCACGCTGCACCTTGAGTGCTATACATTGGTTCAACGCATGTTTTCGGCATCAACAAGAGTTTTTAGTTTAGTGTGAAATATTTTTCTGTATTATTAGGAAACCTGACATTTCGCGACACGTTTATTCGCGAAAACTTTCGAAACTCCACAGAAACCTCTCATTTCTGTTATTGACCTCTAAATTTGTAGACTATCTCAAATATAAGTCCAGAAATAATGCCAAATAATGTAATGTCTCAATCTTGCGAAATTATATCGTTTCGAAAATAAATCGCAAAAAAGCTTCGAAAGACATTTATTTAAAAAATCTATCCATCTCGAAAATTTGCGACATCCAGTATGGTTAAATCGAAATTCCATTATACAGTATGTTGATTTTTCCTTCCAACTTTGGTTCCATCGGAACCGGTTATCTCGAAAACTTGTATAATTCGAATGAAAATGTGCCTACTTTTATTACTCGTGCAATCCACTCAGAATAATTTGTAAAATTCGATACCTTCTTTGAACGTTCATCCTCCAGAATCACATCCTCAAGACGGCCAGCAGACCGCACGACTTGCTTGCGGGAATCTGGCCAAACGGACCGAGATCGACGTCAGTTGTGTTAAATCATAAAACCCGTGCCCGATCGCGAACTTGTGATTACGAGGACTGCTGAAATTCTGTCAAAGGTCACCCATCACGAAACATTCCAAAATCTACTTGCCACTTTTCCCATGACCGTATCCTTAAAAGCGTACGGGGAGCGAGAAGGGCATCAATCCACTTAAAAATGACTACGTAGCATCGCGATACTCTGGAATCACAGCGCCGACCATACACCATGTCCATAACTGCTCGTGAATTTTAACCTTGCCCAACCTCGAGCTTGCCTCCGCCATTCTGCCAGGACAGATAGGCAGACAATTGTTGAACGGCCGGGTGTGGCGCCGATTGCATATTATCGCATTTTCAGTGTCCAACGTGAGGACGTGAATCTCGTAAAAGGGTCGAGAGTGGCAGCGATATTTCTCTGCATTCGATGACGAGGACAACTGGATTGTTGTCAAGCGGTCAGGAAGCGGCACAGATTGCGTAATAATGCTACATTTTCCTGTGCCCGATCTCATGGACAATGGAAATCTCGTCGAACGACTAAGAGTGACACCGATTATGTAAATCGAGATTTTTCTCAGTGTTCTATCGTGAAAACTGGGGGAATCTTGTCAAACGGCTGAGATCAGCGCCGATCGTGTAACATCACGTTATTTCTCCATTCTTGACTGCGAAGACAGAATGTGAACGAATTTTTAGCCTGATTAAGAAGAATATGTCACAGTTCAGGTCATCGATGTTCAATGGAACTCTGGAAGCCATTTCTATTTTGAAGACCAGAAGCTCGGAAGCATGTTATACAAACACATATTCTATTGACTTTCTGAAGAAAGCAAAGCAAGCCACAACTTTAGCTCTTAAATCAGACCCTTATTATGTCATCGGTTACTGTAGTGTTTTATATTAATGCTGTTGAACTCGTAATTTTCTGAAGTGAAGAAAATGCATGAATTTTGTCTTGTCAAATGAATCTCTGGACTCTATTTCTATTTTGAACGGGCCGATAACCTAGATGTTAGGCCCCTTAAAACAACAATTATCATCATCATCATCTATTTTGAACACCAGGAGTTCTGGTCCCTGTTATACCAGCATTTTTTCTCCCGACTTCTTGCAGGAAGCTAAAAAAGCCACAGCTATGAATTTTAAAGTGTAAGTAATTTCCAGTGAGTGATAAGTGTTTTACGTAGGTATATTATTTCAAGGAAGTCCTGTTATATCTATACTCCAAACCAAAATTCACCACACCTGCTTCTTGAGGGTCATGCTCGTCTACAAATAATTGGCGTATGATGTAAGTAGATAAGATTTCATTCAAATATCCTGTTTAAAGCATGAATTACTGTATTTTGTAACCCAGGAAGATTATTGTTTCAAGCTGGGATATGTCGAAATTCGATAGATTTTTTGGCACACGCGGTTTTACTGAAAGCTTTTTTGAAAGTTGGCAGGTATGGTACTGTGTCCTTACAGAGTTTCATTGAAATTGTTCCAGTCGTTTAGATTTTATTTGGGGGGGGGGGGGGGGGGGGGGACGGACACATACCACACATGGACAAAAGATGATCTCATAAGCCTATTTTTTCATAAATGAAAATGGGCTAAAAATTGGTTCATTTGATAGCCCTTTTCATTTGGTTGTCCTTCACTACGAGTTGTGACAGTTGCGAAGCTGAGGTAGCGAGCATGTACGAATTATGGTGTGTACATGGACTTCATTTTAAAGATATTTTTTGTAATTTAATTCAGGTGAAATGTTTTGTCCCTTAGAATGTAATCAGTTACATGTAGCATTATATATTAATGCTGAAGAACTCTGCTTACCTAAAATGAAGAAAATAACTTGCATTTTTTCATGTTTTACCTTTATTTTGGTGCAAGCAGTTTCCTGTGTTTTCTATTGCTTGGGGTTTTTGCTGATAGGCCATTAGGGAAACTGGAAGATATGCTAAGGCAACACTGTAAAATGGCTTCTAAATTTTCTAAAATTTCATGTTAGCTAACTTCGGACTGACCAATCATATTTCTAAACTATGTCCAGAAGTGTGGGAATAGTGAAGGTATACAAAACGATGGTATAATCAGTTATTGTAATGACTCATGATTCAAAGAAGCAGGTGTGTGACGGAACCTACCGTATTTCCTTGCATAATCGTCGCAACCCACTTTTCAAATACAAACCAGTAGGCTAGTTCCGTGAAGAACTAAATAGCCTATTTTCATATATCGCACTGGTCTTTTCCATTAAAACTCTCCTGCCTATTATAATGATTTTCCATATGATAGGCCTATACAGTATATCGAACCTTGTTTAAAGATTTTCTGTGCTAAGTTTCACTGCGCTCGTATAATTAAGTCGCGAGGAAAATCCATACAACTATTTAAATTTTGCATCTCCGCCATGTTGAATTTGTGTTCATCAAGTTATTGAAAGCCCCATATGTTAACTTATGTTAATAGCTTCTATCAACATACAAAATTTCAGGTTGATTGCTGTAAAAAATTCACAGATATTGGGAACAGTCTAAATATTTCGGATGAACGCCATGTTAGATTGTTCTATATTATGTAGGTCATAAAAGTTATGTATCACTAGATCAATGTTATTGTTTAGCTTCATTATTAAAACGTTCACTTCAATCGCTTGATTAGGACACAAAAAATATCCAGAATAATTTTTAAATTTTGCACAACTGCCATCTTGAGGTTATTAAGGCAATCGGATAAAATTAGATGCCAGTAGCTTAAAGTTTGTATAATTGTGTGCTGTACCAAGTGTCACTGTGCTCGGATGATTAAATCGCAAGAAAATGCAATTTGAATACTTTAATTTCCCTTGGCCGCCATATTGATTTTGTAGATAACACGATTTTCAATGGTACAAAGGTGAACTTACAGTAATATTCTCTATCACCATACGAAATTTCAGCGTGATATCAGTAACAGTTTCGGAGATATAGAATTTGGTTTCAAATATTCCCGAAGGAAATATGAAGTTAGTTTCCATTTGAGCGGATGAAATATCAATTACTATGATAAAATGGTCCGGTTAGCTCAAATTATAATTGCCAGCGTTTCGCCCCAGTGTACCATTTTGTGAAAGGGAGTTTGACTCCCATAGCACATTGGCATTACCCGTGACATCTATACTACATGTATTTTGTGTCTTGTAATGGCCTTCTCAGTATGTGCTAGCCACGCGTCTTGGTGAGGTGTACCATACCAACTGACGAGCCCAGTGGTACACTGGGACGAAACGCTGGCAATTATTTGAGCTAACCGGACCATTTTATCATATTACTTGATCCAGATATAGAATGCTGGAGAAATATTTTGCACGGCCACCATGTTGGATTTTTATATATTTACGCCATAGAGTTATATACCATTAAATGAAGATTGTTTTGTAGGCTTATTATTCATTCACTTCAATCACATGATTAGGCCACAAGAAATACAAACTTGATTCTATCATTTCGCACAGCTGCCATCTTGACGTTATGAAAGTTATTGAACTAAATTAGATGCCAGTAGATTAGAATGTGTATAAACATTTACCATACCAAGTTTCACTGCGCTCGGATGGTTAAATCGTGAGAAAGGTCCATTTAAATGTTTCAGCTTTGCTTGGCCGCCATGTTGGCTTTGTTCTTAGCAGGTTTTTGAAAGTCACATATGAGAACGTCTAGTAGTGACCTTTATTACAGTAAAAAATTTGAGGGTGATATCTCTAACGGTTGTGGAGATATAAAATGACGGTGAAATATTGGATTGGTGAAACGTATTAAAATTTTAAAGGCATGGTCGAGGTCGGACGAGGTTTTAGTATATAATTACAGAGTTTCATTGAAATCGCTTTGGCCGTTTAGATTTTATTAGGGGTGGGGACACAGACAACAGGTGATCTCATATGCCTATTTTTTCATAAATGAAAATAGGTTAAAAATTGGTTTATAAAATATCATCGCATAGCACATTTGTGCATTGATTGGATGCACATTCTGCGGCGAGCTTATAACCTGGCGTGACCTTGTCAGAAGAAAGGAGTCCGTCTCTCTGCCTGCAGGGTATGACTCATCTACGCTAGCGGCCAGCCCACAGCACGCTAGACAGCAATCACACTCGGCACCAGTCCAGGGGAGTGAAACTTGTATGTACCCATCGCTTCCACTAGTTGGCCTTGGAATGACGAGCTTCAATAAGCTACCGTACGAGGCGCTGCTAGCCCCAGTTCACCCATATGAAAACAGACCCAACTGCTATTGGCAGAAACTTACGTAAGAGACCGCGCCAGTCTAGCTTCAGACACTTCTGTGAAAACATAGCAACAGAGACCCATGCGTGATTTTTACGCATGTTGTGTTCACAGTGAGAAAATACAAGAAATATACTGTGGTCTTGATGTAGGTGAAATAGACGGGATTATAGATTAAGCAAATAATATTAAGAAAGTGCACAAGCTTGCAGCGAATAATTGACTTGCTTGACTTAAGTCCTGTTGTTCACAACACTGGAACATAGGGCTTCGACTAAGCATCGCCATCTGACTCGGTTTCGTGCCATTGCCTTCACTTCCCCCCTCGTTCTCCCCGCTTCTGCAGCTTCCCTCTCCACCGTCCTTCTCCAAGTTTCCCTCGGTCTTCCTCTTCTGCGATATCCCTGGGGATTCCGACTCAGGGCTTGCCTCTCTATTGCTGTCTGGTTTTGCGCAGTGTATGTCCGACCCACTTCCACTTTCTTACCTTTAACTGGAAATCCAGGGGCTTCTCATTTGTAAGACTCCATAGTTCTTCATTGGGTATTACATTTGGCCAAAACACTCTTAAGGTTCTTCGTAAGCATCGGTTTATAAAGGTCTGGATTTTCTTTATGATTGATTTTGTTACTTTCCAAGTCTCACACCCATATAGCAACACTGATTTTACATCGCTATTGAATGTTCGGAGTTTAGTTCGTGTGGAAATCTCATTGCTTTTCCAGATAGGATGCAACTGGATAAAGGCTGCATTTGCTTTCTTGATCCTACTGCTCACATCCTCCTCTGCTCCTCCAGTTTTAGAAACGATGCTACCAAGATACGTTAATTCTTTAACATCCTCTACGTTTCTTCCGTTTATTTGAAACATCCTATCGCTTGTTACCATACGTTTAGTCTTAGTGATTTGATCTTCCCTGAATTTACAGTCAACCCTAGCCTTCTCGTCTGCTCCTGTAGATCTTCCAGTTTGGCATTCATATGCCAAAAGCTTTGTGAGAGGAGACACACATCATCAGCAAAATCAGTATCTTCTAGTTGATCTGTTAAAGTCCAACTTACTCCTCTTCTTTTAGCTTAATTTGTTTTCCTCATCACTTCATCTATCACAATTAGGAAGATTAGTTAGTTATTGTTGTTTTAAGGGGAAGAACTAAGAGGTCATCTGCCTCTAATTAGGAAGATTGATGGAGAGAGAACACACCCCTGTTTTACACCTATTTACATCAATAGATGGTGTCAATTTCCCTTGGTGCATTACTTTGCACGAGTAGCCGTTATACATTTCTTGCATAACTCTGATGACCTTTCCCGGAATACCATAATTTGCAATTATTTTCCACATGCTTCTTCTATCCACTGAATCGAAAGCCTTTTCAAAGTTTATAAACACTAGATATAGATTGCCCATAAATTCCATGCTCTGTTCAAGGATAATACACAGTGTATTCATCTGATCAACACACGATCGGTTTCTGCAAAACCCAGCTTGTTCTCTTCTTAGATGGATTTCAAGGTAGTCCTTCATTCTGTTTAAGATGATTCGTGACAACACTTTGCTAGGAATAGATAACAGCATTATTCCTCTCCAATTATTACAATTTGTCAAGTCGCCCTTCTTCGGAAGTTTGACTAAAGTGCCGGTCTTCCATTCTTCTGGTATTTTTTCAAACAGGGGGTACAGTAAATCTACTGTTGTTGTTAGATCTTCTTTCAAGATCTCTGGTGGGATGTTATCTGTTCCCGGCGTTTTTCCACTGTTCGTTTCCTTCAGAGCAGCTCTGATCTCTTCTCTACTGGGGTCTCCACTCTTGATTCTACCATGAGCCTCATATGTATTTCGGTTTCCATCTTCCTCTGCATTATCATCTATACCTCCCTGTTCTTCTCTGTCCTGTTGTTCTTCCTCTGATCGTACCTCTCTATTCAGCACTTCTGCAAAATGTTCACGCCATCTTCAGTAGTCAGCAACGTTCCAGTTTTACTTCTCACTAGACGATCTATAGGCTCCGTGCCTTGGGGTGAAAAATGCACCGCCACGCTACGAGTGGCCAAACTTATAAACTCGTGAATGTTACCATGGCCAAGGTGGAGCTATGTACAGGTAAATTCTGAAGATGAACATGAATCATTGAGGGATTTCTAGACTTCCTAGAAATATGAAACTTGGTACCAATGAAGCTGATACTAACAAGATTGCTTTAAGAGTCTAAAATATTCCAAATTTTTCAAGGGGACCGTGTTGAGGGATTTGAAATGGCGGCTTAGGAGAAGAACTGTGTAAGCAAGCATTTTTTCAACCGTAGATTAACCCATTTTCCAAAGCCATGACCTATAGTTTTTGTGGACTCAAACGGTTCCTTACTGTCCGAACTAACTTTTAACATCAAACTCCGAGGAAGTGTTGAGGAAAATTTCCGAGATATTAACGAGGTAATGTCGTGGTGAAACGATGTATAATAAAGACAAAAATTGAAAGTAGACATGCATTAATGCAACACTTCCAGGTATCCTAGAAACTTAAAAGTAGATACCAGAGGAAGTGATGTCCCCTAGATCCCTAGAAAAATCTAAATATTTAAAGGTTTGCTAGGGGACCGAGCTGATGAGCTTTAAAATTGGGTTTCAGAAGCACTTCAGCGTAAGTACGCAAGCGTATTTTCACCCTTAGTTTAACTTGTTTTCCAAAGCGATGGCCTATAGTTTTCGGGAGCTAAAACGTTTGCTGAGAGTCCAAACTAACTTTTAACATCAAACCCCGAGGAAGAGTAGAGGAAAATTTCCAAAATATTAAAACGGTAATGTCGTGGTGTAACGATGTATAATAAAGACAAAAATGAAAACAGACATGAATTAATACAACACTTCCAGGTATGCTAGAAACTTAAAACTAGGTACCAGAGGAGCTGATGTCCCCAAGATCCCTAGAAAAATCTAAATTCAGTATCTGCAAGTTTTGTTAGGGGGCTGAGCTGATGAGCTTTTAAATTGGATTTCAGAAGTAGGCCTACGCAAGCGTATTTTCACACATAGGTTAACTTGTTTTCCAAAGCGATGACCTATAGTTTCCGTGAGCTCAAACAATTGCTGAAAGCCCAAAGTAACTTTTAACATCAACAAACCTAGTTAACGATAGGCTAATTAAATCCCAAATGCACAATGAATTTAAACTTATTGCTTGCGACTCACCGTCAATATCCACCGTGTTTTCAAATCAGTTTTATGAGTTCGTGAAGGGAGACTGTAGAATATTACATTGTTATGTGTGTTACAACATCTATTATTGCAACCAACAATACTACACAACGTTTTGACATCGTAACTGTATAAAATAACAGAATAAATGCTCGTACGTTTTCGATGTGCATCAATACTCAGCTGTTCGCGGCATGTAACAGCAGCACTTGATTATATGCACACAGCCTATAGGTCCCTTTCTCTTTCCTAGCAGTCTTGTGGTCTGGTAAAGTTCCTTCTTGTTTCCTTCTCTTGCAGCCCTCTCCGCCCTTGATGCGAGGTCACTTGCCCACTTCCTTCGGTCTGATCTTGCACTCCTTTTCACCTCCTGTTCTACTCTCGTGTACTCTGCGTGAAGCTTCGTCTTTTCTATCCTAGTTTTCATGGTGTTCATCTTACTTTCAGTTTCTTCCTCTCTTCCACCTTTTCCGAGATGTCCTGACTCGTCCAATCCTTCCTTTTGTTATCTCTGATCTCACTACCTTCTCTGCAGTTTCTATAGAGCATCCAGAGTTGAGAAAAGACTATGGGTCTTCCGGGCTTTTACTTTTAATGGACCCCCCCCGTACACTGTTTCTTTTACCTCACCTTTTGTCATGAAGGAACTCTGAACGTATATATTTTTTGTCATTATAGTTTCCTACAATTATTTTGTTATTGCATACAAGTATCGTTTATATTACGACTTAGTAATTTAAAAATTTTCGAGGCTAGCCTGTTGGAAAGAAGAGCCACATCCTGTGCTGCACGCTCGTCCGGAGCGGAGCACATGGTCAGTTCCGCAAGCAACATAAGTTCTGAAGCACTATCAGTCATTGGTGTTACTGTTGTGTGTCTGTTTTATTTTATTTTCGATCGAATCAGGGCTGCCGACAGTGGGGTTTGAACCCACTTCCCGAATACAAGGTCACAGCTGCGCGCCCCTAACCGCATGGCTAACTCGCTACAATATTACAAATATTAATCTAAACAAAACAGCAACAAGAATGAAATTGAAAGAAACTAAATTATAGTCTACCTAATAACAAAAAAAGGTGATGATCAACATTAGACTATTGCTGACGTAAAAATTGTTACCATCATCAGCATACATCCGAGAAGGAAGGGTAGTGCTCTCGACATCTGTCAATCAGTAATGCGTCATATCACAACGGAATGAATGTCTTTATTTGTTCTCTTCGGGCATCCGTAATACTGGGCCAATATGTCAACCCCTGCAAAACTGCTCCTTCCTGGTGTGTTCTATTTCAGGTAGCTGCTGGGGTTGTGTTGTGTCGCTATCTTATGAAAGGGCACTACTCAAAGCAGGTGAAGATAACGTATGACGTCAGCACTACCTCTTATTAGAAATAACATTCATTTTCAGGTTCCTTATTGACAGTATTATACAGAAATAAATCTGTTCAATTTTCCGCCTTGTCAATGCTTTAATTATTTCCAAATTTACAAATAGGGGTACATGTTTCGGTGCCTACATTAGTCCCTTCCTCAGCCCATGTTATTGTGCTTAGGACACATATTTGAAAACAACATCGACACTCTCAACGCAGAAAAAATACAATCAACATATGATTAACTAAAATCTGATTAAAATCTAATAAAATAGCATGCAAATGTTTGTCGGCCTTCTGGTACACATATTGCACATTTTTTATAAATCCTGCACCATGAGGAAAAACATCAACTTTGCACTAGAAGCACCATGTGGATACATAATCATGAATTAACGTTGAATTTTTCCAATATCTGTATTTCTATTTTCCTGTGACGCTCATTAAGAGGCGTGACTTATGCTGTCTTTAAAATATTCTTTGCAAACTTCTTTCAAATGATGTGGCGGATAAAAATAGTAACATGCACTTGATGGGTTTTGTGGTCATACTCGTATATATCAAATGGGTCTTTGGCGATCTCTTTGTGGAAAATTGAAAAATTCTTCTATCTACGGCATCTGAAATGAATGACGTGAAAATTTCTAAGTTCAATTCACAATAATAACATTGTTGTTTGAAGCCATATTTTCAGTGTTGCCTTAGTAAACTGAAAAGCACTAAACTCTTGTCACAATAATAAAGGAGATATAAAGAACAACAGACTCAAAATGTTGAAGAAAATACGCAAACTTACAAAAACAAATTTGGACCGGTGTATCTTGTTCCAGTCCGTACGAGAAATATAATTTCTGGACCCTGAAGAAGAAAAAACTGTGATTTAAATTGAGTCGCCAGCTGGGCAAGATTAAGCAAAACGTAAAGAATGGAGGAAGCTTGGTGTGTGCATAATAGTTGAAAAAACTTACCGATGTCAAATGAAGCTGCTGTATAACGGGGTCACGGGGCGGCCAAAGCTCCACTGTGTATGAGCTGATAGCTGATACTGAACTCGCGTGCTGTTGTCATATGTCGGAAGAGCAGAGCAGCCGCGGAAAAGGGGGTAAAGGAGGGGAAAGGAATGTGAGAGGTAGAAACAAAGTGAAGGTGTATGTCTTGAATATTAATAAATAAATATAGCCTTCTCAATCCCCCAAGGGCTATGGCCTCCTGTGTGCAGGGACGTGTTCTGATCTTAACTAATTTGGCGAGCAATTCCTAAAGAGTTGTATTGTTGTCTTCGCTCCACTTTACTTCACTTCACTGTATTTCCTTATCGGGGGTGCGTGTGTCTTGTCGTTTTATGGGTCATTTTGTTGTATGCGGTTTGCTTCGTGTGACTGCTTGTTGTGCATCTTATGGTTCCTCTCTATGGTATTGTAATAGTGAGCCCTTTCTTGTCATCTGTGTGTGTTGTCTGCTGGCTTATTGTTTCTGGAGAGCTGCTTCTTTTCTCCTGCTATATTTCCATGTCTTAAACAGACTTTTAAAATCTGTCTTTTTAAACTGATAAAACATTAAATTGAAGGTCCACTGGTATTCAGTCATACATTTTAGAACCATCCATGACTTGATATTATTAAAAGTTTTATTTCATGGGACGATCAAAAGTAGTTTCGTCCCAGAAAAACTATCATGTTTCAACTGCTCTCGTCTTCAAATTCACTTAATTTTATTTCCAGGTGTGAAGCCTACCCTTTCTGAACTAGAGCGGTTTGAAGAAGCTCCAGAAGGCATAGACATTGAATTACCACAAGCTGGTCTTCCAGGGAAGGATGAGACCACAACACATTCCTTTTCAGCTGGAGATAATGTGGAAGTCGCTGAAGGGGAATTGATGAATCTGCAGGGCAAAGTCATTGCAATTGACGGCAATATGGTCACCGTGATGCCCAAGCATGAAGCCCTGTCTGTGAGTGTTGTAAATTCTTTATAATTATAACCCTTGTTTTTAGCTTGACTCGACTGCAGTTTGGAAACCTATAATCATTCGTAAAACGTTGTGTATGTGTGTGGGCTTTGTCTTTTTAACCTGTTTGTAACCTATTTTCATTTATGAAAAAAATAGGCTTATGAGATCACCTTTTGTCTGTTACGGCTGTGAGTTTGTGTCATCACTCGCCGCATGAGTCACAACTGCCCCAGGGCTGGGCTGTGGCCTGCCTCCTGTATTGCGCGCGCCTTATGCAACAGGGCTACTACAGACAAAGGGATAGTCCAGAAGATTCGTGACTGGACCAGCGATGGAAACCTCGAGAAGCCGTGGACCCTGGATGGATCTAGAACCATTTATTGAGTCACCGGCCTGCTATATAAGAGTGACCCGTGAAGCAGTTGTTGTTGTTGTGTTTTATGAGCTAGTGTGAGCGTTTATTCTGAGCGACAGAAGTGTGGTGACTTGCGAAACCCCTAGTGTAGCGGCGAAGTGAGGAACATACAGGGGACTGCCGTGTTCTGAGTAAGTGTGCTTTCACTGAGTGTCAGATATTGTGGTGTCGAAATCCAGTGACATTGTTTCTCCCAGCTGGTGAACAGCGCGCAGCAAGTGCTCGTAAGTACTGTAGTAGGCGCACATTAGAAAGAAGTTGCATGTAGTTCTGTCAAGGCCACTAGGCTCATTAGCGGCAGGATTAAATTCTGTGATCTGTTGACAAGTGGAAGGGCCAAGAGCGCTCAAGGAAGAGACTTGAGGAAACTGGAATAAGGCTCCTAATTGCTTGTATTTGCTGATTAGTGTAATTTTCTGGCCGCAATAAAGTTAATTATTTCTTTAAGCAGTAATTGGTGTTGTGCTTTGTACTCCCACCGTAATCCAGTTAACAAAAGTGCCACTAGGGGGTGGCACGTAACAACTGGTGTCAGAAGCCGGATTACGAACTCAAGCACAACACCTGACGGTCCTGGTTTCAAAACCCGAGCAGGTCATTTTCTCTAATTTTCCTGTGAGTGCATGCCATTTACAAGGCAAACAACTAAAATGGAGGCGCAATTGGCAGCATTGCTAGAAAAGTTAAATGGCATAGAAGACGGCCAGAAGAATTTAACCAAGGACCTAACTGCCAAATTAGAAGACGGCCAGAAGAATTTAACCAAGGACCTAACTGCCAAAATGGAAGATGGCCAGAAGAAGATGGAGGATGGCCAGAAGAAGATGGAGGATGGCCAGAAGAAGTTAGCAGAGGACCTGAAGGACAGCCAAAATAAGTTAGCGGAGGACCTGAAGAAGATGGAGGACGGCCAGAAGAAGATGGAGGACGGCCAGAAGAAGTAGGCCGAGGACCTAACTGCCAAACTAGAAGACGGCCAGAAGAAACTAGCGGAGGACCTGAAGAGGATAGAGGACGGCCAGAAGAAGATGGAAGACGGTCAGAATAAGTTGACACAGGACCTGAAGAAATTAGAACTGGGTCTGCGTGAGGAAGTCACGGCAGTGGAAAAGAAGTTCGACGCCTTACAAGTGGAAGTTGCCGAGCTGCGCCAACGCCCGCTGATGGGAGTGGAGGAGAAATTCAACGCCTTACAAGTGGAAGTTGCCGAGCTGTGCCAACACCCGCTGATGGGGGTGGAGGAGAAATTCAACGCCTTACAAAAGGAAGTTGCCGAGCTGCGCCAACGCCCACTGACGGGGGTGAAAGAGGAATTCAACGCTCTACGAGAGGAAGTTGCCGAGCTGCGCCAACGCCCGCCCACCGTTACACCGGGAATATCAGGGACGGGACATAGCAGAGTGACGCCCCCAACCTTCGACGGAAAGGTCCCGTGGAGCACCTACTTACGTCAGTTCGAGGCAGCCTGTTCCATAAATAACTGGAACAACACAGAAAAGGCTACAGCTCTCATTGTAGCGCTGAGAGGCGACGCCCTTAACGTCCTTCAGGCCATGCCGACTGGATCCCAGGACTACGCTGCACTGATCGCCCATATGGAGTTCCGATATGGAGATAACCATCTTCAGCAGGCCTACCAGATGCAGCTCCGGACCCGGGTACAGAAGAACGCGGAAACCCTGCAGGAGTTCGAGATGGACATCGCACGCCTCGTAAGGCTCGCCTACCCAACAGCGCCGGCCGACTTTCTGGAGCAGATAGCGACGCAGACTTTCACCGACGGGCTACGGGACTCGGACACTCAACAGGCGCTGCGACTCGCGCGCAATAAGACCCTGGCAGATGCGCTGAGCCACGCACTTGAATTCGAGACGGCAAAACAGGCATCCAGAATGCACGCGCGGGTGAGTCAAGTGGACGTCGACGAACCAGCAAAAACCAACGAGACCAAGCCCCTGGCCGACGAATTGATGGAGGCGCTAAGCCGTTTCTTCGATAGTCGCGGCACCACCAGCAACGACACAGCCGGAAGACAACCGGAGAGGCGGCCTGGAAGAGGACTACCGACCTGCTGGGCCTGCGGTAAGAAAGGCCACCTGAGCAAGGACTGCGGTGATCGCCGCCGCCGAGGGTATCCGACGGGAAATCAGTCGTCTGAAAACCGCGCGGCCCAGGGAAACGAGTATTAGCCAACCTTGGGGGGCAAAGGTTGGCTTGTGACAGTCGTCAAGCCCCGGCAGTCCAAGTGCGTGTGACGAAGTTACGGAGGGACAATAGCAGCCTGATGGTCGACGGAGTCATCAACGGAGTGAGCTGGCCCATGCTGATCGACACGGGAGCATCGAGGACCATCGTCAATCCCACTGTGATCCCGAAGTGGAGAGTGCAACCCACACAAAGGAACCTCCAGCTAATAACCGCTACCGGAGAGACCGCACCGGTACATGGCGAAGCATCACTGGAGTTCGTCATTGGTCGACGGGTGATAAAGCATCCAGTGCTTGTGGCTGACGTATCAAACGAAGTGATCATCGGACTGGACTTCCTGGACCAGAACAACATCATCTTGGACCTGAGTACCAACACTCTGCACTTCGGAGGTGAGGAACTTGCTTTGCAACCAGCACATGAGGCCGTCACCGCACGACGAGTAAGGCTGAGAGAGGACGTCATCGTTCCCGCCAGGACGGAGGTCAGCGCTGCCGTAATTGTCGACGGAACTGCTGAGGGAGTGGCGGCTGTTATCGAGCCAAAATATGAGGACATCCAGACAAAAGGATTGCTAGTTGCCAAGACTCTCATCAACACGACGTCTCGGCCGTACGTACGCCTGTCCAACCTGAACGACTACGACATTACGGTTCACCGGGACACCAACCTAGGAGTCTGCGAGCCCGTTACCTGGATTGCCCGCATCACAGATACGACAGACGGACAACTGCAGACGGACAACCGAAGAAGACGCACACTGCCAGAAGAACTACAGAAGCTGTACCAAGGATCCCAGGACCATCTAGACGAGGAACAATCACGCCAACTTCAGGACCTGCTACGCGAATTCCAGGACGTCTTCTCCATGGGGAGCAAAGACTTCGGCAGGACAAGCTTGGTTCAGCACAGAATCGACGTTGGGGACAGCGCACCGATTAGGGCCCCATTCCGACGTGTCCCGCTCGCCAAGCAAGCCGAAGTCGACCGGATGGTAGAAGAGATGAAGGAGCAAGGGGTGATCGAGCCATCACATAGTCCTTGGAGTTCTCCGGTCGTGCTAGTGAAGAAGAAGGACGGTTCCACCAGGTTCTGCGTGGATTACAGGCGGGTGAATGACGTCACGAAGAAGGACAGCTACCCTCTACCCCGGATCGACGACACCCTGGACACCATATCAGGGTCGAGATGGTTCTCCACCTTGGATTTGAAGAGTGGCTACTGGCAGGTGGAGGTCCACCCTAAGGACCGCGAGAAAATGGCGTTCTCTGTGGGCAGCGGGCTCTGGCAGTTCACCGTCATGCCATTCGGTCTGTGCAACGCCCCTGCGACCTTCGAAAGGCTAATGGAGTCCATTCTGAGGGGACTACACTGGAAGACCTGCCTGGTCTACCTAGGCGACGTCATCGTTCTGGGAAAAAGCTTCGAGGAGCACTACTGCAACCTGAAGGAGATCTTGATGAAGCTACGGGCTGCCCAGCTGAAGTTGAGCCCCAAGAAGTGTCAGCTCTTCCAGAAGCAGGTCCAGTACCTTGGGCATATCGTCTCCGAAGAAGGGGTGCGCACCGGCCCAGAGAAGACCGCAACTGTGAGGGAGTGGCCAGTTCCGAAGGACAAGTCCCAACTACGAAGCTTCCTGGGACTCTGCACTTATTACCGTCGCTTCGTGAGAGGATTCGCCGACATCGCTAAACCTTTACATCGACTGACTGAGAAGGACCAACTCTTCACGTGGACAGCAGAATGCCACAATGCCTTCGAGCAACTCAAGCAGGCTCTGTGCACCGCGCCTATTCTGGCCTACCCCAGACCTGGAACAAGGTTCATTGTCGATACCGATGCCAGCGACTTTGGCATAGGGGGGATCCTGTCGCAAGTAGTGGACGGCGAGGAGAGAGTAGTGGCCTACTTCAGCAAGGCCTTGTCAAAGCCGGAAAGGAACTACTGCATCACCAGGAAGGAGCTGCTCGCCATCGTGAAGGCTATTGAACACTTCCACAAGTACCTGTACGGGCAAGAATTCCTCATCAGGACCGACCATGCATCCCTGCGGTGGCTCCTGAACTTCAAGCAGCCCGATGGCCAACTCGCGCGGTGGTTAGAGAGGCTTCAACAGTACAACTTTGAGATTCAGCACAGGAAAGGCCAACTGCATTCTAACGCCGACGCCCTGTCACGAAGACCGTGCCCCGAAGACTGCACCTTCTGCACTAGGAGGGAGGAGAACACCGGGATACAGTGCCGGAGGACTACTGTGGAACTTCAAGGGAACTGGAGCCGCGAATCTTTCACGCGGGCACAAGCAGAAGATGATGACCTGGGACTGATAGCCGAATGGAAGCGGGCCTGTGTCCCCAGACCCGGGTGGAACATTGTGAGTGACTGCAGCCCAAAGTTTAAGTCCTACTGGGCGCAGTGGGACTCGCTGATTGTAAGGGATGGCCTCATCTGCCGCGCCTGGGAGAGCACCGACGGGAAGACATCTCGGGAACAAGTCGTCGTTCCAAAGGCTATGACGGAGGAAGTCCTGAAGGAAGTTCATGGAGGATCATCTGGTGGACACCTAGGGATAAAGAAGACCCTGGAGAAGCTGAGAGAGCGGTTCTACTGGATCGGATGCCGAACAGACGTGGAGAACCACTGCGCGAGGTGCCACGATTGCGCAGCCAGCAAGGGCCCAGGACGAAGACGACGGGGTCCACTGAAGACCTACAACGTGGGTGGCCCCATGGAGAGAGTGGCCATCGATGTTGCTGGGCCATTCCCGTTAAGCGAGGCAGGGAACCGCTACATATTAGTCGTCAGCGACTACTTTACCAAATGGCCGGAGGCGTATGCGCTCCCTAACCAAGAAGCCGCGACGATTGCAGAGACCCTGGTGAAGGAATTCGTCAGCCGGTATGGAGTACCCCTGGAGCTGCACTCCGACCAAGGGAGGAACTTCGAGTCGCAGGTGTTCCAGAACCTATGCCAGCTGCTGGGAATCCGGAAGACAAGGACAACGCCACTACACCCTCAGTCCGACGGGATGGTAGAGTGATTCAATCGCACCATCGAGAACCATCTCCGAATAGTCGTCAGCGAGCACCAGAGGGATTGGGACAAACATCTTCCACTATTTCTCCTGGCCTACCGCGCCGCCGTGCACGAAGCCACCGGGTGCACACCAGCCCGGGCCATGTTTGGGAGGGAGCTCCGCCTACCTGTTGATCTTGCCTTCGGCCGACCTGGGAATGATCCGATCCCGGTAAACCAGTATTGTCAAGAACTGGTCGACCAACTGGAGGACGTGCACGCGTTCGCGAGGAGGAAACTGCGGATCGAGACCGACCGAATGAAGACCCGATACGACCAACAGACGGATGCCGGCGGATTCCACGAGGACGACCTGGTCTGGCTCTTCAACCCATTACGGAAGAAAGGCCTGTCACCCAAACTGCAGAAGTCCTGGGAGGGCCCGTACCGAGTCATGAAACGGATCAACGATGTCGTCTACAGGATCCAGCGGAGCCCGAGGGCGAAGATGAAGATCGTGCATCGAGATCGCCTGCCAGCCTACGGAGAATTTTACTTAAACGCCTTCAGGTTATCTCAGAAAAGATCCTCCTCGAGTCCCAGTGTGGATTTCGATCTTCCAGAGGCACAACTGACTTGATTTTTTGCGTAAGATGACTACAAGAACAATTGAGTGAGCAACAGAATCCACTTTTCTTAGTCTATTATGATCTGGAAAAGGCCTTTGACTCGGTTCTAAGATCTGCTATGTGGGTGGTGTTACAACGCTTTGGCTGTCCTCGACGCTTTGTTGATCTAATCCAAGCTCTCCATGATGGCATGAACGGTCAGGTTTGTGATCAAAATAAGATCTCTGACCAATTTCCTATCACTCATGGACTGAAACAAGACTGTGTACTTGCTCCAACACTGTTTGCATTGTATTTGGCTGCAATGCTCTATAAATCGCCCACAAACATCCCAGTTGTAGAGGTCAGGTACCGTTTTGATGGAGGACTCTTCAACCTAGCTCGATTTCGCTCCAAGAAGCTAACTCAGGTTACAAAGATAACCAATATGCTGTATGCAGATGATGCGGCATCGCCTACACTCACGCCAGTGCAGTTGCAACAGACTGTTAATTGCTACAAGAATGCATGTGATCATTTTGGTCTCGCCATTAATGTTCAGACATGGTGGCCACTACTCCTAGAAAACCTGGAAATCCTGGATAACTCCTGGATTTTTATTAGGTCTGGTAAACTCCTGGAAAATGATGAAAAATTTGAAAACTCCTGGAAAATAGCCACTGTTAATTAATTATAAAAATCTTCCCATCTTAAATCATACTCCCGCTGCTGTTTTGGGTAAGCACTCTATCATTAAATCATTAACGGAAGAAATTTCCTCAGGTTACCTGTTTCTGTGTGGGAGAACACGCGATAGTATTTTTGTAAAACATACTGAGTATAGACAACTTCACCGCAATAAAATTGCAGGCGGCATCCTTTTCTCTTCTTTTTTTAAGCGGATATTTCAGTCACAAAGGCTTTTTTAAAACAACAATTACATCATTTGTGAGTAGGCTTGCGTATCTATAACGCAATCACCACTAATTTTTGTCAACATCTGTATAAGTAAACCAAACACAACTGTTTTATTTTGCTCTTGACGTAGGCAACCGATAAAGCCCCCCCTCGACTCGCGCTTATTTTTAAGTCTGGAAAAATGAGAATTACTCCTGGAAAATCGGTTGACTGATTTGAGTTGCCACCATGTTCTGAAGACCAAGGTTCTGGCACAACCTTCACCAGGCACTTCCCTTCCGCGTTTCAACATTTCTATCTCGGATACTCCATTGGAGCAGGTAGACCACTTCTCGTATCTGGGCAGTCTGCTATCTGAATACGGTAATTGTGGACAGGATGTTGAGAAGAGAATCGGTGCTGCCCATGCGGCATTTGGGCGACTATCGCACCGGGTCTTCTTGAATAAAGATCTGACCGGGAAGACTAAGCACATGGTGTACCAAGCTGTTGTCATCTCAACAATGTTGTATGGCTATGAAACTTGGACCCTTTATCAACATGACTTCCGAAAGCTTGAGCGTTTTCAACAACAGAAACTTCGATCCATCCTTAAGATAAAGTGGGAAGACCACATCACCAACCTTGATTTTCTGGAGAAAGCACATGCTATTAGTATAGAATCATCCATCATTGGTCATCAACTTAGATGGATTGGACATGTCCATCGGATGGATGATATGAGACTACCACTCCAGGTTCTGTATGGTGAACTCAGCTCCGGCACCAGACCTCATGGAGACCCTAAGAGACGTTACAAGGACCAATTTAGACAGAAAATGAAGTTGAGAGGTCTCAATCCACAAACCTGGGACCAGCTTGCTAAAGACGTTCAACTTGGCGCCAGACCATCCCGGCTGCTGTCAAAATGTTTGAAGAAGAACTTCGAAGACTTGTTAAGGCCAAGCGACAAGCACGAAAGTTCCGTGCAGCACAGCCATGCCCTCCACCAACAGTTCTGTGTGATCTGTGTGGACGCTTGTTTCATGCACGCATTGGGCTGTTCAGTCACCGCAAACATGCCCACAGACCTCAACCTTAAGATTACATTAGACTGTTATGGAAGAAAATCTATACTCGGATAGAGTTAAAGCCGCCGACGAATATTTGTCCTACCAACCTATCTCTTCTCTTCATTAGCAGTCGTCAGAAACATCTCTCCTCTCCCACTCGTCTTTATATCTCTTCATTTGTTACCCAATCTACCCATCTGATCTTCTTCATTCTCCTGTAACACCACATTTCAAATGCTTCAATTATACTCTTTTCTGCTGCACCAATAGTCGCAAGTTTCACTTCCATAGAGTGCAACACTCCAGATAAAGGCTTTCAAAAATTACTTCCTAATACCTAAATCTATATTCTATGTCAACAGATTCCTTTTCTGTAGAAATGCTTTCCTTGCCTGAGCCAACCTACTTTGTATATCCCCTTTGCTTCGTCCATCACTGGTTATTTTGCTTCCTAAGTATCAGAATTCTCCTACTTCCTTTGGCTTTTCAACTGTCAATTTGATGTCGATAAAGGTTTCAGATTTATTTTGGCTGCATTCCAATATTTTTGTTTTACATTTATTGATTTTCATCATGAATTCTTTCCTCAAGACAGAGTCCATACCATTCAAAATCTCATTGAAATCCTCTGGCGTGTCGGCCAAGATGACGATGTCATCAGCAAATCTCTGAGTTGAAATTATTTCTCCTTGAATCTACACTCCCATTTTAATTTTTTTTCCAATTTCCTTCCCTGCTTGTTCAATGTAAAGTTTGGAAAGTATGGGTGATAAGTTGCAGCCTTGCCTTACACCTTTCTGAATACCAGCTTCTCTCTCAAGTCCATCGGCTTGAATGACTGCTGTCTGGTTTCTGTATAGATTGTAGAGCACCCTCCTATCCCTGTACTTTATTCCAATCGTTTTCAAAATGTCAAACAATCTAGCCCAATCAACGTTATCACAAGCCTTTTCTAAGTCTACAAATGCCATGAGTGTTCTCTTATCTTTCCTTATTCTGCCTTCCAAAATCAGCCTAAGACTTAGTACAGCTTCCCTTGTTCCTACATTTCTCCTGAAACCAAACTGGTCTTCACCCAACTCGGTTTCTATCTGGCTTTCCATCCTCTTGTAAATTATTCTAGACAGGATCTTTGAAGCATGAGTAATCAAGCTGATTGTACGGTAATCGTCACATATGTCAGCTCCTACTTTCTTCGGTATGGGGATGATAACGTTCTTCTTGAAATCAGAGGGTACCTCACCGGTCTCATAAATCCTACACACCAAATGAAATACCTGATCAGACCATCATCACCTATGCAGTATAGCAACTCAATCGGTATATCATCTATGCCTGGTGCTTTGTTCCTGCTTAAGTCTTCCAATGCTCTGTCAAGTTCTGATCTCAATATTAAATCTCCTTTTGCATCCTCATCAATTTCCTCATACATAAGGTGTTAGAAAATAAGGGAATAGAAAAGGTTGTAATTAAAAAGCAAGCCTTATTGACTAAAATAGTTGGTATGTATGATTCCTTCCCAGATATTTACAGTGTTCATTGTATGCAAATACTTGGCTAAGCATCAGAATTGGGGAAATACTGTATTCAAATTCTTTTGTGTTTGTTTCTTATCTAGGATCCCCTGGAATTTCAAGCAACAGAATTAAGAAAATACTTCCGTATGGGTGACCATGTGAAAGTCCTAGCCGGACGCTATGAAGGAGACACAGGATTGATTGTTCGTGTGGAGGAGAATAGAGTTGTACTGTTTTCTGACCTGACGATGCATGAATTGGAAGTGCTCCCTAAGGATGTCCAGTTGAGTCCGGATATGGCCACAGGAGTGGATTCGCTAGGGCAGTTCCAGTGGGGTGATTGTGTACAAATTGAGTAAGTATTCATTGCTGCTCTATGCCATACTGGGTGGTGGTCATTGTTTTCTTATTAGATGAATTTGTATAGAACAGCACCATACAAAATACACAAACATGTTAAAAATGTAACACGTCAAAAACATTTACAGTGTAACTGCCATTTAACATTTGCTCCAGGGTCTGCAGTTTTGAGACTTAAATCAAGATGAACTTACAATAGAGGTTTTGTGAATACAACAACGTACTGCCCTTTTATTATGTGTTAAAAGTGTTAAAAACTGTTAATCCTACAGTTTTGACATACATTTTGCACAAATTTCGCTTTAAAATGCATATTACATAGCAAAGAGATTGGCATTATATATAAACTAGCGGACCCATGCGAGAACTCTCGCATAATGGGTAATGTGCGCCCCATGTGTACAGACTACCCGCTCGGGTATGCGGCACAGTTCTGCAGGGGCTATCGTCTTGTTTATCTGTTTAAAGGAACTTTATAAACAAATAAATATATTTCCATTGACTTTTTCAAAAAATTCAAGATTTTTCCTGTACTATTGAGACGATTTGGAAGATTTTGGTACAAATTACATCTTCTAACTCCCTCTGGTTTAGGAGCTTGAGTTTTGTGAAACATACACCTTAGTGTATTATATAATAAGATGCATGTTTGTATGGAAGCAACATATTTTATTAAAACTTTGTGATCATAATTTGCATGTAGGCTATAATTAGGATGACTCATATATAGTTGTTAGTGCATATTTTACTCATTGGTGCATGTGTTGTATAATATTGCTTAATATATTATTTTTACAATTCTTTCAAACAAAACATTATTTTAAATAATATCTGGTCTTTTATTGAATTTGGTAGCATATTCAGGATGGTCAAAAGAGGTTACAAACAATTTTTAAAGTGTTCATATCCTGACAAAAATAGGACATTTATGCCAACTAATGTATTTGTTGTAGGCAAAATGTTGAAAGGGGATAATAAAGCTGTCTTAGGTCTTCTACTTTGCTTCAATTCACTGTGTTCTGCATGTGTTGTGTGGAGAAGTTTTTGTGCGAAAATAGAATTTGGTAGTCGGACAGAACTGAGAATTAAGAATCACATCTCAAAAGAAAAAAAATCATTGATTTGGGTTTCAGGTTTCAAAATGGACTCTTCATTATATACATTGATAAATATTACAGTAATAGTTTCTATTCTTGAATGAATTATTGGCAGGGAGTATATCATTTTTTACTTTGCCATACACAATTTTAGGCCACACTGTCTTTAATTGCATATATTGCTAATATTAAGGGCATTAATACATTAATACACGAGTATTTTTGTGCATATACTTGTTATTACTATATATCACAATCATCATCATCATCATCTTGTACAGTTTCCAGCCCCAGGCTGGGTCTGTTTGGAACATAAGCCTCGCCACTTAGTCCTTTCTTCCCACCACCTCGCCGCTGTCACTCTGGTCCAGTCCTCGCCTCTCTTCTTGACACATTCCTCCACTCCTTTCAGCCATCTATCTCTTGGTCTTCCCCTTGGTCGTTTCTTCTGCATCTGCATCTCATGTATCCTCTTGGGAATCTTCTTCTCATCCATTCTCTTTAAGTGTCCATACCACCTCAGTCTTGATGTCTCAATCCTACCTTTTCATTCCTCACCCTGTCTCTTCTTGTTACTCCGATCCTACTTCGCAGGAACTTCATTTCACCTGCCTGTATTCTGCTTATGTCTCTTTTCTTCATTGTCCACATTTCTGAAGCATAGGTCAGTATCGGGATATAGTAGCTTCTGTATAACACTTCCTTGCTTTTTTGTGGGACAACTTTATTCCACACTAAGCTCCTAATGCTTCTCAGAAATGCTTCTGCCTGTCTGCCACGTTCCATAATCTCTTTATCATTTCTCCCATTTTCCTCCACTATACTTCCCAAGTACTTGAGACTTTCCACCTTCTCCAGCTGTCCACCTCCAAGTGTTATCCCACTCATTGGTCTGTCCATTTTCCTGGTCGTTAACAGGATCTCACATTTACTGATGTTGAACTTCCATCCGTACTCTCCCACTGTTTCTTCCCAAGCCTTCAGTTGCTCCTGAATTTCCTCCTCCTTGTTTCCCCAGACCATGAGATCATCTGCAAACACCATTGCTTTCATCTTATCTTCTCCTATCTTTCCTGCTATCCTTGTCATTACCTCCTCCATAACCACAGTAAAGAGAAGGGGTGACAGCGCACTACCCTGTTTCAGGCCACTCATTTGTCTGAACCAGTCTGTTCTTTCCCCTCCAACTTTCACACAACTCACACTTCCACAATACATTTCCTTCACTCTGCCTACAGTCCCTTTTTCCACTCCCATGTTTTCCATTGCTTTCCAAACCTTCTCCCTACACACACTATCATAGGCCTTTTCGATGTCCAGGAAGGCCATCAACAGATCCTCTCCAAATTCGTGGTGGTGTTCCTGGAGCTGTCTCACTGAAAATATGAGATCCACTGTTGATCTCCCAGATCTGAATCCATACTGCCCCTCTCTCAATTTTCTCTCCACTTTGGCTCGTATTCTACTTTCTAATATCTTTTCATATATCTTGGCACAGTGAGGTATGAGTGTGACTCCCCTGTAATTTCTGCACTCCTTTCTGCTTCCTTTCTTAAATATTGGGACAATTAATCCATTCTTCCAATCTTCTGGGGTCTTTTTCTCCTTCCATATCACCCTCATCACATGGTACAGCCACTGTTTCCCAACCTCCCCTGCTGCCTTCACCATTTCAACACTCACTTCATCCACACCTGGTGCTCTTCTTCCTTTCATCTTGTCTATAGCCATCTCCAGTTCTCTCCAAGTCAGGTCCTTTTCCATTCCTGTGTTGTCTTCTCCATCTTCCAATACATTGTCTTCCTCCCTATGACCATTTAGATTCAGCAAATCCTCAAAGTACTCTTTCCACACTGTCTTAATAATAATAATGTTATTGGTTTTACGTCCCTTTTAACTACACTGGCTTTTAGAGACGCCGGGGTGCCGGAATTTTGCCCCGAAGGGGATCTTTAACGTGCCAGTAAATCTACTGACACGGCTCCCTCGCATTTGCGCACCCTCAAATGCCAGCTGACTGCGCCAGGTTTCGAACCTGCAACCTTGGGCTCAGCAAGCGAGAACGTTACCCCTGAGCCACCCACACTGTCTTGAGTGTCTCTTTGTTGTGTACCTCATTTCCGTTTTTGTCCATCATTACCACATCCTCTCGCAGACCTCTTCTCTGACTTTTGACCATCCCATAAAGTACTTTCTTATTTCCTCTGCTGTCTTCCTCCATCATCTCTGTCCACTTTACCATCGACTTCTTCCTCTCCTCTGTGACAATCTTGTTTGTTTCTTTCTTCTTTATCTTATAATCTTCCCTTGCCAGATTAGTTCTTTCCTGGAACCACACTCTGAAAGCCTTGTTCTTCCTTCCCACAGCTTCTTTTACTCTCTCATTCCACCATGGTGTCTCTTTACACCGCTTTCTGTCGCTTGTTCTTCCACATACTTCCACTGCAGCTTCCACCATTGTGTTTTTGAATTGCTTCCATTCCTCTTCCTCTGTTTTAGGATTGTCTGTTGGCATCCTTTCCCTTATTATCTTCTGGAATTCTTCCTTGACTTCCTTTTCCTTGAGTTTCCATACTTTGATTCTCCTTTCCTGGTACTCTGTCCTCTTGCTATCCTTAACAACTCCCAGGTTCATTACAAGTATTCTGTGGTCACTATCTAAGGCCTCTGATGGTATTACCTTTATATCTCTGACACTTCTCTTCATTTCCCAGTCGTACAGCATGTAATCTACCAAAGATTTCTTTGTTAAATCACTGCTGTACCACGTTACCTTGTGGCTTTCTTTCTTCCGGAACCAGTTGCCTACCACTAAACCGTTTCTCTTGCAAAAATCCAGCAACTTTCTCCCTTCTTCATTCCTGCTACCCCATCCTTCTGCTCCCAATACATTTTCATATCCTTGCCTTTCACTTCCTACATGTGCATTCAAATCTCCCATGACAATGATGCTCTGACCATTCAACTGCTGTTGTAGCTCCTCCTCAAATTCTTCCTTCTCTTGAGCTGTACACCCAACTTGAGGGGCATATACCTGGGCTATCTCCAGGCTTCTTCCCTTTACAGTTACTCTGATCTTCATGATCCTGTCACTTATTCCCTTTACCTCTTCCTTCATTCCATCTCTCACAACTACTCCTACTCCGCTGCTCCTTCCTTCACTGTTCCCACTCCAGTATAACCGGTACCCTTTCCTCAGTTCTCTGCGACCTTCTCCTTTCCATCTTGTTTCTGCCAAGCCCAGTACATCCAGTTTTCTTCTCTCCATCACATCCACAATCTCCTCCACCTTTCCTGTCAGTGTCTGTATGTTTAATGTCCCAACTCGTAGTCCATTAGCATATCCGGGTCGTCGTCTTTTGCGTCCGTCCTTTCCGAGGCCTGTTCCTGTTTTGAAAGCAAATATGAAATCCACTACTGGCTTGCTAGGCCTATCGTAGCTTCACCAGCCGTCACTTTCAGGGTTCCCATAGGGCCTTCACAGCTACCGCAGCGGTCCCGGGGCACACAAAGTCCCCACTGTACTTCACCCCTACAGGCAATCCCCTACTTCATGCTGTTGCCCGTCTCCCACCACGTAGAGTGATAAATTATTTATGGGTTAAAATTATACATTTTCAGCAAGTTGTCACAATTTTCAACTGGGGCAAAATATTTAAATCGTTACTCTTCTCATGTAGTTGTGCAGTTGTCTTCCTGTTATACATGCGTAATGTAACATACATTACAGTTAAAATTTGAGGTACTGTACTTCTAAATTGTAAATATAGTGCTTCATACTGTAGTACTGTATCTAATCTAACCTAATATTTTGTAGCAAATTGGTTGGAAGCTAGGATTATGTGCAACAATTAACAAATAATTTTATTACATAATATTGCTCATTATCTACTTGACAATGTAAATTGCACAAGCATTGAATTTAGTAATTAAAAGTTAGCATTTTGATCTTTAGTTGGAAAAGCAATGCCTTCCTTGGAGAACTCCAAGTATAGTCAATCTACTATGGGGACATTTTTACCTAAGAATAGATACAGTATTTTAATAATTTTTCTTATATTTACAAAGGAATACTAATTATTTTTAAAAATAATTTTCCATAATACATAAATACAGCATGAGGATGCAAGAACTGACGAGGTTTGGACAAATTTCGCATCTGTCACTAATGTAATAAGCATAAACTCTAATTATAGTTGGTATATTGGCTTTCACGGCCAATGAATTAAAACTAAGCAATATTTCTAGGTTTATGCCGTGTCTTGTGTTGGGTTTCGCCTAGGACACGGCATAACCCTAGAAAGAATCCTGAATTCTAATTATAGTTCTTATATATTTCAGTCATTGAGGGTGTTTAAAATCCATCTAAATATTCTTAAACAATAGAAGATATTTATTTACTTGGCAGACAATATATTTGAAAGTCCTTGCAATCAATCTTTGGATATGAAATACAGTGGAATCTCGTTAGTACGTTTTTCAAGGGACTGAAAAATTTGGACGTCATATGCGGGAAAACGTACTACCGAAAAACGCCATACTGCATTTACAACGTATAAGAAAGAACGCAGCGTATATATGGACGTTAAATCGCCGACCTTAGTAAGTGATTGTATGCACTACTACAGTCACGACATAAACATTGGTTATCAGTAACTTACACGGAATAATCATCATCATTTCCCCTTATCCAGCTCCTGCCGGATCGGGGTATTTATGGCACTTCTCCACTTTCCTCTTTCATTCCACCATTCTTCTTCCACGATCTTGTCCCAGTCCAGATTTCTTTTTCTTACGCTGTTATTCACTGAATCAATCCACCTTGTTCTAGGTCTTCCTCTTGCTCTCTTACCCTTGCACTTCGCCTCCAGCATCTGTCTTGGTATTCTATTTTCCTCCATCCTCTTTACATGTCCAAACCACCTTAGTTTATTCTTCTCAATTCTCTCATTTAGTTTTCCCATTCCATCTTCCTTCCTAACATCTCCATTCCTCACTCTGTCTTTCCTTGTCTTTCCTATCATACTTCTTAGGAATTTCATTTCACTGGCTTGGATTCTACTCTCTTGCCTGCTTGTCAGGGTCCAAGTCTCAGCTGCATAAGTTAATATGGGAACATAGTACACTTTATACATTACCTCCTTGCTTTTCCTTGGTACTCCCTTATCCCAAACAAGTTTTCTTACACTTTGATAGAATGCATTGCTCTGCTGTACCCTCCTGCCAATCTCCATGTCCAGCCTACCATTGTGCATCAATTCACTTCCTAGGTATTTGAACGTGTCCACAATTTCCAAACTCTGACTTCCAATTTTCACAGTGCCCTTTCCTTGCCTTTCCCCTCTTGTCATCACCATGGTCTTGCTTTTCTCTATACTGATTTTTAGGCCGTACTTCTGAATATTTTCGTTCAGTGCATCTAGTTGTTTTTGCACTTCTTCGGTGTTCCTTCCCCAGACCACAATATCATCTGCAAATAACAGTAACTTCATTTCTTTATGTCCATATGCTTCCTTTGTTTCCTTTACAATTTTATCCATCACCATTATGAACAAGAGAGGTGACAGCACACTCCCCTGTCTTAGTCCAGTCTTGTTCCTAAACCAATCTGTCTTTCCAACTGGGGTCAGAACCCTGCTAACACAGTTGTTGTACATTGCTTGCACCATTTCCAACATTTCTCTTCCCAGTCTCTTCTTAACCATGGTTTCCCATACCTTCTCTCTGGGGACACTATCATATGCCTTTTCTAGATCTATGAAAGTCATGATCAAATCCTCTCCATATTCCCAGTTCTTTTCCATCACCTGCCTCAAGCTAAAGATTGGGTCCACTGTGGATCTTCCACTCCTGAAGCCATACTGTTCCTCTTGCAACTCTCCTTCCACCTTTCTTCTCATTCTTCTTTCTAATATCCTTTCCAGTATATTAACTATCTGTGATATGAGGGTGATCCCTCTATAGTTATCGCACACCTTATTATCCCCCTTCTTAAACACTGGTATTATTAGCCCTTTCTCCCAGTCTTCTGGTACACATTTCCGTTTCCACACACACTTTAGCAGTCGATACAACCATTGCATACCAACAGGTCCAGCAGCCTTTATCATTTCTACACTGATTTCATCCACCCCTGTTGCTTTTCCTATCTTCATTTTCTGTACTGCTAATTCCACCTCCAACATTGTTATATCATCTTCTGTTATAGAGTCGTCAGGTTGTGTCACTTCCATCTCATCAGTACAATTGCTCACATTCAATAGCTTATCGAAATACTCCTTCCATCGTCCCTTTATCTCTTCTGGGTGTGTTAACAACTCTCCATCTTCCTTTTTCACTAGCTTTGTAGTAACTCTTTCTTTCCTCTTACTTCTTAGAAGCCCATACAGCATCCTTTTACTGCCACTTACATCTGTTTCCATTCTTCGTGTAAATTCTTCCCAACTTTTCTTCTTTTCTTCTCCTACCACTTCCTTACACCTCCGTTTGCTGTCGTGATACTTCCTTTTGCTTTCCTCTGTTTGATCTCGGTTCCATTCTTTCCATGCAGACTTCTTTTCTTTCACTGCTTTCCTCACTTCCTCATTCCACCACGGTGTCTCCTTCTCTTTCACTCTTGTTGACGTCCTACCACAAGCACTCGCTGCTGCACCAACAAATGCCTTTTTAAAGTGGTGTAACGTGTTTTTCGAGGGGTTTTTATGCCACTGGCATAAGTCAGTAGGAAGCCATTCTATATTTATTTACGCGGCAAATTGTTCAGCCAAGAGAATTTTTCATGTTAATTTATTATTATTATTAATTTATTATAATTATTATTAAGATATTTTCGGAGCATTTTATAAAAATTATAAGCATACAGATAGGTTTTCTATGTCTTAGAAAACGCTATCAAGCAAATTATTACGAACGACCATATCATAGAAAGTTATGTGATTACGGAATTTAACGGAGTTTCGTCAGTTAGGGTATATCGAGAGACGTGACTCATTGGAAATTCAAGTACACGCTTAATCTTGTCAGGAAGTATTACGCAAGCGGGGTTTCAGCGTCAAGAAAAGGCGGATAGTTGGAACGGAACCCTCCCGCCGAGTGTAATGAGCCAGAGGAGGGGAGTATAGCGTGTGGGGTGCAGCCAATCAGTGGAGACCACGTAAGCTAGAAGTCGGATGAAGAGTGGGGGAGCCTACAGGTGCATATATCGTTCGACGCGCCGTGGAACGAGGACAATCAGTGTAGAACTTGCCGAGTATGGTTATACGCGGGAGTCGCTTCGATGTTCCGTGGAACGTGGACTATCTGTATAGAACTTAACGAGTACGGTGGCACGCGGGAGTCGCTCCGATGTTCCGTGGAGTGGAGGACTAACTTTTGTAAAACCTAACCAGTGTGGTTGTACGAGTGTTTGGGTCCGCTGTACGGACCATAGAATTATCTAATCTACCAGAATATCATCAAATATCGACAAAGATGACGACGTCCAGGAGATTGTGGGAAGCTCACAGCATCATCCAGTACGAGGGAAAGGCTTCGGCCATTTCCAGTGGTAAGCGCGAATGACGCAGAAATACGCAATCTCTCGTTTCTCTTTGTTTTATGTTTCATATTTCAGTAACTTCATAGCTTGGGAATAAGAGTAAAATCAATAATTTATCAGACTCCGTTTTCACGTAATTTTCTATTGGTAATATTCAAATCACAACGCTCCAATTTAAATTTTATACTTATTATTATTATTAATTTTGCTATACTTGTTTTATATAATAAATTCATTTCTTTTACAATGCAATCTTTGCTTTCAGTAGGTAGCATTAGATATAGACCAATTCCTTCTCCTGATACAATTGTTTGTTGGGTTAATGATCAAATCATACCACGATCTGAGTGAATAGAGTCTTGAAGGTGTTCTGCCAGAGCTAGACGATGTTAAATACAAATTTAGATTTCAACATTGCGTTGAGGTCTTGGCGCCCATTAAAACAACATAGCTTAGGCAAAGGTAAACAGTTACATTTATCTCCCAACTGTTAGGGGCAGTCAAACCGTTACAATTGTCGCTACCAACATGGGGCATTAATAACCGCTACACTTGTCGCTCAAAGTGTGGGCAAGGAAACCTGCTACATTTGTCGCTCAACGTTAGGGCTAGCAAACCTGCTGCATTTGTCGCTCAACGTGTGGGCTTGCAAAACGTCACAATTGGCGCCCAACGTGGGGCAAAGTGAAAACGTTACAATTGTCGCCGACAACTTGGGGCTGAAAACCTAATAACATTTGTGGAAGGTGAAGGGTATATATTTCTGTGCCTGTATTTTGGGGGTTATTTGTCTTTATCAGTGTAAATCATTATGGGGGATGAGAAAGAAAGACAGATGAGGTTACGTTGAGGTCATCTACTGGAGAGTGATGATACGAGCAGTATGTCGAGTGATGGTAGTACCGGGGTAGCGGAGGTAAATCCCGATACTGAAACAGGGAGTGTAGGCGGCCAACCAGAATTAAAAACTTTACTTCTCGAGTTCATGCATCAGAACAAAGTTAGTAGTGATGCTTTAAATGCAAAATTAGAACAGAATAATGCAAAATTAGAACAGAATAATGCAAAATTAGAACAAAACAGTAGGGAAAATAAAGAAAGTACAGAAGCCTTAAATGCAAAATTAGAACAGAATAATGCAAAATTAGAACAAAACAGTAGGGAAAATAAAGAAAGTACAGAAGCTTTAAATAAAAAATTAGAACAGAATAATGCAAAATTAGATAAGAACAACAAGGAAATTAGTGTGAAAATGGAGCAGATTAGAGGAGAAATCAGAGGAGTAATGGAAGAGAAGGTTAAAGAGATCATTGCAGATGTAGACAAGAAATTAGGAAAAGTACAGGAGGAGTTAGAAATTAGAATCAGTACACAGGCTGAAAATTTAAAAGAACTAGTGCAACTTGAAACACAGCAGGTCAAAAAGCAATTGGGGGGAGAAATTGACAAAATTCAGGTAGCAACTAAAGAGGTTAGGGAACAGCTGGGGGGTAGAATTGAGAAAGTCCACTCGCAAATAGTTGCAGAAGTAAATGATTTAAGAGAGAGTAATAGAGAGAGCATTAGCAAGATTGAGGAGAAACAAGCAAAGCTATATGATAAAGTAGAAGAATCGGAAGGAAACATTAAATTAACAGTAAACAGTATTGAGAGGAAGGCTGAGGAGAAAATCGCAGAATTAGAATTAAAATTAAAAGCTAGGATCAGGCAAGAAAATAGTCAGAATAGGCCAGTTTTTGTGAATAGCACACACAGGGAGGTAGAACTGGGTAAGTTCAGCAATCGACAGGGGTGCCCAATGGAGTTCATGAACGCTATAGAAAATACATTCGGGGAGAGGTTGGAAAATGGTAGTATTGAGTGGTGCCAGGTAGTTGAAATTTTAGAACAAGTGTTTGTGGGGGAAACGAGGAATTGGTTTGCTGTCTACAGAGACAAGTTTACTGATATTAATGACTTTAAAATGAAATTCTGTGAAAAGTTCTGGAATGAGGTTATTCAGTCGCAGCATCGTGAGGGAGTAGTGTGTGGTAAATATAACCCTAAAGGAAGCTCCACCATGACCGAATACTTTTTAGGGCAGGTATTAGTGTGTAAATATCTGGATGGCTTGAAGGAGGAAAGTGATGTGGTGAGGTTGCTACTTAGGCACTTTCCCTATAGGATCAAGGAGGCTGCTTGTATCCAGAATGTAAACACAATATCACAAGTAGAAAATTTGTTAAGCACATTTGATGCACTAGGGAAAGGGGGTTATGAGGACAATTTCAATCGGAACCAGGGTAATAATAATAATAGACCTAATGAAGCCAGGCATCAAGAAGTTCAAGGGAACGGTGGCGAAGGGGCCAACGCTCAAAATAGAAATAACAATAATCAGCTAAATCAGAACAGAGGAAATGGAGGCTGGATTTAGACAGCTCCTTAACCCGGTCCATGAGTCAATCCTAATTGGCTACATGGATAATTCTTGCCAGGCGCGTCCACGTCGCGGGGGTGGGCAACGGTACTGTAATATACCATGGAACTACAGTACCGGCTAAGTTCTGGTGAGGACCCAGTCCTATGGGGTATAACATAGGCCCCGTGCACAGGGTTACGTGCGAAGACCTCAACGGAATCTGCAGCGGAGAAGATGGACTTCGGAACGGTGGAGATTGCGGAAGAGGCAACCCAGTACTCGGGGAATAGTATGAGTACAGCATCAATCGGCAGCGTCTGTTTCCCATGTTAGGGGCGGCTGCAAGGGCGTCTGTTCTCCATGTTAGGGGCGGCCTGAATAATAGCTGGCAGTAGCTTCATAAAATGCCTTTGGGAGTGGCGACCCCATCGTAATAATAGCCTAAAATGGAAATGGCACTTCCAATGATTCGGAAAAGGTTAGGGCGTACCCTGCAGGCGACGCGCAGTTCCTTTGGTACTGGGGGAACTGTGAGAAATGGGCGACCAGTAACCGAAATGAAAGTGGGAATCATGAATGTCATGACCCTGATAGGCAAGGTGGAGGAGGTGGTAGACTTCATGGAGAGGGAGAAGGTTGGAATGATGGGGCTGAGTGAAGTGAAATGGAAAGGTAAAGGAAGGAAGAAATTGAGGAAAGGATATACATTATACTGGAGTGGTGGCCAAAGGCAAAAAATGGCGTGGGACTGATAACCTCGAAACAACTGGAGGAGTATGTTGAAGTGGTAGAGTGTGTGAGTGACAGAATAATGAAAATTAGAATGAAGATGAAGAATGACGTGATGGACTTCATACAAGTGTATGCACCACAGACTGGAAACAGAGAAGAAGATATTGAAGTATTCCTGGAGGATGTAGAAAGAGTAATCTCAGATGTAGAAGTGGTGATCATGGGAGATATGAATGCACAAGTCGGAAATGAGAGACAAGGAAAGGAAGAAGTCGTTGGACCATATGGATATGGGAAAAAGAACCGGGAAGGAGAGGAACTTGTAAACTTTTGTGAAAGGAATGGACTGATAGTGGGTAATTCATGGTTTCGGAAGAAAAACAGCAGGAAAATTACGAGATATGGGTGGGGTGATAGAAGAACAAAATCAGTAATTGACTACTTCCTGGTGGAAAGGACAAATCGCAGAAAGCTGATGGATGTGACAGCTTTACCAGGAGAAGCATTTGATGGGGACCATAGAACTGTGGTGGCAAAATTTAGATGGGGAAAACTGGAAAACCTAAAGGAGATCAGAGAAAGTAAAATAAAAGTATGGAAATTGAAAGACAAAGCTGTACAGGAAGATTTTCAGGAGAGATTGAAGCAACAAATCCCAGTTACTGAAGTGGAAAATGTAGAAGAGGAATGGTCCCACTTTAAAAAGGCATTTGCTGGTGCAGCAGAGAGTGCTTGTGGTAGGACGTCAACAAGAGTGAAAGAGAAGGAGACACCGTGGTGGAATGAGGAAGTGAGGAAAGCAGTGAAAGAAAAGAAGTCTGCATGGAAAGAATGGAACCGAGATCAAACAGAAGAAAGCAAAAGGAAGTATCACGACAGCAAACGGAGGTGTAAGAAAGTGGTAGGAGAAGAAAAGAAGAAAAGTTGGGAAGAATTTACACGAAGAATGGAAACAGATGTAAGTGGCAGTAAAAGGATGCTGTATGGGCTTCTAAGAAGTAAGAGGAAAGAAAGGGTTACTACAAAGCTGGTGAAAAAGGAAGATGGAGAGTTGTTAACACACCCGGAAGAGATAAAGAGACGATGGAAGGAGTATTTCGATAAGCTATTGAACGTGAGCAATTGTACTGGTGAGATCGAAGTGACACAGCCTGACGACTCTATAACAGAAGATGATATAACAATGCTGGAGGTAGAATTAGCAGTACAGAAGATGAAGATGGGAAAAGCAACAGGGGTGGATGAGATCAGTGTAGAAATGATAAAGGCTGCTGGACCTGTTGGTATGCAATGGCTGTATCGACTGCTAAAGTGTGTGTGGAAACGGAAATGTGTACCAGAAGACTGGGTGAAAGGGCTAATAATACCAGTGTTTAAGAAAGGGGACAAGAAAGTGTGTGATAACTATAGAGGGATCACCCTCATATCACAGATAGTAAAAATACTGGAAAGGATATTAGAAAGAAGAATGAGAAGAAAGGTGGAAGGAGAGTTGCAAGAGGAACAGTATGGCTTCAGGAGTGGAAGATCCACAGTGGACCCAATCTTTAGCTTGAGGCAGGTGATGGAAAAGAACTGGGAATATGGAGAGGATTTGATCATGACTTTCATCGATCTAGAAAAGGCATATGATAGTGTCCCCAGAGAGAAGGTATGGGAAACCATGGTTAAGAAGAGACTGGGAAGAGAAATGTTGGAAATGGTGCAAGCAATGTACAACAACTGTGTTAGCAGGCTTCTGACCCCTGTTGGAAAGACAGATTGGTTTAGGAACAAGACTGGACTAAGACAGGGGAGTGTGCTGTCACCTCTTTTATTCATAATGGTAATGGATGAAATTGTAAAGGAAACAAAGGAAGCATATGGACATAAAGAAATGAAGTTACTATTATTTGCAGACGATATTGTGGTCTGGGGAAGGAACACCGAAGAAGTGCAAAAACAACTAGATGCACTGAACGAAAATATTCAGAAGTATGGCCTGAAAATCAGTATAGAGAAAAGCAAGACCATGGTGATGACAAGAGGGGAAAGACAAGGAAAGGGCATTGTAAAAATTGGAAGTCAGAGTTTGGAAATTGTGGACACGTTCAAATACCTAGGAAGTGAATTGATGCAAACTGGTAGGTTGGACATGGAGATTGGCAGGAGGGTACAGCAGAGCAATGCATTCTATCAAAGTGTAAGAAAACTTGTTTGGGATAAGGAAGTACCAAGGAAAAGCAAGGAGGTAATGTATAAAATGTACTATGTACCCATATTAACGTATGCAGCTGAGACTTGGACCCTGACGAGCAGGCAAGAGAGTAGAATCCAAGCCAGTGAAATGAAATTCCTAAGAAGTATGATAGGTAAGACAAGGAAAGACAGAGTGAGGAATGAAGATGTTAGGAAGGAAGTTGGGATGGGAAAACTAAATGAGAGAATTGAGAAGAATAAACTAAGGTGGTTTGGACATGTAAAGAGGATGGAGGAAAATAGAATACCAAGACAGATGCTGGAGGCGAAGTGCAAGGGTAAGAGAGCAAGGGGAAGACCTAGAACAAGGTGGATTGATTCAGTGAAGAACAGCGTGAGAAAAAGAAATCTGGACTGGGACAAGATCGTGGAAGAAGAATGGTGGAAGGAAAGAGGAAAGTGGAGAAGTGCCATAAATACCCCGACCCGGCAGAAGCTGGATTAGGGGAAATGATGATGATGATGATCGCCAGCCGTAGAGCGGGGTTCTCCATGTTTTGTGGGCAGTGTGATTACGAACGGTAGTCTAAAGGACTCGTTACGTGATGCTGCATTTCAGGGAAATATAGAGGATGAACAGTGTGTTCGGCTCTATGATGTGTTATTGTGTAATAGGAGAGTTTTTGAGGATCGCATTGGTATGGCCAATTGCTATACACATTCATTGAACGTTATTGATAGGTCAGTATTCACAGGACATAGATATCCTGTACCTTTCGCTTATCAGAGTGCAGTTGAGGCACAAATTAATCAGATGCTTGAAGATGGGATTATTGAGCACTCTAACAGTCCATATGTTAATTCTTTGATCACGGTACCCAAGACCGACGGCACGGTTCGTATTTGTTTAGACGCTCGTTTGGTTAACAGTAGAATTAGTTCAGATCAGCTGAAATCTATGTCAATAGAGGAATTAATGCAAACATTTGAGGGGAAGAAGTATTTCACTTGTGTAGATTTGAGTTCCAGTTTTTGGCAAGTGCCACTTATGTACGAAGATAGACCATTTACAGCTTTTAGTCATAAATATAACCTTTATCAATTTTGTAGAACACCTTATGGGTTAAAGAGTAGTTCAGCAGCTTTAATTAGGGCTTTAAACATCGCATTAGGGGATGACACAGGAGAGTTTGTAACCATTTACATAGATGATATGGTAATTAGTTCACGCAGTTTTGAGGAGCATCTACGTCATTTAGATATAGTTTTTCAGAAGTTAGATCAGGCAGGGTTCACTTTGAAGCTGTCTAAGTCGTCATTCTGTCAGTCAGAAGTGACATTTTTAGGTCATAGAGTGACGAGTAGAGGTGTAACACCAGAAGAAAGTAGGGTTAATAAGATACTTAACGCAGAGGTGCCACAGAATGTTAAACAGTTAAAAACTTACCTGGGAATTTGCAACTTTTTCAGGAGGTTCGTTCTTAAATACTCAGGGTTGGTAGAACCATTCAGGGAATTGCTTAAAAGTGGGACTCGATGGAGATGGGAGTCCAAGCATGATCAGGCTTTTAGAGCGCTGAAGGAAGGTTTTGAGAAAGCTGTAGTGCTGAAATATCCGTTAAAAGATAAGGAATATGTGGTTATGACAGATGCTTCACATATAGGCATTGCTGGAGTATTATGTCAGAAAGATGATGAGGGTAATCTGTGCATTGTATCTTTAGCCTCGCGAGGACTGACAGCAGAGAAAAGATACACGATTACTGAGTTAGAGCTTTTAGGTATGGTTTTCAGTTTAGGGAAATTTAGAATGTATTTAGTAGGGGGGAAATTTGAGATCCACACAGATCACCATGCATTACTGTATATGAGAACTTGTAAACTCAGTTCTAACAGAGTTAGTAGGTGGATTCTTGCTCTGCAGGAATACGAATTCACAGTAAAATATATTAAAGGTAAAGATAACATTCTTGCAGACATGCTATCGAGGGACACTAATTTATGTAGGGATTATCCTGTGGTTAAAGCAGAGGACGGTATTTTAATATGTGCATGTGTGGACAATAGCAACAGGGCATCGTTACAGACACTGAGAAATATGCTAGGTAGAGCAATGTGATGACGTTCATTTAAGGGAGCCACTTGCAAGGTTGGAAGCAGATGACGCAGAAACATTTATAGTTTCCAAACGTATTGGGAAAACAGCATATGTGCTGGAGAATAGTGAGGGAAACAGATTATACGGGACGTATAATATACATAGTCTCCGAAAGTATGTGTCATAAAGTGAGGATGTTTAGCTGGCAAGCCAGCCTATCAAATGAGTAAGTGTGGTATTTGGTGCGTGGGAGGAGATGGTCTTCCAGGCAGGCGTATCAGAAGTCACACAGGGGGGTAGTATGTAAGTAAATGAGAGTTTTTAAGGTACAGGGAAATATGACGGGATTGTCGGATGCTCTTGAGCACTAAAATGTCTCGATACACCAAGGCCAGAATTTGGTAGCGCTGGTGAATTCCCATTTGCCTCCAAGAGATGGGTGAGCGCTTGGACAGGGTATTTTTGCTTAAGGCGTCCACGAGGCAAAAGATGGGCCATCAGAAGGCGAGACAGTCCTTCATGAAACTCATACATATCAGCACACGTGATTTCTGTTTACGGCCTCGCTATGTAAGCTTTGTAAGTGTGTAATTTAAGGTAATTTGTACAAAGGTATTATTTGTGTGAGGAGAACTGGTCTGTGTTGAGAACTAGTATTAAGTAGAATATGGTCTACGGGAACTTAACAAGACAGGGCGATTACGGCACAGAAATATTTGGTGTTATATGTAATGCGCATTTACTGTTTTTTTTTTTTTTTCAGAAGTCAATATTAATTTCATCTTTTATAAAGAGAGATCAAGTATTATGGTCACGAGGCGCTGCCACAATAGTGTGATCGTGTGCTCAGTGATAAATGGGATTAATTTCACAATAAGGAAGGAACCTCCAGTGAAATTAGGAAGTTCTAGGGAGATATACATATATCAGAACACCTTCAATGCGTGTGATATGACATCATAAATACATTGTGCTCACACATTAATTATGTCTATTTCTCCAACATAGAGAAATTTGAGAGGCGGAAATATCCGTGGAACACTATTCTATATGTAAAACATTGGACTGGTTGCAAAGTGCAATCCATAGTGACAACAAACTTTGACGCAAAGTGCGTGAAGACAAATTATGAATGTATATATCTGTAATTTAGGGTGATCTCATTTATGTAATATGTATTTTGGATGGGGTTTATTAACGTGTCTGGGATAATCGGATAATGGACCGTCGTCACGGTAAATCATCCGATGATCCGAGGCGAATATGTAACGTGTTTTTCGAGGGGTTTTTATGCCACTGGCATAAGTCAGTAGGAAGCCATTCTATATTTATTTACGCGGCAAATTGTTCAGCCAAGAGAATTTTTCATGTTAATTTATTATTATTATTAATTTATTATAATTATTATTAAGATATTTTCGGAGCATTTTATAAAAATTATAAGCATACAGATAGGTTTTCTATGTCTTAGAAAACGCTATCAAGCAAATTATTACGAACGACCATATCATAGAAAGTTATGTGATTACGGAATTTAACGGAGTTTCGTCAGTTAGGGTATATCGAGAGACGTGACTCACTGGGAATTCAAGTACACGCTTAATCTTGTCGGGAAGTATTACGCAAGCGGGGTTGCAGCGTCAAGAAAAGGCGGATAGTTGGAACGGAACCCTCCCGCCGAGTGTAATGAGCCAGAGGAGGGGAGTATAGCGCGTGGGGTGCAGCCAATCAGTGGAGACCACGTAAGCTAGAAGTCGGATGAAGAGTGGGGGAGCCGACAGGTGCATATATCGTTCGACGCGCCGTGGAACGAGGACAATCAGTGTAGAACTTGCCGAGTATGGTTATACGCGGGAGTCGCTTCGATGTTCCGTGGAACGTGGACTATCTGTATAGAACTTAACGAGTTCGGTGGCACGCGGGAGTCGCTCCGATGTTCTGTGGAGTGGAGGACTAACTTTTGTAAAACCTAACCAGTGTGGTTGTACGAGTGTTTGGGTCCGATGTACGGACCATAGAATTATCTAATCTACCAGAATATCATCAAATATCGACAAAGATGACGACGTCCAGGAGACTGTGGGAAGCTCACAGCATCATCCAGTACGAGGGAAAGGCTTCGGCCATTTCCAGTGGTAAGCGCGAATGACGCAGAAATACGCAATCTCTCGTTTCTCTTTGTTTTATGTTTCATATTTCAGTAACTTCATAGCTTGGGAATAAGAGTAAAATCAATAATTTATCAGACTAAGTTTTCACGTAATTTTCTATCGGTAATATTCAAATCACAACGCTCCAATTTAAATTTTATACTTATTATTATTATTAATTTTGCTATACTTGTTTTATATAATAAATTCATTTCTTTTACAATGCAATCTTTGCTTTCAGTAGGTAGCATTAGATATAGACCAATTCCTTCTCCTGATACAATTGTTTGTTGGGTTAATGATCAAATCATACCACGATCTGAGTGAATAGAGTCTTGAAGGTGTTCTGCCAGAGCTAGACGATGTTAAATACAAATTTAGATTTCAACATTGCGTTGAGGTCTTGGCGCCCATTAAAACAACATAGCTTAGGCAAAGGTAAACAGTTACATTTATCTCCCAACAGTTAGGGGCAGTCAAACCGTTACAATTGTCGCTACCAACATGGGGCATTAATAACCGCTACACTTGTCGCTCAAAGTGTGGGCGAGGAAACCTGCTACATTTGTCGCTCAACGTTAGGGCTAGCAAACCTGCTGCATTTGTCGCTCAACGTGTGGGCTAGCAAAACGTCACAGTGGGACCATTCCTCTTCTATGTTTTCCACTTCAGTAACTAGGATTTGTTGCTTCAATCTCTCCTGAAAATCTTCCTGTACAGTTTTGTCTTTCAATTTCCATACTTTTATTTTACTTTCTCTGATCTCCTTTAGGTTTTCCAATTTTTCCCATCTAAATTTTGCCACCACAGCTCTATGGTCCCCATCAAATGCTTCTCCTGGTAAAGCTGTCACATCTATCAGCTTTCTGCGATTAGTCCTTTCCACCAGAAAGTAGTCAATTACTGATTTTGTTCTTCTATCGCCCCAACCATATCTCGTAATTTTCCTGCTGTTTTTCTTCCGAAACCATGAATTACCCACTATCAGTCCATTCCTTTCACAAAAGTTACAAGTTCCTCTCCTTCCCGGTTCTTTTTCCCATATCCATATGGTCCAATGACTTCTTCCTTTCCTTGTCTCTTGTTTCAGACTTGTGCATTCATATCTCCCATGATCACCACTTCTACATCTGAAATTACTCTTTCTACATCCTCCAGGAATACTTCAATATCTTCTTCTCTGTTTCCAGTCTGTGGTGCATACACTTGTATCAAGTCCATCACTTCATTTTTCATCTTCATTCTATGGCTGGCTGCGTGGCTCAGGGGTAACGTTATCGCTTGCTGGGCCCGAGGTTGCAGGTTCGTATCCTGGCGCAGTCAGCTGGCATTTGAGGGTGCGCAAATGCGAGGGAGCCGTGTCCGTAGATTTACTGGCATGTTAAAGATCCCCTTCAGGGCAAAATTCCGGCACCCCGGCGTCTCTAAAAGCCAGTGTAGTTAAAAGGGACGTAAAACCAATAACATTATTATTATACATCTTCATTCTAATTTTCATTATTCTGTCACTCACACACTCGACCACTTCAACATACTCCTCCAGTTGTTTCGAGGTTATCAGTCCCACGCCATTTTTTGCCTCTTGGCCACCACTCCAGTGTAATGTATATCCTTTCCTCAATTTCTTCCTTCCTTTACCTTTCCATTTCACTTCACTCAGCCCCATCAATCCAACATTCTCCCTCTCCATGAAGTCTACCACCTCCTCCACCTTGCCTGTCAGGGTCATGACATTCATGATTCCCACTTTCATTTCGGTTACTGGTCGCCCATTTCTCACAGTTCCCCCAGTACCAAAAGAACTGCACATCGCCTGCTGGGTACGCCCTAACCTTCTCCGAATCATTTGAAGTGCCATATCCATTTTAGGCTATTATTACGATGGGGTCGCCACTCCCAAAGGCATTTTATGAAGCTACTGCCAGCTATTATACAGGCCGCCCCTAACTTGGGAAACAGACGCCCTTGCAGCCGCCCCTAACCTGGGAAACAGATGATGCTTACACGGAATAAATAACATAAAAATGAATTACTGTACCTCTACACTACAGTATAATACAGGGTCTTTATTTTTGCTTAGCAAGGACATTCTCGCTCCACCAGTAGCGGCTCAGTTGCCGGCGACAGCGCACGCATATGTAGGCCTACGGCAGAATACGGTGCTTAAAATCAGTAGCCTACCATGCAGTTTTACTGGCCATGATTTACAGTAGATGCTGAAAATGTTCCCCATCCGCTTCCAAACACATATAATACAGGGTCTTTCTTTATATTTGATCAGCAAGGACATTCTCGCTCTCGCGCTCCGCCAGTGACGGCTCTGTTGCCGGCGACCGCGCACGCATATGTTTGAAGCACGGGCTTGCTTGAACCACTTCAATAAAGTGCTTTCTAGTTCAGGAAACTGTCCCTCTTGCACACGTTTCCTTTTGCCGCTCACCCCTTCTTCAAATGCACGTTCGATTTCCTTCCTTTTGCCGAGAATAGTGTTCAGTGTAGACGGAGGAATGTTCCACTTTCGCGCTATATCCACATGCTTCATGTTAGGATTGCAGTCCACGTCTCGAATGTATTTCATCTTCTCATCATTAGTTATCTGCCGTACTTTCTTCTTATCCATTATGAAACACGCAATAAAATAGGTTATAACTGGACGTGAACCCTAAGAACTAGAAGACAATAGTGCGGAACACGAAGACAATAATGCGCCTACGTGAGAAATACACAAAGGGAAGGGGGTGAAGGGCAGCGGGAGAGAGACACGTCACCTGTGTTGCGTCATAGCTATAGCCACTTCTACGCAGTCAAACCCAATAAAATCATCTACACTGTCAATAACTATCAGAGAATATGAGGCAATATCGCGTCGTGTTTTCCAGAAGCCGAATTTTATAATGAAATAAGAATAAAATATGGTTCACTAACAAATAGTTCAACGGAAATTTGATCGTTGTAAGCGGGAATAGAGAACGTATTAATCGGATATATCAACATGAATTTAGTAGGATAGGGACTTGAGAAAGGAGAGAAAGGGCAGCGGGAGAGAGACACGTCACCTGTGTTGCGTCATAGCTATGGCCACTTCTACACCGTCAAACACAATGAAATCATCTACACTGTCAATAACTGTCAGAGAATATGAGGCAATATCGCGTCGTGTTTTCCAGAAGCCGAATTTTATAATGAAATAAGAATAAAATCCGGTTTGCTTACAAATAGTACAACGGAAATTTGATCGTCGTAAGCGGGAATAGAGAACGTATTAAGGGGATATATCAACATGTATTTTGTAGAATTGGGACTGGGACTTGAGAAAATCATCGCGCTAAACGGGAAAACGTCGTAACCGAGAACGTGCTAACGAGATTTCACTGTATATAGGAATAAAATCACCAAGTTAGCAAGTGGTTGGATGTAGTGGTTACTCGTAAACCAGCATGGGAATGGAAACAATATTGTGATCAAGAACAGATGGGATCATCATTTCTTGAGGACCCAGATAATCACAACTACTGCTGTATATTATTAAGGATTGCAGTCGGTCTCAAACTACATAACAGAATGACATAAATGAGCATTCATTAGAAGCATGAGGACACAGTGCATTCCACAAAACTACTAATCCAACATTTCATGACCCCATATTAATAAGACTGACTTAAGTAATGAAAGTTAGCGAACCCAGTGCTGCAGTCATGGAATAGCTGGTTATCACCTCATTCCAGCTATCTACTCATAAGTAAATCTAAGAATGTATAATCTTAATGGCAGCACAGCTATTACAGACAGATTATGTGCAAAATTATCATAGGCAAATGCTTGGCGACATTATGTGAGATATCAGAAAGCATGCTATGAAATTACGTTACATAGGTCTCATAACACCGTGTAATGGTAGTCTAGGGGAGAGCATGCTTGACATATGAAGACGTCATGAATTTTAGGCGGTTTGAATCCCACCTCAGCAGATTTTTTTCTTGTCAATTTTCGTTTCATTTTTATGCTTGGTGTTTAATTACATCCTATTTAATTATAATATACAAATTTATGCATACATTTCTATATTAGGAATCATTTGTGTACTACAGGGAGAGGCGTGGTGGCTCAGCGGTCTAGCTGTATGCCTCTCACCAAGGCGGTCCGGGTTCGATTCCCGGTCAATGCATGTGAGATTTTCAAAGTGAAATGCCATGTCCTGTGGTTCGGATTCCACGTAAAAAGGAGGTCCCTTGGCTCATAATCACAAGATTCACGGTCACGTAAAACTACAAACTTCCTTCCTTTTGTACTACAGGAAAGTGTTGTTTGAGTTAGGGATTTGGACATCGACATTTCAGCCCCGTAGAAGTTTCACTTTTATTCGTCTGGCTATCAAATGGTCTTGTTCATAATTCATGATTTCGAAAGCAGTGGATATATCCACCTTGGTTTGCAGCAAAGAAGGCTTAAATTCAGTAATTACATGTATACACGTAAACACATTTTGTTGATTTGAAGGTCACCTTCATATTATTTTATTAGATTAACTTCCCGATCAATTCAGGTTGCCAATGAAGACAAAGCATACCCATAGAAGTTCCACTTTCATCCGCCTACTGCGCTCCAACTATCAAATGGCCTTATTCATAATTTCCAAAGCAATGGATGTACCCACCTTGGTTTGCAGCAAAGGAGTAAATTCAGTAATTACATGTATACAGGTAAGCACACTTTGTTACGTTGGAGGTCACCTTCATATTATTTTATTAGAATAACTTTCTGATGAATTCGGGTTGCCAACAAAGACAAAGCATGTCAAACAATGAACACATACTAATAAGAGATAATGATTATAAACATAGAACCTATCATTTAAAGAAAGTAGAGTAATAATAGAACTAGTGGAAGAATTTCAAAAAATATTAGTTTTTAGTGTTATCGGTTCAAGATCTGGATCAACTCTTTCAGAGCATAGATGAATGCTTGTAAATTTTGGCTTAAAGGAATGTAAAACATGTAAACACATATACAGGTAAGTGTACTTCATAACTTGCGAGGTTAGCCTGCTCATACTATATTTTACACATGCAGGATGTCGAGGAAAAGAAACTTTATCGAGCCAGAAGAAACCAAACACGGCAGAATGCATCTGTTACAATAGCTAGAGATAAAACTGTGCAGCCAGTTTCAACAAACCCACCATCTACAGCAATTACATGTGGTCACCAGGAGCTACCATCTACTTCAGCTGAACAATCTCATACATCAGTCACCGAAAAGACGAAGAGTTCAACCTTCCACATCTAGGGGTGATGCGACAAACTCAGATATATGATAACCACCACCAACACTGTCAACAAATGAGAATGATCATCATATACCATTAACTTTAACTATTGAATCAACTGCAATAGTGCATCCTACAAAGAGATATAGAGTGCAGCCTCAAGCAGCCACACAAGTTTCAACAATATTAGGCAATTGTGAACAAACAGTGCACTGGAGACAAACCTGTACAGTTGTTGAACCACTCAATGTGCCTGCACAAGAGGATCCTGTTGCCTTGGCAATAATACAGAAAGGTACAACAGAAAGATTTCCCACAACGTATTGTGAGGCAAGATCACATAGCAATGACATAACTGAAGGAAGAAACATAAGTGGTGTAACTGTACAGAGTTACAATGACCAGATCATCCCACGCTTGTGCGCCAATTGTAACCTTCCAGTCCCTTATTGGGTGCACAGCTGTGACTGTACCTCCTTTCACTGAATGATAATAATAATAATAATCCACCTTTCCTCTCAATAACGTATAAATAAATAATTGGGGTTCGTGGGGCTTAAGCACCTGTACGATTTTAATAACAACAATACTCATTCACACTCAACCACACCGGTGGCCACATAACTAACAAAACCTGATGTCTGGTAAACATTAACATATATTCTGATATAACACATGAAACACACTCTGCAGGATCCTCGTTGATTTCAGACTGACCTAACATTCCCTATCATATATGCAATAGCACACTTTTTATGGCAAACACTTATGGACCCTGAAAGATGATTTTGACTTGTACTTACAGATGATGGTAGCCAGCTTGAAGACTATATCTACTGATTCTGGGATTTTTGTTCCCATAGAGTTAGTCCTAATTACTTTTGATATTGAAGTAGCTAAATTGTTTCACATGCCTAGTACTGTTGAATTCTATTGGTGGCTATAGTTTGCCTACTTTCACAATCATACAAGTTAATTTGTTACTCGTTGAATGTATTATAGAGCTCTAAATCAGTTTGGTGAATTCCAGAACCTATTCCGTACCTGAATTTACTAATACTTACCATATTTGACCACTATTCGCCGATTGGAAAACTATTGTGATGGCCCTCGAACATTGGTAATCAGACTCGAACTTCCAGTGCCTTATGCTTTTTGTGACAGTAAGTCATTGCTGACTTTCCTGAAACTAGGTAAAATATCCTTAGTTGAAGAGTATCCTGACCTGCGGCTCAGTATGAAATTCTTAACACGCTGTCGTGAATTTCCAGATCTACCTCTATTCCCAAGGATAACCAAGCATAACCAGACTTGATATCCTCCAACTTCTAAGTCCAAACATCCTACCAAAATGAATGAGTGCGGTCCCAGACCGATCCTCACCAGATGAAATCTGTCGAAAGAGTCCATTATCTTCTCAGCCACCGTCAACCATAATATCAATCACGTCATCCCCTCCCGAGGTCTGGTTCACACAACCAGCAACTTACAATATACACTTACTCATAAACACACCTCCAGTAAGATGGTATATTGGCTTTCACGGCCAGTGAATTAAAACTCGGCAATTCTTCTAGGTTTGTGCCGTGTCTTGTGTGGGGTTTCGCCTAGGACACCAAGCTGGCTCATCGGCGGGCTCTTGGTGTCCCCGCCCGGATCCCCACTGGAGTAAGGAACTGTGCGTTACCTCCCTTTATATGCAGTGCAACTGCACCACTTGACTGCGAGAACTAGTAGCTCAAGCAGCCTTAACCTCCCTATGAAGGCTTCCAAAAAGATGGTATATTGGCTTTCACGGCCAGTGAATTAAAACTCAGCAATTCTTCTAGGTTTGTGCCGTGTCTTGTGTGGGGTTTCGCCTAGGACACCAAGCTGGCTCATCGGCGGGCTCTTGGTGTCCCCGCCCAGACCCCCACTGGAGTAACGAACTGCGCGTTACCTCCCTTTATATGCACCACTTGACTGCGAGAACTAGTAGCTCAAGCAGCCTTAACCTCCCTATGAAGGCTTCCAAAAAGATGGTATATGGCTTTCATGGCCAGTGAATTAAAACTCAGCAATTCTTCTAGGTTTGTGCCGTGTCTTGTGTGGGGTTTTGCCTAGGATACCAAGCTGGCTCATCGGGGGTTCTTGGTGTCCCCGCCCAGACCCCCACTGGAGTAACGAACTGCGCGTTACCTCCCTTTATATGCACCACTTGACTGCGAGAACTAGTAGCTCAAGCAGCCTTAACCTCCCTATGAAGGCTTCCAAAAAGATGGTATATTGGCTTTCACGGCCAGTGAATTAAAACTCAGCAATTCTTCTAGGTTTGTGCCGTGTCTTGTGTGGGGTTTCGCCTAGGACACCAAGCTGGCTCATCGGCGGGCTCTTGGTGTCCCCGCCCGGACCCCCACTGGAGTAACTAACTGCGCGTTACCTTCCTTTATATGCACCACTTGACTGCGAGAACTAGTAGCTCAAGCAGCCTTAACCTCCCTATGAAGGCTTCCAAAAAGATGGTATATTGGCTTTCACGGCCAGTGAATTAAAACTCGGCAATTTTTCTAGGTTTGTGCCGTGTCTTGTGTGGGGTTTCGCCTAGGACACCAAGCTGGCTCATCGGCGGGCTCTTGGTGTCCCCGCCCGGACCCGGAGTAAGGAACTGTGCGTTACCTCCCTTTATATGCAGTGCAACTGCACCACTTGACTGCGAGAACTAGTAGCTCAAGCAGCCTTAACCTCCCTATGAAGGCTTCCAAAAAGGTGGTATATTGGCTTTCACGGCCAGTACATAGATGCCAGATGTAATCACCCACTTCGACCTCTAAGTCACCTCTGCTACAGCCGTTGTATAAACCCGCCGTCCAGAATACCTCCTACCCGAAAAACTAGGCCAATATGCTCGTCACCACAAGACTTACTTCCTCAAATGTGCACAATTCCATCAAGCCAATTAAATATCGTTACAATGTTACATTAAAACCATACTTGGATCCTGCTATAAATCAACATCTTAAAGCTAAACAAATTATATGGGAATCAATCATATTGGATAATACACTCTAATAAATTATTATACAACAGATAAAAGAATCAAATAAAAATATATGCTCGATTCATCAGTATCGTAAGTCTCGAAAGTGAGGATTCGATCCCTTGTGACTTTGGGACAGTCACAGTGGTATGAACTTAATTTGCATGTTTGACTTTGGGACAGTCACAGTGGTATGAACTAGATTTGCATGTTTTGTAGATCCATGCTTTTTCAACGTGAGTTTAATAATGATTCATCGCAAATATGCTGTCATAATGACAAAATTTCCTTTCAAGAAATTCAGTTTCCTCCAATTCTCAAGGAACTTATAGAGAAATGTTCTGAGGATACTCACAATTATTTACAAAATATAAAACAGTAGAATAGTGCCCTGGCCTTTACATCTATTATTGTCAATTCAGTTGACTTACCTTCAAGGAGACCATCTATCTATATATAATGCTCAAAGTTATGTATACAAATCTACACCGTTTCACCGATCTGAACCAAAATTTATATACTTACCCTTTGGAACCCTGCGGGTAACCCTGTCCACTTTAAATTTTGGACAGACCACTCCATAGTTTAATCAGTTGAAACTTTCCGTCAAATCAATACAAAATATTTTGCGCTATTATTGCGCTAAGTTAGGTACATGTTTCGAACCTTGCAAGGTATTTTATATTTATATTTTATATTTTGTATTGATTTGACGGAAAGTTTCAACTGATTAAACTATTTATATACGTCAGTACGGACCAAAAATGGCAATTAGTATTCCCAAGACCACTCCATTCCCTGCATTTAGGCCCTTTGGCACAAATCTACACCGTTTCACAGATCTGATCCAAAATTTGTATAGTTACCCTTTGGAACCCTGCGGGTAACACTGTCTACTTGAAATTTTGGACATTCCCTGCGTTTAGGCCCTTTGGCACAAATCTACATCATTTCACCGATCTGAACCTAAATTTGTAGTTACCCTTTGGAACCCTGCGGGTAACACTGTCCACTTTTAATTTCAGACAGACCCTTCCTTTCCTTGCGTTTAGGCCCTTTGGCACAAATCTACACAGTTTCATGATTTGAACCAAAATTTGTATACTTACCCTTTGAAACCCTGCTGGTAACACTGTCCACTTGATATTTTGGAGAACCTTCTCCATTCCCTACATTTAGAATAACAGACAAGAGGAACTTGAAAATCACATTTTAAGGCCCTAGAACCATTCATGTCCGTAGTAGTGTAACTGTAAGAATGTTCTAATAAGTCTATTGTTACCGGCCGCGTGGCCGAGAGCGCTAAGGCGCTACCTCGTGCCTCGCTGGCATCGGGAGAGCGTGGGTTCGAATCCCACCTCGGCCGTCCTGAAAATGGTTTTCGTTGTTTCCCATTTTCACCACCAGGCAAATGCCGGGACGGTTCCTTTCAATAGGTCCACGGCCGATCTCCTTCCAATATCCCTTCCCTGACCCGTCCTGAAAAGAAAAGTACATGGCCATTGGCTGCATTAAAAAAAAAAAAAGTCTATTGTTGGCTGGCAATGCGGGCTGCATCACACCATCTCTACCCGTGTTCTGGTGCAGAATTGCAAAAATAATTACATCTTGCGCTGCTTATAAATTGCAGTAATGGGGAGTAATTAGTGCAAAAAGATTTATTAGGTCCCTTAAAACAGTTGTCATAATGAAAATATTGTGCCTTTGTACATATAAGTGCGATGGTGTTGGTGCAGTACATTGAGGTTATCAAATGCAATAAGTGTTGGTGCTTTCAAATTTACTTTCATTTATTGCTGTCATCCTTGAGCGCTATGTGGCAATAAATAACACTATTGCTACCTCAGGAGCTCGGGACAGCCGAAGTATTCCAGAGTGCTCTGATTATTTTTCTATGGCGCTATGCGACAAATGACGAAACTATTGGTCTCTACTTTTCTAACAGCTAATGAGATATTGGCATTGTCTTTTATTTCACTTACTCTTCTTTCTAATCATATTTTTCAATTCGTTTTTAAATTACATGTGTCAGTTCTGTAGTTGGTAAATAGCCGTTTCCCTGTCCATTATTATCATTATCACTATGGGAAAAAGACGTGGATGTTATGTCCATTATACTGTACTACTTATCGCCCACACTACTACCACCACAAAAAATTATATATTTTTTTTTTTTTCTGTTTAAGTATCATGTGCCAGTTCTTTAGTAGTATTCATTATCATCCATAAAACAAACAAATCCACCGGGCGAAGCCGGGCACTACTACTAGTATTGTTTTAAAATTCATGGCCAAGTTTTATCATTCAATAGAGAGCCTAATTATTTAAGAAGGAATTCTTCCTTCCTATGTACTGCATCATTATTCATTAACTGTCAGGAAGCATTACATTTTTGAATGGGCCACTCAGCTAATGGTGAATATTCTGCTCATATAATGGAATCTTTAAAAAATATGTTGGGGTCCCTCAATCCATATTCTCTTCTATGAAGTGCATGCCACAAAATGTGCAAGATGTAAAGTCTCATTTCACTTTGGATAATGCTTTTGATTGATGATGAGATTGCTGCAGAATATCTTTTTGACTAATAGAATCACCCATTTTTCCGTATTGACCTGCTATAATAATCAAAATATTTCCTTAGTTCCGCCTCGTCAATACAATTTATTCAAATTTTTGTGATATAATCACATGTCACTTAATTTACATCGGTACATGTTTCGATGCCTATTTGCATTGGCATCATCATCGGCCTTTCAATGTATTGGCAGCACTTTAAAGTCACTTTGTACATTGGATGTGATAAAATGTTAACGTTACTAAAATCACTTATATACTAAATCACTTTAAACGTTTTTTTTAAGTTTTTAAAACATTATGGTAGGCACTCATTACAAAACCTTGAAGGTTTTAATTTCTTGTGGTTTTCAAAATTCCTGATGTTATCTCCGAAATTTCTGGTCAAGGTTTTCATTCCTAACTGGAAAGAAATGACGCTAGGAGGCTGATGATGATGCCAATGCAAATAGGCATCAAAACAGGTACCGATGTAAATTAAGTGACATGTGATTATATCACAAAATTTTGAATAAAGTGTATTGACGAGGCGGAACTAAGGAAATCATTTGATTATTGCTGCAGAATATACTTGACCGATGGTGCACGACAAGGTAAATTTGACTTTGTGGTATATTACAATGCAACAGGACAGTTAACCAGAGTAAATACAGTGGAACCTCGTTGGTACGTTTTTCAAGGGACTGAAAAATTTGAACATAAAAAGCGGGAAAACGTACTACCGAAAAATGATAATTAAACCTCATTAAATTGTTTCAGTAAGGGAAAAGTTAAAAAACGCTTTAATCGGAAGTACGTGCTATCGAATATACAATTAAACAACCTACAGAATTATTGTATTACAGAACTAGTTTACACAGCACAGAGAAACGAGAGCAACGAAAACAAGAAAAAAATGTAGCCTACTATACCGGTACCGTACTCAATTCAAATACTGTAGTACGAGTTGAAATATTTTCTTTTGTTTATTGATTTCGGCTTAAATGCATGTTTTTCTTGATATTCTGTGGAAAAGAAGTGCCGTATTCTCTGGCGTGAAAGATTGGATATAACCGAAGGTTTTTTTTTGAGGTTAGACATGCTCGCGCGTGTATAGAAAAAGAAAAAAAAAACTTCCGCCATCATGCGATCTCGAGCAAATCTCAAAACATGGCAAAACGCAGCACTGATTAGAACTAGTCCAATTGTCCCTCACATCACCGAAAATTATATATAAATGTAAGAAACAGACATCAATTACCAAAACCTTTTAAATTGGTTAGGAATTTTGCATTACACTTACCTATTTTATAATCCTGTAACTTCGTAGTTGCAAACCGTACCAGGTCAACTGATGTATTTTAGCCAACACACACAAATAGATTTTAACCTCAAACAAATGTATGTACAGTACCTATGTAACAAATTAATAATTAACATATCTACACACTATTTACACACTTAACGAAATAACACAAATCACTGGCGCTTAAAAAACATATCCATTGTCATTTGCTTACGACTTCTCTGTCCAAGTGAATACAATATAGCATCTAATTTTGAGAGTGTGTCCATGACAGTTTCGTCAACTGAAAAGCTTGAAATAAAGCTTCAGACAGTGTCCATCGATTCCAATGCCCTTCCTAAGGTTGGTATGGTTGGTACCATGTCTTCCTCCTCCCCTCTTCTTCTTCTTCTTCTTCTTCATCATCATTCTTTTCCTTCTCATGCTCTTGAAAAATATCGTCAATCGTCGCAGTTTGGCAAATGGCAATGTTGTCGTCACACTGTACATAGCTGTCGAAGTTTTGAATTTCGGAGTCTTCAACATTTTCTTCTTCCATTTCTTTGACCTACAGAGTTTCATAGAAAACGCAAAATCCTGCCTTGCGGAAACAGTTGCTAATTGTGGTTTGCTCCACAGAGTCCCAAGAACTTTTCAAGTAATGCATAGCTTCAAGAACAGTGATCTTGTTGCGTGTACCACTGATGTTGGCCAACCTTTTTTACACCAACATTTTCCTGTACTACTTCTCCACGCAATGAATGATTCCTTGGTCAAGGGGCTGAAGCCTACTTGTGCAGTTGGCAGGAAGGAAAACCACTTTCACATTCCTTGTGGGAACATTCACAGGGTGTGCAACACATGTGTCAATTATAAATAATTTTTTTCGATTTTTACTCCCCATTTTTGCATCTAGGGCTCGCAAAATATCCGAAAACAGAAGTAGTCATCCAAGCGTTTGCGTTGGCTTTATATTGGCATAGAAAGCCCTCGACATTTTTAAAGCAACGAGGCTTCATTGCTTTACCGATAACAATAGGAAGTAACTTCTCCGTTCCACTCTCATTGCAACAAAGAAGGACGGTTAACCTTTCTTTGCTCAATTTTCCACCCTGGCAAATTTTTCCTTTATACGCCAACGTCTTGTCAGGCAGAAGGCTGAAAAAAAGACCCATTTCGTCAGCGTTGAATACGTCTTGGGGCTTGTACTCTTTCAACAAGGACGGTAGCGTTTCACTGGTCCACGTTTCAACTGTGCCACTGTCGACAGCTGCTGCTTCACCCCGCACGCACTTGTAAACAAGACCATGCCTCTTCTTGAACCACTCGATCCATCCGTTTGACGCCGCAAAGTCTGCCACTCCCATCTGGTTCGCAAGGTTATTCGCTTTGTCACGAATTATGGCTCCATCCACTGGAATGTTTGCAGCACGGGCTTGGTTGAACCATTGCAGGAGCATTGTTTCCAGTTTAAAAAACTTTCCTTTGCACTCACGCTTTCTCTTTTCATTTCTATTGTCTTTGTACGCAACTGCTATTTTGTCTCGATTGCTAACAATAGTGTTTAACGTTGAAGGAGCGAGTTTTAATTTTCGTGCCAGTTCCACGCGCTTAAGGTGAGGATTTCTGTCTACTTCTTCACGAATTTTCATTTTCTCATCACAAGTTATTGATTTAACTACTTTCTTAGGCCTATCCATTATTTCAATTATCACTAGGTTTCACAACTTCTTCGGTAGTGTTATTTGTATTTGCGTGAATGCAGTAAGTAGCCTACTCGGTCACATAAACTTTCGGTACATTTAGCTCGAGACGTAATGCAAGCGGCGAGACTGGACTGAACTATGTGCAGATGTGCAACATTGGACACTGATACCTGTGGGAGAGACAAAATAGCCGTGCCAGGGCGGGACTTCAGTCCATGTGGAGTGATCGAGGAAGCATTCTATTGGTCAACAACCGTCAGCTATTGGTCAGTAAACAATGCTTATTGACAGCGCTTGCTACTTACATTTGAGTCGCCGCTAGTTAAGCAGGAAAGCGAGACAACTATACCTGTTATGTCCCAACCCTCGCTCGCTTGCTGGCAAGGAATGTTGTCCCAGAGAGGCCGAGCCCACATTCCACTAGGGGTGAACAAAGAATGCTTTCAGGGCTGACTAAAATGCGATCGTACTAAGCGATGTGCCACTAAATATGCAACGTGATAAATGAGGTACGTTTACGTTATTTCCATCAGATAAGATTCGGGACTTGAAAATTAAGACGTGATATGCGATAATACGTACTAATGAGGAATGTATTAACGAGGTTTCACTGTACTTAAATCCTCACTGTTATGCTATGTGTTATCCACTGTTATTTTCCTGTGGTGAAAGTTGGTGGAAACCTGGGATGTCTCATGTGCAAATACATAGTACCACTGCTCGACACACCACAACTCAGTTGTAATATTAATGCTACAGGTTAGCTGTTAGACCTGGTTTCAACATATTGTATACTTCTGGGAAATTGTTGCATCAATACATTGTTGATTGTTATGTGACAGTTGAAGGTGCTGAGGATTGGATTCATAACATCACAACAGAAAGAATTACAGTCTGAAAGCTATAAGGGACTCGTGGACTACATTCTAAGTGATGAGCAACGTTTCTTACCGGGTATACCTGTTATATTGCCATCCGGTTACATTGGGAGCCCTCAAATCAAAATTACGAAGATGCAATGTCCATTGTTGTAGATATGGTAAGCCAGATTCATTTGTTACATTAAAATGCAAGCCCTAAAGAGGAGGAAATTGTCAGTAATCTACAACCTTTCAAATAGATTTCCAACAGACCTGACTTTACTGACGAGAGTGTTTTATGGCAAGTTTCAACTTCTAGGAATTTTGGAATCCATTTTCGTTCCGTATTGACGTATAGATTACTGCAGTAAAAACGCTATGCATTGAGGAGATTCCGCCTAGTCGATACCATTTTTAATGAATTATTATTTACCTGTAACCTGTAATACAATCATTTTTGGTACATGTTTCGGGTGCATTCCATTTCTTCCCCCTTCATCAGCCATTAATAGATACACAGTTTATGTAATAAAAAGACATACATAAACTTGTCAAAATGACAAAACAAAAGTTTGGTGCTTTTCAGTCGGTCAACACGAATGTACCCAAATAAAGCTGGGTTATGCCCTGATCCTGAAATAAATTACATAAGATTAATAAATACACTAGGATGACCAGTTTCGATCGTCAAGCGATCATCATCAGAACCATTACACTTAGGCTATAACATCTATGTTTGAGAATACAGGTGAAAAACATATACAATATGTACAACCACTCAGCTGCAGCGTTGGCAATGCAACAGTCGGTGTATGTTAAATGTGGTATATCTAATGTTAGGTAAACTTCTAAAATAGTGATGAAAATCCGGAATTCGTCTGTTAGGGGTGATTATATGGTTTTACAAAATCAACTATGGTTATACTGAAATAATGCAAGCTTATACTTATCGAGTTGTCTCTTTAACTGGAACTTGAAGCAGTTGCGTGTTTCCATAGACACCAGTTGTAGTCGACTAACCCCGAGTGTTCGCTGGGTGGAACTGGTTTTCCCCCTTCCTCCCCCTTTAGTTGCTATGTTCTTCCAGAGGTCAGTGCCATGTATATTTGTGTGACTTTGCCAAATCTAGATAAAAGTGTATGCTATTGAATGCAGGAGTCTGCAACTACTAAAGACCGTGGAACTATCTTCGCCACGCATGGGCTAAAAAGCCATTTATACTAACCAACTGACCGACTGAAAAGCACCAAACTTTTTTTTACTTAGGCAACACTGAAAAATGGCTTCAAACCTCACAATGTTGTCAAAATGACTAAAATTAGATTACAATTTTTAAAACATATTTAAAACGTTAAAAAGAAACAACACTTGTGAGACATGCCTGTCAATAAAAATGTCTCTTTCCTCTTGAAATTGCTTGCTGTAATCATCATAATCATCTTCATTTCCCCTTTTCCAGTTGACACTGGGTGGGGGCAAATATGGTTCCTCTCCACTTTGTTCTGTCGTTCCACCATTCCTCTTCTGATAGTGTTCCAATCCAGGTTGCTGTAGTACTATTGCCATGTGTCTTAACATTTAATGGTGGTGAAATACAATGCCTTGTATTGTTTATAGTGAAATACCTTTAAATCCGAAAATGTATTGGATTTATGTTGTATTTAAGGTATATAGCTCGTCTGATTTTTCTGATAAAAATCTTTAAAATTCAATTAGGTCTAAAGAACAGATTCTGTTTTTCCTTATCTGTGAACAGGCTGGAAAAGTTTCAACTTCTATTAGGTGATTTATCTTTATATCTTAAGGATTGTTGTAGCTTATGTTGTAGTCATTTCAGAAGCATGGCTTACCTCAATCACTCAGTTTTTTGTTATTACGAGAAAGGGGCAACATAGGGAACCTGAGAAAGTTAATTCTATACAGTATTATGTGTGGAAATACCAGATTCAGATGCATTTCCATGCTTGCATACGGTTGTTTGTGAATCTATGATACATGGACGCTGCAGTAAGCTGAATTCACCAGCTCCTTGCATGGATACAGACAAATGTACTAAAGTATGCTTGAGTAATCCTTATAGGTTTTTGCCATGTCTGAGAGGTTTCGCCTAGGTGCACCAAGTCAGGTTCTTTAGCTGGGACTGCCACTGGGGTAGCACATCTTGCACTACGTCCCATATTTATAGCACACTGCTGTGCTTCTTTTTTTGTAGGAACCAAGAGCTCTTACAGCGTTTCTCCTCCCTATAGAATAATAATAATAATAATGTTATTGATTTTACGTCCCTTTTAACAACTGCAGCTTTTGGAGTCTCAGGGGTGCCATAATTTTGCCCCGAAGGGAACCTACAGTAAATCGACAAACACGGCTCCCTCGCATTTACGCACCCTCAAATGCCAATTGGCTATGCCAGGATTTGATCCTGCAATCTCAGGCACAGCAGACGAGAACATTACCGCTGACCCACGCAGCCAGCCTCCTCCCTATAGAGATTTCCAAAAAGATGGCTTTCACGGCCATCAATTACACTTCAGCAAAATAACAAGTGGAAGGTCAGGATTGCTGGGGTACAATTAATGGCCGTGAAAATCAATATATCAAATGTACGAAAGGTTTCCCAAAAGAATTCAAGAGATCACGCAATTATGAATGTAAATGGTCCATTATTTTTAAACTAAGTTACATCTCTGATGAAATTCAATACTCGGAAATTTTATTATTCGCAGACAGTATAAAATTATTTAAATTAATACATTTCCCCTCTGATTTTATGAAACTTCAAAATGGTTTAAATGAACTAAATATATGGATGAAAGAAAATAAACTACAATTTAACGTAAGTAAATGCAAGCAAATTAATTTTACTAGGCAGAAAAATTACATACAATTTCATTATGACATTAAGGGGGTATTACTCAAAATTTGTGAAGGATCTGTGTATAATGTTAAGCAATGATCTGAAATTTCAAAGACATATGGAGTAAATTGTCTGTAAAGCACATAAATGTGTGGGATTTTTAATCAAAAATTCATTTAATTTCTCCTATGGGATATTACGAATGCTATTTAAGAGGAGGTATGACAGATTTTTTCGGAATTTGAAGCAAAAACTAATTTTCTTGTTTTATTCATACAAAAATTGCCAAATTCTTCCTCTTTCAGAAAATTATTTTATTTTAGTCATTCCAGCTAGTAGAGGCCATTAAATATGAACCCGCATTACATTTAAACATTTGAGATATTTTTGTAATAATAATGAAACAGAAGAGGGGCCGTGATCAGGAGAAAATGACTTGGAGACATGTAAAATGGTAGGAAATATCTAAGGAAGAAAAAGCAAGGAGATGTGAAGGGGAAACATGTGGAGGAGGGCAGTTCTGAGTGAGTAAATATTAACTTGCCTCTTTCTCGCATAGTTCTTTTTCAATGTTTTTCTGTGGACAAAATTCTCCTTGTGGTGTAATTCTTATCAGATATTGTTGTAATTTGGTAGTATAGTCGCTAAAGGTACAGTAATGTGCTTTGGGTTTTGAACTGCTTTGAGTTCTAATATGAATTTTGATAGTTACATTTAAATCAATAATGCTGAATTCTCAAAAATATTTAAAACTAGAGTTTAAGCATTTTTGGAAAGAACAGTATCCATCTGACACCAAACCCCAAAGCAATTATTGTTTCTATACATCTTAACTACATGTAGGAAAAAAAACACCTAGGTCAAACATAAACTATTAGGCAAGGGAATTTGTTATGGGACCACTTTTTTAATACAAAAATGTTCAGTTACTCAAAAACTAATGAAGCTACTTAATTATAAATTAGAAAAATAGATGGCAGCAACTCTCTATGCAAGTGGTTAAAATTTGGTGATATTATGATGAAAACTGTGAAGGTTGAAAAATTCAGTCATACCTCCCCTTAATGCCTTCATCAGATCAAAACTAGAATATATGTCAGTTGTATGGAATCCATACACTGTAAAACATAATAAGCTTATAGAGAACATCCAAAAGAAAGTCCTAATATACTGTGCAGGGATAGCACAAATGATTTAAGCGAATTCATGTACATGTATTATTGAAATTATGTAGCCTACAGTATTGACACATACAACAAATTATAAGAGAAACTCATAAAGTTTTTTGAGTCAGCTTGCTACAAATGTTCGATGTGCCCTCTTCTCGTCACACGGCCAATATCGACACGGTAGTCCAACTCAAACCACACGCTGGAGCATATCCTGGTCAATTTTAGCTACAGCCGCATGGATCCAATTTCTCTGTTCAACAAGATTAACCGGCATGGGTGGAACATAAACTTCATCTTTGATAAACCCCTATAAAAGGAAATCACATGGGGTCAGATCAGGCGACCGGGGAGATAAGCGCATGAGACACCGACCGATCTGTGATTGAGGCCCATTCATTCCAGCGTTCAGGGAATTGTTCATTAAGATAGTGGCGCACTGCAAGGTGGAAATGTGGGGGAGTCCCCCGTTTTGTTGAAATAAGCACCCTTCTTGCCTGTCACTGCCATCTCGCATACTGACACATAGCCGTATAACCGCTGAGCAGACAACACCGCCTAGCGGCTGACCAGTGTACTAAACCTTTCCGCTGTAACTTCCAGACAAAACTTGGAGAGTTTCTCTCTTCATTGGTATGTGTGTCAATGCTGTGGGTTATATACTTTCAATAATACATAAAATCGCTTGAATCATTTGTGCTAACCCTGTATATATTACAAAAGATTTGGCTATTATCTCTCTTACGAATCATACACGTTTATATTACAGTCGTTCAATGTCTGAAAACTACTCACAGAAGAAATTAACCGAGGCTGCTTTTCCTAAACAATAAGCTTGACGACGCTAAAATTCGAGAGAGAATTCCGTTATATGTTCCAGGTATTAAACCAAGTAGATTCCGGAACATCATCTTTATTCCGAGAGTTCATATGGACTCCCTAAAACATTGCTGATCAATAGAATATTATCTCAGTATATTAAATTTTCATCGTCTTGATTAAGATATTTTCAGCAATTCAGAAAACCAGTTTGCAGCATCCTGTGATAAACTGCAAGATGTCTTGTGATATATTCTCATACCTGCCAACTTTTACGTAAAATGTACGGAATGTGGGGTATTTTACGGCTTTACGGATGGACTGTGTCATTTTAGGATTTTACGGACAAAAAATTTAAATTACTTTCTCAAGCTGCCGGTAGATCGGGTTGATTTTGTGGAAGGGAAAGATTAACTTCGACAATCGCTCCATTCCTTACGATCAATTGTTTGCACTGGTTGAAGGCGAATCCAGGATAATCGATAACTAATTCATTGATATGATTGATGCTTTTAAAAGTGCAATTGGTACACTCCCATAATTCTTTGTTCCCGCTAGTTTCACTTGTTCCTCACCACGTATGTATTGTTCTTTGTACTTGAAGTTGTGTTCATTTGAATTGTTTAGGGAATGTTTTGAGTTTTTGTGTGATAACTTTCGAGGTCCGCAGTTGACCACATTTCTTTCGACGTTACGTTGTGTCTAATTACGTTAGTTTCTCGTGTGTGATTGCTTTTACCACCACTAGGGTATTATTCTTTGTTCCCGAGTGTAACTTCGTGTTCATTTAATGGTTTTATAATTTTGCGTGCTGTGCTGTTTTCCGTGTTCCTTTCGATGTTTCAGTCGATATTGAGACATTTGTACTTGGATATTTTCGTACGCTCTAATCCTATTGTATGAATAATTAATAAATCTAACAAAAAACAGTACTTCCAGACATTAAAGAATCATATTTAAAGAATCATATTCCGTTGATTTTCCGTGCATACTGAAATCAAGAAAAGGAGAAAAATTTGCCTTTTGCTCAGTATGCCGTGTGACATTAATATTGCACACGGTGGGAGGAACAATTTAAGTAATAATGCGAAGTGCGCTAAACACGTAAGTTATGTTAAATCGAAGGAAGAAAATAAACACCTTTTTTTTGCCAAGTCTGGAAATGTTGACTATGGCGTAATTAGAGCCGAGTGTCTGTTCACTTCCTTTTTGTGGAACACAATGTGTCCTTAAGTGCAGCTGATCATGCTGGTGCTTTATTTAAGATGTTTCCGACATCAGAAGTCGCGAAGAAATATGGCTGTGGTCGGAAAAATACTACAAGCATTGTAAAAATAATGGCAAAAAAATGCAACATCTGAAGTTGTTAAGTGTCTTCAGAATGGGCCATTTTCTTTGGCAATGGATGAAAGCAATGATACGAATGCCAAGTTGTATCCTATTGTTGTTTTATTCTATGATACTCAGCAGGATAAAATAGTGAGCACTGTGCTACCCATACCTGCCTTAGATGGGGACTCAGCAGGGCGAAACATAGGTACCGGTAATCTGTTGTAATCACAGCTAAATTCACATAACATAGCAATTGAAAACTGTGTGGCTTTCTGCTCCGACAATGCTCCTGTTATGATGGGACACAGGAATGGGGTTTCAGCAGTTCTGAAGGAAGTTCAACCAGGTGTTTTCATTATAGGTTGCATTTGCCACCTGATTAATCTAGCAGCTGAGAAAGGTGCTGGAAGATTACCACTTAAAGTTGATGAGATCCTTGTGGATATATTTTATTTTTTGGAAATGAGTGGCAAAAGAAAACACCTTGAGAAATGTCAAATCTTTCACAATAAAGAGGCGAAGAAAATTCTGAAGTATGTATGTACTAGGTGGTTGTTTGGGTCTAGGCAGATGTTTGGATAGACTACTAGACTAATGAGATCCACTTCTTTATTTTTCAAGGATGAGGTACTAATATGCACTCAAAACATTTCCACAAGCTTGACATCTTTCAGAATATCTCGAGTTGAGCAAAGTGGGTCCAAAGAGTATCAGAAGAAGAGAATTCTCAATTCTTCTACTGCACACCCCCTAAAAGAAAAGCATATTCTTCCAAATGTGACAAACCCATCCGAGAAAGTCAGAGTTCTGCTGCAACACGCAAGGAAAAATTGTTTATGTTCCTGTCCTCAAACTTGAACAAGGCCTTTTGTACATTCCCTCATGTGACGATTCCTGTATTTGACAAATTCAATGTTGCCCTTCAGGCTGCTTCCCCACAAGTTCATGTTTTATTGTTGTTAGAGTCTTCAGTATTTTGACTGGTTTGATGCAGCTCTCCATGTCTCCTTCTCCTGAACTAATCGTTTCATCTCTACATAGCTCCCAAACCCGACATCCGAGGCAATCTGTTTAACATATTCTAACCTTGGTCTACAGTTCTTGTCCTCGACCCTTCCTTCCATTACTAAGCTTGCTATTCCTGGGTGTCTTGGTATGTGTCCTACCAACCTATCTTTTCTCTTCAGTAGCATCACCAGAAACATCTCTCCTTTCCCACTCGTCTTAATACCTCTTCATTGGTAACCCTATCTACCCATCTGATCTTCATCATTCTCCTCTAACACCATATTTCAAACGCTTCAATTCTCCTCTTTTCTGCTGCACCAATAGTCCAAGTTTCACTTCCATAGAGTGCCACGCTCCAGATAAAGGCTTTCAAAAATTACTTCCTAATACCTAAATCTATATTCGATGTCAACAGATTCCTTTTCTGTAGAAATGCTTTCCTTGCCTGAGCCAACCTACTTTTTATATCCCCTATGCTTCATCCATCACTGGTTGTTTTGCTTCCTAAGTATCAGAATTCTCCTACTTCCTTTGGCTTTTCAACTGTCAATTTGATGTCGATAAAGGTTTCTGATTTATTTTGGCTGCATTCCAATATTTTTGTTTTACATTTATTGATTTTCATCATGAATTCTTTCCTCAAGACAGAGTCCATACCATTCAAAATCTCATTGAAATCCTCTGGCGTGTCGGCCAAGGTGACGATGTCATCATCAAATCTCTGAGTTGAAATTATTTCTCCTTGAATCTACACTCCCATTTTAATTTTTTTTCCAATTTCCTTCACTGCTTGTTCAATGTAAAGTTTGAAAAGTATGGGTGATAAGTTGCAGCCTTGCCTTACACCTTTCTGAATACCAGCTTCTCTCTCATGTCCATCAGCTTGAATGACTGCTGTCTGGTTTCTGTATAGATTGTAGAGCACCCTCCTATCCCTGTACTTTATTCCAATCATTTTCAAAATGTCAAACAATTTAGCCCATCAACGTTATCAAAAGCCTTTTCTAAGTCTACAAATGCCATGAACGTTTTCTTATCTTTCCTTATTCTACCTTCCAAAATCAGCCTAAGACTTAGTACGGCTTCCCTTATTCCTACATTTCTCCTGAAACCAAACTGGTCTTCACCCAACTCGGTTTCTATCTGGCTTTCCATCCTCTTGTAAATTATTCTAGACAGGATCTTTGATGCATGAGTAATCAAGTTGATTGTACTGTAATCGTCACATCTGTAAGCTCCCACTTTCTTTGGTATAGGGATGATATCGTTCTTCTTGAAATCAGAGGGTACCTCACCTGTCTCAAATCCTACACACCAAGTGAAATAATCTGATCAGACCATCATCACCTATGCAGCGTAGTAACTCAACCGGTATATCATCTATGCCTGGTGCTTTGTTCCTGCTTTAGTCTTCCAATGCTCTGTCAAATTCTGATCTCAATATTAAATCTCCTTTCGCATCCTCATCAATTTCCTCTTCCCTTTCTATTACATGATTCTCAATCTCCTTTCCCTTATACAAACACTCTATGTAAGATTTCCATCTCTCAACCTTTTTTTTCCCTATCTGTGAGAGGCTTTCCATCTGTGTACTTAATATTACAGCACTTAGTCTTCTTTTCCACAAACGTATTCTTAATCCTTCGATAAGCTGTGTGTACTTTTCCTAATTTCAGACAATTTTCTATACCTGCACATTTCTCTTTCAACCATTCTTTTTTCGCTTCCTTGCACTTCTTGTTAACCTCATTTCTCAGACGTCTGTATTCTGCTTTCCCCTTTTCATCTCTTACATTCTTGTGTTTCCACCTTTCATCGATTAATTCTAGTATATTCTGAGTGATCCACGGTTTTCTACCTATTCTTTCTTTCCTACCAATGTTTTCTTCTGCGGATTTTGTAATTTCATTCTTCAAAAGTGCCCATTCGTCTGCAATTGAAGTTTGTTTAGGATTTTTCATTAGTCCTTCCTTTATACTCTTCTTGAATCTTTTGTTTACATCCTTCTCTTTCGTTCTGTCTATTGCCCCCCTCTTTGGCTTTTGAATTTTCTTCAGTTTCTTCAACTATAATCTGCATTTCATAACAATCAAATTGTGGTCAGAGTTTGTCAGCACCAGGATAGGTCTTGCAATCCAAAATCTGGTTTTGAAATCTCTGCTTGACCATAATGAAGTCGATTTGGTAACGCCCTGTATCTCCTGGTCTTATCCATGTGTATATTCGTCTATTGTGGTTATTGAATAAGGTGTTAGCTTTGACCTACTCATGCTCGGTGCAGAATTCCATCAGCCTACTTCGTCGATCATACCTTTCACCTAATCCGAAATCTCCTACTATCTTTCCTTCTCTTCCTTTTCCTAGCACAGCATTCCAATCTCCCATTACTATAACATTTTCATCACCCTTCACATACCTCAGAATTTGTTCCATTTCTTCGTAGACCTTTATCATCATCAGCTTGACTGGTATGCATATAGACTTGTACCACTGTGGTGCACGTAGGTTTTGTATTGATTTTAGCTACACGTTTTATTAGAACTTATGATGGATTTGCTAAAGCAGTTGTTTACTAAGTTTGTTAAGCCCAAAATTGTCAAAAAGCTCCTCATTGCTTGAAGTTGATTACAACATCATTCAAAATCAAAAAAGTGATGATGAGTTAGTTATTGGCATTCAGACTTTGAACTTAGTGAAGGATCTCAAAATCTCAGTTCTTTTCATCAGTGAGAAACTACTTTAATACAGCTTGTGATTACATCATCAACAAGTTTCTACTCGAGGGTTATGTGCTAAAACGTGCACAAGTTGCTAAGTTAGACCAGATTGAAGATGTACAGTTTTCTTCCATTTGTTTTTTCTTGGAAAACTTTCCCATCATGTTATGCAAGGAAGAGAATGAAACTATAGATGTTGCGGTGAATGAGCTTCAGAGGCAGTTCACAGCTCTTCAGGTAGATGACACTTTGCCTACAAATAAAGATGCTAAAAGTGATTCCAGTTGGGCACAATTATCAAAAATTCGTGGAGCTGATGGACTTTTTAAATATAACCAAATTTCTCGAGTAATGCTCTCTATTCTCACCATACCTTATAGTAATGCAGATTGTGAACTTGTCTTCAGCCTGGTGAAGAAAAATAGAACACAGTTCAGATCATTCATGTCAAATGAATCTCTGGAGTCTATTTAAATTTTGATGACCAGGAGTTCTGGTCCCTGTTATGCCAGCACCTTTTCTTCAGACTTTTGCAGGAAGCTAAAACAGCCACAGCTATAAATTTAAAATGGGACTAAAGTGCAAGTAATTTTCGGTGAGTGATGACTTGATGAGTGTATTATATTATTTCAAGGAAGTCCTGTTATATTTATGCTCCAAACCAAAATTCACCACACCTGCTGCTTCTTGAGAGTCATGCTCGTCTACAAATAATTGGCATATGATGTAAGTAGATAAGATGTCATTGAAATATCCTGTTTAAAGCATGAATTACTGTATTTTGTAGCCCAGGAGGATTATTGTTTCAAGCCGGGGTATGTCGAAATTTGTTTGAGTTTTGCCACGCGCGAGTTTTACTGAAAAACCCTTTTTGAAAGTTGGCTAGAATGTACCGTATTCTTAATTTCCTGGTTCCAGTGATCTGGGTTGGGGCGTGAATCAAGGACCTTTATCCGAGGCCTCGACTCACGCATTGTCATATTTAGACTCTTTGTACTATGGGTTTGCCACAACCAAAGGTAGACAAGGGCCAATTAAGGCAGGAAATTGAAAGACTCCCTAGGCTTCGGATACCCTACTACAGTTTGGGTCGGAAGAGAACAAGTGTTGACCAAGGGAGGCCGACAGGAAAGGTAACTGAAAGGAGCCCGACACAAGTAAGTGGAAGCAATGCCGGATTTAGCTGGGCTCCCGTGATCGCCGACCCACATCCTACAAGTTGTGAGCCTCTGGGGGTTCTTTTTATATATTAATACTGTATTTAATTTCAGCCGATTATTCCCTGCTCATACCTAACCCTCGTTATTTTTTTCTCTTGTATCTCTATATCTCTATTTTTTATTTATTTTTGTATCTCTTGTATCTCTACTTTTAGCCTACTTTTTTAGATTTTGCATTGATGAACAAAAGTAGACTTATGAGATCACCCGGGCAGATGTGTTGGTGTCTGTGTGCTCTCCAGCAATCCTGCACTGTTCTATACCATTCTATTTGATACTCCATATCAGGGTAATCCTGTTTCTGCGCCCATATCGCCCCACAATGCTTTCATTAGAGCAACCCAATAAGTCGATGGCTTACCTCAAAACATATTTTTAAGCCATAACCAAATGCATTTAGTCAAGTGATATGAACTCAAGGACTATCAATAACAGCGATTAACGAAACCAAAGTAAACTATCAATTGTTTTTAAAATAATCAAGTAATTCAATGTATGTATGTCTACCCCTTATTATTCCCGTTTTCCAACGGGGTCGGGGATGAGATGCGATGGAAGTCTTTGTGGCGATGATTTTTATGGCCGGATGCCCTTCCTGACGCCAACCTCATGAGAGGAGTTAATGAGAGATGAAATGAATGATGGTGAATGAAACTGGGCAAGGATGTGGAAGGAAGCGGCTGTGGCCTGTCGGAAGGTACCGTCCCAGCATTTGCCTGGTGTTGAAAATGGGAAACCACGGAAAACCATTTCAAGGACGGCCGACGGTGGGGCTCGAACCCACGCATCTACCGAGTCAGCAGAGAGCTTGGCCCCATGACCTAATGCTGAGCTTTAGCCAGCGTAGCCACTACTGTCGGTAATTCAATAATAATTCAATTTGGCCATTATTGATATTGATTGATTATTCAGTATTTGAAAATAAATTGTGTCAATCCTTTTATGAGCAAATTACACTGTAATTTTACAGAAAATAACATCATGGGATTGGCATTGGCCTACAAATTATGATTTCTCTGTATATCAAGCTAAACAAACTAAATAACATGGTGAAAATGCATCTTGAGTTTCAAGGAACTGAGAATTCTTTAAATTAGACAGTATTTTGAATTAGTCCATCCCAAATAATCAAGTTTTTGTTGTATTTATTTGTTTATTACTTATAATCTGTGCAACCTATGACCAAAACGGTCTACTGCTGTTAAGTTATGTTGTGTTACATTACATTATATATGTTGAGTACAAGTCATAGATGTAAAGTAGAAAGTTCAATTGTCAGGATATGTGTAGAAATGAACCCTGCAACCTTTGGTTGTGGCTGAAAATCTCTTTCAGTCTTTATTGTTGTTGTGGGGGGAGAAATAAGAAACAATTTTAATAAACTTTTCCTGGATAGTGTTCACCATTTTCTCTGTGTTTATTAGTCCACAGACAGTGGGAGTGATCGTTCGGCTTGAGAGAGAGAACTTTCATGTTCTGAGTATGCAGGACAAAATAGTGGAAGTAAAGCCTCAGCAATTACAGAAGCGGAAGGAATCACGCTATACTGTGGCTTTAGACTCTGAACAGAATACTATTCAGCGAAGGGACATCGTAAAAGTGATAGATGGACCCCATTCGGTGAGTACTCATATTTTTGAGAATGGGTTTGCTCTGTATCAAATTTGTCACGGCTGGAGAGCAAATTTTTATGAAATTTCATTTTTTAATATATACTGTATATTGAAAAGTTGGGACAGAAAATGTATGCATTTCAAGAGAGGAAGATTTTAATGGATGTGAGATAATGTTTAATATTTCATCATATTTTAACAAAACGTTCATTGTATTTTTCCTGTTTTCTCATATTTCGGTTCCATTTTTAAACCATGTAAAATTTGGTTATATACCTGTAAAATCCCAACATCATGTGGTAATATCTATAACAGGCTAGTACAAGTATAATAGGGGCTATTTCCACCCATGTAAATTAACTCTTAATCCATAGTTAATTCAGAGTGAATTTTGCCTGCGCATTTCACCAGAGCAAATTTCTTATTAACTTTTACAAACACATCGTTAAGCTAACTGGCCATTCTTGGCCACTCAACTCCTTTAAAAAAATCGGTTAAAAGCTGTGGCCACTCAACTCCTTAAAGATTCACAGCTGAATGAAACAGGTGTTGAGGTGGGTAGTAAATGCATAGCAGCAGATGTTTTGACTGATATTTAAGGATGACAATGAAGTTAGATAGCTTTCCTATATATTTTCTTTACTTGGCTACTTGTCAAAGGTACTGTAATTGCTTTATAATTTGGATAAGGAAATGTAACTAGATCACACTAATATGAGATAGATTTCTTCCAGGTGCTACATTTTCTCTATTCTGCTGTATGGTGCTGAAATTAGACCCTCACAGAGAACACCAGCAAAATGACTTCTAGCTTTCGAGGTGTGGTGCTTAAGACTCCTGCTCAGAATATCATGAATCGATCGAGTTCGTAACACTCAAGTGCTCGAACACCTACACAAAGAACTGGAGGTTTTGCATAACATCAAAAGGACAAAACCTGAATATTTTGGCCATATCAGAGTATTGTTCTCCATTATAGGTCTGTATTGAATATATTTAACTAGTATACACTATTAATGATTTCCGTCCTTTCAATACAAATATTGTTATTTATCTATATAACAACAGGGTGCATGTTTCGAGCAGTATTCTGCTCTTCCTCAGCCCAAATACACAAATAGATAAATCATCATCATCATCATTTCCCCTTATCCAGCTCCTGCCGGGTCGGGGTATTTATGGCACTTCTCCACTTTCCTCTTTCCTTCCACAATTCTTCTTCCACGATCTTGTCCCAGTCCAGATTTCTTTTTCTCACGCTGTTCTTCACTGAATCCATCAGGTTTTTGCTTTTGTCGGCTTTTATTACCTTTAAAAATTGTTGAATGAAAACTCCTAGAGCGATGATATGCCATTCGAACAGCGAGCAATTCTAAGAAAAATACAAAGAATGTTGTAGTGTCAGTAGTGTCATCCGCGATCGCTACTTGACAAGCCGCGTCACTGATACGCTAGTCAAGTATCCCCACCGCTAGTTCCTCCCTCCACACTCCCCCGTTGCTCTGTCGACATGCATGACGCAGCACAACAGGCAGTCAGTACAGCATGAGGCTGTGACAAGTTCCCACGTTGCTTCGCTCCCGGTCAACTCACCCTTGAAGGTAAGTGTGATGTCATAGAAAGTTTAATTTAGCTTCGCAAGTTCAGGATAAACAGACACAACAACATTCTTTGTATTTTTCTTAGAATTGCTCGCTATTCGAATGGCGTATTATCGCACTAGGAGTTTTCATTCAACAATTTTTAAAGGTAATAAAAGCTGTACTAATATGTGTCATGTCACACTCAAATGGGTTTGGAGGCATTTTATAATATAAACTTTATTTCTTTTTAGATGTCACCTACTAATGAACTGATTCATTGAAGGATTCTACACTCAAACTATTATTAGTTTCCGTTCTCATCAAATTAGCAACAAGGAATATAAGCAAATATCAATATACATTTTAATTCAGCAAGAAATGGAATGTTTTAAAGCACACACACGTTAAGACTCACGTCAGGAGTTGATGTGCACAGTTTGGCTCAGGGGTAACGTTCTCGCTTGCTGGGCCCAAGGTTGCAGGTTCGTATCCTGGCGCAGTCAGCTGGCATTTGAGGGTGCGCAAATGCCAGGGAGCCGTGTCCGTAGATTTACTGGCACGTTAAAGATCCCCAATCGGGCAAAATTCCGGCACCCCGGCGTCTCTAAAAGCCACTGTAGTTAAAAGGGACGTAAAACCAATAACATTATTATTATTATTATTATTATTATTATTATTATTATGATGTGCACAGTTTCTCAACCATTCAACAAGCAAGATGTTTTCAGGTTATCAGTGTATCATGGGACTAATGGACAAAGGTTCAAGTGTTTTAACGAATTTTAATGACACATCGTATTTTAACGTGTATTATTATGTCATGTTAATTTTATATTTGTTCATAGGATTGTATGTGTTTGATAGTGTGTTTTATACTTGTCTTTATCTATTTGTGTATTTGGGCTGAGGAAGAGCAGAATACTGCTCGAAACATGTACCCTGTTGTTATATAGATAAATTACAATATTTGTATTGAAAGGATGGAAATCATTAATAGTGTATACTAGTTGGCCATATCATTCGTAATGATAAATATTAACTCCTTTAGTTCATCATTGAAGGAAAAATTGAAGGTAGGAGGGACCGAGGAAAGAGCAGAATATCTTGGCTAAAGAACCTTCTCAAATGGTATGGAATCAACACTCTGTACTATTCTGAGTCGCTAAAATTAAGCACGAAATTGCCCTGATGACAGCCAACATCCATTGAGGATATGGCACAAGAGAAAGAAGAGCCTGTATACCGTATTTTTCTAAAAAGACTTCTAACAAGTAGTTCCATGAAGAATTAAATAGCCTATTTTCATATATTCTACTGGTCTTTTCCATTAAAAACTCTTCCTCATATTAAAAGCATTTTCCATGTGATGTATTAGATAGCTTTTAGTATACGATCTATGTTGTGATAAAGTATAGAGCAAGAAAATCGAAATCAAAACTCAATACACAAAAGTTGTAGTCATTATAGACGAGAAACATAAAGAAAGCATAATCGTCTTACTATGGTACTAGTGCATGCCCTGTCTTAAATCAAAGCTTTCATCGCTCGTCAAGATAACTCACTTCAACACCCCTCCAGCACCGGAAAATATGTGACTAAAGTTACACGATGAGGCTTTTAATGCTAAGGAATCGTGCACTCGTATAGACCATCATACAAATCTTCTCTGCAATCGCCTAAATAAGGTGCGAGAATTTAAAAAAATGAAGTTTTGAAATTTCCAACTGATTCCATCTTGAATTTTTGAAAGAAATTCAACATCATTAGATGTTTCTATACTAACAAGGGAACTATCCATACGGTCATATCGAAACTGACAATGATATTTCGTAGAGATCATGAGGAAACCATAAATAGGCAATTTACAAAAAATTAGCTGCCATTTCGAACTGGAAGGTATCGAAATCTTGATACAAAATCCGTGTGACAACGCAACTACTGGACAACCCTTGCTTCTTGCTGGCTCGTGCAGCGCACAGCGTAGTGGTGTTGCAGTTGTGCTAGAGAGAGAGAGAGAGAGAGAGAACGAACTGGCAGGCTACCACCCGCCAAGGACACTTCATTGTTAGGGAACGAATGTGAGACATAAATGAGGTTCATTATTGGCATGATAAAAACAGAAATATTTTTGGCACCATGCACAAACGAATATGCACTTTGAGGTCACATTGTTCTTCACAGTTTTCCTTACTTATTTGAAGGCAATATTTTGCTGGTACTTCGAACTCGGGAGGTCTCTCCGTTGTGTAATTGTTTGCGAACCATGAATATTTAACTATGTCCTTGAACCGAGGGGAAGAAAATTGAAAATGAATGAAGCATTGCATTTCCAGTAGGCCTACGCTGTTTCTCGGATATACCTAGGTACAGCAAACTGAACGTCTTCACAAGCCGACACAATGTCTGTTAAACGGCGATACAAAGGTTTCCGTTTGCCGGGAGAAAACCATATCCAAGGGCTGTATTTTCCCTGTAGTGCCGGTAGGAATCGGGAGAATGTCTATACTGTTGCCTGGAGGAATGTCTTCAAGACAGCTTTTATCACTAAGTAGTCCAGGAATCTAACAGTAGCAAACACTTCCGCAAATGGGAAAAAGGATTCTTTTAACCAATATTTTAATTCCTTTTCCCCCATTTTTCCTGATTTTTATGGCTGTTACAATTATATTTCTGGCATGAAACATTTCTTTGGAAACTCTCGGACCGAAAGTTCCAGTTGCCTATTGCAGTACAATGAATAATTTCGGGAAATGTGTACCGGCCATACTAATAGGCATAATTGTGTACGAATGGGTGAGCAACTGTTTCTGTATGTTTCTCACCAACAAACAATAGAGTTCTTTTCACTTTCATTTCACGCGCGAAAACTCTGATCTGTGTTGTATATTGAAGAAGAGGTGTAGTCTAAAAATCTCTCGAGCTGCTTCTACAAACTTCTTTGCAACTTGATCTTTTTCGCGTTCTTCCTGCAGATACGTATGGGATACAAATGTCATTATTTTTCTACTTTTTATTCTGTACCTTTTTCTTAAAATGATTCAATGAACTAGTACATGCGCTGAAATTAGTTCGCCCCATTGAAATCTCTTGTGAAATTTCCAAGGCCCACAGCCGCAGGTCTTCATCGCATACATTCCGCTTCAGCCTTCTTGCTTCTGCAAAGCGAGCACAGAGCGCTCAAGGTTACGCGCACGCTTCAGCTGGTCACCAGGGCTGTCCACGTCGAGCTATATGCTAGCGCGTACAATCCTATTAGAAATCTCTGTGCCGAGTTCAGGACCTTCCAGATCGAAATGGCAGCTAATTTTTTGTACATGGCTAATTTATGGTTTTCTCATCATCTCTACGAAATATCATTGTCGGTTTCGATATGACCGTATGGACAGTTGTAAGCTCTGAATAAAGATTCGCTGTACAAGATTCATTGCACTCGGGTCATTAGATCGGCAGAAAAGTTATTTTAAATATTTGAAAATGTTGAATGTTGGTTTTGTGTTTCTCAGGATTTCCTTACTTAACTGTCCTCTAACACCATACAAAATATTAGTTCAATTGCTTAAATAGTTTTGGAGATATTGAGAACTGGTGAAATATATGGTATGGCATATTCTACCATTCTCTACTCATAGAATTATATGCCACCAGATGAATATTGTAATCGTGGCTAATTATATCAACCTATTTTTATATCGCTTGTTTAGGACACGAGAAATAAAAACATAATTTTATAAATTTTGCACAGCACATTTGAATTGAATTAGACGCCAGCATATGAAACCATGTATGAAGATTTACCGTGCTAAGTTTCACTGCGCCGGGATAATTAAGTCTCGAGAAAAATCCATATAAATATTTAAATTTCGCGTCTCCACCATGTGCTAGTCAGATTATTGAAAGTCCCATAGGTGAACTTACGTTAATAGCCTCTATCAACCTACAAAATTTGAGTTTGATAGCTGTAATAAATTAGTAGAAATTGAGAACCATCTAAATATTTTGGATTATCGCCATGTAGGATTGTGCTATGTGAAGGCCATTAAGTTATATACCATTAGATGAAGATTGTTGCATAGGTTCATTATTACAAGCGTTAACTTCGATCGCATGATTAGGACACAAAATATAAAAACTTAATTTTAACATTTCGCACAGCTGTGCCATCTTGTGTTTATGAAAAACTATTGAATTAAATTAGGTGCCAGTAGATTATATCTTGTATAAAAATTTAACATACCAAGTTTCACTGCGCTCAGATGATTAAGTTGCGAGAAAATGCCATTTAAATGTTTTAACTTTGCTTGGCTGCCATATTGGTTTTGTTCTTGACAGGTTTTCAGGGTGATATCAGTAATGGTTTCGGACATATAGAATGCATAATATTTTATGCATGGCCGCCATGTTGGATTGGGGAAACATATTAAAATTTCAAAGGCACGGTCAATGTCGGAAAAAATATTACTATGTTCATACCGAGTTTCATTGAATGGCTCCAGCCATTTAGATTTTATTAGGGGGGGACACACACTCAACTCACGGACAAAAGCTAATCTCATAAGCCTATTTCCCCTTGTGATAAAAATAGGCTAAAAATGTAGTTAACAGCAAACTATGTGCTGCAGTGTACAGTACATTAAACTACTGTTCCAGAAATGTCCACTATTTAGGTGGTGTTGAATAGAAAAGTATGCGACATTATGGCATTTGAGGTGTGCTATAAGATAAGTAGCAATTTTTCAAATACTTGATATTAATTTATCAGGGGGTCTACAGATAACAAAAGTAGCGAAAATGTAGCTAGTTTTACAAACAGGTAACGAAAAATAGCCAATTTTTATGTCTGGATGGTTGGAGGTAACTAAAACTTGCTCAGGGTTTTTGTTGAATCATTTAAACTAGCACGCTTTAGGCTCCCAGATAGCGATGGAGTGTGTCTCACCCCCCAACATATGTTTGACGTTGCCAACCTAACCATGACTCAATAGATTCTGGATGAGCAGGAAATAACACCATGAAAGTGATCTCATCATCGATGTTTCTCTGCATCCGATGACGAAGACAACAAGATTCTTATCAAATGATTTTCCTGTACCTGACCTTGAGGACAATGGAAGTCTCATCAAATAAACACTGAGTAACACTGGTTGCGTAAATCGCGATTTTCTCCATGTTCTACCATGAAGAAGACTAGGGGAACCTCGTCAAATGGCTGAGATGAGCACCGATCATGAAACATCTCAACATTTCTCCGTACTTGACCGTGAAGACAATTCGGTGCCAATCAAGTAACGTCGCAATATTTCTCCTTGCCCTACTGTGAGGACAATGGAATTCTCGTCAAACGGCCAAGAGCAGAATAACCTCTGGGTGATCATAACAACTTCTTGTACACAAGACTACATAATAGCTGAAACAACTCAGTTGATATTAAAAAGCCAGTATTTATTTGATTTTTAATTACTAATTATTTATTGTTTATAATTTATGTATTAATTTCTTACTTTTGTTATTTAGTTATAATTTAATTATTCATTCGTAGTTCTTTGTTATTTATCTTTCCAACATTCTTCAGCAAATGTTTTCTTTCTAAAATTTTCCATAAATAAAGTGCATTTTCATCAAGTCAAATCATTAAATAAGATCGGAGTTTTTATATGTTATAACACTGTAAGTGAATTTTATTAACCACTTTTTAAACACAGTTCATTGTTGTTGATTTCACGGTGGGATGAGCTTCTATGTTGTAGACTGCAGTGACATCTTGAACTAAAATACAGCTAATTTTTACTACAGTAGACAGTTTATTCATCACAAAATTTGTTTACTTTCGAACTTCACGCAAATTTTCATCCACATGAGTATAAAACGTTATCGCCGTTATGACATGCGCCAAGGATCTAGAAAGTACCAGAAGGCAGGCAGAAGGCGAGATGATGCAAAATGCAGTGAGAAGTGACACCACGGTGACGTCACAGGCACAAAATACTTAGATGAGCCCAGAATTGCTATATGAAATATTGTTGTAAATTGGCATGTAACATTAATATTTGGAAGATTTTATTATGAAAATTAATATACGAGAGTGATGTGTTACACCGAAACATCGAGAAAATAGTAATTATTTTGACTCAATAGTTTGATTGAGAAGCTATAGACCTCTCTGGATGAATGAATACGAGGTGTGGAGGAAAGGTCACTAGCCAGGAGAAGGTCACTTACGGTTTTTGATTGGAACAGTCAACTAGCCTTGTTATAACGCAGTTCGGAGCGATAGAACACGGATCGGAGTTCAGTGCGATTCGTACGGACAGTATCCGGTACGGGAATACGTATGGAAGAAAGCGATACAGAAGTATTGTGCTACAATCACATTGTATTAGTAGAACTGAATTTAAGTTAAAGCCGCACTCCATAAAGTGAGCAGGATATTCAATGCAATGTAATTACGGTGTACAAACTGAAAAATGTTACGTATCTATTAAATACAGCGTAAAATCCTCAAGCAAAATAACACATCGGCTCAGTATATTATGAGGCGCGGCCCTGTATAACATGAGTGATCACAAGTTGATTCAAGGCCAAGCTTATTGAAAGCGACTGTCAGTTGTTTCCGCTTTTGTTTCTCGCATAACAAGTGAAGACGAAGGGTGACTGGACTCCGATCAAGGTCAGATAATATATGGTCATGAATGCAGGCGATCTGCGAGACAATTTACGTGAAAATATTATTATGTAAAACGGACATTACAAGCGAATCGATTGATAGTTTGAGGAACGGACAACGCGAATGATCTGTTGGCAGTGAATATGTGCATTAATAAAGTAATGATGGCAATCTTCATCACGGTCATCAGCAATGTGCAATACGGACAATATGCCATAAATTCGTCCGAGTACGGGATGTCAGGCTAGACGAAGAGCATGGGGGATTCCTGGAATGGATGATGACGGAGTAGGACCAAATGGACTTGTTCAGCGACCATGGGACCATGTGATGAACTAGAACCAGGGAGAGGTGGACGCAGGGAGATGGAGAAACAGACGCCTGGAGGAAGACATGGCTAGATAACGTGGCTGTAAGAATGAAGGTACAGAGAAACTCACCATAATGTACAGCTTGGTATTTAATCAGTGGATTTAGCAGTTGGAAATATATCAACATTTATTGCGACAACGTGGAAATTATAAACCTGCAACGTTCAAAAGAATCTGCGCAAAGCCCACTTCCCCGCGCATTCACTCCAAGTGGTTGTGCGACGTCACAGAGGAGCGGTGGAGGGGGTCACATGCTGTCTGGCCACCCTACCGAGCACACTGTCTAGACCCGCTGACATGAGCTTCGTTGCAAATTGTGCATCCATTTTCAAGCTCTTTTTGTTTTGTCAGTTTTACTTAAGTTTCTTCCTTTATTGTAGTCCTATAATCCCTTGTCAAGTAGCGTGTACTTTATTGGTAAATATGTTTATATAGTGTTGTGTACCATGCTACTCTAGTAATAGTATCATTTGAGTTTCGTTATGGCTTCTACCTCAAAGTCTGGTAGAAAATCTAGACGACCATTAAGGGGACAAGCTAGAGAAATAGTCTATAACGTAACTGCTCACCTACAAGAACAGAAAACCGTTCATAAACTCAATTATAATGTTGTGGCTTCAGCAAGTGAAGCAACGTGTGTTTCAAAGTCACTCGTGAAGCGTTTAATAACGGAAGGGCAGACATCTATGGCCAAGGTTCGTCTGCAGTTTTCTACACCTGATGCATTATTTTGTGTTGTTGATATTATAGCCTCTGTGTGTGTACGCTTATTGGAACAGTATATTTCTTTAAAACTTAGTTTACAACTAGGGAGTCATAAATACTGTATTTTCATTTAACTCCGTGCTCAATACTTTCGGTCACTTTACATTTACTTTCGTCTTTTAATTGCATTGCATTTGCAGCATTAATGAAGGAATAACGTCAATCGAACAGCTGGCTGCAGGTACTTACAATACGGTATGTGACGGCAGCTCAGCCAGCCGCGCACTCCTTCGCCCGGGAACAGTTACAAATGCTTTATGTGATAAGCTTCTTTTTTTTTTTTTTTTTTTATGTCAATGAACTGCGACCTACTGTATATCTGTTTACGTCTCGGCATGATGGATTAAAATCACTGACTGGGCTATTAATAATATTTTCATGGTGATAGCATGTGCATCGGATTCTTGTCAGACGTAATTTAAGAATGGCGAGGTGCATGAAACACAAATACCCCTTCCATCCAGTCTAAAAACACTTATAGTGGGCAATGTATTGAAGATAGAGATATGCTCTCGTGGACTTTTTTGTAGAACTTAATCATGCTGATCAATTCTTATGCTCATAGTATATTGATATTTTTAACGGTTTGCCCAGCGTAAGCTTAAGAAGAGCACGGACGCCAAGTTTGTTTTTTTTTCCCTCGACTTTTTCACTGAAATCGTTACTGCTTGGCTTCCTTTGATCATAAATAAATTATTTTCTACAGAAACTTTTCTCGAGATATCCTTTACAGAATGGTGAAAACCGCATCGAAATCCATCCAGTGGTTCTCGAGATTACCCGTGATATCCAAGAATCGGAGACTTTGTTTTATACTAAGTAGATATTGTCGGGGAAGATCGAGACGAGCCGAAGTGAGCTGCGCGAACCGAAGTAGCAGAGGGTTCTTTTGTTTGTTGTACCTTTATAGGAATGAAGTTTATCATGATAAATTAATAATAACGATTATGGATGATGAAATTTAATAAGGAAAGGCATTTCGCGATCATAAATTTGATACCTAATTTAAGGTAGAAGTTACACATTCTAATGAAATACTTGCGTGATATTAATATGAAGTTAGGACACATTAGCATAAAAATTTAACAAGGGTAGGCTACACAGAACATGCTAGGCCAACATATTTGACTGGTTTTATATAAAGAATTGACAACTGTGAATGAGATCAAGTACAAAGTAATTCAAGTGAAATTTAATGTGGATTATAAATAATTGAAACAATTTGTGGTGTATTGATAGTAATAATAAGGAAATAATAATGAATTAAAAGTAAGTTACGTTAATTTTTTTTTTCTTTTTCGTGTAGCCTCCTGAGAGGCCGAGTGCAGGTCTTTCTAGTCGACGCCCGTGGGCGACCTGCGCGTCGGGATGAGAGATGGAATGGCAAGGATGTGGAAGGAAGCGGCCGTGGCCTGTCAGAAGGTACTGTCCCAGCATTTGCCTGGTGTTGAAAATGGGAAACCACGGAAAACCATTTCAAGGACAGCCGACGGTGGGGCTCGAACCCACGCGTCTACCGAGTCAGCGGAGAGCTTGGCCCCATGACCTAACGCAGCGACCTTACAAATGATAAATGTTTCAACCAATTAAAGTAAAATTGGGATGTTGAAGTAAATAGTAAATGATGGTTGAAATAAGCATGTGAATCCACGCAAAACAAAAGGTTGTAAGAAGTTAATTTGTTCTTAAGTTAATCATGGAAAACAATGGCTTAATCTAGAAGTGAATAATCTAATGAGACATCAGTTAAAACAATGTCATATGTTAAGTGTTGCAAAATCCAATGTTAATTATCTGATAGCAGTGGAAATATTAGAATGGAGTGTTTCATCAACGAGTATCGAGAATATTGTAAGAATAAACCAGAATATATTGAATTTAAACTTAAATAACTTGATCAAATAATGAAGCCAAATGTGACTGAGATGGAAAGCTGAGAATTTATTGTAAAATTAATTGTAGTAAGTCAAAGCAAGCATAAGTGAAGTGTAAATACGAATGTACATAATTATGATAAGAGTGCACATCCACGATTTAAATAGAGTGCGATTAGTTAGAAGGAAATAGAGTGCAGGAGATATCTTTACTTTCTTTTTGTTTAATTGAAATAATCTCTCCTATGGACTCTATAATAAGAGATGAGTGAAATGAAAATGTGATTTAACCTAAATTAAAATTGTAGGGATCGGACGGATTTCCGTAAGTTTGGTTATCTCAAGTTCGGGCGCATAGAGATTTTGTCCCAATCTAAATTAGTTTATGAAATTTAACTTTGATTTTTTTATTTGCACTACAAGTCTTAATTTGGATGATCTCTCTATGTGCAGGGTCAGGAGAATCATATAATTTTATTTTATGTAATCTGTGCATCGAGAATAAATGCAGAATGTTTTATTTTACATTTGCAACCTTCAATAATGTTCATATTGACACTTGGACTATTATTGAAATAACTTCAGGTTAGTGAACCCATGAATCCAACCCCATTTCACGCCCTGGGATTATTTAGATCTCGTCTCCCGGATCGTTTATTTATTCTTAGTTGAAACCAAATTTATTTTGATCGTCCAAGGTTTTCTTATTTCAAAGTTGTACCGAATTCTTGCCGCGGGTTGTGGTGATGAGCCGGGCCACCTAATTCTAAGCTGGAGTATCGGGCACAACGTGTCTCTAATGCATGGATCATTCAATGAAGATAATCCTGTCAGTAAATACAGATCTTTTTCCTTTATGCCTTATTTATCTCAGTCATTCCAGACAAAACCTAGTTTCAATAGTAATAGCATACCTGCCAACTTTTACGGTATTTCAGAATCACAGTGTGTTTTACGGCTTTACAGATGACCTATAATATTTTACGCTTTTACGTACTGAGATTTTCTTTTTCATATTTGCACCTAGCTAAAATAAACAACCTTAATAAACTAAATGAACACATAATCACGGATAATTCACCTTTCTAGCTACTAGAAAATATCCCCCGTAAGAAATGAGAAACAACATAACAGTTAAGCCAGGCTTGATAACAGCATTAGGGAAACATGTTATGGGAATACGATGTAGTTAGTACTATATCTTCAATAAAGCCAAGGCCGACAGTACAGCAGTGTTAAATAGTTCAAGATATTCCCCGTAGTCCGGTTGCGCTTAAAGAGGGCTGTTTAGCTTATGCATGTTGGAAATAAAGATTGGTCTTTAATTTTTGAAGATGTCCAGAATACAGTTACATAAGGACGTGGCTAGACATGGCCAGCACAGAAATATGTTACAGGCGAGACAGATATAGACCGGCATTCAAGGGGAGGGAGATAACGAGTGGGAAGGCACGTTCAAGGAAAATTCCTCGAGTTCAACACGGACAGCTAATAGTGAATGAAGCTGTAGGAGAACAGATACATCGCCCAAATAGCCAGCTAAGTTCTTTAATCCATCTCGAAGTTATAAACACCAGCCTGACCCTTTACTAATCATTGCAGTTTATCACACGGCATCACGGCTACTCTTGTTTCCTTCGTTTACCGGCCTGCGGAGCGGCACGCAGCAAAAGCAAATTTATAGTTGAACACTGCCTGATAAATACTTGATTTTGAGGCAAGTTGACTTCTGTGTTTTGGTCTCCTTTAAGGGCATCTATGATTCATTCAGAGAAATTGTGGTATAACCCAGTCCAGAATTTCAGGCAAATCTGATCTCTGTGGCCAATTGATGAAACACTTGGTGGTTCTAATGTCACACACACTGGCTGTGAACTATGCCACAGCTGAGCCTTAAAGGTTTGACTTGCCTGACATTTGCTCTTTGAGTTATACCACTATTCCTCTCAACCACTCATTTCAGGTGTGGGATCTTCACCAGCAGTAATCAAGCTTGTCATTTGTTGATTTTCATACTCATAAGCATTTTTCTCTAATGAAATTTCTGTTCTTTCTTTTTTTTTTAGGGTCGGGATGGAGAAATAAAACATCTGTATCGGAACTTTGCCTTCTTACATTCTAGAATGTACTTGGACAATGGGGGCATATTTGTGTGTAAAACACGGCATCTTCAACTTGCTGGTGGAAGCAAGGTTTGTTCCGAAGTTATGAATAGACCGAGGATTCTACCTAAATGTTTATTTTAGTCTTTAATCATAAACTGTAGACTTTTTTGGTATACAGTCTGTAACAAAAGTCTGGATACATCAGTCATGTAATGTATTGTCCCACACACATGCATACAACAAATTACATATTTTCAAGCAAGGAAACCAATTTTTTCACTTTCAAGTGAATAACATGTAAGTAAAGAAATGAAATGCTTGGAAACTAAAGTAAACATTCACTCTCAATTGTCTCTTATCAGATTGAGATAAAATTTTGTAGTGCCTCGTTTTGCAGCTAGCCCAGTTTCCTAACATAAGATCATCAATTTCATCAAGTATTCCTTATTTTGGATTAAATTTTACTCCATTCTGTACATTTCAAATCATAGTTGTGCCTGATTCAGTATTTCAGCATTCTATGGTGAAGTTGATTCAATTGGGCTTAGATTAGGAGACTGAGATAGTGAATGCAATTCTAAAGCAGCCATTCTTTTACTATAAGTGCTGCATGTTATGGGTAATTGTCCTTTTGAAACACCCAATCATTTCCAAGTCCCTATTAGTCAACCTCCTGGTGTAGCTGCTAGTATTCTTGTCTGTCATCCCGGAGGTCCGGGTTCGATAGCTGGAACAGGATTCACTCAGCCTCGAGAGACAAAACTGAGAAGCGGTGAGTTCCATTCCCACCTCAGCAATGCTGGAAATGATTTTCTGAGCTTTCCCACTTCTACTCCAGGCAAATGCCGGGATAGTTCCAACTTAAGGCCACTGCCACCTCTTTCTCTATCCTCAGCTGAATTAAAAATAAACACACTACTACAGCCATCACAATAAGACAGATTATCAGACAAAATGTCACACACACCCAAGTACACAGGCCTAAATGACCACAGTGTCCAAGCCCCTCAAATGAAACAACACCCACCAAGTCCCAATTGTTGAGTAGATCATTTCAGATGTTCTTTAATGTTGCTAGGTACTGCCATTGATCCATGTTTGTTCAATGAATATCAACTGCTATGCAACCACCACTGTGCTCAACGTTAGAACTATATTTTTCTTCTTCAAACTTTCATTCTGTTTTCACACATATTTTGCTTCCCACCATTCAAAAATATCTTCAGTTGGTTTTCGTCAGAGAACAGAACTTAATTCCAAAATATGGGGCCATCATTTTGATGCAGATTGGCACAGTATAACCAATTGTTTTCTCCTTCTCCTTGTGTAAATCCCCGGTTGTACAGTGCTTATCTTACCTTCATAGGATGGGCAACCTTTCCTCTTGTTTGTACAATATCTGCTATCAGCTGTGTAGCTGTAATGTAAGGAATGGTATAGACTTCATGCTCCGTCAGTCATTTTTACCTCTCTGACAGTTTTGTAGATCTGCCATTTCTTGACTTGTTTTGTACAATTTCTTCCACCCTATGATTTCTATTCACTGTTTGAACTCTTTCCTTTTAATTGTTGCACCTATTTTACAACACAAAATGTCATCTGTGTGTAATTGAATTATAACTTCCCTCACCTCTGCTACTATTTCGGTTATTTTGGGTACCATTGCCCATTTGCCCCAGTGCAATGTATGCGACAATATTATGCTACCATGCTTGATATACGTTTTGAGTCCAGAGTCTGTCAGGTGTTATGTACAACTTATTTTTAAATACATGATCTGATTGAGGAGGGTTGGTAAACTATTCCATTCCCTAGTCCCTCTTATTTCCTAATACAGAGAGCTTAGTTAAGGATTTCGCTCTTCTTGCCACAACCCGTGGGATTCCCTGCGGCGAGACCATATGGCTTGTGTCACGCTTTGCTTCATTAGAAGCGTTGAATGCTATCACAGTTGCAGATAGAGCTCTCAAGCTATGTTTGCTAGTAACTATTGGACTTAAGATGAACTTGGTCCTTGATCCAAAAGATTTTGGCGTATGCATAACTTAATAAAATTTTTAGTTATATGTAAATTGTTTTGGATGATTTTTAAATGAATACTTTAAATTAGTATTTTACTTTAAGTTCGCATGGTCAGAAATGGGCCTGTGATTTGTCTCAAGTGTCTATGCCATGGACATTCTGTTTGAACAAAGATACATAAGTACTTGTTATACAGTAGCAAATATTTTTGTAACATTATGATTATTAAAACAGGCTACGGGAACTACAGGAAGTGCTAGTCCGTTCAGTGGCTTCATGTCCCCTCACATCTCGTCACCCATGCACCCAAGTGCAAGAACTCGTGGAGAGAGCGGTAGAGGGCGTGGCCGTGGTGGTGGAGGTGGAGGAGGAGGTGGTGGGATCAGAAGAGACCGAGAGCTGATTGGACAGACCATTAAGATCACTGGGGGGTCTTATAAAGGTAAGTCTTTGGTTTTAAGACTTTTAAGATATTTTCAAGCGTTCGAAAAAGGTGGGGAGGGGAGAAATGTTGGAAAACTCCCTATATTTGCAACATCCAGAGCAGGGTAACAATTCCAACATACCATAAGGTGGGTATACCCTGAATCATCGGGGAGCTCACAGCTGGAGAGTTAAGGAGTTGCCAATCTTGAAATGGTCCTTGGAGGGTTTTTATCCCTTGTAATGATTACCGTATTTACTCATATATTGCTTGCACTTTTTTGACAGAAAATATGTGTGAAATTTTTTGGTGCAAGATATATGCGGGGGATTTGTGTGGGATGGACCCTATTCCAGAAAAGAAGCAAAATATGCATTATTGAAACAAAAAAACTGGCATACCCTATTCATTGCCTCTTCTATCACTGCTGCCATTCTCCGAGCTACTTTCGCTCACATATTTCTGGACATCATCCCATACTTCAGTATCGTGACTTCCGCCCAACATATTTGCGATGCCCATCTTCAAGAAGCTCTTCACAACAATGTGTCGACACAAGTTTATCGGAGTTGGATCTGCATTGCCAATTTGAGAAAATAGGTAATTGTTTTTCTTCCGCATTGCTATCACATATTTTGTTGAGTTATGCCGGAACATTTAGCACAATTTGTGTTTAAATATATAATGGCTCAACGGACAATACATATTTTTCTTTTGAAAATTATATATTCAATGCCAAGGTAAGGTTATAATTGCTTTGGAGTGGAGTTTCGACTCCCATAGTGCACTGGCTTTGCTCGTGACGTGGATACACATGTATCAAATACGTCTTGCAATGGCCTTTCCAGTGTGTACTAGACAGTGTCTTGGTGAGGTGTGCTTTAACCAACTGAAGAGCCCAATTGCACACCGGGGCGAAACACTTGTCATTTTGTTAAGTTATGCCGGAACATTTAGCACAATTTGTGTTTAAATATATAATGGCTCAACGGACAATACATATTTTTCTTTTGAAAATTATATATTGCTATCACATGGCGATGAAAATGTATGATTTTATAGTTGAAATTGCTTGGCAATCTCTGACAGAGAGATGTTCGCCTTTGCTTATCCAGTATCATCTCTTTCGTTTCATGAATATACAGATCCAACCCTGGCTCACTTTCTGATCCGAACAGCTGATACCACATTTAATCTCTAGTTCACGCACTTTGAAATGTAGCAACTCATGCAAGATACAAAGGCCATCATTTTGCAACTCTGTAACATAGTGAAGCATCTCGTCTTCCAGCTCAGGAAACTTGCCAGATTTCGGCCCTCTGAATGCCTTGCGTGTTTGGTTTGTAGTTTCTAGCGTATCTTCTGTTTATTCCAACTGATAAACAACAATGGTACGTGAAGACATATGGTAATATTGGCACAGTAAAACCTTGTCAATTCTAAGGGATTGGGACAGAAGAAAGAGGACTTACAGTTACAGATTTCCGGATTAACTGAACCAACCAAACCCCTTCTCAAAGACACCCAAAAGCCCAAAACTTGCGACCAATGAACATGCAATTACTGATATGCATATTTTCAATTCTTGATAAATCATATTCAAGTGCATTGGTATACAAGGAGAAATCTTTCGAGGGCGTGGAACTCTCACACCGTGAAAATAACCTCTATTGCATTAAAAAAAATATTACAATGCGAGGAGAAATCTGTGGAGAATGCAAAGTATACCCCTTATTATTCTTATAATGAAAAATACTTGCCAAAACGTACTTGTAATCATCATGGCCTAGTACGAGAAGATATTAGTGGCTAATATAATATAAGCCAACGGCCTAGCCATGTTGAAACACTGGATCCTGTAAGAGGATATAAGGAAACCAGAGATATATAAGCAAAGCGAACTGATGTGAGTTTAATAATAATAACGAACTGATGTACATGGATGGCAATAGCGGAACCGCGCAAACTAAACATGTGCGAACATGGCGAGAGTTTTAGACAAACTGAAAGCATAAAGGGCAGGTGGCAGCACCTTACATATATAGAACCGCATACTTGATAAATAAGAATAAAACCACCAAAGTTACAACACTTCCCCTCAAGTAGAGGTTCATACAATCTTTACACTCTCCAAACCAGCAAACTTCAAGCAACGTTCATGTTTCATTCGACTTAAACTCTTCGTGAGAAAGTCAGCAACTTGATCGTTCGTAGAGATCAAAACAAAAAATTTACACTCAAAGACTTCACGAACAAAGTGATGTTTGATATCAATATGTTTGCTTCTACTGTGATACATTGCGTTCTTTGCCAAATCAATTGCACTTTGATTATCACAAAAGATGAACATAGTGGCTAAGTCTTTGAAGCCCAACTCAAGCAGAAATCGACGTAAGTACACAGCTTCCTTGGCGCACTCGGACAACACCATGTACTCGGCCTCCGTGGTGCTAAGGGCCACGGTTCTTTGTTTTCTTGAGTCCCACGATATAGGGCATCCGCCGAGCAGGAACACGTACCCCGTGTAGGACCTCCTATCTTCTTGGCAGCTTCCCCAGTCGGCGTCGACGAATCCTTGGATCGGTTCGGTGTCTGCTTCGTAGATCAGCCCGATGTTCGAAGTCCCCTTCAAGTACCGCAGCACTCTCTTGGCAGCTTTCCAATGTTCGACTCCGAAGCAATTGTTGAACTGTCCCAGGTAGCTGACAGCGAACGAAATGTCCGGGCGTGTAGTTGTCGACAGGTATGTCAGCGCGCCTACCAATTCACGGTACGTCAGTACTGGGATTCTCATTTTTGCTCAACTTCGTTCCAGGGTCGAGTGGTGTGACTACAGGGTTGCAGTCGGCCATCTCGTAGCGTTGGAGAAGCTCTTCAATGTAACCTTGCTGTTGCATGGCTATACATCCGGTCTCCTGGATTAGTTCAATGCCTAGGAAGTGTTTGGCCAATCCTAAGTCCTTGACCTTGAAATTTTTACTCAGGACTCTGGAAATCTCGGCGATCGTCTTTTTGCATTTTGACAGCACCATCATGTCGTCAATGTAAACGGCAATCAAAAGTTATGTTATTTCCGGAACCAATTTGGAATAGACACGGATCCGATGCGGTTGGTTTGGCACCGCACTTCCTCAAGACCTCACGCAGCTTGGCATACCAGTTTCTACCGGCCTGTTTCAATCCGAACAGTGATTTTTGTAGTAAGCAAACCTTGTCGCCTCCCTGCAACTGGCGAAGCATGTTCTTGGCCTTCTCCTTGGTTTCGTCGTCAGTTCCAGACATCGCAATGCTCTAACATCTCCCTGAAGTTCTTCGGTTGTTTCATGAATATTTCCTCGTGTAAGTCACCATACAGATAAGCCGTTGTGATATCGTACTGTCTGATTTTTACACCGAGCTTGGCAGCGAGACAAACCATCAATCGAATTGATTCCATTCGCGCCACCGGTGCGAACGTGTCAAAGTAGTTGATTCCATACTCCTGGTTGAAACCTTGAGCCACCAGCCTGGCCTTCCTCTTCTCAAGTGTTCCATCAGGTTTTAGTTTGTCGCGCAGCACCATCCGGCATCCGATGACTTTGGCATCACGGGGAGGATCCACCAGCACCAATGTATTGTTTCTCAGGATAGATTCCATTTCCATGACCATGGCACCATGCCACTCGTTAGAGTTTGGTCCTGATATTCCCTCCTTGAATGGAATCTCTGCTAGAAAAATCTCCTCGTCTTCTTCTTGCTCCTCCACATCTTGGAGATTTGTTTGAAAAAGTTTCTTCGGTCTTCCCCTTTTTCCAGTCCGCAGAATCTTGGGTCGACCAGGTCCTTGTATCAATTGAGGCATAGTATCGGATGTTTCGACAGTCGTCCTATCATGATCATCCACTGGCGTCACATCGAAACCGAGGAAAGGTTCATCATCTTTCCCGATTTCGGGTTGAGAGACTGGTTCCTCCACGACAGCTGGTTGATCTTTTTCTCTTGGTGATTGCGGTGTTAGTTCTGCAAAGAACAGCTCCCAACAAATATCTTGCTACGAGGATTCCGGGCACTCCATCCTAGTCTCTTCCAGTGGCTTTTCATTCTCGAAGAATTTTACATCTTGGCTAATCAAAACTTTGTCTTTGTCAGGGGAGTATATGCGAAAGCCCTTGGTTTCTTCGGAGTAACCCATGAACACGCCTTCTCTGCCTCGTTGATCCAGTTTCCCTCTTCCGGGACCCCTGTCCAGGAAGTAAACCTTGCTTCCAAACGTTCTGAATTGCGAGATGTCAGGAATCTCTCCTGTCCGCAATTTTTACGGTGTTTTGCCTCCGATACTTTTTGATGGTAGGCGATTACAGATGTAATTTGCAGTATTCACTGCTTCCGCCCAGAAGCGGTGAGGTAATCCGGCGTCGAACAACATGCACCTGGCAGTCTCCATCAAAGTCCTATTCATCCTCTCCGACTTCCCGTTTTGTTCGGGGTTGTGAGGGACTGTGAGGCGTCTTGTGATTCCGCGCTTCTTCAGGTAGTTGTCGAACTCTCGATTCAGGTATTCCCTGCCGTTGTCAGACTGGATCACCTTTACTAGTTTTCCTTTCTGATTCTCCATCCTGGTAACGTACTCGACGGTAGCTTCGTAGACCTCTGATTTTGCCTTCAGAAATCTCACTTCACACCAATGAGAGTGATTGTCGATGAATTCCAAGAGGTACCTTGAACCTCCCATAGATGGAGTCGGCATCGGTCCACACACGTCCGTGTGGATCAAATTGAGTAGCTCCGTCCGTCGATCGGATTTCTTTGGAAACTGCGTCCTAGACATCTTCCCCTCGAGGCAGACTCTACAGTCCAGAGTCGTCGATGGATTCCTCAGCTCAACGCCAGAAACCCTCCCTTTTCTCACAGCTACCAAGATGTCGCCCACGTTGACATGTCCGAGCCGACGGTGTAGCATTTTTAGATCAATTATTTTGGGTGATGCAGCCATATTTGCACGTTCTTGACTCTCACTGACGTAATATAGGTTATTCTTCCTCTCAGCTCGCATCAAGACTTCTCCTTTTTCGTTCATGGCGACTGCACCTTCCTTGTCAAAAATCACCTCGTGGCCGCGGTCGGTGATCTTTCCCACCGACAGCAAGTTTGTCCTGAGGTCTGGAACGTGAGAAACATCTGAGAGAGAGACATCTATCTCTTCGTTCGCAATGCGGGTAGATAAGCAAACACTGCCTTTTCCCACGATCTCTGCCGTTGAATCATCAGCCAATTTCACCACACCCCTTCGTGACTCATCGATCTTCGAAAAAAGCGCAGGGTCGCCAGAGATATGTGAAGTGGCGCCTCTGTCGAGACACCATATTCTGCGTACGCCACTGCTCTGAGTTGTCGTCGCCTGTAAGCATAGTTCTCGAGTGAAATTTGCCGATTGAGTATTAAAACTGTCTTTACCTATGTTCTTCGATGGATCTCTTTGTTTAAATCTGCACTGGCTGGCTCGATGACCTTGCTTTTTGCACACGTAGCACCGGAACTCAGATCCGCCTCCTTCTGTTTCACTGTTGTTGTTTAGTTTGGGTGTTTGTTTCTTATAGTTCTTGTTACCTGGACCAGTCTTCTTCTTGACGAACATAGCTCCCGCTATTTCACCTTGTGTGCTCGATTTTCGTGCGTCATCCTCTACGATGAGTTTGGTCCGAAGAGCCTTGGGAGTCGGTAGGTTGTCACGTGACTCTATTGCACACCTAAAGTTCTCGAACCGTGCCGGCAGACTGTATAAACACATAACTGTCAACAATTCCGGATTGATCGTGATGTTCATATCTCCCAATTTGTCCACGGTGTCGAAGAAATCGTTCAGATGGTCACGCACGTCGCCGTCGTCCGCCAATTTTTGTAAGGTTAGCCTTTTCAGTAAGGTCGCCTTCCGAGCCAGTCCCTGGGATTGGTAGATCTGTTTCAGTCGTTGCCATGTATCACGTGCCGTGACACAATTCTTGACTTGCTTTATTTCACTTGGCGACATCGACAAAATGATCAGCAAGCGAGCCTTTTGATCCTTCTTGTCCCACTCTTCAATTGCCGCCACGTTTGCATTTTCAGCCGCTGGTTCTGGTTTCGTAGAATTCCCGCCGCCGAATTCCCACAAATCGCCCGTAATGAGGATAGCCTGCATCTGCACGGCCCACGTGTCGAAATTGTCCTTACCGAGGGGTTCAATTCTCCCAATACTTCCGGCGTTCATTTTTGAGGTTAACTTCTGGCACGTCTTTACGAATAATTACGATTTGTTATTTACGCGCTTAGTCTCGCGAATCTGGACCCTTAACCTGTAAGAGGATATAAGGAAACCAGAGATATATAAGCAAAGCAAACTGATGTGAGTTTAATAATAATAACGAACTGATGTATATGGATGGCAATAGCGGAACCGCGCAAACTAAACATGTGCGAACATGGCGCGAGTTTTAGACAAACTGAAAGCATAAAGGGCAGGTGGCAGCACCTTACATATATAGAACCGCATACTTGATAAATAAAAATAAAACCACCAATGTTACAACAGATCCCATGAGAACTCCGCAGTTAAGCAACATTGGGCGCAGTCGGAACTTGGATGGTATACCGGTTCTAGGCACTGCGCGCTGTTTGGCCAACATACGGAGGAGCGGAAAGGCCCTGGCCACCCTACCGCAAGTAAACTCCGGCTGGGGTTAGCCTCTTCGGAGGCTCGGACCTGCCTTCGGGCAGATTACCAATTAATTTCACTAACATAATATAATCCAATGAAAACATAACCTTCCTGCTCTTACTGTATAAAGAATAAATTGAAAACACTTAGAACATTTCTTTTATTAGGAGAGCCAAATGAAACTACGAAATAATTTCCCAAAAGGCATATTTTTATCAGCCATAATCGTGAATGCAAGAACAACATACAGCTATTTATGAAATCGAACACAACTAAAATATTGTTCCGCGGACAATAGAATCATTCGAAAAATCATATGCGGGATTGGCTTCGCCCTTCGATTTGTGATTTATCTGTATTTTGAATTAAACAGATTAAATAACATGAAAAGACATACCTTGAGGTTCAGGGAACGAACATTTCTTCGAATTGGAGGAATTGAGAATAAACCGGTTTTGAATTATCAACAATTTAACAGATGGACAAAGTATTGAAAGAAATGCAATCAACTGCTGCCGAAACTAATAACATTACGGCAAGACCTACGATGTCCTGTGGGTGGGGGTTCCAACTTAAAATTACTACGGTCTGAAATAAATATGAGACATGTGCAAGGATTTTTCCCCCTGCAACTTCAAATTTTAACAAGTAGTTCCCTGAAGAACTATATAGCCTATTTTCATATATCCTACTGGTCTTTTCCATTGATATAAACTCTTCCGGCTATGAAAAGGATTTTCCATGTGTAGTATACTTAGAGATACGGGAAAATCGCAATTGGGATAAACGCGGATTTTAGTTCTTCTCGTTTTTTGTCAACTATTTGTTGACTATTATGACTTTGTATGCCCACAATTTGCGAAACTGAACATGCAACAAAGTGTGATAACTATGGGTTCTTGCAAATTTATGCCATAAATGCAAAAAGTGCCCGATTTACCGAAAAATGTTTGCTTGTTATACAAAATTTTCACATTGCACTTTGAAATTTGCAAGTTCCCAGCGAAGAAAACTCAACCCAATAATCGATATTTACGAACATCGATTGTTGAAAACAATCGATTACGGTAGTTGTTGAAATCAATTTGAAAATGGCTGTTGTTCCGGCCACATGGTGTCCACTGCTTGAGCTGATAAAACAATGTTTTTGGAGAAATTATTTCGTAATTTCATTTGGTTGTGCTAATAAAAGGAATGTACTAATCTTTCGTATCGATTCTTATTTTGCAATCAGATTAATACGGTTATGTTTATATTGCTATGGCCACTCATTTGCAGCAGGCTACCCTATTTGACCATGATAATTAAAACTGAAAAATACATTTTGTGATATCAATAGACAATGTTTATATTATGTTCTCTGATTTCTCCTTGTTTTTGGGAATGTTGTTTAATATAATAAAATGTTTTCTCTCCTATGTGAAAATTATAGGTTATGTTTCATGCCGTCCAGTGATTTCTCCTTGAATTCGGAGACTGTTTTACAGATTGTCAGTCCAGAGTCGCAAAGAAGTATACCAGTAATTGCATGTATCCATTGTATGCTAGCATTGCGGGTTCTTGAGTGTGTGTGGGGGGGGGAGTCTGGAAATTAAGCAAAACTTTTAGGTTTAGTAAAAATATTCGGCGAAACTTTGAAAGTGCTGATGGCCGGATTCAAACTAAGTCCGTATTCTGTTCAACTTAACTGAAGAAAACCTTTGAGACTGATAAAATGTGATCATTTAAATCTTGGGTGTAGACATAAAAGATGCATAACACAAGTGCACAGGATTGGGGCAACACTCATTTATAAAAGTTGCATCGGCAGCAGCAGCAGTAAGCCTCCGTGGCTTAGGCGGCAGCACGCCGCCTCTCACCGCTGGGTCTGTGGTTCAAATCCCGGTCACTCCATGTGAGATCGGTGCTGGACAAAACGGAGGCAGACAGATTTTTCTCCGGGTACTCCAGTTTTCCCTGTCAAAATTTCATTCCAGCAACACTCTCCACTATCATTTCATTTCATCGGTAATTCATTTAATCATTGCCCCAGAGGAGTGTGTCAGGCCTCGGCAGCCGGCACAGTTCATATCCTCGCCGCTAGATGGGGGCTTCATTCATTCCATTCCTGACCCGGTTGGAGACTGGAAGCAGGCTGTGGATTTTCATTTTCATCGGCAGCAGTATTAAGTCTCCTGTTGTGTTTCTTTTCTTTTTTTTTATACTAAAGGAGTGTCAGAACTACTATAGTCCCAATATCAGTATTAAATGAAACATTTTTCAGAAACATGACACGGCATCTGAAAATAAAGGCATCAGCCTGGCTATTTGGCAAGATGGAGCTCAAATGCTGTCGGTTGGTTGTGTGATGCACCAGAGCTATGCTGAAACGATCCAAAGGTCATGTTCTCATTATGTAATCAACAATATCGGGTGTTGTGCAGCAACTCACATTACCCTGAGCTGCTGGTGTTAACGGTGTGGTGCGAGCTCCACAAGCAATATGGATAGAACGTGGAGGGCCAGTGGAGAGTTGTATTAGTTCACTGATGCCAAGGTGCCGATTGTTAGTGCCCCGTATCTTTGTCGGAACAAATACCTACGAAACGGGCCACTCCCTTCAAGTCATGGATGCCCTGGGTGCGAGAGTTGTCGATCGACACACCAGCGGCAGAGAATGAAACCTTAGACAGTTTTACTGTCAGACCAGCATTTTTCAAACGCTTGAATACTTCCTGCAGATGACGGACATGATCCTCAAAAGTCTTGCTGTACACCACAACATCGTCAAGATAGTGGTACAGATAATCAAATTTTATCCCGGAGAAAACCTTGTCTAATAACCTACTTAACACAGCTCCACCAGTCTACAGGCCGAACGGGAGACGATTGAACTCGTAGAGATTCCAATCTGTCGCAAAGGCGGTAAGATGCTTACTCTCTTCGGCTAAGGGAACCTGATAATATGCCTGTTTCAGGTCGAGGAGACTATAGAACCGGGCGTCCTTAAAGCACGAAAAGCATGAATGGAGATCCGGAAGGGGAATGGATTCCTTCACTACCTTCTTGTTGAACCTGCGGTAGTCAACTACAGGTCTGAACCCACCATTCAGCTTCCGCACCAAGAACATGGGCGAAAAGTACGAGGAAATAGAGGGACGAATGACCCCATCTGACAACATCTGATCTATTATCCTTTTTAGCTCCTTCATCTTAGGAGGACTAAGTCTGTACGGAGGATGCCTAACAGGAATACTATCCGTCGTGGCTATCTTGTAGGAAATCAAATCGGTGACCCCTAACTGATCAGTAAATATCTCGGGAAAACGAGAACACAAATCGCGTATAATCGTTGCTTGACCATCAGAAAGATCTTAGGTCGAGGTCATTAACACCACTTGACAACTCTGGAGTCTCCTCCTCATCCATGTCCACCAGACGGGTGCCAACGTCATACCTCTCGGACGCAGAAAATTTCAACTTCAAATCTGGACAGAAATTAACCCTCCGTCGGGCGCAGTGTAACTATGTGCCAAATGTGGCACATTGTATCAAATTGATACATTTCACTTTAACTTATATTCACAGCTATAATATAATTGTTATTTGTAATGTATGTTTATAATATAGTTCTGTGGGTTGTTTTCTTCACTATTTGTTGTTCATACTGTATAAATAAGATTTATCAACAAATTAGTAGAAAAAAATTGAAATGCTGCAAAATCACATAAAAACTTCATAACGGGGTCGGGCGCATTGTATCATTTTGCTACAAAGTTTAAAATGGTTTTCCTTTTCTTGTTTATAATGTTGTTTTGGGTTAATTTTGTGATTTGTTTATCTATTTACTTATTTACATTCAAGAACTGAAGAAAAGTTAACAATATGTCACAAACAATATCTTTCCCATTTAAAAATTGTTATTATCAGATCACGAAGTAAATTATTTTATGAAAATAAAAACATACTAACTAAAACATGTCCAAACTGCTTAGACGTCACTACATTGCAGAATTAAGAAATACAATAGAAATAAATTATGTTAAATTATAAAAATGAACACATTCAAACTGAGTGTAAGCAAGGAGACAAATATCCTACTAACTGGCCATTTCCTCAACTTCAGGACGACGACACATCAAAGGATAGCACTTACAGCATACAGCTATAGATATTCTGGGCAGACAGTGTCCTTGCACACTTTGCAGATTTTTCTTGTGAGGCGAGTCTTTCCTGCAGTCTTGCAAATAGTACATCTTACTCGCTTTTCAAGCATGTCATCAGTCTCATGGAGTTCGGCAGCACTTGCTGCATCTTCAGTCCTGTACTTTTTCAGCCCCTCTTGCAGGGACAGTGGCATTCCGACAGTGTGAAGACTCCTGCTTTGTAGGAAAGGTAGTACTAGAAGATGGCTTAGATTATGGAGAAAAAGTCTTCTTCGCATTCGTGGCTGGTCATTACCTAGGTAAATTACCTGGGCATTTATGCCTGCAATATTTATCATCGCATAAAGACTACCATGGGCCACCGACGAACGTTCCTGACTACATTGTATGCAGCGCTAAGCTTGTCAACCACATCCACTCCAGATTTTGTCTGGTTGTAAAAAGTTATCATGTCAGGTTTGAAGGCTTCCCCACTATCTTCATCGATCTGGTCATCGTAGTGTTGACTTGAGATGACAATTACATTTCTGTTTCTTCGTTGGACATAAGATACAAGGGTCGATGTCTCTGACATGCTCGAAAACAAAGGTCGATCCTTAACATTCAGAAGTTCTTGAGGTATTGCTCTTTTATTTTTCTTGATAGTCCCGACATATGATACCCTCAGAGATTTCAACTCGCTGACTAATTCAAGGTCTTTGAACCAGTTATCGGCTGTGATATTTCTTCCTGTATTATAAATAGGTGACGCTAATCTCTTGACAACATCTGGTGGCTTATTGCTGGCATCATATTGCCCTTGAGGTTGTTTCCCACAGTATATTTCAAGATTGTGAGAGTAAAATGTCTTAGCATCAACCATGGCATAGATTTTGATACTGTACTTGGCTGGCTTTGACGGAATAAATTGGCGAAAGCAACAGCGCCCCCGAAAGGCCTCCAGTTTTTCATCGATTGTTACGTTCACACCGAGGGAATATCTCTTTTTACAATTGTTCACAAATATTGTAAAGAGTTCACGAATTGCAGCCAAATTATCTGTTAGTATCCTATCTCCCCGTGTCGTCGTGTCGTCAAACCTTTTGCATTTCAACACAAATTTGAACCTCTTGATACTCATCACTAGTCGAAACTTTTCAACTCCGTCTCCATCTGTTCCCCAGAGATCTTCTAAAGCCTGGCGATTCCCATGCAGCATACTGGCAAGGTACAATAGTCCAATGAATGCATTTACTTCCGCAACATCCGTCTCATTTGCATCGCGCTCACGAGCGAATATGTCCTTCACAGAGCGTATGTATTTATTTGTGTACTGCACAACCTTTAGAACTATGTTGTGAGAGAAGATATTCTCCCAGCATTCCAAAGCAGTTTCTCTCTCTAGCTGCTCCAATAACACCTGGTAATTTTGTTACCAGATTTACTGCAGGGACACGGCGGTGTACTTGTCTTGGCACTTTCAACCAATGGGTTGTTCTTTCTTTTCCAAGATAGAAAAGACCGGCATTGGGTTCAATTTCTTCGTCTTCACCACTTGGTTCTGTTTCTGAATTTTTATCCCGTTCCTCCACGTTATCATCATCTGTATCAGGTTCATCAACTAAAACGTCATTGCCTACAACACTTTCATCATCAAACAATAAATTACGAACTAGTAGCACATCATTGGGGTCCCGCAAGTCCAATCGTCTATGTTGATTCGCCATTTCACAAGAGTAACACTCAGGTTCACAAAGAGTGATCAACAACAAAAATAACCAACGCTTAACTGTAACACGAAAGTTTCTATAACTGCGTCGGGCGTAATGTATCAATTTGTTATACAAGGCTCACAAAGTCTAACATAAGCACTGCATGCACGGCGGCTTGCACTCGACTGAGCGGTAGAGAGGTGGTAGTTAGGCAGCAAATGGGAAGGAGGGGAATGGCATAAAGCGTGGCTGACAATGGCAACGAAAAAGCGCGGGCTTGTATCATTCTGTACTATTGCGCCCGACGGAGGGTTAAACCAGAAGGTTTCTCGTTTTATGTCCAGCGAAAAACCGGAATGAGAGAAAAAATTAGCACCTAATATTACCGGGCAAGATAAATTTGACACGACCCAAAACGGAAACTTCCATGCGAAGCTATGAATTTTAACCTTTAACTTAACAGCACCAGGAACTACTAATTGAGAATTGTTGGCCGAAACCAAACGAACATTGACCTTAGACAGGTACGGAAACTTGCAGATGCCTTTCATCACCTAGGGGCGTGGTGGCGCAGCGGTCAAGCTGTATGCCTCTCACCAAGGCGGACCGGGTTCGATTCCCGGTCACTGCATGTGAGATTTTCGATGTGAAATGCCATGTCCTGTGGTTCGGATTCCACGTAAAACGGAGGTCCCGTGGCTTATGATCGCGAGATTAACGGTCACGTTAAACTACAAGCTTCCTTCAGCTTGCCTTTCATCGCCTTATACCATTCCTCACTCATTAATGATGCAGGACTACCAGAATCTAACAAAGCTTTAACATTGACATCATTTATCAAAATGCTTGCGATCGGCGCAGGTAACAAGACACTCGCAGAAACTTTCGAACATACCCCCATACTGTGCTCATCCACGTTAACGACAGTTGACACCGGTGTCGCACCATGATGTCAAGTCTCTCGATGTCATTCCTGACAAGAATTACAGTTGCGGTCCAAGTGACCCATGCGACCACAATTGTTACATTTCACATTACTACTATTTTCACGGCCCGGAGCTTCTTGACGATTAGAATTTTCACCACGACTGGGATTACCTTGATGTCGAACATCACCTTCACGATTAGAAGAACCTTGGAAACGAACATTCATTATTAGAATTCCCAGAATTCCTGACCTCTCCATTCTGTGCAGGACCCCCTTGGGACTGACTATTAGACCACCGACCTCCCATACCTTGAGGTTTTCGGTTGTTCCAATTATTAGGTCTGCCCTGGAAACGACCATTACTCCAACGGTCAGACGTACCTTGCGGTTTATTGAAATTAAATTCAGAAGGTTGATCAACGGAGCCTCAGCCAGAGTCAGACTGACTCTCCACGCATGGCAGCAGCACACAATTCAGAAATAGTACATGGGTGAGACCCCAAGCATAAGAACGAACGATAATCTGGTGTCACACGATCCAATATGTGCTCCACCATTTCTTTTTCGATGAAGTTAACAGAAAACATCTTAGCAAATTTCAACATGCCTTGGATGTAGACATCCAACGACTCTCCATACTTCTGTACACGATACAAGTGTCGCTGAATGACAGAACCCATCTGTCTAGCAGGAATAAAATTAGACATAACTTGTTCGCAGAACAACTCGATACCTGTGTTCTGAGACATGGCTTCAACAACCATAATTCTCATCATTCCAGAAGTGAATGGGAACATAACCTGGTACACCTGAGTGTAGCTTACACCAAATACAGCAGCATACTCGTATATCTCCACTAACTCACGCAGAAAATGAATAATTCCATCTGTGGAATCGGTATTCATGTGCTTCAGCTTAGCAACACAATCAGACAATGGGTGCGCTAGGTTACCAAAATTTCGATTTGAAAAAACTGAACGACTCGAACCTGGACCCCTCTGTTCATCACGAACCGGTCCACTTGCACCATCACCTGGGCTATCAAAATCCCAACCTTGTGATTCCAAACGAGAAGAACCCCTGTTCTTGTCGCACCAAACTTTATCTTTCGGCCAATGAAAAGCAGGATTAAGAGGCTTAATGCCTAACGGAGAAGGACAGTTAATAACAGAACCATCTTGAAGAAGGTTTCGCCTTGTGGCTTGAAATGTACCACGACTAATGAAATTTACTTGTTGAATACCCCTCATACTGGGAGTAGCAACGGTACAAGTAGGGCGAGAAAATGCACTTGAACAAGAATATGTTACTCCACTGTGAGAGTTACTCGAGGTGTACACAGGACTGGTAACACACACGGTACGAGGCACCTCGGTTGAGATGAACAACCCTCTAGCGCTCGGTTGCACAATTTCAGAAACTGAAGGATTACAATTAACTTACACGTTGGAATTGTTTACAGCAGAAACAGAATGAACGGACACTGGTACACAATAATTAGAACAAGCACCCAAATTATTATTCCACGAAGCATTGGACACTTCAACCAAGTTTGTGTCGGACGATAACCTTTCACTAAAATTTAACCGGCTAAGCTCAGTCGTCAAAACACTACTGACTGGCACTCTCTCCGTAACCTGGAGGTACTGTGTAGACAAATTAAATACATTTGAGTTACCACCAGCATCGACACCACTAGCTGGCAGCACTGATACAGCACGTGACCTGGCTGTAGAAGCCCTTTCACGATATACATAGGGTGAATTCTCCACAGGAGGGAAAGAAAAGATTTTAGAATTATCTACTTCAGCAAAAGACACTACTGGCAACCCTGTACCACTACTCTCTACAGCAGCAGCACTATTGTTAGTCGAAGAAACAGGGGAAGTATCATTGTTGCAAGGAACAGACAGAGACATGCTTGCAGCATTTGAAATTTCATAACTTAAACGCACCGAATTCAACAAGTTAGCAGTACATGTAGGAACATCAAGATTATAATTACTCTCAACTGCCGGAAAAACTATTCCAGGACTACCTGAATTAACGGTTTGGGATGATTCCAGACCATTACAACCCCCAATGGTATTGTCAAATACCTTATTCGCACACTCAGCAATTTTACGTTGAGCTTCAAAGACATTAACCAGCTTCTCCTCTGAACGATGGGCAGAAACAAACAAAATATCTTCACAGCGTGTGAACACATACTGTAAGCGAGCATGTAATTTCCTATACTGAGCAGATGTACCGTAGTCATTGAGAAAAAATAAATTAATTAGGTTAGCACACAACTCTACTTTATGGAAAATTTGTGACTCACCAAATGAAAGGTTTGCATTGGACAGCTCAGGCAATACAACAGGTTCATGAAGGGCTGATTTTAACACAGCTCGAGCCACCTCTGTATTCATCGGGGTCTCCAAACTTCTTATGGTAAGTTCATAATGCACCTCCTCAGCATTCAAGTACTGGGGATCAGGCACGTGACGCTCCATCACAATTTTGTGAGAATGAAAAAGAAAAACAGGAAACTTTAAACAATAGAATCTTACAATTCCCTAACTCGAAATATTTGAGGTTCCACGTTTACATTTACAGTAATCAATTACTTGAAATTTAAAATTACAATTACACATGGTTGAATAACTTAATTTACAGAAAACCACATTCCACATACCAGTATTAAGGTACTGATTGAAATCAGTGCAGTGCGAACAATGTTGCCACATGAGGCTCTTGACTTCCACTACCGGTATCAGAATTAAGTCAACCATCGACAACCATATGCTCTGCTAACACTTATTGCCCCGTATCTTTGTCGGATCAAATACCAGGGTTAGGCAAGTTGTAAATACTTGTGGAGCGGAAGGTGGGCACTTAACCCCACAGGGTGGTGACAGGAAGCACATTGAAATTCAACCACAAAAATAATCAAAAATAACAAAAGAACAAAATGTATTGAATATAATAAACTAAATACAGCATGTGGAATACCAAAACGTAACACAGCAAGTTATTCAACAAATACCCTCCTAACCAAACTAAGATTCCCACGTGGTCTGTCTATAGCGTCTAACGGTCACAGCATGGTGACCCCGAACAGACGAGGAATTAAATCCAAAGAAAAATATATCTTTCGGTGACGAGAAATATGATAAATGCCCTAGCAAAGGGGGTTAGATTAATTAAGCAGGGCATCAGGCCAGAAAGCAAATTGGGAAGCAAATTTCCCGTAACAAAGAGACACGCCATGAGGCGTCCTAAAAACTCAAAGTATAAACACCAAGGTCCTCACAGGGAAAGGGAATCCTTGAGCAGAAATGCTCACCAAAATATTATATCAAATTGTTACCTACAAGTGTGTAAGCAAACACACTTTAAAACAAAAGCAGAAATGAATACTGAAAATCAAAGGGCTGAGAGCCCTTAAAACACGTCCATGCCCAACCGCTGACACTAAGGAACTGTTGCTGCCGACTGACCAACAAAGGGTTTACGCCGTTAGCAATTATTGACCACACAAGTCGGCAATGTGAGACATTGTCGCCTACAATAACTAGACCCTCCAAAATACTAGACATAGCGGCCTACCGCGAAATGAATTAAAATAAAATAAAAATAAGTTGAAATATCACATAGCATTAACTAGAAATTACATATAGTGAAATTATATAGTAACACGAGGCTTCATACAAGAAGGCAAGCGACATGGCCATGTGCCTCTCAACTAGCTTAAGGTTCAAAAACGTGATTCCTATGTTTAATACTACAAGTCCAATTCTTGACAACGAACTCATGACGACACTGTGAGTATATTAAATATGAATGATGAAACTAGAAATAAAAGTCTCTCCATAGTTCCCGATCCACAAAATCGGTTTATATATTGCATTACCTCTCGTCCAGACAAGGGGATGCCCGCCAGGCATGGCAGGACTCCGAGGAGGTTACAACCTGATCGCTACATTTCACAGCTAGGAATGGGGCGAGTTTCAAACGTCTGGCGATCACGTAGTGGCCCGCGAAGGGAGCCGAGCACACACGAAGTTTGACGAGCGAAAACATAGTGCCAACCGCGACACACCGTAGAACCAGTTCATTGCCCTAGCAAGACCTCGCGAGCGTGCGAGTCAGGGTGGCAGCATTTACATAAGAATTTACCCACAGTTCACAGCGGAGCAGTGTCGCTCTACGAAGAAGGTTAGAAATTTCTCCCGAATGTTCTGGTGACCGCTAGAACTCCTCAGGGGGTACAAGATGGCGGCGGCCAGCAGGAATTTCAAAAATGAGTAGGGCTTTCTTTATTATAATTCAGTCTTGTAGGAAGGGTTGCCGGGTGGCTGGCAGGGGCGAAAATGTGTGGCAGTCATCAGACTGGCACAGTTAGAATAAAGCGAGCTATGGTCAGACTACAATGCTTGGAAATTTACCTTGTGGCAGCTGTTGCTGGAATGACAACAATACAGGGCTGTCCTGGGCTTGGTGGACAAATTGGCTCAAATTCTGTGAGATGTCTGAAATGTCTGAAATCCTTTTCTGTGGTTTCCCATTTTCAAGGTCAACTCCTTGCCAAGCTCCAGTCACTTCTTTTTAATAACTCGTCTTGTAAGGTTGAAATCAGGAAATGCCATTTGACCATTAAACCACCCGGCAAATAGAAATTTAATCCACCTCATCCCTGGCCCCTATTGAAACAGCAATAATGAGGAGAAGGTAAACATACATTTCATTATTTAGTTAATTATATTTTGTATAATATTTACCTGAAGTTAAGTAAATGTACGATTCACATTAATATTTTAAATGCTTATGCCGTTTATCAGAAACGCTCATATATCCAATCCTGCGTATGTTTGAATTTGTTTCCGTTCTTATAAATTTTGAATTTTTCTCTTAGGTGGTGACTAACTTTGAAATGCTACAAAATGCTATTTTTAAAAATTCAAAATGCTACAAAATGTTATTTTTCAAAATTGAGGTGCTACAAAGTCAATTTCAAAATGCTATTTTCTCGTATCTTTAAGTATACTAAATAGCTTTTGGTACACGACCTATGTCTCCACCAACACATTCAGAAATTTTGTGCTTGAATATATAACTTTCAGTATTGGTGATTAAGACTCCTCACGCGAGAGGACATCTTTCTGTAACGAGTCAAGGGAGTTTAATTTAAGAAAAGTCAAATGCACCACTTCTACAATTTTACGAAAAGTAAGCTACAGAATTTAGTGCCATTAGATTATGATTATTTTAATAGCCCATCATACGAATCTTCTCTTCAATCGCTTCATAGGGTACGAACATTTAAAAGAAAAGTTTTAAAATTTCGAACTGATGCATCCTGAATTTTTCCAAGCAATTGATCACCATTAGATGTCTCTATACTAAGCTCTGAATTAAGATTTTCTCTGTTATTAACATTGCTGTCGGGTGATCAGATCACCAGAAAAAATAATTGGAAATATTTGAAAATCTCTTGGCTGCCATGTAGTTTGTGTGTTTCTCTGGATTTTGAAAGTCACATAAATGTACTTAGTTAATAACCCCCTATCACCATAAATAATTTTGGTTTGATTGCTTACATAGTTTCGGAAATATTGTGAACCACTGAAATATATTGTATGGACATTGCATTGTTTCATATATAGGCTATAAAATTATATGCCAGCAGATAAACCTTCTAATGATGGTTCATTATGCCAACCTACATTTCTATTGCTTGATTAGGACACTAGAAATAAAAACAAGATTTTAAGAATTTTGCACAACCACCATTTTTAACTTCCCATAAAATTAGTTGTTAATACACTCGCCGGCAAAAGAAACGCAACACTTGATTATTAAAATTAAAACTTAAGTATTAACTGCATATTGTCTCAGTTGTGTCAATTTATACTATTATCAGACCTTGCTCTGTTCAGAGGGTTTGTTTACCATCCATTTCCTTTAAATTATTGATATATAGTTTGATTTATGACACCCCAGGTCACTATCTACCCCAGGCAGACGATACGTCTCCATTTCCATCAGATCATCTCCTGCAATAAACTTAAAGTGCTTGAGTGATAAGTCTCATCCCTACAAACCAAATTTGCTTTGTTTGATAAAATGCTTTCTTCAAATGATATCTCATCAGTTTTTAAGTTCATTTCGCAAAGAAATCATGGTTCTTACACGAGAAGAAGCTGCAAGAGCTGTAGCCTTGATTGATAATGGAAGAAGCATACGTTGCAAGACAGTTAAATGTCACTGTTTCAACCATCCAAAGGACATACCAACGGTATAGGGAACTTGGAACCTACTCCAGGAGGTGTGGGTCAGGCCGCAGAAGGGCGACATCAGACAGACATGACCAGTATCTGCCACTCCAAGTTCTGAGTGCCCGACTCACCACAGCTGTAGAAGCAAGAAATCGGCTTCAGCAGGCGACAGGTGTGAATGTCAGTGGAGGACAGTAAGGAGAAGATTAAGAGGTCTAGAAATCTTCTCCAGAAGACCTGCTACCGCCCCCAGATTGGAACCTCAAACATCGCAGGGCACGTCTTCACTTCGCTCGCCTCCATCAGCAATTGACACAACAGCAATGGCAAACCGTTCTCTTCACTGATGAGAAGAGATTCGGTTTCAGATCGCGTGACGGAAGAGAAAGAATGTGGAGGAGGGTTGGAGAAAGGTCTTCTCCTGTTACTTTTTCCTCCCGACTGCATTTGACCGGGGTTCTGTTATGGCCTGGGCCGGGGTCAGTATGGATGCCAGGACTGAACTTTACCTAATTAAAAATAGGACTCTCACAGCTGACCGGTACATCATGGAAGTCCTTGGAAACCATATTGTACAGTCTGCTCCATTTGTCGGGGATGAATTTCGCCTGAAGCACGACAACGCACGAGCACACGCTGCCCGATGTGTCCAGCAGTACCTGCATGTGGTTGGAATCTATGCACTGGACTGGCCAGCTAGGAGCCCTGACCTCAATCCAATTGAACATGTTTTGGATATGTTGGCCAGAAATGTTCGGCAACATGCTCCTGAGATTCCCCAGCAACTTCCGGTGATGCTGCATGAGGAGTGGGAACGCATCCCACAGGAAAACATTTCACAAATCATCGTAAGTATGGCAGAGAGGTTACGCGAGGGGATTCGTGCTAGGGGTGGAAATACCCGTTTTTAAGTTCTTGTGTCAGTGCCCAAAGGAATGGATTAATTCTGTAATGATAAATTTTGGAACTCAGATTAACATTTTTAAACTACAGTATAACCTCTCAAATCCGAACTAATTGGGGCTGTAGCCTGTTCGGATTTCAATTTGTTCGGATTAGCCGAAAGATATCCGTAACATAATGACAGGCCCTCGACTTCGGTATACAACTGTAGCCTACATTGAGCGAGGCAGGCTGGTTTGGCGCAAACAGCGAACATGAAATAGTGAGTCTGGTCCAAAGTCAACATGATGCCAATGTAGTTAATGACAGTGAGGAAGAAGAAACTTCGGCTGACAATGTGACTTATACTGAAGCTGCATCTGCTGTTGACATCGCATTGCGCTTCGTAGAACAACATGCAGCAGCCACGCCCAACGATGTCATCTTAGTGCGACGCTGGCGCGCAATTGCCTCCGCGGGAAGGTTTTCGTCACTTCTACAATATTGAAGATAACTGATTTCAAGTGAAAGATTAAGTGATATTTTGTGTGTTTCTATTGCTATTTCATTGTTTAGCAAAGTGATTACCTATGAAATTATCAAATAACCAACGTTTCCGTTTCTCAATCCTGGATGGGATAAGTAGTCTATGTAGGCACTTTTACACTATGCTAACTGTACTTCTTGTTAATTTTTCAATTAATTATGTAAAATGCGGTTATAATGCAGAGTATATGATTGTTTTATGACTAAATAAATAAGTTTATCTTTTTGCGTGTATTTTTTCAAACTTCAAATTGTCGAAAGATCCTCGTTCGGATTACCCGGGATTTCGGATATGAGGGGTTTCACTGTACTATGTAATTTACTCAAAATATAAGACATTTTCACTTTTTTTTTCTTATTCTAGAAAATTAAACAGATTTTTTATTTGAAGCATTTTTTGTATGTGAAGTGGTTTTCAAATGTTTAAAAAACAATTAATTATGTATAATTTTTACATATGAATAATTTTAGTGCAATAAATTATGAGAATAATTAAAAAGTACAAGTGTTGCGTTATTTTTGCCGGTGAGTCTATATTAAGGCTTGTATAAAAATGTACCGTGCCAAGTTTCACAGCGCTCGGATGAGTAAGTCGCAAAAAAAATCCATTTAAATTTCATGTCGCCACCATGTTGGTTTTGTGCTCATCAGTTTATTGAAAGTCTCTTAGGTGAACGTATATTAATAGGCTCTATCAACATACAAAATGTCCGTTTGATTGCTGCGATAGATTCATAGATAATGAGAACCGTCTTAAGTATTTCGGATGGTCGATATGTTGGATTGTTCTATATGTAGGCCATAGAGTTATGTACCAATAGATGATGATTACTGCATTGGTTCATTGGTTCATTATTCAAACGTGCACTTCGATCACATGACTAGGACACAAAAATTAAAAATTCAAAATTTTGCATGTCTTGAGTTTATGAAAACAATTCAATTAAATTAGATGCCAGTAGATTAAATCTTGTGTAAACATTTACCTTACCAAGTTTCACTGTGCTTATATGATTAAATGACCAGAAAATTCCATTAAAATATTTTAAATTTACTTGGCCGCCATGTTTCTGTACTTAACAGGTTTTTGAAAGTCATGTAGGCGAACATATATCACCATTCAAAATTTCTGGGTGATATCTGTTATTGTTGCAGAGATACAGAATGCTAGTGAAATACTTTGCACAGCCGCCATTTTGGATTGATGAAACACATTAAAATTCGAAAGACACAGCCAAGGTCAGACGAAGTAGTAGTATGTCTCTACCAAGTTTTATTGAAATCACTCTGGCAATTTAGATTTTATTGGGGGGATACGCACACATACGCGCGCGCACACATGACCATTTTGATTTTATTAGTGGGATACACATATGCGTGCATACATACACACACACGTACAAAAGGTGATCTCATAAGCCTATTTTTTTTCATAAGATAAAAATAGTCTGAAAATGGGATGCGAGATATGCTGGATGGCGAGTTACATGCAAGTAAATATGGTATTTTGAGTTTGGAATTCTATTCTATCTTCCCAGTTTATGTGAAAAAGGCAGATTGCAGGCAACATTATTATCCTGGAAAGGAAAAAATAGTGATGAAGAGCAACTTAAATGGAATACAGACATTTTGGAACAGGATATCACAATAAAACAAAACAAGGAAAAAAGACAGCAAGGAAACTGTATCAAGGATTGAGCATGATTGGGTGTCTTGTTGAGGGGTAGGTTGAGAGGAGGAAAAAGGGTCGCATTAGACTCCCCCACCCCCTTCGACCCACCCCTCAGCCAACACCAGACAGAGCACAATCCCAGGTACAGCTCACTCTTTATTCTCTTTTTTTTTTTCTAACTCAGTCGATAACTTAATCAAAACATTTCTTTAGTGTGGCGACATACTCTATGATGTGTGTGTAGCCTGTACTTCCTACTGTCATAGCCATGCTGCCCAAGACACTTACATGAAGGGACTAAGGACTAGAGATTAAATCTCGAAGTCATGACCACTGTTAGGGCCGGTTTCACCACGAGGCTGCTTAAACCCTCCTTGGCGAAGTGTGGCTTATGATTAAGCGATCCTTAAATACAACCGCTTTAGGCTGGGTGTTCATTCATTCATTCATTCATTCATACGTTTATTTGCAATTGGGGGTGTGTCCCCCGATGGCAAATTAGATATACATAACAAATAAATAATTGTACATAACAATTCACTAACAATTAAACTGGAGTATTTACACAAATAGTCAGTCTTTTCTTAAACACACCTATATGTATGGGAAAAGGCTCTAAGACTGCGGCAGGTAGAGAGTTCCAATTATCAATGGAACGGTTTACGAAAGAATATTTACCATAATTTGTTCGCTGTGGTCGGGCCTTAACTTTGAAAGGATGATCGCCCCTACCCATGTAAGTAGGCTTTTCCATACGTTTGCTAAGCTCACCCCATGCTGGTTGATTTGTATACGTGTTGTACATAGCACAGAGTCTAGATTTCATCCTCCTAGCCTCAAGTGATTCCCACCCAAGTTTCTTTAACATGGCTCACACTGCTCCTGGGATTAAAGACACTGAGCACAAATCTAGCGGCCTTTTTTTTTTTTGTACCATTTCCAACTCATTTATGAGCCCTACTTGATATGGATCCCAAACCGCCGAGGCATATTCCAGAATAGGTCTTACAAGTGACAAATATCCTAATTCTTTAGCAGAGGTACTACTTCCTTTTAATACCCTCATTACAAAGTGCAGGGATTTGTAAGCTTTAGAAACTACACATCCTATATGACTACTCCATTTCATATCATTTCTTACGTGAACACCCAAATATTTGCAAGAATCTTCTTCTAAAAGTATTTCTGAGTCAATGTTATATTGAAAATCTTGCCTTCCCACTTTCCCTATTTTTATTAGATTACATTTTCTTGTGTTTATTTTCATTTTATTTTCAATCGCCCACTTATAGACCAGGTTCAGGTCATCTTGAAGTACTGCATTGTCTTGTGAGTCATGTATCTTTCGATATATTACACAATCATCCGCAAAAAATCGACAGTCACTGCGAATCCCATTTGGTAAGTCATTTATAAACGCCAAAAATAACAAAGTTCCGATTACGCTGCCCTGAGGGATACCCAACATTACGGTAATTTCATCCGAGAATCGGCCTTCAACTTTCACTTTCTGGGAACGACCCGTCAAAAATTCATGATCCATAAAATTACTCTTCTATCAATCTTCGTTGAAGCTAATTTATGGAGTAGCATGTCATGCGGCACGACATCAAATGCCTTCGCAAAATCTATATCCACGGCGTCGACTGAAACTCCATCGTCTAACGATTCGCTAATATCTTGAAAAAGTGATAGCATCTGACTCTCGCATGAGTAAAAAAAAAAAAAAAAACTAACCCCGTGGCACTACAGCTCTTGATGGGCCTAGGTCTACCAAGCGACCGCTGCCCAGCCAATTGGCCTGCAGATTTTGGGGTGACGCGTGGTCAGTGCGTCGGGTCCCCTCGGCCGTTAATCTAGGTTTCCGTGACCGGGGCACTGTCTCACTGTCAGACAGCTACTCAATTGTCCTCACGAGGCTGAGTGCACCCCGTTCTCGCATGAGTAACCTTTCCGAAATCCATGTTGCCTATCATTAAACCATGATAATGTTTCCCACTGTTCCCTCAAGTAGTCGCAAATGAGATGCTCCATCTGTTTACAAACGATGGACGTAAGACTAACCGGCCTGTAGTTGCCCAATTCAAGTCTGCTCCCTCCCTTAAATATTGGGACTACCGTAGCTCTTTTCCAGTCATCTGGGATATGCGCATTGTTTATGGACACATTAAACATCACCTCTAAGTATCGTGCCACGGCCCTACCTCCTAGTTTAAGTACTTCACTAACAATATTATCAGGACCCTTCGATATATTGTAACGTAATTTTTGTATTAGCTTTACAATTGCTGACTGGTTTATTTGGAGAAGTGGAGCCCCTGATTCACCGTTAAGGTCCAACACACAGCTATTGGATTTATTGAACACACTACCATAATAGACATTTAATTCATTAGCAATGGCCTGCTTCTCAGTAATTATTTTACCGTCACCGGACATTATCATCGACAAATTATTTGAATTTCCCTTTCTTCTCCTAACATAACTGTAAAATTTTTCCACCCATCGCCTCCCGTACCAAGTAAACCTTGCATATAATTGTCATGAGCAGCCCTCTTTTTTAAGACGAGCTCTCTTGATAAGGACTTAAATTTCAACATATACTTCTCACTATCATGTCTTTTATTCAATAATTTCCTAATTTTCCGTTTTAGACTCCTGATTTCCCGTGTGTAATACTCAGGATCTGGGTTTTGTTTCAGTAATATAAATGGAACAAATTTATCAACAGTGCTATTTAAATTTTTCAAGAAGTTAGTCCCCAGGATATTAATGTGATTTCCTTCCGATGCCCATCCTTAAATAGCTCATTCAAATACCAAACCATCTTGTACTTCGCTTAACTAAGCCAGGGATGAGCAAACATGGCAGCAAGAGTCAAAGATCCTCGCTTGGTGAGTAATGCTCCCTTTAGCAAAGAACACCGTAGCCTTCCCGTTATGCCAACATAATCCCAGCCGTACAGAATTACTTTCATAATGATGATGTGCAACATAACGCAAAAACAACAGCTTAATAAATTCGGAAGCTATTTGTGAGCTCTTATTGTATTTGTATCATACAACATCATCATCTTGCACAGTTTCCAGCCACTGGCCAGGTCTGTTTTTTGGAACACAAGCCTCTCTAACGTCTTCTGTCTTCCCACCATCTCTCAGCCTCCACACGTGTCCAGTCATCTCCTCTCTTCTTCACGCTTTCTTCCACCCCCTTCAGCCACCTGTCTCTCGGTCTTCCTCTCGGTCTCTTTCCTTCCCACTTCGTCTCGTGTATCCTCCTGGGTATCCTCTTCTCCTCCATTTGTTTTGCATGTCCATACCATCTATGTCTAGATTTCTCTATACCATCCGGTAATGGTTCCTCCTTCATTAATTCTCTGGTCCTCTCATTTCTTATTCTGTCCATCTTTGTAGCTCCAATACTGCTTCTCAAGAACCTCATCTCACTGGCCTGTATTTTGCTCTTCTCCCTTCCTTTCATAACCCAGGTCTCCGAGGAATACGTCAGGATAGGGACATAGTACGTCCGATATATGATCTTTTTGCTGTTCTGAGGGACATCCTTGCTCCGTAACATGCTTCTCACACTCCTCCGGAATGCTTCTGCCTGTCACTCACGCTCATTTATTTCTCTATCGTTTCTTCCAGATACTTGAAACTCTCCACTTTCTTCAGCTGTTCCCCACCAATTGTTATTCCTGTTGTGGTTCTTTCCTTCTTCCTTGTTGTGATCACCATCTCACTCTTATTTATGCTAAATTTCATCCCATATCCTTGTATTATTCCTTCCCACATGTCCAACTGTTCCTGTACCTCCTCCTTCTTGTTTCCCCAAATCATCAAATCATCTGCAAACACCATTGCTTGCATCTTTCCTTCCCCAATTACTTGTGCCACTCGGGTCATTATGTCATCCATCACCACAATGAAAAGCAACGGTGACACTGCACTTCCTTGTTTCAGGCCATTTCTTTGTTCCAACCAGTCTGATCTCTCTCCTCCCACTTTCACACAGCTCACGCTTCCTTTGTACATCTCCTTTATCCTCCTTATAGTCCATTTTTCTACTCCTCTATCCTCCAGGGCCTTCCATACTTTGTTTCTGCATACACTGTCATATGCTTTCTCAATGTCCAGGAAGGCCATCAGTAGATCTGCTCCATACTCATAGTGCTGTTCTTGTAACTTCCTTACAGCAAAAATCAAATCCACTGTGGACCTTCCTGCTCTGAAGCCATGTTGTTCTTCCCTCATCCCTCCTTCTATCCTTGTCCTAATTCTCCTTTCCAAAACTTTCTCAAACATCTTGCACAATGACTCATCAGTGTTATTCCCTGCTAGTTCCTGCATTCTGTTCTACTACCTTTCTTGAAGATCGGGACAATTATTCCCTTTTTCCAGTCCTCTGGGGTCTTCCTTTCCTTCCATGCTGTCTTCATCACTCGGTACAACCATTGTATCCCCACCTCTCCTGCTGCTCTCACCATCTCCACACTCAACTCATCCACACCCGGTGCCTTCCCTCCTTTCATCTTTTTCACTGCATCTTCCACTTCTTTCCATGTCAAGTCCTTTTCTGTTTGCAGTCCATCTTCCTCTTCCCCGATTTCTTCCTCCTCGCCGTGGTTTCCATTTGGGTTAAGAAGTTCTTCAAAATATTCTTTCCACATTTTCTTCAGTTCTTCCCTATTTTCTATCTCTTGTCCCCTTTTGTTCACCATTCTAACATAATCCATAGGATCCTTCCGCCTCTTATTTTTTACCACCCCATACAGGACCTTTCTTGTACCTTCACTATCCTCCTTCATCATCTTTGTCCATTCTTCCATCCACTTTCTTCTCTCCTCAGCCACTACTCTCTTTGCCTCCTTCTTTCTTTCCTGGTACTCTTCCCTTGTCTCTGCCGTCCTATTTTGATACCACCTCCTAAAGGCTCTATTCTTTTCCCTTACTATATTTTTTGTCTTCTCATTCCACCATGGTGTTTCCTTCCACCTCTTCTTACTACTTGTCCTCCCACATACTGCTTCTGCTGCACCTACTAGTGTCTTCTTAAATCTAGCCCATTCCTCTTCCACCCCTCTTTCTTCATCTATTGGAATTCCTTCCTTTACCATTTTGAGGTACTCGACCCTTCTATCTCCTTCTTTCAGTTTCCATATCCTTATACGTCTTTCCTGGTTCTCAGTCCCTTTCTTCTCCTTGGTCCCTCTCAGGTTCATTACCAGCAATCGATGGTCGCTATCCAGGTTCTCCGATGGTATAACCTTGATGTCCGTGATGTTCTTATTTAATTCTTTCTCATACAGTATATAGTCGACCACTGACTTCCTGGTCAAGTCATCACTGTACCATGTGATTTTGTGGCTCTCTCTTTTCTTGAACCAAGAGTTCCCAACTAGCAGGCTGTTCCTTTGGCAGAAGTACAACAGTCTCTTTCCTTCCTCATTTCTTCTGCCCCAACCCTCTGGTCCAAGCACACTCTCATACCCTTGTCTTTCTCTTCCTACATGGGCATTCAGATCCCCCATAACAATCATATTTCTTCCTACCAGCTGCTTCTGCAATTCCTCTTCAAACTCCTCCTTCTCTTCAGAGGTGCAGCCTACTTGTGGAGCATACACTTGCACTATTTCTACGGTCTCTCCCCGCAGTGCTACTTTGACTTTCATCATCCTATCACTTATTCTCTTCACTTCTTCTTTTAAACCATCTCATATTACTACTCCCACTCCATTCCTCTTTCCCTCTTCATTCCCACTCCAGTACAGTTTATAGCCTTTTTGCAGTTCTCTCCTTCCTTCCCCTTTCCACTTGGTTTCTGCCAATCCCAATAAATCCAACTTCCTTCTTTCCATCATATCCACTATCTCCTCCACCTTCCCCGTCAGCGTTCTTATGTTTAAAGTTCCAAATCTTAGTCCATGAACACAGCTAGGTCGTCGTCCATTGTATCCGTCCTGTCCGAGGCCTGTTCCCTTCTTGAAAGCAAAAGTCTTATCCACTACTGGCTTGCTGGGCCTATCGTAGCTTCACCAGAGCCCCGTTAGCCGTCACTTTTCAGGGTTCCTGTAGGACCTTCACAGCTACCATAACGGTCCCGGGGCACACGAAGTCCCCACTGTACTTCGCCCCTACAGGAAATCCCCTACTTTGTGCCGTTGCCCGTCTCCCACGACGTGGACGAGGGGTTGGACTTATGGGAGACATTCGTATCATACACACATCAAAAAAAGTTTTGCATCACCTCGGTTCCAAGAGTTCCGGAACCTTTAAATACAAAGGGAATAGAGATCAACACAAACAACATTTCAGCTCGTTTTATTGCTCATGAGACCCACACAATGCATGTTGTACCATCATACAGCTAGACTTTCAGCATTTGTGGTCCAGATTGCAGTACACACCACTACCTCTAATACCCAGTAGCACGTCCTCTTGCATTGATGCATGCCTGTATTCGTCGTGGCATACTATCCACAAGTTCATCAAGACACTGTTGGTCCAAATTGTCCCACTCCTCAACGACAATTCGGCGTAAATCTCTCAGAGTGGTTGGTGGGTCAAGACGTCCATAAACAGCCCTTTTCAACATATCCCAGGCATGTTCGATAGGGTTCATGTCTGGCGAACATGCTGGCCACTGTAGTCGAGCGATGTCGTTATCTTGAAGGAACGCATTCACAAGATGTGCACGATGAGGTCGAGAATTGTCGTCCATGAAGACAAATGCCTCTCCAATATTCTGCCGATATGGGTGCACTATGGGTCGGAGGATGTCATTCAGGTATCGTAAAGCCGTTTCGGAGCCTTCCATGACCACCAGTGGCGTACGTCGGCCCCACATAATGCCACCCCAAAACATCAGGGAACCACCACCTTGCTGCACTCGCTGGACAGTGTGTCTAAGACGTTCAGCCTGACCAGGGTGCCTCCAAACACGTCTCCGACGATTGTCTGGTTGAAGGCATATGCGACACTCATCGGTGAAGAGAACGTGATGCCAATTCTGTGGGGTCCATTCAGCATGTTGTTGGGCCCATCTGTACCGCGCTGCATGGTGTCGGGGTTGCAAAGCTGGACCTCGCCATGGACGTCGGGAGTGAAGTTGCGCATCATGCAGCCTATTGCGCACAGTTTGAGTTGAAACACGACGTCCTGTGGCTGAACGAAACGCATTATTCAACATGGTGGCATTGCTGTCAGGGTTCCTCCGAGCGGCAATCCGTAAGTAGCGGTCATCCACTACAGTAGTAGCCCTTGGGCGGCCTGAGCGAGGCCTGTCATCGACAGTTCCTGTATCTCTGTACCTCCTCCATGTCCGAACAACATCGCTTTGGTTCACTCTGAGACGCCTGGAAACTTCCCTTGTTGAGAGCCCTTCTTGACACAAAGTAACAATGCGGACGCGATCGAACTGCGGTATTGACCTTCTAGGCATGGTAGAACTACAGACAACATGAGCAGCGTACCTTCGTCCTGGTGGAATGACTGGAACTGATCGGCTGTCGTACCCCCTCCGTCTAATAGGTCCTGCTCATGCATGGTTGTTTACATCTTTGAGCAGTTTTAGTGACATCTATGAACAGTCAAAGGGACTGTATCTTTGATAAAATATACACAGTCAACGTCTATATGCCGGAGATCTGGGAACCGAGGTGATGCAAAACTTTTTTTGATGTGTGTACATATATATGAAATAATTTCCACAGTATTGTAATTCAGAGATTGATTTTGTTTGTCATGTTGGTCACGGTTATCTTTTTCTTCTAGCCGTTGCAATAGTTTTCCAAGACTTAAAAGCTGTTCTACTTTTGGGTTGGCGACCATAAAATACATAACTAGTTGTAGAAAGTGAGACGTAACAGCATCAGCTGTAGTAGACGCTGGGAAAACCATGCTTTTGGATACACTATTTTTTTTCTTCAATTTCCGTTAACTGCCTGTAATCTAAACTATCGTAGAATGGATTTACTAATTTAGAAACATTCGTGGGAGCGTGCACAACAACTCACCATAGTTTCATCGCAATCGGATGAATGGCATAAATGAACGCATACAGGATTTTGTTTAAACGATTCGTGCGCTGTCACTGATTTGTTGAATCTACTCGTGCGCTACCTACTGCGAAATGGATTTACTAAGTTAGAAACCTTCACTTAAGTGTACATAACAACTCATCAAAATATCATCGCAATCGGATGAATGGAATATGAACGCATACGGGATGTTGTTTAAACGATTCTTGCGACGTCACTCATTTGTTGAATCTACTCGTGCGCTACCTAATGTCAAGTAAATTTACTAAGCCTGAAACCTTCCCTGGAGTGTACTTAACGATTCACAAATGTTTCATCGCAATCGGATGAACGGTACATGAACGCATACGGGACATTGTTGAAACTATTTGCGTGCCAACGCTCATTTGTTGAATCTACTCGTGCGCTATCTATTGTAAAATGGATTTACTAAGCCAGAAACCTTTTCTGGAGTGTACACAACTATTCACCAAATTTTCATCGCAATCGGACGAATGGTATATGAACGCATACGGGACTTTGTCGAAACGCATCGCGCGTCGTCGATCATGTGTTGAATCTACTCGTGCACTACCTATTGTAAAATTGTTTTACTAAGCCAGAAATCTTCCTTGGAGTGTACACAACATCTCACCCAAGTTTCATCGCGTTCGGACGAATGGTATATGAACGCATACGGGACTTGGTTGAAACGCTTCGCGGGTCGTTGCTCATTTGTTGAATCTACTCCTACGCTACCTATTGTAAAATGGATTTACTAAGCCAGAAACCTTTCCTGGAGTGTACACAACATCTCACCCAAGTCTCATCGCTATCGGACAAATAGTATATGAACGCATACGGGAGTTTGAAGAAGCGCGTCGTCGCTAATTTGTTGAATCTACTCGTGCGCTACCTATTGTAAAATGGATTCATTAAGCCAGAAATCTTCCCTGGAGTGTACACATCTCACCCAAGTTTCATCGCTATCGGACTAATGGTATATGAACGCATACCGGACTTTCTTGAAAAGCTTCGATCGTCGTTGCTCATTTGTTGAATCTACTCATGCGCTACCTGTTGTAAAATAAATTTACTAAGCCAGAAACTTTCCCTGGAGTGTGGGCAACATCTCACCCAAGTTTCGTCGCTATCGGACGAATGGTATATGAACGCATACGGGAGTTTGTTGAAACGCTTCACACGTCGTTGCTCATTTGTTGAATCTACTCGTGCGTTACCTATTGTAAAATGGATTTACTAAGCCAGAAACCTTCCTTGGAGTGTACTCAACATCTCACCCAAGTTTCATTGCAATCGAGACATACATTGGACATGCATTGGAGACATACACACCCACAAACTATCACGTAACATTCATTTTTATATAGAGAGATATATATTATATATTAGATATATATTATATCTTTACTATATATTATACGCATACATTATAGCATTAAGCACATATAGTGCTTATTCTCTAATATACAGTATATATATCTACGAATATCGATTACTAGCAGTAGTACCCGGCTTCGCCCGGTGGAATGATGATAATATTTCAGTCGCCTTAACACTCAACGTCATTGATGAAGATGATACTGACGACGACTGCTATTGAAAGGGTATAATAAACTTACGCTCTAATAGAAATACATATTTTTAAATTACCGGCGAGTAAGACTGTGGTGTTGCCTAGTAGTATAATGGGCGTAACATCTAGGTCATTTTCCCTTTTGATGAGGATGACAATGAAGACTACTACTACTGAACGGGTATATTAAACTTACAAACTAATGGAAATACACATTTTATAAATCACAGGCAATGAAGACTGTGGTGTTGCTTAGTAGTACTGTATAATGGACGTAACATCTAGGTCATTTGCCCTTTTGATGAGGATGATAATGAAGACGACTACTACTGAACGGGTATATCAACCTTACAAATTAATGCAAATACATATTTTTAAAATCACAGTCTAGGTAGACTCTGGTGTTGTTTAGTAGTATAATGGACGTAACATGTAGGTCATTTGCCCTTTTGATGAGGATGATAATGAAGACTACTACTGAACGGAAATATCAAACTTACAAACTAATGGAAATACACATTTTAAAATCACAGGCCATGAAGACTGTGGTGTTACTTAGTAGTATAATGGACGTAACATTTAGGCCATTTGCCCTTTTGATGAGGATGATAATGAAAACGACTGTTGAATTGACACGACAAACTTACAAACTACCGTGATAGAAAGAAATATTTCAAAATTCGCAGGCGATGAAGACTTATTGTGTGTGGTGATTAGTGGTATAATGGGCGTAACATCTAGGTCATTTGCCCTTATGATAATAATAAGGTAATGATAAATGACTAATAAACGAACATGGTGTATTTTTAAATCTGATATAGGCAATTTAGATTTCTACCTTCGATGTCTTCCAAAGTCTGAACGTTATTTTCTGGCTTAGGCCTATACTCGATGCGTGTAGTGAAAGAGCTTATCGAGTACTGCCCGGGTCCAAGCTGCACGAATCGCAGATGATGACGATATATGATGACAGACGTTCGGGGGAGTTCCCGGTCCTATTCACATTGACCGGTGAATCACTCATTCTTTCGTAACACTACAGTGGTTTGAGCCAAGACCCTGTATGAACATCAGCATAGTCAGCAATACCAGGTAACACGGCGGGGTCTGGACATTTCTCTCATGTCAACTCGCGATGAATCAGCAAGCTATTCTCACACCTGGCCCCCTCCTCCCCACTCCACCCACCAGGGTTTCTCAACTTGAGGGACGTGAGTTTGCGACCACCGGACCCCAACTGAGTCCGGCATTGCTTCTATTTACTGGTGCCGGGCTCCTTTCAGTTCTCTTTCCTGTCAGCCTCCCTTGGTCAAACTCTTGTTCTCTTCCGACCCCGATGGTATCAGGGTATCCGAGGCCTAGCGACTCTTTCACTTTCCCGCCTTAATTGGCCCTTGTCTAATCATTCCTGATAGCCTCATTCTTCGAGGTGTCAGCCTTCTTTTTCTTTTCTTAATATCTCATGTCTTCTGCTCAAGACCCTCAAGGAGGCAGGGTGTGTGTAGCCCCACCACTCCTGGTGCACCCTGGATAGTGCTACATCCCCAAGGGCTCATGGCTGGTGAGTTCGGGAGATGGCAACACTGAGGGTTTCCTGAGCGGGTCCGGTTTTAACCCTTTTTTCCATTGCCTTTGGGACGGACCCTGTCCTCTTTCCGGGAATGGAGTGGTCTGTCCGCAATTTCAAGCAAACAGTGTTACTCGCAGGGTACCAAAGGGTGAGTATACAAATTTTGGTTCTGATCGGTGAAACGGTGTAGATTTGGGTCAAAGGGCCTAAATGCAGAGAATGGTTGGTCTGTCCGAAATTTCAAGTGGACAGGGTTACCCGCAGGGTTGCAAAGGGTAAGTATACAAATTTTGGTTCGGATCGGTCAAACGGTGTAGATGTTTGCCAAAGGGCCTAAATGCAGGAAATAGGGTGGTCTGTCCGAAATTTTAAGTGGGCAGTGTTATCCACAGGGTTACATAGGGTAAGTATACAAATTTTGGTTGAGATCGGTGAAACGGTGTAGATTTGGGCCAAAGGGCCTAAATGCAGGGAATGGGGTGGTCTGTCGGAAATTTCAAGTGGACAGGGTTACCCGCAGGGTTCCGAAGGGTAAGTATGCAAATTTTGGTTCAGATCGGTGAAACAGTGTGGATTTGTATACATAACAGACAGACAGACAGACAGACAAACATTGAGCTTTATATATATAGATAGATAGATTGTCTTGAAAATAATCTATTACAGTAGTTGAAATAAATGCATTTGATAATGGCTGTTGTTCTTCCGAATGGTATCCACTGTTCATCGCCAATAAAACTATGTTTTGGGAGAAATTATTTCGTAGTTTCATTTGATGTTGCTAATAAAATGAATGGTTTAATACTCTGTATCGATTCTTTTTTTAAAATTTGAGTGATAAGATTATGCTTATATGGGCTTATATCGCGCCGGCCCTCATTTCTAGTATTTGACCATAAGTAAAACTGTAAAGTACGTGTCGTGATATGAATAGACAATATTTGTTTGGCGTTCTCGTTTTGGGTATGTTGTTAATTATGATAAACGTATTCTCTACAATGTGTGAGTTATAGGTTATGTAACATTCTGTCCAGCGATTTCTCCTTGAAGTCGGTCGGATACTGTTTTACAGATTGTCGTCAAGAGTCGCAAAAAGGTACATAAGTAATTGCATTTTGCATATTCTGTTTAACTTAAACTAAGAAAACTTTTGAGACTGATAAAATGTGATCATTTAAATCTTGGGAGTAGACATGCAAGATGCGTAACAAAGTTCACAGGATTGTCAACACTCGTCGATAAAAGTTGCATTGGCAGCAGTGTTAAGTCTCTGTTGTTTTTATTGCAACCAATGGTCAAATACAATAATAATTAAAATTGCGCACAATGAAGTCAGGTACAGAATTCTGTTAATGACACTGTTCTCTTACTACAAACTTTTGCGTGATATCTTTCACACGACTTTCCACACAATTCACACATACAGTTCTCGTCTGGGTTATGGTGCACAGCTTGAAATGAAAACCATGAACAGCGAAACGTGTCATGAAATGGCAAAGTTCATACATAGAATTCCTCCACTCTGAGGTCATCATGGCATCTGTCTGGTAGAAATCCCGCCAGATGTTGGCTTTCTTCTCTTGAAGTTCTTGCAGTAATAACTGATATTGCTTTGTAGATAGCAGTAACATTCTTATACGTAACTCTTCTATGTAAAATGGTTGTCTCGTTAGTTCATAGGTCATCCTTGACGGTGCATTTTGTCCTAGACAGAGAATCTTTTTCATGTATATGGCCTTTACCTTTTCTATCTGAGCAAGGTCATTTTTCGAGAGATGCTCCCATATTAATTCTATTGCATATGTCATGATTGGAGAAATTTTTATGTGAAAGAGTTCTAATGCAGTCTGTCTGGAGAGTTGTCTTATTAGTTTTATCTCATTCATGGCTATAACCGCGGTAGCAGCTCTATCTTTTACATGTTTGGAGAAATTCCGTCCAGTCGTTTGGAGTATCAGGCCAAGATACTTGTAGGAGTTTACCCTTCTTAGCTCCACATTGCCATACATGATTTTCACTGATGCTGGTTTTTTATAAATAGGGAGTGGTAGAAGTACTAAAATCCCAATATCAGTATTAAAAAATTTAGAAACCTGACACCAAACATTATTTAGAAATGTGATATCTCTGAAAATAAAGGCATCAGCCTGACTACTTGGCAAGATTGAGTTCAAGTGCTGTCGGTTGGTTGTATGACGTGAGATGAGGGCACCTGAACTCTGTTGAAAAGATCCAAAGGTCATATTCTCATTATGCAATCAACAATATCAGGTAATGTGCAGCAACTCAAATTACCATGAGCTGCTGGTGTTATCAGTGCGATGCTAACTCCACAATCGAGATGGAGAGAACATCGAGGTCCGGCAGAGAGTTGTAACAGTTCACTGATACCAAGGTGTCGATTGTTAGAATAAAGCAAGCTATGATCAGGCGACAATGCTTGTCTTATGAAGTTTACTGTGCGGCAGCTTTTGGTGGAATGACAATGTCCTGGTTCAAATTCTGTGAGATGTCTATGAAATCCTTTTGTGTGGTTTCCCTACTTACTCCTTGCCAAGTTCCATTAATTTCTTCTAATAACTTGTTTTACGAGGTTGGATTCAAGAAGTGCCATTTGACCATTAAACCACCCGGCAAATAGAAATTCAATGCACCCCATCCCTCGCCTCCATTGAAAAGGGAATAATGAGGGGTTAAACATACATTTCATTATTTAGTTAATTATCCGTTGAAAGTTAAGATGAAAGGAGGAAGGGCACCGGGTGTGGATGAAGTGAGTGTTGAAATGGTGAAGGCAGCAGGGGAGGTTGGGAAACAGTGGCTGTACCGTGTGATGAGGGTGATATGGAAGGAGAAAAAGATGCCAGAAGATTGGGAGAATGGATTAATTGTCCCAATATTTAAGAAAGGAAGCAGAAAGGAGTGCAGAAATTACAGGGGAGTCACACTCATATCTCACTGTGCCAAGATATATGAAAAGATATTAGAAAGTAGAATACGAGCCAAAGTGGAGAGAAAATTGAGAGAGGAGCAGTATGGATTCAGACCTGGGAGATCAACAGTGGATCTCATATTTTCAGTGAGACAGCTCCAGGAACACCACTACAAATTTGGAGAGGATCTGTTGATGGCCTTCCTGGACATTGAAAAGGACTATGATAGTGTGTGTAGGGAGAAGGTTTGGAAAGCAATGGAAAACATGGGAGTGGAAAAAGGGACTGTAGGCAGAGTGAAGGAGATGTATTGTGGAAGTGTGAGTTGTGTGAAAGTTGGAGGGGAAAGAACAGACTGGTTCAGACAAATGAGTGGCCTGAAACAGGGTAGTGCGCTGTCACCCCTTCTCTTTACTGTGGTTATGGAGGAGGTAATGACACGGATAGCAGGAAAGATAGGAGAAGATAAGATGAAAGCAATGGTGTTTGCAGATGATCTCATGGTCTGGGGAAACAAGGAGGAGGAAATTCAGGAGCAACTGAAGGCTTGGGAAGAAACAGTGGGAGAGTACGGATGGAAGTTCAACATCAGTAAATGTGAGATCCTGTTAACGACCAGGAAAAAGGACAGACCAATGAGTGGGATAACACTTGGAGGTGGACAGCTGAAGAAGGTGGAAAGTCTCAAGTACTTGGGAAGTATAGTGGAGGAAAATGGGAGAAATGACAAAGAGATTACGGAACGTGGCAGACAGGCAGAAGCATTTCTGAGAAGCATTAGGAGCTTAGTGTGGAATAAAGATGTCCCACAAAAAAGCAAGGAAGTGTTATACAGAAGCTACTATATCCCGATACTGACCTATGCTTCAGAAACGTGGACAATGAAGAAAAGAGACATAAGCAGAATACAGGCAGGTGAAATGAAGTTCCTGCGAAGTAGGATCGGAGTAACAAGAAGAGACAGGTTGAGGAATGAAAAGGTCAGGGAAATGGTGAAAGAGGAGCCCTTGCAAGGTAGGATTGAGACATCAAGACTGAGGTGGTATGGACACTTAAAGAGAATGGATGAGAAGAGGATTCCCAAGAGGATACATGAGATGCAGATGCAGAAGAAACGACCAAGGGGAAGACCAAGAGATAGATGGCTGAAAGGAGTGGAGGAATGTGTCAAGAAGAGGGGCGAGGACTGGACCAGAGTGACAGCGGAGAGGTGGTGGGAAGAAAGGACTAAGTGGCGAGGCTTATGTTACAAACAGACCCAGCCTGGGGCTGGAAACTGTACATGATGATGATGATGAAGTTCAGTACCGGTAAATGTACGATTCACATTATTATATAAAATGCTTATGCCGTTCATCAGAAACACCCATATATCCTATCCTGCGCATGTATGAATTAGTTTACGTGCATATTAATTTTGAAAGTGTTCATTTTTTATCGTACCTGGTGGTGACGATCAAAATGCTATTTTTCAAAATGAAAGTGCTACAAAATCAATTTCACAATGCTATTTTCTCGTATCTTTACGTATGAGTGAACGGCTTAAGCCATCCTCATGCCTTAAGCCACCGAGCACGGCCGCTCAATCTAAGCGCACTTTAAGCCATCACTTATGGTGTGAATCAACGGGTCACGTACTTGAGGATAGTTTAAACCACCCTCAGTTCGTTAGGCGGAACTGGTGAAACCAGCCCTTAGTGGCTATCCTGAGAGTGATATTTCCCTGGATTTTTAAATCCTGAGCCCTTCATTTTATGGTGTTAAATATATTCATTTCTGTTTCTGGACTATAACCCTGTAATCTGCCCTACAGATCACCACCACCACCACCACTACAAAGAATGGAAATTTGTGGGGTAAAGTGACTTATTCAAGCAGGAAATGTTGGGGGTTTCACTCACATATGTTTGGGTTATTCTTTTCCTCCATCGTGTAGAGAAGCAGTAAGTTCCCTTTTTCCTTGTATTTTTCTACTTATTTTTTCAGTTGTGATAGTATGGAAAATCTGTTTTAGGTAATGTTGGCATCGTGAAAGATGCAACAGAATCTACTGCACGTGTAGAGCTGCATTCCACCTGTCAAACGATTTCTGTCGATAGATCACATATTGCCAGTGTTGGAGTTCCAACAAAGGTATGTTCAATATGTTATTAATTTCTGCATTAAAAAATATATGTGCTTTGTTGTTAAAGTAACTTCCCCATTTTACTTTGAGTAGTGAGTACTAAAATTGTATCTAAAATTTTAGGATGGATCATTCTCGTCCTATAACCGCACTCCAGCTTACGGTGCGGGCGGTCAAACTCCAATGTACCGAGAAGGCAGCAAGACTCCCATGCATGGTTCACAGACACCGATGTATGATGGTATGTTGATTAATTATTGCAGTGTTTTTTCATGGAAGAGGAGAGGAACTGGAATGTGAAGCACATTATTCATAAACCCACAGTAAAAATGGCATAGTATCCTTTTTTGTGGTGGCAGCATGTGAGCATCTGTATCATTTGAAGCCATTTCTTCATTGTTGCCATGTTAGATTCTAAGGAAAATGTTTTTCAATCAGTCAACAGAATAGGGTAGCCCAAATATCTTGGATGGTTAATGTTAGCATGTTTTACACAATTACAAGACTGCCTCATGAGGCAAAACTGAGAAGAGGTGGGTTCAATTCCCATCTCAGCCATCCTGGAAGTGGTTTTCCTTGGTTCCCCACTTCTATTCCAGGTGAATGCTGGGATGGTTCCTAACTTAAGGCCATGGCTGCCTCCTTGCTAACCCTCACCTTAATTACAAATACACACACTAATACAGCCATCACAATAACTCAGGTTATTAGACAAAATTCCACACTCTTCCAAGTACACAGCTCTAAATGACCACGATGTCCTAGCCCCTACAATGAAACAACAATTAGGCCTACAAGACCAACTTACAAATTGTACACTTTACTACTTAAATAATGTATTGCCTTTAATGATCTAAGATAGAACCTATCCCTAAGGGAAGGGTTTGAACAAACACAAGGAACTATACCCTAAGCCATTTGCTAAGAAACTCATATTGACAATTGTTATGGAAACTAATAAAAACAAGAATAATGAATTGATTACTTCAAAACTCAAGATTGCAGGTTTGGGATTCTGGCTCTGTTTGATGGTATTCAAGTGTGTTCAGATTCAACAGGTTAGTATCAGTAGATTTCCTAGCACATTGAAGATCCTCTCCAGTGCAAAATTCCAGCACCCCAGTGTCTCGAAAGTCACAGCAGTTAAGTAATGATGCAGGAAAAGATTGCCATTGTGAAGGGCAGGCCGTGTAACCACATACCGGCTGTCAACAACCGTTGACCTCAGCATTGTATCCATACATAGCATTGTTCACAGGAAACTGGGTTATTGGAAGCATTATTCCGAATAGGTACCCCTGCATCTCCCCGACAAACAAAAAGCCATATGAATGGGGATATGTCAGGATCATCACATGGATGGACAAAAATTCTTGGAGCAAATTTTTACTGGTGATGAACCTGGTGTCACCTTTTCAAACTAGCAGTGAAGATGATGATGATGATGGTGAGAGGAATGGAGACATTCTTTGTCACCAAGACCAAAAAAGGCTAAGTCATCTGTTTGGCTTGTAAGGTTATATTGACACTTGTTGGATGTCTATGGACCTCTGCTGTTGGGGTGATTTACTGATCAGTGCCAAAATAAATGCTACATTATGGCAACACCTTAAAGAAATTCTATTTAAATGTTTATGGGTTGGTCAACATATATAGGGGAGTGCAATTATATTGGGTGGTTAATAATACACTTCGCTACTTAAAATAATTATTTTAAGGTATTTGGCATTTCTCTTGAAGAAGCATGTTCATTGCTTCTGCACAAAATCTTTCTCTTTATTTTGGCTTATTTTTGTCATTTGGAATATAGGCTTATGTGATCAATATTTGTACCTTTGTAATTAGTGAATATCTACTGCATCAATTTGATGGAATAACATGACATCATTATTATCCTTTGATCTTCATCATGAATTGTTACATCAACTCTATTTTCATTCTGCACTTCCTTCACAAGTTTCTCTGGTATTGTGTGGTAATTGTTAATTGTATTGCATCTCTCTTCTGTATTCCTGATTGAGCACCTATCATTTATTTACAAATGCCATTTATCGTCCTGATTTGAGGGGCAGATGACCTCAATATTCCACCCTTTTAAACACCAATCGCCACCATCAATCCTAATCTCTACAAACTTGCAAAATTCCTTTCATATTTTTCTTATGTATGAATACTATCTACACCCCCCCCCCCCCCCCCCATCAAATAATTTTTGGAAGGAAATTGAGAGAAATAAATTTTAGTTCACTGATTTATATTAGCCGTGAGAGCAAGTATCGAGATGAATATGTCTCTACTCTTAGGTTAGTTAAAATTCCTAACCTCATCTAGCCCCTCCCCATCAAAGTTATATACCGGTATCTGCATTAAGGTTTTCATTCCACTGGACATCATCATTAGTTTTGGCAATGCAATATTACAATACGCGCACATCCGGAAATAAGGTCGGCATCATTCAGGAGCTGATTGTAATTCTCATCACTCCTAAGCTAGAAGGTTTGCAGTAAGATATGCTTTCCACCGGCTATAATTTTTTGGCGGACACAGGAATCAGTTTTGCGATATTTCACGTGTGCCCTGAAATAAGGTAGGCGATTCAAGTATAAGGCAAATCTCAGTACAGTGCACTACCGATAATTTGCGGCAATTAATGCACGAACTTACGCAAATTGACAGCAGTTATTTTTGTTAAGCCTGGTAAAAACAAAACCCTTGGTTAAAATATTGAAATATATTTTATGAACATGCAAAATAAATTATAACACTATATTACATTGTTTTGTAAGACACTCTAGACTACTGTCGGCACAGAAATTATGTGCACCTGAGTTTGGAGATAAATAGCAAAACAACTGAAAGGCCTACAGAGAAGCAAGTAACATCACCTTTTTCCTTGTTTATTTCTCCGTTGATTCATGATAAAAGTAGTTTTTAGAAACTTATTTTAATATCCTTTTTGGCAGGTATAACGTAAAAAGTACAGTTTTTTTTTTTTTTTGCGGGGTACGAGCGAAGTGTCGACTTCAGAGTTTCACAACTCTTAACTCAGTTGTGCTACAGCACCCAACTTTCGATATGTGTTAGCCAGATATGTTTTCTGTGTATATGTGAAGTTTCAAAATTTGATCTCTAACACAAAAAACGAAACAATCAATTATGTGAAAGGCTCGTATTTCGAAACTGATCTCCCGCAGAAGTCCGTTCTTCGGTGCGTTGTAATCCACGTATAATAAGCGTTTGCGATATGTAACTATCTGTGATGTAAATAATTGGGTTTAGTTTATATCGATTGCGATATGTAACTATCTGTGATGTAAATAAATGGGTTTAGTTTATATCGATTGATATTCATTATGCTTTTGGTGACTGTTGTTGGAGAGCGAGGTCCACAGGAAAGTTCGTGCGCTGTTGCCACATTCACTGCCTGGTTAGCGCTGTCTCAGCACCGAGCATGTTCAAGTTAAATGTATTTAGTCTTTTCCTCTTGGCTGGTCCTGGATTTTCATCCCTCACATTCTCAGCATCCACCTTTTTAACCGAGCGAAGGGACACTCCAAGACAATCGGAGACTTGCTGGAGCACCGGATATCGCTTATCGCCAATTTTCTCGCCCTCTAAATTGAAGAAACAAATAGCACTCAAAATCATAGTAATCTCGCACTCCGTAAACGGGGTTCTAGGAGGCATTGTGAAGGTATCTATTCCACAATATCCTGAGTGAAACTGGAAACTACACATTAAGACAATGCCAGAGATACTAAGATAAACAGTGACTCACTGATGTGTATAAAATACTTCCTTTGGCACATCTTAAGGGCAGAGTTGAACAGTGGATGTTGACACTGGCAAAGAATGCGATCCTTTCGTTATTCAAGGCCACTCATCCAAGGATGACAAAATAAGTCTTTGGTATAATGTATTTATTTTTATTGTTTAATTTTGTATTAGCTAAATATTCAGTTTGTTTGAATTCAATTGCTTCCTTCATTAAACACTAATAAAGTAATTGTTTTATGAACAGACATGCTACAATATAACATATAATTTCCTTTTCTTATGTAGGGGCCGATAACCTCGATGTTAGGCCCCTTAAAACAACAATTATCATCATCAACCTTTTCTTATTCATTTTGTTACGAACTTGTGAATTAATTAGTGTATGCATGTCTACCCCTTATTATTCCCGTTTCCAACGGGGTCGGGGATGAGATGCGATGAACTTATATGTGGCGGATGGTTTTTACGGCCGGATGCCCTTCCTGATGCCAAACTCATGAGAGGAGTTAATGAGAGCTGAAATGAATGAAGATGAATGTAACTGGGCAAGGATGTGCAAGGAAGCGGCCGTGTCCTGTCAGAAGATACCGTCCCAGCATTTGCCTCGAGTTGAAAATGGGGAAACTGGTGAATTAATTAGTAATTCTTAATTTTATTATCAATATTTTTATTTGTTTATGTATTAATTAATTCATTTATTTATTGATTGATTGTCACGTCATGTTCCTTGGACTGGCTTTCTCTGTTTTTCTTGTATTTTATTACCGCCGAGATTCAACTTAATAGTAATTAATGTACAGTATACGAACTTTCCTGCGGACCTCGCATGCCAACAAGTCACCAAAAGCTTGTTGACTGTTTCTCCAAAAAGCTAAACCCATTTATTTACATCACGGATAGTTATATATCGCAAACGCTTATTATATATGGATTACAACGCACCCAAGAACGAACTTCTGCGGGAGTCCAGTTTCGAAATACGAACCTTTCACATAATTGATTGTTTCTTTGTTTGTGTTAGAGATCAAATTTTGAAACTTCACATATACAGGGTAGACAGAAAACCTATCTAACACATATCCAAATTTGGGTGCTGTAGCACAACTGATTTAATAGTTGCGAACCTCACAAAAAAACTGTACTTTTTACGTTATAGCTGCCATAAAGGATATTAAAATAAGTTTCTAAAAATACCTTTAGCATCAATCAATGCAGAAATAAACAAGGAAAAAGGTGATGTTACTTATTTTTCTGTAGGCCTTTCGGTTGCTTTGCTATTTATCTCCTCCCGGTCAATGCATGTGAGATTTTCGAAGTGAAATGCCATGTCCTGTGGTTCGGATTCCACGTAAAAAGGAGGTTCCGTGGCTCATGATCTCAAGATTGACGGTCACGTTAAACTACAAGCTTCCTTCCTATTTATCTCCAAACTCGGGTGCACATAATTTCTGTGCCGACAGTAGAGGTGTCTGGATTATGCCAGCATTAATGTCTAACAAAAAAGCTGTTATCACTTTTTGTTTCTTGGATCATTTATTCTAATTTTGGATTATATATTTCCGAAGAAAACAATATATGAGAACGAAAATTCATCTTGATTTTCTATATAAGAGATGTGTGACTATAGAGATATTAGCTCGACTGTGGAAACTTTCGGGATTTCCGTTGCGTCACTCCTGCACTCTATATCAACTGAATCTCCTTTTTTCTTACCAACAGTCGAATTCGGTACAGTATCCTCCTCATGGGGGCATGGAGAGGTTAAGAATTTCAACTAACCTGAGAATGCGTGATACCTGCTAACCCCCAAAACTAAAAGAAAATGTTTAAAAATTTCCTTTCTGGAATCATTTGATGACTGGTAGATATTATTCACATACAATATATGGTCGACAACCTTACAACTTTTCACTTTCTTGAATCAGGGTTTGAAAGTCGTCATGTTTGCTGACACTGAAACTGTCACTTGGAGGTTGGCAGTAGGAGTTGTTTAGTTCATGGATACCAGTCTTCATATCATTAGTGAAATAACAATACATAAGCTATTATACAACACCTATCTAAGAACATTGACACAGTTTCAAATTATTTAGACCATATTTTGTCTGCCATGAATTATTGTGATATGGCTGGCACTGGGATATGCTGTCTATTGACATCATCATCATCATTTTCCGTTTTCCAGCCTAGGCCGGGTCGGAGCAAACATGAGTCCCCTCCACTTTACTCGGTCTGTCCACCACTCTTCCTCAAGCACTGAACGCCACTCCATGTTCCGGTTTATCACGCTGCACTTAACAAGGTCCAACCACCGACCTCTAGGTCTTCCTCGTCCTCTTTTTCCCGTCATCTGCCTCTCCATCACTTGTTTTGGCATTCTTTCATCATTCATCCTCTTCACATGTCCATACCATCTCAATCTGTTCTGTTCCAGCTTTTCGTTCAGCTTCTGTACATTCACTTCCTTTCGAATGTCTTCATTTCTCACTCTATCTCTTCTAGTCTTCTGTAACATACTCCTCAAAAATTTCATTTCGGCTGCCTGCATTCTACTTTCATCCCTCCGGGTCATAGGCCAAGTTTCTGCTCCATATGTCAATATTGGTAAGTAATAAGTCTTGTACATCACTTCTTTAGCCTTCATTGGTATGTCTTTATCCCAAATTAAATTCCGAACTTGATAGTAGAAGGCACTCCCACCTTGTATTCTCTTGCTAATTTCCATATCCAGTCTTGCATTTTCCATCAATTCACTTCCCAAATATTTGAAGTGCTCAACTACTTCCAGATTTACATCTCCAATTTTAACAATTCCTTTCCCTTCTTCCTTATGTCTTGTCATCACCATTGTCTTACTCTTTTCTACACTGATTTTCATTCCCCATTTCTCAATATTTTCCTTTAAAACATCCAGCTGTTCCTGGACCACTTTCTCATTCTCTTCCCAAATCAGAACATCATCCGCAAATAAGATTATGTTCATTCTTGTACCTGTGTAGGCTTCCTTTGTTGCCTTCAGTATATCATCCATCACCATTATGAATAGCAGTGGTGAAAGCACACTCCCTTGTTTCAAACCAGTTTCAATTTCAAACCATCCTGTTCTACCTGCTTGGGTCTTCACACAACTGCAACAATTACTGTACATTGCTTTTGTCATTTGTATCATTTCATCTCCAATACCTTTCTGTTTTAAGCTTTCCCAAACTCTGTCTCTAGGGACACTATCATATGCCTTTTCTAAGTCAATAAAGGTCATTACCATGTCTTTTCCATATTCCCAGTGTTTTTCCATAGTTTGTCTTACAACAAAGATAGGTTCCACTGTTGATCTTCCCCTTCTGAACCCAAATTGTTCCTCTTGAATTTGGTTTTCAACCCTTTTTCGGATTCTTTCCTCTAGTATTCTCTCCATGATCTTGGCAACATGCGAGATAATAGTAATTCCTCTGTAATTTCCACACACCTTCTTGTCTCCTTTCTTGAATATTGGTATAATAATACCTTTCTGCCAATCTTCTGGAATTTGTTTTGCTCTCCACACACTCTTGAGTACTCTTGAAGTCCAATATATTCCAATGGGTCCTGCAGCCTTTATCATTTCTACTGCCACTTGATCCACTCCCACAGCTTTTCCCATCTTCATCTTCTTAATGGCCAATTCCACCTCTGCCATTGTAATGTCCGCTTCCATTTCTTCTTCTTCCACATCTGGCACTACAGTAACTTCTGTGTGCGTTACATTCCTGACATTTAACAGTCCATGAAAATATTCTTTCCATCGGTTCTTAATCTCTTCTGGTTCCTTCAATATCACTCCTTCTTTGTTTTTCACAAATCCAGCGTTTACATGTTCCTTCCTTCTACTCTTAACTACACTAAATAATAATTTCTTTCCACGCTGACAATCGTCTTTAATTTCCTGTGCGAATAACTCCCAACTTTTCTTCTTCTCTTCTGCCACTACTTTCTTGCAGATTTGTCTAGCTTCTACATATCTCAATCTACTTTCTTCAGTCCTTTTTGTTTTCCACTGTTTCCAACTCTTCTTCTTTTCCTTCACTTTTTCTTTAACTCTTTCATTCCACCATGCTGTTTGACATACTGGTGTTTATTTTTATTTTTTATTGCAGTGTGATTTTTATGATGGTTATTAAAGAAAATGTCTGTGTTGGCAGCTTAAAATCACTGACAAATTCTCTTAAAAAATAACTAATTATCTATGTAGAGGTTAAAGTATGACAGCTCTGACTACAGTCGAGTCCCGGATAATTCCAGTCAATTGGGGCTGAATGTACTTCGAACTATGAAAAACTCGGACTACACGGAACAGTGGACAAAATGAAGAATAAAAATTTAAAAAATGTTTTAATTTACAATAAACAATTGTACATACCTTGGAAATGGTTTAGTTAGGCCTAAACATTACACAATCTTAATCTTAAAAATGAAAAACTGCCCAGAGTTTTCTGCTTCAAAATAGAGCCACATTTACAAGCCACGACACCTTTTAAAATGCATCGTGTCAGTGGCCGTCTCCTGGGCTTACTGCTCGATGTAATATAGAGCTGCCAACCCATCAGTGTAAGTCTTCACTGGTACAGTCTCTGCACACGTCCTCGTTGCCACTCTCCTAAGCTTTTTCAATGATTGCAGATTCAGTCACTTCATACTTGTCATTCACAGTTCAGCCACTCGGAAACCTTACTTGCATCGCTGTTGTGTGATCTGAGTGGCGGGAACCCTTGTTCCAACACATGAAAATAACTTTCTTTTCTCCAAAAACAGTTCGAAATACACTGAACCTCGAACAACTTTAACTCAAATTAAGGCAACTCTACTGTATACCTGTAAATTCCTCTACTCGGCTCTCGTTTCAATGACGGTCAAGAGTACAAGGATCTCAGTCTGCCTACATAGTGAGCTTACAAGTCCAGTGGAAACTAGTTTAGCCAGCGAGTACACAGTCAATGGCAGTGACAGACAAGCTATGTAGATTTCTGTGGGTTTGGAAATGCAAGCGTAGAACTTGCTTGCGGGTTTTCAACAGCCTGGTTGTTTCTCATGTATTGGCACGAGAGAAGTTCCAAATTCAAGTTCTAACTGTTCAAGTTTTCTTTTTGAAACTTGTTAAAGTCTATCTGTTAAATAAAGACTGAAAGGAAACTGAGATTCTCGTTAACTGGTGTGAATGAGACACTGATTGCAAGCTTTCCTCCAAACTACAGACTGTAGGAAGAGAAAGATCTTTACTAAAACATAGGAGTGGCACCAACTGCAAATCGTATTTGTTAACTTCATATTAAGAGAGAAAGATATTCTCGTAAGCAGTGTGGAGCGGTACCTAGTTCACGTTCTTCCTGCAAAGTCACAAATGTAGGGAGAGTGATATTTTCATCAATGAGCCTGAGAATACAGCTAACCACACTTCATATCCACAAATTAAGGACTGGGATTTTATACTTAACTTCCATTAATATTCTTTATTGTGCTGATCAAAATAGTATCAATCTCAAAGCTATGCAAGGAATTTATGTTATCTGTTCGACACTAAACATTAATTTGCCTTGAAATACAAAAATTTCTTAATATACCCAATAAAAGAATATCAGTACTGTAGATGAAAATTACAGTTCTTTTGTAATGTTAACATATTTTGTGTAATAACTAGGGCTCGGATTTTTAGGTAAATAAATATTTTTTAATGTAAATACATATTTTAAGCATTCTTTCTATAAATACATAAATTCCTGCTTTTCACTTATTAGCACATAAAAAGACAAAATATTTACATTGTAAAAATCGGTATGCTAGAGCTCCCAATTTATTGCATTTTTGTTCCGTGTTACTTCAACGGGAAAGAACCTGTGAGCTATCTAATCTTCATGCAGAGCGTATGTCAGCTTGTAACTGTGTTATTCTTAACTTTTCGCCCCGTGCCACTCGCTGTGGAAGCCGGGGATTTCCTTGTCCATAGCCATATTGCACGACGTGCTAGACCTTTCCCCCACCGCACCTACCTGGAACCAGTGTCACTCACATGCAGTTCATTTCTGGCACTGAAGAGTGTAAAGTAAAAGCAACTACAAGTTATCGTCTGCATCAGTATATTGCAGAATTTAAAGATAATTTTTCTTCTAATGGGGCGTTCTGTTCTGCCAACCATGTGTGAAAGTAATCAAGGCTGAACAGAGATCTCAAGTTACACAACACCTCAAGGGCAAGAAACATATTCCCGCAGTTTCGAGCCTTCTAAAGAAGTTTTTCACGATAATCGTCAGTCATTTGTGATGGACAACCTGAAGATGTATCTTGTTGTGTATTGTAATTCTTCAGTAGTCAGTGAGGCATAGTATATATTTCATTTACATTAATAAACTAAATTATAATTAAATATTTAAATTTTTTTTGTCACATATTTCAGGTATTTTTAATACATTCACGATTTTTAGCACCTATAAATCCGAGCTCTAGTAATAACCTCATTCATGACTTTGAGGGAGAAATTATGAAGAGGGAAAGGGATTGTTTAAATAAGAAAAGAAAATACAATGAACATCTGAGAAGAAAATATTGTACAGGTTCAATGATGTAAATATTGTGGATTTTTCTTTTCCTTTTCCAGCTGGCTCACGAACTCCTCATATGGGAAATATGACACCTTGTCATGATGGATCACGTACGCCCACTCAGTTTGGTGCTTGGGATGCTAACATCACAAACACGCCATCACGGCCCAATGATTTTGATCCAATGCAAATAGATGATGGTTCTCCATCCCCTGGTTACAATCCTAGTAAGTGAAGAAATAATTAACTACTCTTTAAATTGTACCTCTCCTTGGTAGAATATTAAATACAGGTTATTTTCAGGTACACCAGGCTATCAAGCAGCTGGTCCATATACACCACAGACGCCGGGTACTATGTATGGTTCAGATCATTCCTACTCTCCCTACCAGCCATCACCATCGCCAACTGCTTATCAAGGTAATTATTATTTCTTAAAGTTTTAAGTATGTTGAAAGTGCTATTAACCCGGGAAAGGTGATGCGGAGGACTTCATGACCCCACGCAATTTCGTTATGCTGGGGTTTCTACCTTTTACTACACACAGACTAAACCTGCCACATACCTTTCTGCACATTCCTTATATATCGTCTGAGGGCAGGTACCTATTAGTGGAAGGGGTGAGGGTCGAGACAAATGTATTTTTGTCGAGCCATGTTGCAATGTATTCTGGAAGGCCCCGCGCCACCAGTACCGCTGGCAGAGTGAAGAGCTGTTCAAGTCTTATGTGTACTCCATGAGAATGTAACTGTCTGATCGCAGGGGATGGACGGTGTCCCTACCCGAGGCCGTGATAGGATTTGGGATTCCTAAGGTTTGAAAGCTAAGGAATGAAATGTTCATTCATATCAACAATGTATTCAAAGAAGAGGCTACATTTACAAATTGTTCCCTAAAACTAAGTGCCGGTTTACATTTACTTCAGTTGAATTTAGAAAAGGGATTTTGAAAGAATACATCTTGTAATGTTGCTAGGACATAAATTAAAATCTTAATATGACGATTAAAAAATTTATATGAATTACTTCGCAAGCCATAAAATCTTAACTTAACCCTGCGGAGCGCGCGCCTTAGAAGTTACATGGTCGGGCGCGCGCCGCATGGAGTGCGGCTCCCACTAAATATCACTTAAATGCACATTTTCGGTAGTAATCAAGGGATCTACAGAATTTACTAAGTTTCAAAATGAAATAAGACACACAGTTTGTAACGTCTTCGTTAGCCCCGCCTTGCACTTTAAAATACATATATATGAAGCTCCACAGTTTGGCAGCAAGTGTAACTGTTTTCCTGGGGAGAGTGTGGAAAAACCACAACAAGTCCCACGTTTGAGGTGATAAATGTAATGTTTACTCTAAGATACCTTGTATTAATGGGCACCAAGACCTCAACGCTATGTTGAAATCTAAATTTATATTTAACAACACCTAGCTCAGGCAGAACACCTTTAAGAATCTTCACACTCAGATCGTGGTATGATTTGATCATTAACCCAACTAACAATTGTATCAGGAGAAGGAATTTGGTCTATATCTAATGCTACCTACTGAAAGCAAAGATTGCATAGTATAAGAAATGAATTTATTACATAAAAAACAAGTAGTGGCAATTTTAATAATAATAAATTTAAATTGGAGCGTAACGATTTGAATTTACCACTAGAGAATTATGTGAAAACGGAGTCGGATGAATTACTGATTTTACTATTATTCCCAAGCTAAGAAGTTACTGAAATACTGAATATGAAACAATGAAGCGAGAGATTATGTAGTTCTGAGTCATTCGCACTTACCATTGGAAATTGCCGTGGCATTTCCCTCGTACTTGATGCTGAAGAGAGCTTCCCACAGCCTTCTGGACGTCGCCATCTTCTTCGTCAGTTGTGTAGATTGTTGTAGAAATATAAAGTTATGGTCCGATCACACCGGAACCAACCAAACGAGCAACCACATCGGTCAAGTTTTACAATGATAATAGTCCTCCCTTCTCGGCGCGCAAACAATATATGCACTCGTCGCATCCCCTCTCCGGACCCGTCTCCAACTGGCCCGGTCTCCACTGATTGGCTGAGACACCACGCGATACTCCCGACATAAGGGTCAATATGCTCAGCGCGACGATGTCGATTTCCGGTCCAGGCCATTTCGCCTTTTCTTGATACCGCCAGCTGGAACTGCCCCACGGCTTTCGTCACGCTACTCGACAAGAATATACCTGTAGCTGAATTCCCAATGACTCATCTCTCTCACAATACCCTAACTGACTAAAATCCGTTAAATTCCGTAATCATATAATTTTCCGCGATAATGTTGTTCGTAATAATTCGCTTGATAGCGTTTTCTATAACATCGAAAACCTTCTGTATACTTATCTTATAAAAAACGCTCCAAAAAATACCTTAATACCGTATTTACTCGAATACGACCCGCACCCTGATTTTGAAGAACAAAATTAAAAAAAAACAACTCAGAATTATTTACTACCTTAACTAAATAAACAGAATAGCATTTATCCAAAATAGTTTCCAACAGTTTTGAAGTCGTCCTAAAATAACACACATCAAACGATTAAAAATACAAATAAAAGTACACAAACACTTCATTCATCGTCATCAGAAGTACCAACTTCGGAACTTTTATCACCATCACTTTCCCACTAAATGTCGTCATCACTGCCATCCATTGCATTCGAAATACTACATTTCTTGAAGCTCTTCCGTATGAGATCTCCAGAGATACGATTCCATGCCGTCAAAATCCACGAACACAGCAGCTGAACTTTCGGGCGCTGAATACGACCAGTTGGAGTCGGTGTGTGCTTATCGGCCGCCATCCGCTCCGTATAACAGCTGTTCAAAGCTGCTTTGAACGGGCGGTTCACGCAGACATCCAGTGGTTGTAGCATAGACGTCATCCCGTTCAATCACGAATACATGACTCGTCAATGTCATATTTCCTACCGGGCACGATTTCCAATAACTTCAGCTTCCCTCACAACTTTCAATTTCTCACTCACAGTAAATGACCGCAAACGTTTCGTAGCATTCATGTTTACACTCGGAGAACGTGCGCGTGACTGTATGACGCCGCGCGCTTACGGTAAAACAAAATTCTAGCCGGAAGAAGGCTAGCACCATCTAGCGGATACTCGCAACACCCCATATCGCGCGCGGCGGGCAATTTAGATCTTTCAAATTTGGATGACTCAAATAAGAACCGCACCCCAATTTTTCACGTCCGAATTTGTTTAAAAATGTGCGGGTGGTATTCGAGTATATACGGTAATAATAATAAGTTACATGAAACATATCTTGGCTTAACAAGTTGCCGCGTAAATAAACATTGAATGGCTTCCTACTGACTTATGTCAGTGGCGTAAAATACCCTCGAAAAACACGTTACAAGTTTGACAATTTTATATTATTCTGTGAAAAAGAAAGGAATGCAGAAATGACCGTAAGTAGAAGGTAAGGGGAAGCAATATTGAAATAAAGGAGATAATTACCTGAAAACCATATTGAAGGTGCAAGAAACCTCAAATTTAACAAAATTGTAGCCTTCACTTAGAAATGTCATGATCAATAATCGTCATCAAGTTCTGCAGTATCTTGATTTTTACACGTGAAACAAAGTACCTCCCGAATACAGTGATTCTTGCAGACGTGTAAGGCACACTCTTTGCACTTGATGGTTGTATTATTCCACTTGTGACGACCACAAAGATGACATGGTCCGGTTCTCCTCTCCTGCATATGCATGGGAGCTGATAGCTCACGATACTTCGCCAAAAACAAGCTGACATCCTTTGGTAGACTTTTCATAGCTGCTCTCAGTCGAAGGTGGCTTTCCATCAACTGAAAAGCCAGGTCATTTAGGAAGAACCTTCTTCTGCGCAATTTCTCGGGATTATTTGCGAAGAAAATGATCATTGAATTTATTCCTGCTATATCCAGATAGCGAAAAAATGCAGTCAATGGCCATCTTCTTGTGATTCGAGAAGTCGAGTAAGATGCTGACATTTGATCTACTGTGTTGACTCCTCCCTTCGTCGCATTGTAGTCAAGGTTCACAACTGCCTTATTCGTGTCCTTGTCAATTTCATCAGAGTCGTGCATAGTTGACAAAAATAACACACCCCGTGTAGGTTTTGTCATCACGGACAAAAGCGTCATGTTGTATTGGAACCCAAACATACAAGACTTCAGATTTCTTGTTTTGCTCGGCATAAACTCGGGTGGTATTTCTTTTTTGTACTTTCTGAGAGTACCTAAAAATGTGAGGCCATTTTCATGAAGATACGTCTGCGTTTATTCAAATTAGCAGGTTCCGCCAATCAATACCTTAATGCTTTTACATAAACCCTAGGTGCAGACATGTTTCGAAACATTATCGGTCCTTCATCAGCTGACTTAATGTCTTGTCAACAGCATACTACACAAAAACACTGAGCATTGACACAAAGATATGCATACACGTTAAAATATTCACAATCATTCATTAAAATTCATTAAAAGATATTCAAGCTTTAAAAAAGTTTAAAAAACACTGCAAGTTTAATTGTTCCTGTTAAATGATGCTAATTCTCTCGATTAGCATCTTGTCAGTCCATTTAGTATTCCTGTATTCCTATTAAGGTATTGATTGGCAGAACCTGCTAATTTGAATAAACACAAATTACAATAGTCAATCATCATCATCATCATTTCTCCTTATCCAGCTCCTGCCGGGTCGGGGTATTTATGGCACTTCTCCACTTTCCTCTTTCCTTCCACCATTCTTCTTCCACGATCTTGTCCCAGTCCAGATTTCTTTTTCTTACGCTGTTCTTCACTGAATCAATCCACCTTGTTCTAGGTCTTCCTCTTGCTCCCTTACCCTTGCACTTCGCCTCCAGCATCTGTCTTGGTATTCTATTTTCCTCCATCTTCTTTACATGTCCAAACCACCTTAGTTTATTCTTCTCAATTCTCTCATTTAGTTTTGCCATCCCAACTTCCTTCCTAACATCTTCATTCCTCACTCTGTCTTTCCTTGTCTTTCCTATCATACTTCTTAGGAATTTCATTTCACTGGCTTGGATTCTACTCTCTTGCCTGCTTGTCAGGGTCCAAGTCTCAGCTGCATAAGTTAATATGGGAACATAGTACACTTTATACATTACCTCCTTGCTGTTCCTTGGTACTTCCTTATCCCAAACAAGTTTTCTTACACTTTGATAGAATGCATTGCTCTGGTGTACCCTCCTGCCAATCTCCATGTCCAACCTACCAGTTTGCATCACTTCACTTCCTAGGTATTTGAATGTGTCCACAATTTCCAAACTCTGACTTCCAATTTTCACAGTGCCCTTTCCTTGTCTTTCCCCTCTTGTCATCACCATGGTCTTGCTTTTCTCTATACTGATTTTCAGGCCGTACTTCTGAATATTTTCGTTCAGTGCATCTAGTTGTTTTTGCACTTCTTCGGTGTTCCTTCCCCAGACCACAATATCATCTGCAAATAACAGTAACTTCATTTCTTTATGTCCATATGCTTCCTTTGTTTCCTGTACAATTTCATCCATCACCATTATGAACAAGAGAGGTGACAGCACACTCCCCTGTCTTGGTCCAGTCTTGTTCCTAAACCAATCTGTCTTTCCAACTGGGGTCAGTACCCTGCTAACACAGTTGTTGTACATTGCTTGCACCATTTCCAACATTTCTCTTCCCAGTCTCTTCTTAACCATGGTTTCCCATACCTTCTCTCTGGGGACACTATCATATGCCTTTTCTAGATCTATGAAAGTCATGATCAAATCCTCTCCATATTCCCAGTTCTTTTCCATCACCTGCCTCAAGCTAAAGATTGGGTCCACTGTGGATCTTCCACTCCTGAAGCCATACTGTTCCCCTAGCAACTCTCCTTCCACCTTTCTTCTCATTCTTCTTTCTTATATCCTTTCCAGTATTTTTACTGTCTGTGATAAGAGGGTGATCCCTCTATAGTTATCACACACCTTCTTGTCCCCCTTCTTAAACACTGGTATTATTAGCCCTTTCTCCCAGTCTTCTGGTACACATTTCAGTTTCCACACACACTTTAGCAGTCGATACAACCATTGCATACCAACAGGTCCAGCAGCCTTTATCATTTTTACACTGATTTCATCCACCCCTGTTGCTTTTCCCTTCTTCATTTTCTGTACTGCTAATTCCACCTCCAGCATTGTTATATCATCTTCTGTTATAGAGTCGTCAGGTTGTGTCACTTCCATCTCACCAGTACAATTGCTCACATTCAATAGCTTATCGAAATACTCCTTCCATCGTCCCTTTATCTCTTCTGGGTGTGTTAACAACTCTCCATCTTCCTTTTTCACTAGCTTTGTAGTAACTCTTTCTTTCCTCTTCTTAGAAGCCCATACAGCATCCTTTTACCGCCACTTACATCTGTTTCCATTCTTCGTGTAAATTCTTCCCAACTTGTCTTCTTTTCTTCTCCTACCACTTTCTTACACCTCCGTTTGCTGTCGTGATACTTCCTTTTGCTTCCTTCCGTTTGATCTCGGTTCCATTCTTTCCATGCAGACTTCTTTTCTTTCACTGCTTTCCTCACTTCCTCATTCCACCACGGTGTCTCCTTCTCTTTCACTCTTGTTGACGTCCTACCACAAGCACTCTCTGCTGCACCAACAAATGCCTTTTTAAAGTGGGACCATTCCTCTTCTATGTTTTCCACTTCAGTAACTGGGATTTGTTGCTTCAATCTCTCCTGAAAATCTTCCTGTACAGTTTTGTCCTTCAATTTCCATACTTTTATTTTACTTTCTCTGATCTCTTTTAGGTTTTCCAATTTTTCCCATCTAAATTTTGCCACCACAGCTCTATGGTCCCCATCAAATGCTTCTCCTGGTAAAGCTGTCACATCTATCAGCTTTCTGCGATTAGTCCTTTCCACCAGAAAGTAGTCAATTACTGATTTTGTTCTTCTATCGCCCCAACCATATCTCGTAATTTTCCTGCTGTTTTTCTTCCGAAACCATGAATTACCCACTATCAGTCCATTCCTTTCACAAAAGTTTACAAGTTCCTCTCCTTCCCGGTTCTTTTTCCCATATCCATATGGTCCAATGACTTCTTCCTTTCCTTGTCTCTCGTTTCAGACTTGTGCATTCATATCTCCCATGATCACCACTTCTACATCTGAAATTACTCTTTCTACATCCTCCAGGAATACTTCAATATCTTCTTCTCTGTTTCCAGTCTGTGGTGCATACACTTGTATGAAGTCCATCACGTCATTTTTCATCTTCATTCTAATTTTCATTATTCTGTCACTCACACACTCGACCACTTCAACATACTCCTCCAGTTGTTTCGAGGTTATCAGTCCCACGCCATTTTTTTGCCTCTTGGCCACCACTCCAGTATAATGTATATCCTTTCCTCAATTTCTTCCTTCCTTTACCTTTCCATTTCACTTCACTCAGCCCCATCAATCCAACATTCTCCCTCTCCATGAAGTCTACCTCCTCCTCCACCTTGCCTGTCAGGGTCATGACATTCATGATTCCCACTTTCATTTCGGTTACTGGTCGCCCATTTCTCACAGTTCCCCCAGTACGAAAAGAACTGCGCGTCGCCTGCAGGGTACGCCCTAACCTTCTCCGAATCATTTGAAGTGCCATTTCCATTTTAGGCTATTATCACGATGGGGTCGCCACTCCCAAAGGCATTTTATGAAGCTACTGCCAGCTATTATACAGGCCGCTCCTAACATGGGAAACAGACGCCCTTGCAGCCGCCCCTAACCTGGGAAACAGACGCTGCCGATTGATGATGTACTCATACTATTCCCCGAGTACTGGGTTGCCTCTTCCGCAATCTCCACCGTTCCGAAGTCCATCTTCTCCGCTGCAGAATCCGTTGAGGTCTTCGCACGTAACCCTGTGCACGGGGCCTATGTTATACCCCATAGGACTGGGTCCTCACCAGAACTTAGCCGGTACTGTAGTTCCATGGTATATTACAGTACCGTTGCTCACCCCCGGGACGTGGACGCGCCTGGCAAGAATTATCCATGTAGCCAATTATAATTGCCTCATGGACCGGGTTAAGGAGCTGTCTAAATCCAGCCTCCAAGGCAATACGGACCAAAAATGGAAAATTTTCCCAATTCTGAAGATACGTTGCCAACTCATAACTGGAGTAATAGTTGTCAGTGGTAACGTTTCGGTTGGAATTTTGTATGGTGGCAGTCAATCTTTTTACAATGTCCAATGGCTTATTGGGTATCGCAAAAGGACCTGGTTTCTGAATTCCGCAATACAGCTCAAAATTAGACGTGTAATATGTTTTGCTGTCTCACAGGACGTATATTTTTATGCCATATTTGGCCGGTTTGTTTGGGATATACTGCACGAAACCACTGCGCCCTCGAAATCCTACAAGCATTTCATCCACTATGCGAATAATTCAGTTGACAATTATTCAGGAAGCTTGTATGCAATTCCCTAATAGCTGCTAACTTATCACATTGTTGTTGTTCTTGACGAGTGTGCACATTATCAAATCGAAGTACTCGCATCAAAAAACGAAATCGCTTGAGATTGAATACAGCTCCTAGGATAGGCATGCCAATGCCGTCTGCTTTCCATAGTTCTTCAGCGTTAGTGTGTCTTCCTTTTTTCACTCCGACCAGGAATAAAACCCCAAAGAGAGCCATCATTTCTGCTCTCGTCGTATCATTGCAGTCCCTCTCTCCCACAAATTCGGTGGTAAAGCGCAATTGGTCAATGAAAATATTGGTGCTTGAGACGATATTGTCAATGATATGAAAATCAAAGAATTTTAGAAACGCATCTAGTTCAGTTCTAGTATCTCTTGCAACTCGTTTTGGACCGGGAAAATTTTTTGTCATTTCAAATGATCTTGTCGACTTCATCGTTATGCTTGAGTCAAAAGTTATGCGTTATGGAGACGGTGACGTCATGCAGCCGCGCGGTAAGCCTAAGTTAATGGGTAATGGACGGCGAGTGCGTGATGTCATGCAGCCACGCGGGAAGCCTAAGTTAATGGTTAATGGAGTCTGTTGAAAGAGTCCTGGGGCTTCGAGCGAAGCGAAAAGAATACAGGGTGACTCCTAAAGAGGTGTACAAGATGCCAGATAAGAATACAGGGTGACTCCCAAAGAGATATACAAGGTGACTCTTAAAGAGGTGTACAAGATGGCAGAGAAGAATACAGGGTGACTCCTAAAGAGGTGCACAAGATGTCAGACAAGAATACAGGGTGACTCATAAAGAGGTGTACAAGATGTCACACAAGAATACAGGGTGACTACTAAAGAGATATACAAGATGCCAGATAAGAATACAGGGTGCCTCCTAAAGAGGTGTGCAGGATGTCAGAGCAAAATACAGTACAAGATGCCAGATAAGAATACAGGGTGACTCGTAAAGAGATATACAAGGGGTGTGTTTCTATCTCCCAAAATTTTAATAATGGCACCCCGTGGCGTTAACGAACAGCTGATTCCTCACCTCAAGTTAAAACGCAATGAGAGTGAAACGCATATTATGATCCGCGTCATCCTGACTTGTTATTGGCTGGCAATTATTACCAGCCATTGGCTGCCCGCTGGTTTGTTTACAATTATCACCAACATGGCGGCGAGAGGAATAGACTTCTACATCAATTAAATTGCTAGAAATCTATTCCAGTTCATGACAGTATGAAGTGCAAATCGCTTATTGATGAGGAATTGTATGTTCGTTTATATTTAAATTGAGGCGTGACACTTCATCAAAATTTGTGAAAATAAAAGTACAAATCAACACTCTTGCCGATCAACTGAAAGTTTCTACTACTTTGGATGTAAATCAATTGGCTGTCGTTTCCACCAGTTTCATTCATCAGTTCGAAATACATTCAGTACAATAACCTTTTGTGCACTATAAAACTACATTATTGACCATTGCGTATTGATGTTGCTGTCTGCTTGTATTTACCAATTTCATGACATGTAATTTGTAGGTTATGCCTAAGGCATATAACTTAAGTGGCCGTTTGTAATGTGAAGTCCTTACTGTATTTATGTACAAATATTATGGTTTAACTAATGAAGCAAGGATTAAAAGTGCAGTGTGCACCGCCACCCTTTTTTTTAAATTTTCAAATATTGATATGTAGTTTCTCAGTCTGGTAACTTCTTGGATTTGCTTGAGATAGATTTATAGTAATATACTACCTTATTAACCTCTAGGCTGAGTTTTTTTTTTAAACATGTCCAGGTGCATACAGTAGCACAAGACCTACTGCAGGCTATGTCGATCCTAAATGTAGGCCTATTATAGTGCTCATGTCAAAGGTCGTCCTAAAGTTTTAACTATTGAGACTTGATTTCCATCAAAGATAATTTAAGCTGAGTCTGGCAAGGCTTCATAAACTTGGGTGCGACTTCACATTTTCATTTTTCCTGTACAGCTTTTGATACCAACCACTTAAATCACAGTGTTGCAAGATTTGCTCTCATTAAACATCACCAACAAGTTTTTTTTCCCCTGGTGGGGAAATACATCTTAGCTTTCCATGACACAGTTGCATTTTATCCACTCAATATACCAATCCTACCAATGTTTCCTAATTCCTCATGCTGCATAAATAAACATGACAGATTACAGCATTAGCAATGATGACAGTAACTTATGAATTGCTAAAATGTTTTTAAAAGATACATAGAAAGTGGCTTGATAAACCCTGTATCATCAATCCATTTAAACATTCCCACAGAGCTCTAATCAGAAGCTCATTTTATGTGCAACAGGTATGTAGAATAAACCTCCCTCCTAATAACTTGTAGGCCTAACCTGAACATAATCCATGTTAAGAGCTGTTTTTTGGTTCACAGAAAACCCTACCATTTAAAATCTTGCACATGGTCTACTAATCATATTATGGTGCAATTACCCACGGTAATTTTAAAAATCCTGGCTATCAACTACTGATTTAAATATTCCAGACATCTTTCTTAACTCCACGTTTTACTGACAGCATGTAAGTCCTTACTACTGTCTTTCAAGCCATTGACCAGTTATTTTTTTCATGAGGAACTATTTTAGTCATTCTTCTCTATGTGAAATACAGTTGATGACAACTGCCTGGAAGACTCAGGTGTTTTTTCTTGTGTCGCTTCTCTGGTTGCCTACGACACTTCGTAATTATTAACTGAATGTTTCATTGAATTTTTGTATCCAATTGACCAACTGGTAATATATTATGGCTTGCTTTAATATTCCTATGATACACTTTTAGATCCCATACATTAATGAAATATACAACAACATAGGCTGACATGTTGAACCAATCTCCCATTCCCTAACACTCCCAACTAATGGGACATAAGCTACCTGGTGGTTGGTCTCACATTGCTTCCATCTGCGCGTACCGTACTAGGTCTAGTAGTACCATAGGTATTGTGACTGTTTCTCCAACTCCGTCAAGGATACTAATTCTGAACTAAGATCTGGAATGGGGTACATTGTCCCACGAGGGCAATCAAGTACAACTTGTATCATTCAAGTGATTTTTCTATTTCATTTTACCAACTAACCAGGTGCCTGGAAATGCTAGTGAAGGAGGCAGCTAAGTAGACTAGCCTACTGGTATTCGCCATTCAGTGAACATTCTCAGTGACTTGTCTATGCTTAGGCCTATGACACAATTTTCAGAAATTGATACAGTAGTCACAGAACACTAATGGTGCCCAGTACTCACAGCTTAACATAGGACGGAGTGGATTCCAGCCACAGATTAACTCATGATCTGTCAACGGGTTTTCAAACAGATTAAGCACACACCCAAGTATGGGGGTCTTGACCATGATGTTCCAAGCCTCTAAATGAAACACTCCTCTTTAAGACTTTCTGGTCCTTCATCCATGGTCGATCAACATTCTCCTGATCTCTGTGTTCTCAAGTTTCTGATGGTTATGGACATTATTTTTATCCTGATAACTTCATATTTTAAGGGGTTGGGGTACATGCCCTATTCTTAATTAGTTCAGCTTAAGATCATTGAATCCCCTTAAGAAAAATAGGGAACATCCATGTGTTATTTGACCATAGGAAAGGGAGAATTTAAAAAAACTGAACCTCCAGGGACATTAATGCAGATGACTCCGAGTAAGTAGGCTAGATCAAAATGAACATTTTTCAGTGTTGCCTTAATAAAGGTTGATAACTTTCTACCGTTCAACATGAATAGACCTATATTGGATGGGAAATATTTTTATTATTTGCAGAGATTACAAGGATGACTTGTTGATGTATCATTATTTTGCTAAGCGAACATAAGTTCCAAGTCCATATCGTGTTGGAACCCATATTTCAGTGCTGCCTTAGTAAACGAAATATTCAATGTCTTTCAGTCAGTCAACACGGTTGCACTTAATGGTAATGAGCATTATTTCAAAAACCAGAAAAAAAAAAACTGTAGGCAACATGCAGACCTAACATGTCAAATCAATCATACCTACAAGACAACAAAAATGCTCTATAAAAAACTATTAAAACCCCATAATGGTAGTCGAAAATAATCTCAAACCACCGCCACTATTTCGCGAAGGTGCAGAAATATCTTAATAAAGTACAGCTATTCGTAATAGTGGGCTACTGTTGTGATAAACCGCCCCGAAATATAACTATTTATCTTAATGCCTACAAGATAACGAGATTGCCAAAAAACCACAATGCCATCCACAAATCTATAGAAGGCAACACTAAAAATGGCTTATCTAATCCACAAGTCACCCACCCTTCACCAACATTAATATTTGTAATTTAAGTAACTTAGGTTATGTTAAATTGAGGTTAATGGTGGAATTGATTGCGGCTGTGTGGCGGGAAGGACCCAATAAGTGCTCAGCCAATCAGGGACGTTTTGATTGGAGACCATGCTCGGAATAATTTTAGATCGTTTTGATTCACTCCTCTTCGTTAAGCCCCCAACCTAGGCCGTGGCAGCGAACAAAATGGCTGCTTAACGAACACGATGAGGTGCCATTACTAAAATTTTGGGAGATAGAAACACAGCCAAGGTGACTCTTAAAGAGGTGTACAAGATGGCAGAGAAGAATACAGGGTGACTCCTAAAGAGGTGCACAAGATGTCAGACAAAAATACAGGGTGACTCCTAAAGAGGTGCACAAGACGCCAGATAAGAATACAGGGTGCCTCCTAAAGAGGTGTGCAGGATATCAGAGCAAAATACAGGGTGACACTTAACAAGGTGTACAGTATGTTAGATTCAATTCAAATACAGGGTGACCCTTAAAGAGTTGTAAAAGATGTCAAACTCAAATACAGGGTGACCCTTAAAGAGGTGCCCGCGCGGGAAGCCTAAGTTAATGGGTAATGGAGTCTGTTGAAAGAGTCCTGGGCATTCGAGCGAAGCGAGAGGCCCTTCTGAGCCTTTCTAACATGTGTAGCATTTGTAGCATGCGTCATTTGAAATGATATAACGTCTAGTCTTTCAGACTGACTGTAATTTTTTTACTATATTTTTCAACCTAGTTTTGCCCGGTTCAAGAAGTGGTTTGCTACACCAGATTGTATCTAAGTCTTTACCTAAATAATACCTGAAATCATCTCCGTCGATGTCTGCCACACATGCTCCCGAATCCACTGACTGATCCGTATCACTATCCTCTTCTTCCACCTCTTCTTCCACTACGTGTCCCAGATCGTCGTCCTCGCGAAATTCAGGTTGAAGCTCTGGATCATCATCGGAAAGCTCAAGAAGACATTGACGAATGTCCTCCACGTTTGCCAATCTTTCAGCCCTTTCAAAAGAAATAGAGAAGTAATAACTTTCGAACTATGTTTACAACGTAGAGCAAGAAACAATTCGCGGACAAAACAACGGAAACCCTTATATTTATGGTAATGAAATCCATCTGAAACATATTTGCCAATGTGAAAATTATTATTGGAACATTCAGAGCGAGGAGATTTATACAAAATAATACTTACAGCACAATGGACAAGCGGCATGAACTGTAAAACAAGCACAAACGGAACGAACACGTCCTACACCAAGCCTGAAAGAAACTGTTACGGGAGCGAGCGCGCGCTTCACTCAGTGCGGCATCCGGTACCTGTCAACTTCCACAGCCCGTAGACGACTGACAAGGGGCAGATAAGCGATCAATTGTGTTGAAACCTAGTGGTGATGTAATGAACATAGCATACCTTGGTTCCCAAGGCGGAAAATAACTGCATTCATCAGCGAAGTGAAAATAAACTATTTTGCCACACTGAGTGCGGCCGCGCGCCTTCAGGAGGGCTAATCTATAAACAGGATGTTCAATAAAGAACATATAGCCTACTTTCTCCTAAATGCATGGGTATAGTTATAACTCTGTGTCCTTTTCAAGGAGTATAATTGAATGCTGGTTGTAGTAGCTTGTTGAAAATACAAAGAGCTATACGGATATTAAACGTTGATTGATTGAATCCTCACCTGAATTATATATACACATACTAATACAGCCATCACAATAACACAGATTATCAGACAAAATTCAACACTCACCAAAGTACATGGGGCTAAATGACAATGATGTCCATGCATCTCAAATGAAACAACAACAGCTTCCTACCCAAATCCTTCCTCGTATAAAAGTACACACTAGTAAGCCTACAGACATCACAGTGACACAGGTTACCAGACAACTTCTACACACACCCAAGTAAACGGGGCTACAAGACCATGATGCCGCAAAACCCTTAAAGAATCAACAACAAAAACAACAATAGACTCTACCGCTGATCAAGGTCAACGAATATTAATCGCTGTATTTGAGTGTTTAAATATGTGGTGTTGTAAGAATATATATAATATTTTTGATTGCAAATACACACTATATATGCTGAACATTATAACGTGTGAGTAGTTGTAATCAATAAATACCAAAAATACGAAGTTAAAAAAATTGAACTCGTAGTTCTGCCCCTTTGAACAACAATAACTATTAACTAAAAAAAATTCAACCTGCAGGGATTTGAACCACGAACCTTCAGACTATGAGCCCAGATCGCTACCATTATGCTACGGATGCACTACAATAATACGTGGTAAACAACTTGTTTAGTACAACTGCATCATATTTTGTGTTGAAATCAACTATTTCATTAGAGTTTTCTGGCGTTTCTACAAATCATTCGATACTAAAAGGATATAAACTTGCGCTGATACGGAAGTAAATATGGATTTACGAGCAAAAATAGTGGCCATTTTGATAACGGGACGGCATGGACCCACAATGGCATGGTCGGCCTGACCTGTTAGTCACTTCTATGGTTACATATTCTATTATAATATGCTAATATCCTACCGGTCACCTCCTTGAGGAAAGTTTAAACCTCCCTATGTACGATAAGCTGAATAGTTGAGGCCAGGCCTTGTTGAATCTTGCATGATATTTGCATGATTCATACATCTGCCATCTTGAAACTATTTGGCTGATGACCTTGTAGTTTGGGCAAAAGACGTTTCCCACATTAATGTATATTGTTGCAAAATTTGGTAGAGACCGGATGATTAGACTAGTCGTAATTTGATTTAAGCTCAGAACATTTGGGTGGGCGCCATTTCTTTTTTGTTATGATAGCAGCGATATAGAACATGTCACTGAGTTGTCCCTTGCTAGTGCTACCTCTGTACCAAAGGTGGTTCAATTTGGGTTTCGTTGTGTTTGAATCGATTTGCACACATACATGGCCGCCATCTGCAAACTATTGGACTGATGACGTTGTAGTTTGGTCAAAAGACTCTTCCCACATGAAGCTATATTGTTGCAAAATTTGGTAGATATCAGATGATGAGGTTAGTCGTAATTTGATTTAAGCTTTGATTATTTGGATGGCCGCCATTATGTTCCCGTCAAGATGGCGGCGATATAAAACATGACACAGAGGTGCCCTTTGCTAGTGCTACCTCTGTAGCAAATTTTGTTCAATTTGGTTTCACCATGTTTGAATTGATAAGGAGGGGACAGACATGCAGAGTACAGACACAGACAGACACATAATTTTTTGGCCCTGTATTGAACTCATAAGTCTACTTTTTTTTTTTTTTTTTAATCGAAAGTAGCTTAATCACACTTAATTTTACCCCAGGTGCCACATACACCTACACACACACACACACACACACACACACACACACAAAAGCATCATTTTACCACCCCAAAAATGGTAAGAGTAACAGAAATGTACTATGCAAAGTCCATCGACACTACACAAATACCCTAACAAAGCATACATCAACTGTGCGGAGGCAATACAAACCCAGATATAATCCAACCCTACATTTGTTTGAAACAGGAATCGATTCAAGCAAACAACTTCAAAATCCATATCATGATGTCAAATGCTGGTTGTGTTTATTTTTGGAAGGGGACAATAAATATATTCTTTGCCTGATTGTAGGATGTATGTGAGGAAGGAATCAGTTCTCTACAGGAGTAAAAGCAGAAATGCTCTGTTATACTCGCCTACCAAAGCTGTGTGTTATATGTATACAGTATGTCCTGCAAAGACTTTTATTAGAAACTTCTGCAACATCATAATTTATGGTTGTTTTTAAGAGTGGTTAGGTGCTAATTCATCTCAACATGATAGTTTATTTTTTGTTTCAGGTACTCCCTCAGGATATGTGGCCACTCCTAGTCCTTCAGGCTATACACCTTCTCCTACGAGTGGTGTGCCATATGGGACACCATCGCCACTCGGTTATAGTCCTATGACTCCTGGTGCTGCACCATCTCCATTTAACCCACAGACACCTGGATCAGGTATGTATCTGCATGTGGTAAGGATATCGAAAACTGAGATTGAGTTGGGAATTAAATTAGTTGATATTGGTTTAATATTTTTATAGGGCTAGATCAGCAGCCACTTCTGGACTGGCATACGACAGACATTGAAGTACGGATTAGAGATTCACATGAGGATCCTGGACTTAGTGGACAGACTGGTGTAATTCGTGGCATTTCGGTGAGTTGAATCTTCTAATCATGCATACTAAACAATATTGAATTAGTTTTATGTACTGTATCTAGATGTTATGCTCCTTTAAACAACATTTGTCATCATCAAATTGTATGCACTTATCAGCTTTTAGAAAGCTAAAGTTGACTCTCAAGTAATGATATTATGGTGGAGTACAGTGTCGTCAATGGCCAAGATAGTTTTAAATACAGTTGAGGTTCTTGTTCACTTGCTTCATAAACATCCTCTTGGTTGTGGATATGTCCAGCTCGCGTTTCTATGTTATGCTATTGTACAGGCATGATATGCGGTTTTGGAAGGATCGTTTGAATGTAGAACGTTTAGTGTGTGGAGTGTGGAGACTATCGTTGAGCCTGGTAGAACGGGAAGGGGCACGTACTTTCAATAGTGACAGTAATTTAATATAGAGTGTAGGAAGGACAGGTCAGTTACCTGTCGTGTAGTGCCGAGGGATGGGATATTTATGGCTGAAAGTATCTGCTTAGTGGTGAAGTGTCTAAACCTTGGTATTCTGCGGCAGCAAAGAAGGATTGAATTGTGTTAAATTTTACTAAGTTTGACAAGCAAGAAGTTGTCCAAATGGGAGAGCAATAGTTTTCAATGGGCTGGATTATCGTGAGGTGATAAAGGTGAAGAGCCGTGCGATTTTATATTTCTGAGAAGGTATAGAGTATGCCTCGGAATTTCATGGCTTTGGATAAGGAGTTTAGTATGTGGTCTTTAAATCGTAGCTGGTTGTCGAATATGACCCCGAGATCTCTCGGGTGCGCAACTGCATTAATGTGCCTGTTAAGTAAGGAATCTGTTGTAGGTAATGGGAAATTGTATAGGGTAATTGTTAATAAGCTGCATTTATCTGGATTCGGTTTCAACTTCCATATGCGGCACCAGTCCGATAGGACGTTAAGTGAGAACTGGAGGAGTGTGGAATCAGCTGGTGTCTTAATTTTCTTGAAAATCTTGCAGTCATCTACGATGAGTAGGGTATCGGATGTGTCAGAATTTGGATGGTAGGTCATCCAAAAATAGTGAAAACGACAGTGGCCCGAGGGCACTGCCTTGTGGGACACCAGAGAGCACAGTTAGCCAAGGGGATGAAGTGCCTGCTATTACGACTCTCTGTTGTCGGTTCTTTAGAAAGCTAGGGAGGAGTGTTAAGAGATTGCTGTGTATGTTGAACCGTAGCGATTTTGTGGAGTGGAAGGGTATGGTCTACTGAATCAAAAGCTTGTTATATATCGACATAGCAGATATCAAGCTAGGATCTTTCTGCAATGGCATGTTTTGCCTAGCTGTGAATAGTGGTCAATTTAGTGAGGCAAGAGCCTCCAAGAAGGAAACCACGCTGGCTGGTTGAAATATATGGTAAAGTAAAAGATATGAGACGTTGGTGGATTATTTTTTCAAATATAAAGGACAGTATGGGCAGTAAAGAGACTGGTAGGAAGAGATTCCTTTAATCTCAGGGGTATAGTGAGATGTTGGCAGGTGGGTTTTCCATCAAACTAAATCCAACAATTGATATTGTAACTTTCAGTCGATCAACAAACAATAATTCCAATTACTGGAATATGTGAAAAAATTACCTGAAAGAAAATTACCTGTGATTAAGATACATATATTGTTATGGACTATTGAAGAGAGAGAAAACTAAGGGATGGCATGTTTCGCTCATCAAGCGAGTATCATCAGTAGGGCCCGGATTTTGATTACCTAAAGAATACTAAAAAATGACCTAAAAATGATGACTTTATGACCTCAACATTAAGTAAAAATGACCTAAAAAGAATAAAGAATGACTTAAAAATTACCTTTATTTGTCGATCTTCTTATGAAATATGGCAAAATCACTTACTTTTATCACTCAATACTGCATTACAATAAGTCAGAAACACCTTTTTCAAGTTTTCAAATTTGAAGGAACGTCGATTGTCAACCAATAGGGACTTATATACATTTCTCCCTGTTCACATGTTGCTCCACGGTGAATCTCTTCTCTGCTGAAACCTTCACTTCACAAATTTTACAGTACAATATGGCACCATCACTAGAAAATACAGTATCGCCATACTCCGAAATAAACTGTTTTAATTTCGCGGATTGATTTTTTACTTTCGGCATGACAAAATAAAAATCTCACTCCAGTATCTGATCTGAACAACTTGCCTTCGGCTCTGTGAATGACTGAATTGCAAACTTGTCCTCTAAAGGAATGTGGGGGTGAAACCACTTGCTATTGGACGACCCTCAAAAGCTGCAGGTAGTTTCACCCCCACATTCCTTTGGAAGACAAGTTTGTGAGACAATAGGCAGTCCCTTTTAGTTGGACGAGTTCAAATATTTAACTACATAGAATAGGGGAGGTCACATTGCAATAGATTTCCAAGAATTTATGTATTTCATGCTTCGGAAACTTGAATTTAATAATATTCAAAATAATGCCTCTAAACTTGCTAAAAATGACATAAACTGGGTTTCTTCTTAAAAATGACCTATGAAATGCCTTTAAAACTAAAAAAAATGCCCATTTCCTCAAAAATGACGAAAAATGCAACAACAAAAAATGACCAATAAAATGGCTTTAATTCACTCCTTGTGATACATTTCGTACATATATTCAACTGAGCATCGCCCTACTGTCATCAGAAAAAAGATGCAAAGTCTTTGAAATCCGGGCCCTAATCATCAGATAACAAATCTACAAGACAAATGGCTCTACAAAACACTACCAAACCCACAGTGCCACCCATTGACAAACACAAAAAAATCTGTCAGAAGACTAAGCAAGTGGGGTAATTATTACTGATAAATATTAAGGCATTCAGCATCCGCAAAAAGAACTACTTATTTTAATGTTGCAACACTTTGAAATGACAATCCCATCAACAAAACTGTCTTCCTCCCCCAAGGAATCTCTGAAGGCTATTGCTGTGATACTCTTACGCAATAAGCCCTAAAGCTACTGTAGAATTGTAAACTAATATGCTTAATGACCTACAAGTACTATGCTGTGATGGTAAAATGGTATAACTACAACATATGAAATAGTGTTTGTATACTATTAATGTGTTGAAAGATCTGATGTGGATACTTATCTGAAATTGTAGAATGTCAACAGGCTGCTCAAACAACCATGTTTTCATGTTAACTATAGCGAGTGCTTTTTTTTTTTTTTTTTTTTTTTTCAGGGGGAATGTTAGGCTTTGCTTACCCCTTAAATATCTGAAAACTGTTTAAGAAAAGATATTGGTACATTTGTATCTAGTCCGGCATTTATAACTTCCGACTTGAAAGTTCATCGATCAGCTGGCGTCAACGCGCTGTTCACAACAACTGGAGGAGATTTCAAGTAATCCTCGCTTTAAATCTATCGAATCAGTTTCTTTTGGTCGGAAACTGGGCACTCCGTTCTTAAAAGCATGCAGGCTATTGTTTAGAGGCGGGGTAGGTTGTTATTTTGTGCGTGTGGTTAGTTTTGAAGGATGAAGAAAATAACGAACTATTTGACATCCACCCAGGCATCAAAAATGCTGAAAGTTAATGATTCGAACACAAACAATGACCAGACTTTGGTAATTGCCGAAAATTGCAAGATCGTGATGATATGTCGACTACAACTGAGAGTAGCGGTACCGTACCCGTTAATTTTTTTTTAGAAAAAAAGCACTGACTATAACTCTGAATTCTTTGAATTTGATACCTTTCATGAAAGCAGTAATCTCTTGAGAAGTATTCAGATTATGTAAGAATGAAATCCCGTATCCAAGGTTACAAATGAAAGGAAAGATATGTGAATCGTCTGTGTTTCAGTATAGTAAATCTAGAAATCGAACATATTAAAGTTCAAAGAAAGAAGTTGAATTTTGAATTGATTTAAAGGGCAGAATAGCGAGATCATCTGCCCTTCACCCAAGAAACAAATTCATGTCTTAATAATACTGTCGTGTGGTCATGCAAAATACTCTAATAACCAGTCTCATAATCAGGACATGGACTCCATAACACCGCCTAATCTTGGAGGTTGCGAAAAAATACAAATTACATTTTCTTTATATGCTGTTTTCCTTATTTCCTTGTCCCAACTACAACTATACATTACGTATTTAATTGCCCTCCTTTTTACTTCCTGAATTTTAAATATTTCTCTTTCCACTTCTACACGTGAGCAGCATTCTCCATTCTCAACATCATGCCCTGTTATCTAAACTTGTAAATATGGTCATTATCCTGGCATCCTCAACACAATTAAGGTTGACAATGTTCAAAGTTATTCCCAGAAAATATTCAGTATCCTTTCTAATGATCACTATTACATTTCTTTGCTTTAAAAATGGGACAAGCTTCCTTTCATATCACTCAAATAACAGATATCTCACTAGTATCAATAATTACATGTTGTTTCATAACTCATAGACCTTGGTTACCATTTAATTGTTCCAATAACATTCATCTTATCACAAACCTGTGACATACTCAAATATAAACAAAGCCATAGATTCTCCTTGTGGAGCATAATAACTGTCACTCCATACACCTCTAATATAAAAATTCCATAATCATCCACAATGCTCCCAATTAAATACCTTATTCAACTCAGCTTTTCAGACAATTCCCACATAACAGTTCTATACCATAAACATCCATAAAATTTGCATTCCATAACGTGCTTCAAGCAATCCTTGATAGACGTACCTGTAAACCTTTCATGTCTGACACACTGTTGTGCTGTTATATCATTTTGTTATCTACTGTTCAACCTTCATTTTTGTCCTAATGACAAGTATACATCCTCCCACAAATGTTATTCATCAAAAATAAACTTCATACCACCTCAACATCCCTGTTTTTCATATTTCAGAATACCTTTTTATCGGCATCAGGTTATAATGTCACTAACAACTTCTATTTCCATAGTCATATTATCATAAAGCAATTTCAACATTATTGAAATACAGTATTATATTTCTTTATCATCTTAATGCCATAGCTAAATCTTCTTCCCCCTCCAGGGGCTCACATCTAGTGGGACATGGGTTGGCGACCACGGGACACCAGCTTGGTCCGGCATTGCTTCCACTTGCTTGTGCCTGGCTCCTCTCCTTTCCTGTTGGCCTCTCTTGGTCAACTCCCCGACGGTATTAGGGTACCCAAGGCCTAGGGATTATCTTCCTTTCCTGCCTTATTTGGCCCTTCTCTCATCTTTCCTGATCCCTCATTCTTCTGGGCATCATCCTTCTTTTACTTTTCATTATATTTCCTTTTCTCTTTAAGATTCCCGCATTGTTTTTGTGACTTGGCTCCTCGTGTGTCCAAATTACATTTTGTGAATATTTTGAATCTACACTACATTTTGTAGGTATTTTCAATCTATGTTGCATTTTGTAAGTATTTTCAATCCAAATAGCATTTTGTAAGTATTTTGAATCTAAATTGCATTTTGTGAGTACAGTATTTTGAATCTAAATTGCACTTTGTAATTCTTTTTTATTTTGTGCGTATTTTCATTCTAAATTACTTTTGTGAGTATTTGCCGTCTAAATTCCATTTTGAATTTTTTTCCACTCTAAATTCCATTTTGTGTGTATTTTCAATCTTTTGTCAGTATTTCCAATCCATTATGGTTTCCATTGTCATTTTCGCTACTACCCAGACCATTAGGGGCCGATAACCTAAATGTTAGGCCCCTTAAGACATCATCATCATCATCATCAAATCTTCTTTCACTAAAGCATTCCATTCGATTATGCAAAAATTCAACATCCATCCAAAATTAACTATACTAAATGCTAAAATATTAATATTAAAAACCATCAATATTCCGATTTTCTTGCAAACTCTTCATAAATTTATCATACAGAATTCTCAAATTACTCGTATTAACGACAAAAATTTTCTTTGTTTTCGTTCATTAAAAATCCTCTTCTTAATTTCTCATAATTAAAGTAATTGGGCCGTCACAGTGCTAAGTCCACAGGGTTGCATAAAACTCAATCACAAGGGGAGGGTGGGCCACCCGGTATATCCACCAAACCTAAAATAAATGCCTTGAGAATAGGGTCTGATGATGTTTGCCTTACGAACAAAACAAGTAATCCAATTAAACCCCCCTTTCGAGAAGTGTATAGTTCATGTCTTTTTTTCTTCAGGTTAACAGGTGTGAGTAGATTAATTTATATTCCCCGCCCAATTTAATTGGACACATAAACATGTTGACTGACTGTAAAGCAATTCTTGAACTAGATTATGAAAGCAACATCGAAAAAATGCTTCTAGAATTTCTATATCAAATCTACTAGCCGTTTTTGATAGAGGCCAGTTTAAGTCAGCAGATATGCTGTGTTCATCCTCAAGGCTATGGCTAAGGCCTTGGGACATAATGTTGACAAAATAGCATATATATTGAGAATAATTGAGAAAGGAAATGGAAGAAACTATTAAATACATGGGTTGGTTTTTTAGTTTTGGCACCAATGCTTCAGTGCCAAGTTGCAACAATGTTGGGCGCTGCCACTTTTACCGACGGTTGCTGCCCTGCATCCCCTCCCTCAGAGCACATGACCTCGCCCGTCCTCACCACCGCTCGTGCGCAGTAGCGCCTGTTAGATGAGTAGTGTGAAACCAGCGCTCGCGAAAGACGGTCGCAATATTTTCCAAGCAGGAGCAGAGAACGTGGATAAAAATTCAGTGTGCTAGGGGTCGCAGTGCTAAACAGTGTCACCGAGGATTGCAGGAAGCGTGCGGTGCAGCTGCGTTACCGTTCAGAACGGTAGCAAGAGGGATTGCAGTCTTTCAAGATGGGCACGAACGTGTGGAGCACATGCCTCGATCTGGTCACCCACCAGTAAGTGATGACAATGTACTGATGGTGTCCGTGTTAGTAGAGGTGGATCGGAACGTAACGATTCGTCAATTAGAGCAAGATACCGGACTGGCGCATTCAACTGTCCTCCACATCCTGAAGGAACTGTCCTCCACATCCTGAAGGACTTACTGAAAATGAGGAAGATTGCGTCCAAATGGGTTCCGCATGACTTAACCGACATTCACAAAAGGCTGCGATATGACGCTTGTCGTATGCACTTGCAGGGTTGTGAGCGCGAAGGAGAGGCCTTCTTACGGCGTATCATAACCATTGACGAGACGTGGGCCAGATCTTATGAGCCACAGTTAAAACGCCAATCGAACGAGTGGCGGCACCACGGATCACCACGGAAACAAACAGTTCGACCAACCCCCACCAATGTGAAGGTAATGTTGATTCTTGCCTATGATTGGGATGGTGTGATCATTCACCATACTGTTCCCCGAGGGCAAACCGTTAATGCGGCGTACTATTGTTCGTTTCTGCAAGACCATCTCCGAGGAGCTCTGAGAAGGAAACGGCGCCACCACATGGTTACACCGCCCATCATTCTGCATGACAATGCTAGGGCACACACAGCAGGCGTTGTGTCGGCATTGTTGAATCGCTGGGGCTGGGAGGTCCTCTATCACCCCCCATATTCTCCCGACATCAGTCCCTGCGACTATGATCTCATCCCGAAGATGAAGATGGCAATGCGTGGGGAGCGCTTCCGTACCATTGAAGACGTTAAGCAGGCTGCCGAGCGCTCTCTTCGTACCATCAATAGATTGGGCAGTGCCAACGGGATCCAACGACTTCCGCATCGCTGGGAACACGTTGTATGCAACGGTGGGGACTACATCGAGGGGGCCTTTGAAACTTGGAACCATCTAAGTGAGTTATTAATCCAGCTATAACTAAGGCGCCAAAACTAAAAAACCAACCCATGTATTTAAAGAGAAGAATCCAACTTTTGTGACTGTTCACTGGAAGGGAAAGCTGGTAGCAGCATTAAATGTTGGGGATCAAAGAACTGAAATACTACCAATCATCATAACTTATGAAAATTAGGAACAATTAATTGGTGTGCCTGCATTACTGAATTCTAGTGGGAAAGAACAATCATGGGCATTCTGGAATGCCTTAAAGATTTGGGGACTGGATGAGAAAGTTAAAATTCTTTGTTGTTACACCACCGAATCCAACCCAGCTCATTTCGCAGTGGAGCTATTGCTTTGTTGAACAGTTAACAGGAAGAGAGATGTTTTAATTCCCTTGCCATCATCACAGGTACTAGCTGGTGTTATGGAGTGTGTTTGAAAATGAGTTCAAAAATATCAAGAGTTTGTTCTAATTTTGTGAAATAAATAATCATTTAAATTTTTATTTGTGTAAAGGTAATTACAATTGCTTAAATTTAGTCTGGCTGCGTGGCTCAGGGGTAACGTTCTCGCTTGCTGAGCCCAAGGTTGCAGGTTCGAAACCTGGCGCAGTCAGCTGGCATTTGAGGGTGCGCAAATGCGAGGGAGCCGTGTCAGTACATTTACTGGCACGTTAAAGATCCCCTTCGGGGCAAAATTCCGGCACCCCGGCGTCTCTAAAAGCCAGTGTAGTTAAAAGGGACGTAAAACCAATAACATTATTATTATTATTAATTGCTTAAATTTGTATTAAATTCAAAAAGATGTATTTTTATGTTGTGAGATTTTAAAAAATCATGGTTTTGTTTTATAAGAATAATTTCCCTCATCTAATTTTGAAAACATTAGAGTATTGTTTAATTTTATGAGATTGAAAAAATTATGTTTATTCTTTTTCTCATTTTGTGAGGGAAAAATGTTTGTTTATAGGTTAAAATTATAGTTTTCATTTGTTGAACATTTTAATCAATTTGAAAAGATGTCATTATTTTAAACACATAGAGAGATAAATATAAAAAATTAAATTAAAATGGAAAATATTGAAATTTTATTTTGATTATTGAGACAAAAAGTCATTTACATTTTTAGAAGATTGTCCTTGCTTAAATGTTGAAAGTATAATTTTTGTTTAATTTTAAACCTTCGACATATTAGAAAAGAAAGACATATTTTGACAAATGGAAACTTTCATCTCTGAGGTAATGTATTGTACAGAGAGTACAAGCTGCTTAGATGGAAGGTACAGATTTAAAACATCTTGTACTTTCTGTACAACACACAACCTAATAGCTTCGCCCGGGAACAGTTATGAATGCATTACGTGATAAGCGCTTTTTATTTGATGTCAATGAATTACGACCTATATCCGTTTTACGTCTCGGCGTGATGGATTAAAATCACTGACTGTACTACGGTATTAATTATATTATCTTGGAGATGCATATGCAACGAATTCTTGTCAGGCGTAATTTAAGAATGGTGAGGTGCATGAAACACAAATCCCCCTTCCATCCAATCTTAACTTGACTGTGTATTTTGCAAAACAAAAACAATCGAAATGAAGAAAAGCCGAGTTGCACTTCGAGGGTAACTCCAAACACAACCACTCTTCTCTGAAGTCTTCAACTCAACACAACTCGACAGTTTGCTGCTAGCTATATCTGGGGGTAATAGGCTCACCCGCTAGCTAGGCTGTAACTGGGGTGATAAGCTTGCCCCTAGCAAGCTCGTAAACTGTCGCCTCAGTAATTGAATGGAAATTGTTGGAAGTAATTAAAATGTAAAAACACTTATAGTGGGCGATGTATGCTCTCACAGACTTTTTTGTAGAACTTTTCATGCTGAACAATTCTTACACTCATCTGTATATTGGAACCTTTATGCATATGGTATTAGCATAAAGTTTCATAACTGTCTTTCTCAATAGTTCATTCACTGACAGATGGACTACACAGTATTTCGGCGATTTGGGTTCACAATGGACGTGCCTAAAAGAAACTTTCACCGGACGAAGGCAGTAAAAAGCACCCTCATGAAAGGAGCGACCATGTGAAAGATGCGAGGAAGGAAGGACGGGGGACATTCACCCAGAAGTGTGACATAGAAAGAAGCTTGCTACATCAACGGGGAAATGTAAAAGTTAGGACTGCCTCTTCGATAAAATTTAGAGAAATAATCATCTCACAAAATGAAAAGCACACCATTAGAAAGAGAAGGATTTTAGCCTCACAGAAATAGTTTTAAACCTGGAGGAGAAAAGTCAAAATTGGAATTAATTGATACTGAAAACTGGAGAGGGTAACCGTTCAAACGAACCAACCAGAGATTAGGGGCATACAGACGCTACCGAAAGGCTCGAAATACCAGGACAATGAGAATTATTACGGAGCCAGTTTAAATAAATTTCTACGATCGGATTATGGATTTGATCAGTGGTTTGAGACGTTGGGAATATAAGGATTCAGAGGAACCATATCCCATTGCCACACGAGCATTATTATGGAGTTTGATATTCAAAAATCCCCACCCCTCACAATTTCTTCCTCAGCCTTTATAAAGCTCTATCATTGTCGAAGCTATCAGTTAGTTTTGTATCGCCCGCGCTCGTCGGCAGTTCAAAAATGCACATTTTATAAGTGCTCACTAAAGTCAGTTTTCTGCATCGCCAGAATGGTGATAGCCCGTGAAGGTCGGAGCCAGAGTAATTAAGAATTTGATAAGTACTCTCTAAAACAGTTTGTATCACCAGAGTGGCGACAGCCCGCGATAGATAAAATATTAGCAGCACGGGTATCTCAGTGTAAGATACGTAAGACTGAAAAAGCGTGTATGTATATCTGCAAATTAAAGTTTACGGGACCGAATCAGTGATGTTAGTAGAACAGGATTAGCCACACGAGCGATAGCTAGAAATATCAGTGGTGTAGGCAGCTATACTGACTGTCGGATGAAAGAAGTAGCCCGGAGCCATAGCTGTTGGATAATTTAGGACGAGTTCCGCGGAATACAGTGCATCCTTTAATTTGTAATACGTTCATGGTGGTCCTGTTTTCATGAATATTGAACAGTGCCACGGCAGCCCGCCCTTACATCAAGAAAACTGGAACAGGAAGAAAATCGTGGAACCAGGAAGGCATCGGTAAGAAAATGCAGCAGTCCATAAATAGTCAGGGAGCCATGATGAGTTAAGTACCACGGGAGGGCATGCCGCCAGGATGGTACATACAGCCGGTGTTGGATAAGTAACCCAAAATTATATTCATTATAATTTAGTCAGGATTGCTCGGGATAGCAGGCAGAGATGAATGTGCATGATTTGTATTTTAATTTTGAGTGTGTCAGTTTTGTGTTTTTGTCATTTAGGGTTTTGCGTGGTCATCATGTTGTTTTTCTTGTGTGTGGTTTAGTTATTTTTGTGCTGTGCACAGAGTATGGGATGTCAAGGGAGTTCTGTGCTTTGGCACGATTGGTTGATAATAATAATGTGAGATCGGGGGGAAACCGTATTTCTGTGATGTAACAGACCAGTGCTAGTAAATGCTGATTTTGAAGCATGTTCAGTTGTGAGTGGGCCTGATGACCGCCACATTAAAGTAGTGAATTTATAGTTAAAGTAACGTATTGATTTTAGTGAAAGACAGCGACCGTTCGCAATATGTTCAGGTACGATATGGTAAGTGTTGCTGATGACGAGTCGAGGGTGTCCTGTGTGCGCATGTAATTAGCGGAGGCATCATTCCCGCAAGGTTTGACAATGATATATAAAAGATAGGGGTGATCATGTTCTACGGTATGTTATGTGTGTATGTGGTTAGCGGATGCATCATTCCCGCAAGGTTCTTCGATATATAAATGATAAGGATGACTATCCTGTGGTAAGTTATTTACGTTCTACGATTCTTGAAGGGAGGCTCATTTAATGGCTCTCTGGCAAGACAGTATTTTGGTGACACACACACGGCTCGGCCTACCAGCTGATCTTTGGGGAAGGGGGAGCCAGGTATGCTCGCTCTGCATCGGATGGTCAGCTTTGTCTATGTTTTGGTAAGGCTGTTGACAGCATTTGAAGGTTATTAGTGTTTGTGGTGATGATAAGAGACTGGTTTGTTATGTTTTTGTACCATGTTTCTCTTGGCGGGGTTTATTTGTTGTTGTTGAGTTCTCCCGATTTTTTTTTCTTTCTCCTGAGAGCGAAAGTAATATTTTGTGTTTTTTTTTTTTTTTTTTTGCACTGCTGTACATATTATCCGTTGAGATTAGTATAATTGTTTTTCACGTGACTTCTCACGTGTTTGTTAAAGGGTTCGGACCCAGACTAGATTATGTTGGCTTATTTGCATTTTCAGTAACGTCAAGGAATTAGTTTATTTTAAGGGGGGAACTTCATTTATTTCTATTGCTTTTATGAATAAATTCTATTTTATTTTAAAGGATACTTCTGACATACTGACTTTAAGTTCCCGTGATCCCTCATGAAATCCCAGGGTGTTTATGTGTAAATTTAGTGCCACTCGGACAGATCACCATCCTGAGAGAAGATAGTCCATCCTGGGAGACCCTGATACGGGTACAATATATAAAAATCAATGTTATGTGATAGTTTGTCTGTGTGTACAGTATGTCCTCTATGCGTTCAGATACCATTCATCCGATTGCGATGAAACTTGGGTGAGTTTTTGTGTGCACTCCAGGGAAGGTTTCTAGCTACAAATTATTTATGTAACACTAAAATCCCACAGTAACCCACTTGAACAATCTGTATACTTACCACACCGCAATGCCAGGTGTGAGAATGGCTTGCTGATTCATTGCGAGGTGACATGAGGAGACTTGTCAGCAGCCCGCCGTGTTATCTGGTATCGCTGTCTATTCCAATACAGTTCACGCCACGGTTTTTGGCCGGGGGTTCATTATTATCTTCTTTTCTGTCTTTGTTTGGCATTGCAATACATGCTGGGTATAGCTAGTAGTATATAGATATTTTTAACGGTTTGCCCAGCATAAGCTTAAAAAGTGCACGGACGCCAGGTTTTTTCTTTCGACTTTTTCACTGAAATAGTTACTGCTTGGCTTCCTTTGATCATAAATAAATGATTTTCTACTGAAACCTTCCTCGAGATATCCTTTACAGAATGGTGAAAACCGCATAAAAGTCCATCCAGTGGTTCTCGAGATTACCCGTGACATCCAAGAATTGGGGACTTTGTTTTATATTAAGTAGAAATAAGGTCATAAAAATCCAATTCTGGGAAGAGATATATTCTCTTGTTTCTTTCTTCCTTCGCAACTTCGAAGGTAATACACTACTATTTCAAACGTAATTAACCATTCTATCGATTAACTATCCAGTTCAATAGACAATCAGCACCAGGCTGCCAGACGTGGCAGTCTCTTCCTCGTTGCTCTTTGGATGACCTCTCTGACCTTTTTGTTCAGCCATTCTATTATGATTGTCTGCCTTGCTCAGTAGCTCAGGGCAGCTATTCGGTTCATCTGCAGCCAGCCTGCTGGAAAGTAGATGAGCTGGAGAGCTATACCCTATAACACACTTGAGTGTGGGAATCCCTGTTCTACAGAACTAGTTCTGCTGCAGGAGCTAAGATATACAGGGTTATTATAAATGATTGAAGCAATTTCACAGCTCTGCCATAGCTTTATTATTTGACATATTGTCACAGGGCTTTGCACACACATAGAAAAACTCAAAGATTTTTTTTTTACATATTACAATTGCCCCATGTCGCCTCCGTGGTGTAGTGGTCAGCACGATTAGCTGCCACCCCGGAGGTCCGAGGTTCAATTCCCGGTTCTGCCATGAAATTTGAAAAGTGGTATGAAGACTGGAACGGGGTCTACTCAGCCTCGGGTGGTCCAAATGAGTAGAGGGGGTTCCATTCCCACCTCAGCCATCCTCGAAGTAGTTTTCTGTGGTTTCCCTCTTCGGGCAAATGCCGGGATGGTACCTGACGTAAGGCCACGGCCGCCTCCTTCCCTCTTCCTTCCCTAACCCTCCTACTCTTCCCATCCCTTCTTAAGGCCCCTTTTCGCTTTGCAGGTGAGGCCGCCTGGGTGAAGTGCTGGTCCCACTCCCCAGTTGTATCCCCCGACTGAGTCTCAAGCTCCAGGACACTGCCCTCAGTGGCGATAGAGGTGGGATCCCTCGCTTAGTCCATGGGAAAAGCCAACCCTGGAGGGTAAAACAATAACGGAATGTGCCTCCCCTTGTGATTCTGCAGGCATCATATCGATAATAAAGTTCTTTCCACGTTCGATGCAGTATGTCTCTATCATTCTGTTCAAAAGCACTGTTGCTGCGAGCTCGCAGTTCTGGTAGGTTTGTTGGTAGAGGTGGTGTAAACACTGAATCTTTCACATAACCTCACATAGGGTTAGGTCGGGAGAGCCTGGAAGCCATGTCATGAATTACTGATCATCAACCCCATCGGTTTTGCAATTTCCTGTTTATAAATTCACAAACATCATGATGGAAGTTACGGCAGACTGATGTGAATACATTTCAAGCACAACCTACGCTTTCTCGGTGTCATCTTGCCTAACTGCCCACGGCTGCACTCTCGTGGTAGAAATCTGAAGTGCGGCTGCAACAATACAAAACTTTTTTAGTTTTTCTATATGACTGTTGATTTTTGTGACAATATGTCAATAAATGTAGCTACAGTGAATTTATGAAATTGTTTCAATCATTTATAATAACCCTGTATTATAGTGAAGCTTGTCTCTGGACCATTCATTTAGACACATTTCTATTTCAGGGTGGCACTTGTTCTGTGTACCTGGTTGATGAAGATCGTGTGGTAACTGTCATGTCGGAGCACCTGGAACCCATTGTGCCCCATCATGGTGATCAGGTGAAGGTCATTATGGGTGAAGACAGAGAAGCTATAGGGAACCTTCTATCCATTGACAACCAGGATGGAGTAGTCAAATTTGGTCCAGATGAAGTTAAGATGCTACAATTGCGGTACCTCTGCCGTATGAAACCCATTTCGAAATCACAGTAATATGTTTTTGTTCTTGTGAGACATCGGTCCTCACCTCTGCACTGTTCTGACTAGTTGCCTAGTCAAATTATTTAGGTAACTATTAACTTTCTCTTGAATCATTCCAGACTTTTTTTTTTAATTGTATAGGTACATTGAAGAGGTAGATATTATTTTAAAGAGAAAATATCCTCCCTAGGCCTGGAAAGTTTGGAACCTGCCCTATTCTAGAACCTTAATTTGATGGCTTATTTTCCTACAATATTGTTCAAATTAGCTTTTTGATGTCTGTAACTGCTCCACATAAGGTTGCTTTTTGTGACTTATGGTTGTCCACATGACTAAGCGATTTTTCTTGCTCTTAATCCCACCTCTGATTTCTGCCCCGAGTTAACTATAGGGACTTGAACACCCTTATTGATCAAGTCATTGTCCTCTGAGGCTGTAGTATGTGTTATGTTGATTGATTGATGAATTGAGTGAGTGATAGGGTGTAATCAGTGTGTTAATATCTACATAACTCTCAACCTATGCCTTCCCGTCTATTGGAAAGGAAATAATTGCATTTGTGATTTAGTGCACAGAAGGATGCACCTTTTGATGAATTTCAGCCACAAACCTTCATGACATGAAGTAATAGGTTTTTATTTTAATTTATTTTTGCAGTGGGTTGTAAATATTTTTAATTTGATGAATTTCAGCCATAAACCTTCATGTCATGAAGTAATAGGTTACTTTTTATATTATTAAATTTAATTTCTTTTTAATTATAATTTGTTTCATTTTATTTTATTTTTCAAATTTCATTTTATTGTAATTTATTTTTGCAGTGGATTGTAAATATTTTTAATTTGATGAATTTCAGCCATAAACCTTCATGTCATGAAGTAAGAGGTTACTTTTTATAGTATTAAATTTAATTTCTTTTTCAAATTTCATTTTATTGTAATTTATTTTTGCAGTGGTTTATCAATATTTTTAAGGCTAGGTATAGTGCGTCTCTACCTTAAAAGACAGTATGGAATTAAATGTAGTATTTGCCTCTTACTCGCACTCCTATGTCCTGCAATGAGCTTCGTCCTCTTCTACGCCGGCGATGTTGCCATTTCCCAATAATTGAAAGTGACAAATCTAAGAAAATGTTTGCGTGGTCTTATAGAGAATTTTCCGCTCTTTATGATGATGTAAAAATAAAAGCCATAAATATTTAACACATGACCCAATTTTCACAATTACGATATTTTAGCGGGTATCTATATTTTTGCGGATATAAAACTTATCACGCCATAGATAATGAACTAATGATCGCAACAGATCAAGAATTTATTTTTAGATTGTCTGATGTTGGTAGAAGATACCCTATATCTCAGGGCAGTAATTATTTTCATAATAAGAAAGTTTTTATTTATTTTCTTAAATGTTACTTGAAAAATCTGGGATGATGTCGCACAAAAGTTATGTAGCGGGAAACATTTTTGCTGTTGACTTTACGTTGGTGACTAAGCGAGAAGAAATGTTCATTGATGTCTGAAATAGTTTTTAAAACAAACCAGAGCTCGATATCAGATATCATTCATAAGTTATAGCACTTTGCGTACACCTCCCTTCCAGCGCTGACACACCGCAAGTTTGTTTACTATGTGGCCCGTAGACTATCTGCCCGACTGCGTTTGAAGGAGGGAAGGTGATGGTGTGAAGTTAAACTGTGAAATGTAATGGAGCTTGTGTTCTTTATAAATTGTCCGCCTCGTTGCGTAGTGGCGTAGTTGTGTAGTGGCTGTCACTGTGCTGTCACCGTGGCGGCCTGGGTTTGAATCCTGGCTCTGCCAAGAAATTTAATTCTGGTCTGAGGGCTGGAACGGGGTGTACGCAACTTCATGTGACAAAACTGAGAAGAGGCGGGTTCGATTCCTACCTCAGCCATCCTCGAAGTGGTTTCCATAGTTCGCCTTTGTTCGTCCCGGGAATGAACAAGGGTTCGTTAATGGTGCAGAGTTAACGTTTCTGTGCCAAAAGAACACGGCAGACACCCATGACGAAATGACAGGTGAAGTGTATTAAAAGTGGTTCGCCGAGCAACAACGCGAACAACGTCTCATTCAAGAAATAAAAGATTAATAATTTAATTTCGGCTGCATACCACCACTTGACCACACAAAATGGGTAAATTACGTGGACCACAATATATATTATTATAATTTTATTATTATAATCATTATTATTATTAAATGTCATATTATAATTTATTATAACCTATGATATTCGAGAAAATATGATATTATAACATGTTATAATATTATCATATTCATGAATAATTGAAAATTATAAATTATTATAATGTGTGCATTAAAATCGCGCTCTGAACTTCGGTGTATCATATCTAAATATTGTACCGTCGTTTGCTTCAAGGCATGAGGTACAGTTATATACAACAAACAAATATTTTGGAAATTTGCAGAGTTTTGCTTAAAAACACGCCTGTATACGAGTTATGCTACATCATGTGCCCGGCCTTGGCAGAACTTGGTTTATGCAGCAGATCTGGCATCAGCGCACTCCATTTAATACGTACTGTCTTTTAAGGTAGAGACGCACTATAGACATAGTATGGTAGTTCTATTAATGTGAATTAGTATCATAGTAACTTACTGCTTTGACATAGACATTTAAAGGAGGGAGTAATAAGAGATCATAAATTCCCCAACACATTATAGAAATTGGTCCTCTTATGTGAGACTACCTATTTACTTTGTTTCATTATTGCAACTGTAATAGATAGTGGATTATTGATATTAATGCCTTATATTTTCAAGATGGTGGTTGCTAGTTATATGCAGTGTGATATTCTCATGACAATAGCCTGGATTTCCATGCACTATCAAAATTCAGTTTAACATTGTTATAATTTCATTTCCTTTTGAAATAATGAACAAATAATTTCTCCAAATTTTCTCCACTTAAACTCAGGTGTTTATCTGGCATGTTCCTGAATCCAGAAAATGATCTTTTTACGTTGCAAGAAGTTATAGGTGTATACCTAAATGAAGACATTTTGGACAAAGTGAGGTCAAATTGTGCATCTTTTGCATTTTCACCACACAATATGCTTTTTATAAACTACTTCATCTTGCACAGTTTCCAGCCACTGACTGGATGTGTTTATCAACTTGAGAAATAGAAAATCAGGATTTGAACTCATTACTTTGTTCATTTTATCCTTGGCTGCAACAGCTACTTCTCCATGCGATGATTGCAACTATATTTGAATGTCTTCAATAACTATTAACAATTCGACAAGTGGTAGACCTGTAGCTTGTAACTTCGTTATCACAGTAGGCAATTTGCAAAGAATTGTTTTTTTATGAATCAAGTCTTGCTGCACACACTGTTTATTGAATTCCACTTGTGAATCTTTAATTCAAGCTGCATCATCTATTGGAAACTGTCTATGACCTAAAACTGAGTAGTAGTTCAGTTAAATGATACTGCGCCTTATCAATCCTAGCATTAAGTTCATTGATAATAATTTCAATAAGTTCACTATTTAATACTAAATTCTAAATCAATGCTTTCTTACGGACTTAACTGCTTCAAAATGATTGCAGTAAATGATTGCATCATTTAGGCAGGTAGAATAGGCTGTGGTGGCTAAGGCAAATCTGGCAAGCTCTCTCTGTATGTAGCAACAGGAGCAAGAGTTTTCAGGAATACCTTAATATAGAAATATTTTGTCAGTATAGGATTCAGAATATTAAATTAGTGATTTTCAGTATACAATTTAATTAATCCCTGAATTTATTCAATAAAACATAATTTATGAATGTACTTACCTCCTTTGTGTAAGAAATCACTATATTCACGTTCTCATACCTAAATGAAGACATTTTGGACAAAGTGAGGTCAAATTGTACATTGTTTCTGCCTCGATGCAGTGCATGGGCTGAACATGTAACGTGCTTGAGATTGGAGTAAAATACTTTAAGGGCTTTTCCAGCCTTCACCATGTATGGTGGAGCATCACTCAACAGTTAGTCCAGTCAAATTAGGTTTTTTTTTTTCTGGACTTAATTCCCAAAGTTTTGAAACTTTGCAATATTGTTTGGAAGGGTCTACTAATGAACATACTAAACGTCCCTATTGATGGGGGGTAGGGTACGGTGTTTTAGTTTTTTGCTAATATCTCGTAATCTATTGAACATACGGAAATCATTATTCTTACCAAACTTATAAACAATTAAATTCTCTAAAGGTTTTATTCATTTTATCTCTAGAGTCAATACGTTACAAGGCACTCGCATTCAAAATCGAAGAAAATTGACAAAAGTCACATCAGTGCCAGAGAGCGGCTCAACTGCACTTACATTGAACCTAATTAACTTAAACTTGAACAAGCGTTAATTAATGTTGTGGTCAGGTGAATTAAATAATCAACAATAACTTCAAAAAATGCCAATTTTATTAACTAAAACGGTACAAAAATTAAAAAATGCGTAAAATAAAATATTACTGTATACGAATGGACAATACAGTAATTAAGCCAGAGGCACTCCTTGCAGCAAAGACACTAGTCTTGAGGAGAAGAAGGCAAATGGAAAAATTGGAAATCAAAAGAGTGGAAAATTTTGAGGAAGATCATAGGTCCTAAATTCCAAAATAACAAACAAGTTTCCTATAGGAACGACACCCTGTATGTTAAGTCGGAGAGACTTTCAGATACCATGAGGAAAAAGAGGATTGATTTCTATGGACACATATACCGAATGAATCCTTTCCGTATAACCAAGCAAATCGTTGACTTCTTTTCCAAAAAGAACATAAAACCAAATTGGTTTACGGAAGTCGAAAAAGACCTGCGGGAACTACAGATTACTGAACTCAGGTTAATGAATGGTACAGCAAAAATCGTGACCAAAGACAACACTAAGAGGTTCCAAGCCAGAGGCGACACCAGAAAACCGATGCAGTTATCAGAAGATGAAAGGAAGAGGAGATCAGACAGAATGAAGAAGTATTGAGAGAATAGCACATTCACCTAAGAAGAGGGTCATTCGAAAAAGGAAAGAAGAAGAAAAAAGAGGAAGAAGAATGGACAATATACTCAAGTCCGCAATCATTTTGAATGATCCGGCTTCAATGGGAAATTTCAAAATATGTTGATTTAGATTTCATCTTCCATTAGGGCATCCTCCTCAACAGGTGGTGTACTATTAAAGCAGTCTCCATGGCAGTGGTAGCAGGCAGCAGTGCATGTGATTTCTGTTTTTCTACATCCACATTTGTGCCCACAACCGGTTATACACTGACAGAAGATCAGGTTTAATATGCGTTCAGGGGCAACAGGATTGGTGGTTGTGATAGGCACTAAGTATGATCGAGCTTGCATTTCTAACCCCAAAGATCAGGAGACAGCTCATTTCCCTGCCACAGCAGAGTTAATACTCCTGTGATTTTAGGGATAAAATATCACGTTCAGTGGCTTGAAATCCACATAAAGAAGGTGGTCTCCTTCCTTCCTCCCTCCCTCCCTTCCTATTACAGGATGTAGTGTGTACAAGGGCGCCGACATGCACATATACTGTAGTTAAGTTGTATGTCTAGGAAGAAGCTACTTTTCCTCTCTGGCCTGTAGGCCTACATATCTTTGTAGTTGACGCCTATGGATGATCTGAGTGTCGTATTGAGGATAAAATTAAGGAGGATGTCACAGACACAGAGCCTCCCCATGAAAGACCATGAAAGAGAGATGCTGTCCTAGCATTTATTACATACGCAGCTGGCAAGATACCTCAGTTGTGACAATTAAGACTTGCTGTGAAATACTGTAGCCTGCCTCGTGTATCAAGTGAACATGGTTAGGTATGGAACAAAACAGTGGAAAATTATCTTCTCAAGAAGAAGTTTGCAATAAATGTGTTCGCAAGCTTCAGCATCGTGCGATTTTTACTTGTGGGGGAATCTCAAATAAAAGGCATAGAAATAGAATCTGCTTACTCTGGAACTCGCGAGAATGAAATAACTGCACTTATACGAAATATCAGTGAGGATGAATTACAGAGAGTGTACCAAAACGTCCTACGTCGCATCGGTGCAACATGTGTTTAGAAATTGAAGGACAGCATTTCCAGCAACGACTCTGACATTCATGCAAGTAATTGAATGAAAAAATCCACAGCCTGCTTCCAGTCTCCGACCGGGTCAGGAATGGAATGAATGAAGGCCCCATCTAGCGGCGAGGATATGAACTGTGCCGGCTGCCGAGGCCTGACGCACTCCTCTGGGGCAATGATTAAATGAATGACAGATGAAATGAAATGATAGTGGAGAGTGTTGCTGGAATGAAATTTTGACAGGGAAAACCGGAGTACCCGGAGAAAAACCTGTCTGCCTCCGTTTTGTCCAGCACAGATCTCACATGGAGTGACTGGGATTTGAACCACGGACCCAGCGGTGAGAGGCCGGCGTGCTGCCGCCTAAGCCACGGAGGCTTCCATGCAAGTAATTATGATTATTAAATACATAAAAAGTGTAAATGTGTTAAACTAGTTGGACGCACGCTGCTGTTAAGGCCAATGCCTTATTCGACACGTGGCTAGCCACAGTGCCCCGGCCGCCAGGCGGCATCTGCCAGTCTTGCCTCTATAGGGAGGGCCCTCACTGTATGTACTTATCCACATCTACATGCACTAGCTACAGGTTTTTTATGGATTTATAGTATGCATTATAATATTATATTATAAATACTTAAGGTAAAATTGGCAAAACATCTTCACAATTACTGGAAGACCGCTGTAATAGTCGTAGGTACACAATCACACACGAGTCGCGTTGAACCATGAGCCAAGCTTGTGGCAAATTGGACAATGTTTGCCGTTGAGGGGGCTGCTTCCACCATTGTTGCCAGACCTTCATCTCAGATTAATTCAGTTTCCGTGCGTTCCTTCCACAACAAATACCTGGTAATTGTTATGTCATCCCAATATTCCTACCCAATTATCGCATAAACTATGGACTCTACGGAATCAATGACTGGGACCTGTTTTGCAGATAATTTAATTGTCTGTATTTTTGATAAGAATAATGTTTTCCGTAGAAACTTTGGGAATTATGTCCCAAAATTGTGCAGAATTTGCTTAATTTGACTGGACTAAGTAGTAGAACCCACTTCTTATCTAAGTTATTTGACCATAAAGTTCATGAAATATCAATAAAAGTATTAGAATTAATTTAGATTTTAAAACACGACATAAAAATTTTGTATGATCCATTGGTCATTCACTCAAATTCATTCAAATATTCTCAATAAATAATTTGAATATTCAAATGTTCAATTATTTGAATTATTCAAAGATGATAAGTACCGGTACCCCAAAATTACAGCAATTTGTGTAAAGAAATGGACAAGTTGTTCGAATTAGGGGCGAATCCAAGGAGTCGAATGGGGGTTAACCTCTTCCCATTCTGGGTGGGTATTGAGGAAGGTACACGACAGGTTTGCTTCCATGTCACTAGATAAAACAAATGGGCTTAAACTGTAGATAAATGCAGGTTATTTGTTTTAAATAATAGTAAAATCCTATCACGCCTTTGCTCGCGCGATCCGACATCATAATAGCTCCCAAGCCCCTGCCCCAGTGTAAAAAAGAAGCTTGCTGTGTCCCTGTCGGTCAAGACAGGGTATCTCACCGTTAAAGCAAGGTACATCCACTGTGAGGGGAAGCCGGCAAGCGTCACATTAACAACAGAAGCCATTGATGAGCGTCACACCGCTTCGAATCTTGCCACAATTTTGACTCTCATCAGCCTCGAATGGGGCATTGAAGAACCCATCTCGGGTATTGTTACCAACATTGCAAGGAACATCGTAAATGCGGCTCAGCTGTGGTTTCAGTCGGCGGAGAGGATAGATCTAGCCTCCACTTGCAGTGTGAGATGGGCTTACAAGAGCCCCAAATAAATAATATGTGCAGGAAAGCTAGTGCCATTGTTGCGCACTTTCATCATTCAACTGTCGCTTTTGAAGCACTACAAGAAGCTCAAACTGCACACAAAATGAAGAGTTTGAAATTTATTCAAAGTATCGTGGCCAGATTGAACTCAACTTTCTTCATGGCTGACTGCCTGGTTGAAGATCCGCTTCCTGTCATTAGCATCCTGGCTAATAGAACTGTTACGTCAGAAGACTCTGCCACGAAGCTTAAAGTAAGGGAGGAAGATTGGACTCCACTAGATTGTTTAGTGAAAGTTCTTCGCCTGCAACCGATTGTATCCAAGATTTTATGTAGTCGGAGCATCTCGATCTCTTCGGCGAGACCCGTAATTCACAGTTTAATCAACTGTCACCTGAGCCCATCAATTGGTGACCATTGAATTCTTCAAGGCAAAAGTTTCAGTTAAGTGCGGGGACCGGTTCAATTTCCCGGGAAATGCTGGGGACATGGTGTCAGTTTACCAAACTGCATCTTTCTTAGATCCTCGATACAAATGAACAGGATGAAATTACATTATAAATCACCCTGTTGTGATAGGGGACAAATAGTAAGGTTACGTCGTTAGAAACTTTTTAAGGTGTCGCAGACTATAGCCATGCAGTACTTGTGTGTCCACACTTCCTCGGCTAATTCCGACAGAGACTTCTCAGCAGCCAGAAACATTGTGTCCGCACAAAGAAATTGTCTTGGCCCAAACCTGTAAATATCCTTGTTTTCTTGTACCAAAACAATTGTTGGCATGATAAGTAGTTTTGACTCGGATTGACTATTTTGACCAAGTCACGAATATGGCCTTTCACGTTGTGATACCTGCCTTTATACAACTTACTTGACATGGTATAACATATTTCTGCTCACTTACAATTCTCTTCTCTACACCTAATTGTCTCATATAACTTGAAACTCTATGTAAACACACAATATCAACACGAAACATCCGTTTAAATTTACAACAGAGTATCAATTGTAAATTAGCCTTTTCTCCACATAAAAGATGGTATATTGGCTTTCACTGCCAGTGAATTAAAACTCAACAATTCTTCTAGGTTTGTGCCGTGTCTTGTGTGGGGTTTCGCCTAGGACACCAAGCTGGCTCATCGGCGGGCTCTTGGTGTCCCCGACCGGACCCCCACAGGACATCATTATGTCAATATGGCAACTGTATAGCATTTTGGTTTATTTTTATTTACTCATAACGTTGAAAAAACCTTTGATTGCATGTTAATGTGAGGTTGTGCGTGCTTCGTCTTGTTAAGTGAGGGGGGAGGATGTCCAACCACGAGAAGAGCTGATGAATGATGTCATACCACTATAATATTATTTGGTTTCAAACATTCCTGAAGGAAATAGACGTTAGTTTCCATTTGAGCAGATGTATTATCAAATAATATGATTTGAGCTAACTGGACCATTTTATCATATTATTTGATAACTATAATATTAGGCGAACATTAGTCCTACATGATATTGTAATAAAAATTCCTTGGTTGGGTGCTCTTCATCTCTTTGTTGTAATAAAATATTATATGGGTGGGCGCCAGTCCACTAGCTGATGCCTTGTAAACAATAAACATATATATGTATATGGTAGAGCACAAAAGACTACTTTCTCTCGAGTCGTGGTGTGACGACCATCCACCAGAATCATTAGATAAAATGGCAATATCATGTATACTGATACATAATTTAATAACAACTTACTCATGTGGTGAATATATATAAGTAGTGGTAATGGGATCCATAATAAAAGAACTGACTGTAGCTCTGACATAAATAAGACAACACTTTCAGATACCAGGAAACAATCACTCCGTGGAAAAGTGGCTCTGGTTTGGGCATACTCCCTTTATGGTTGATATATCATAATGCACACTATTTTCTTGATTCTATTCGCTTCTTATATAATTTCTGGCAACTCGAATCCAATCTCTCCATACACATTAGTTTTCTTTGACTGTCACAACAGTCCAAATCTCAATTCCTTCACGGATAATCTTCTTCCTTTTTTATCTGCATCATTATATTTTCTCTCCGAATAAACAATTAGAGTAGCTCTCCTTGCTATACGCTCTTATGCCATTAGTTCACAATATTACCACTAAAAATGTTCCAAAGCCGCAGCAGCCATCTTGCAAGTCTTAGTAAAGCTTCTTTAGTTCTGCGTTTTATCACATCACAAAAACAGCTTCAACCGCCATCTTCCACGTTACCTATTTAAAGTCTGTTGTGCATCCATTGTGATACCTTCTCTATAGTTTCTTTACTCCATGCTAGTAAATCATGGTGCAGATAATAAGATACCAATACAAGTATATATATGAATTTTCTTAGGAATGCTGCAATCACCTCTCTTACCAACAGCACATCAAAATTGCACCAGTTCACATATAAACGGTCTCAATCACGATTTCGGGACTCTTTACAATAGGAACATGCTTAGTGCTGTCTGTTTCATTGTGCTTTGCAATTTACCACGCTTTTGAATTCTCTTGTTGTTTGGTAGTTACTTTGTTTATTTCCGAAAAATTATTTTGTTAGTAGATTTTTTTCTGTCGTAGGTAAGGTACAGTATTTTACTTTTATTTTGGCAGGAGTTTACTTTTCCTGTGCCGCATATTGTTTCCGCGATAGTAATTCGTTTCTTATCAATACGTTTTTTTATTTTATTTCTGTTTTTTATTATTTCATAGTGTAGCATTTTCTGTGTAAGAGTTTATTTACTGTACAGCAACTTTTGCTATTTATATACTTTTGTGTTGAAATGCATCGTGAAGTGAACATGTTGGATCCACCAGGCCCTTGTCATGTGAAACGCAAGAAAGGCAACCCCCTCAGGACTGGAGAAAAGCAGTGTATATTGAATATTTTTAACAAGTTTTGAGTGCAAATCCGGGCAGCACACTTGAAGAAGTTACGAAGGTAATAGCCGAGGCTACAGCTATTTCTAGGTCGAGGTGATGGTGGTAATTAATGCTCATTGAGATGTAACTTTATAAATAATACACTGTACTGACAACAGATTTCTACTGTAGATTCTCATGAAATAATAAAGATGATGTGATGCTGCAGTGGTCAAGCTGCTTGCCTGTCACCAAGGTGGACTGGGTTCCATTCCTGGTCAATGCATACGAGATTTTTGAAGTGAAATATCACGTCCTGTGGTTCAGATTCTATGTACAAATGGAAATCCTGTGTCTCATGGTCATGAGGTTAACACCTATGCTCCCCCCTTCAAATGACAATGTGTTGTGATATGTAGGCCCTACTGTATTATTTAGAAGTATCTTTGTACTTTGGTTTTTGATTTGAATAAATTATATTTCCTGAACTATTATTGCATTTCTTTGCTGTTCCCATGATTTTCGTGATTGTATACCCTATTAGGTAAACACACAACTGGATGAACATATGGTGCTTGTATAATCTTTCTTTGAATGCTTATGTTTTTACTGATGTACAGTGTGGTCTAGGACCTTCACAGTGCTATTGTCGAAATGGTTCGTCACCAATTCCACCACATGGTGGTGCTATTGACGAGCGGTTCATCGCTACACACATGCCTTTTAGTTTCAAATTTCAGCTGTTTGAGGTGATGTTATTTGAAAGTAGACTTACCTGCTCTTTTGTGATAGTCCATAGCCACTTACTTTGTATTTTTAATCTCAATGGTGATGCGAATTACACTTTATTTGTTCAAAGAGAAGGCAATGTTTGACTTCCATGCATTGCAATGACTGGCAACGACCCAGTAGTAGTTCAAGTAGTGGTGCTTCTAATTATCTACCATACCTAGTAGGGAGCATAGGGGATATATCCCCCCCCCCCCTAAAAGTCAGAATTGTCACTCGTAGTGAATGTCCGTTTTGCCAGTCGCTACATACGGCAGTCTTCATCTACATCCAGATCTACTATCCCCCTGAAATTATGTCACAGGTACGCCCCTGAAGAAAACTGATTTGAGTAAATGTGTGTAAATTGTAACCCAATGTAATATGTAATATATGGAACCAATAGATGAAGGCAGAATATTATGTTAAATTGATTTTGGACCTTTGGGGCTAAGATATGTGAGAATAACTCGGCACATGAGTGTTTATTCATCTGGAAATGCATAGCAGTTAAAAGGTTAAGCATTCAGATGGATTCAAGAAACATTATGTATAGTCGAAAATTTCTTTCAGCAAAATCTAGTTCCCTCAAAACTGTATAACTTAATTCGAAAGTATTTCAAATTTTAATTATAATTTTCGGACGACTGAGTAAATAAAAGCTGTACAATTCACAATTCGAAATCTTCTATTCTTATTGCCAATGTTTTCCTGCCAAATTGGCTCCAAGACAGCCAGCAGGGTGCATGATATTCCTGCAAACTCGAGACCACTGCATAGGGTTGGCACAAATCTCGGCAGTGGTCCTGGAGAGGCATCAACTGCATAGCATCACAATATTTTCCTGTTGCAAACTCTTAATGGCAAGAATCTGTTATCAATTGAGCTGATGATGTAACATCACGTTAACTACTTCCACCATTGCCCCGCAGCCGTCTGTGATCACAGAAGATACAGGGACACCAAGAATCTCATCAAATGGACTGAGAACAATAATGACTGTAAAATGTCATGCCGATTTCCCACGTCTGGTCAAAAACTAGTGACTACAACATAGGGACAGTAGAAGACAGAGCAAGATTCGACCTCGATATATCGTAATATAGTGTGCCAAATCCAGGATATGCCCTGAGCAGTTCGTGCTGTCAGTGCTTATTCTGTGAGTGCAAGAGAGAATACATTGACTGTGTTACTGTAATAAATAGCAGTGTGTCCTGTAACACAAGTGTAGAAGGTCAAGGGAAGGAGAGTTTTTTATATTCCTCTGGGCTTGCCATGCTGTACCTACTTGTGTCATTTCCCTTCACCTGGCGGTGATTACAAAGTCGTGAGGCAGTCAAAACATGCTGAGAGCGATGCAACTCATGTAACAACACAATACCTACTTGCCACTGTTTTCCCCTTTTTGGTTGTGAGCTCTAAACCAAAGGGACAGCTTAAATGTTGTCAGATGAGCAGTGCTGATAGCAGTGGCGGCCGGTAATAAGGTTGCAGTGTTGCACAACGACCAGATTGATTCATGACAATCAATTAATACCATAATAATATTTTTAGTAATAAAAGTTGTATGTTTCCTTTTATATGTATAGGAATTCATAATTCTGTTCTTTAATATTTCAGGAAATCTTATAGTAAGTTACTGTAAACTGACTGAGAAAGCGTAGCGCACAAGCCCTCTAGGAGCGCTCGTCCATTTGGTCGTTGCCAGGTCCAAGCACCGACCAGATCTCACTACTGAAGGGTATGGCAGAGATGCTAGACCGGGTAAACCCTATCCCAACAGTTAACACGTCGGGTCGTTGCCCGCTGACTGCAACAAGGAAGCCGAGGTGCAGGCGCGGACGGAGACATCCGAGATGCTCCGTCAACTGCCGGTACTATGTCTTGTAATGTTGGGCGTACTTGTGACACTCGCAGTTCTGGCCCTCGTATATAACTTAATGTTATTTTGTTCTCGTGAAGGTTTACTTGTAGACTAACTGATATTCCATTTAATCCGATGAAAATGTGATGTCTCGGAACTGCGGCATTCATTATGAATGAGGTACATCAGTTTTACCGCGCAATTGAATACAGTTTTCTCCAATATCAAGCAGTCTTTTACCCATCACCTCATGGGCGCCCGCAGGAGGCGGGGGGAGGGGGCAAGGAGGGGCCGTACCCCCACCCCCTGTGATCCCGAGGATATTTCGATTGTTCATTGTCACACCAGTTTTTCATAAATTGAAGTTACTGATGGTTAACTGATTTAGATGTAGGGATAATTCCACAGTTTTATTTAACTTAGTACAGTAATTGGGGATTATTTGAGAATATCTTCAGTTATTTAAAAAATCGGCGAACTGGATTAACATTACTATTTTAATGAACTGCTTGATTTTTATTTTTGTCGATGCATTGTAATACAACCACTTTTTGCCTGTTTTTAAGAAATGAATAGTGCAACACCCAGAACAATTATCCGCCAGCCACCACTGGCTGATAGTGATGCCAACCTGTGATATTTTCCTGTGCCCGATAATTGAATTTGAAGCCATAGGACAGTAGGAACATGTAAAACCACAATATCAACTCACACTTTCTCTCTGTACATGATTGCATACTCAAGAGGAGTCTTGTACCTATACAATCCATTTGAAAATGCTGCTGACCGCATAATGTTATAACACCTAATTACACTGTTTATCGATGCCCAGCAACAAATTCAAAACCATAGTGACAGAATCTTGTCAAACAGAACACAATTGACCCCAATTCCTACTTTCACTGAACGCTTGTGTCCTGCAAAGTGAGTGAAGATTGACATACAGTATATGACCAGTCATCATAATAATACAGTGAAACTTGGATAATTCGAACCTCAAGGGTCCAGTAAAAATATTCGAATTATCCAAAAATTCGAATTATGAAAGTTCTTTGAAAAGGGTAGAGAGAAAATTCAAATTTTCCGGTTCCCTTGACCTTTTTCGGCCTTTGCCACTCTCATTTTCATAACCAAGAATTTTGTCTTTAAATTTTAGGTATGTAGACAACGTGTTTGGAGGAATCCCGAAAGCCTTTGCAATTTCAGATTTTTTCCTTCATTCTCTTTTCCACTTCTTTAATCACCGCTATTTTCTCCGCCAAAGTCAAAGTTGTGTATGGAACCCGAGGCTTTGATGGCATCTTAGTTCTGTACACACACTTTAAAACACAGGCAAAACCAAACTTCTAAACAACAACCACAAATCTAATCAGACCACTCAGCACGCACTACCAGACAGGTGTTAGGGATGACACTCTTATGAGTTAGGAGATAAAGGAAGATTGTAGTTTTACGTGACCGTGAATCTTGTGATTATGAGCCACGGGACCTCCTTTTTACGTGGAATCCGAACCACAGGACATGGCATTTCACTTCGAAAATCTCACATGCATTGACCGGGAATCGAACCCGGACCGCCTTGGTGAGAGGCACACAGCTAGTTAGGAGATGTGGAGCGTTGCAAAACAATGGGAGGGGGAGGGGTTGGGCATTGACCTAGGAAGGAGCGTCGCAGGCGTGTTGTTAGTCATGTAGGCACAACCATTGAGTAGGGGCCGCATGCCAATGATACGTCGTTTTTCAAGAATTCCTGACCCAACTGTTTGGCTTCCGATCGGCTTTTTACATGTAAAAACTTCGAATTATCCAAAATATAATTCGAATTAACCATGATTTTTTAGCATTGATTGTATATAAAATGCTAGGGACCGAGAGAAAAATTCGAATTAAAGAAGATTTCGTATTATAGAAGTTCGAATTACCCACGTTCCACTCTAGTAATATTGAAACTATTGCCCATAAACTGAAATGAAATTAATTAAAATTAAATTTTTGTTAATTGCTTTCTTTACTAAAAACTATTTAATACTCTACCCCAACAAAGATGTTTTGCAGTCTTGCAACACTATCGATTGCATAACCACTGAACCAATGTCACCCTATTGACGATAACATAATTTAACAATTAGGAATTAAAGAAGCTCTTTGTAAATCAAAAAAGTATAGTCGAAAATTTCTTTCAGCAAAATCTAGTTCCCTCAAAACTGTATAACTTAATTCGAAAATATTTCAAATTTGAATTATAATTTTCGGACGACTGAGTAATCATCATCATCATCATTTCCCCTTATCCAGCACCTGCCGGGTCGGGGTATTTATGGCACTTCTCCACTTTCCTCTTTCCTTCCACAATTCTTCTTCCACGATCTTGTCCCAATCCAGATTTCTTTTTCTCACGCTGTTCTTCACTGAATCGATCCACCTTGTTCTAGGTCTTCCCCTTGCTCTCTTACCTTTGCACTTGGCCTCCAGCATCTGTCTTGGTATTCTATTTTCCTCCATCCTCTTTACATGTCCAAACCACCTTAGTTTATTCTTCTCAATTCTCTCATTTAGTTTTCCCATCCCAACTTCCTTCCTAACATCTTCATTCCTCACTCTGTCTTTCCTTGTCTTACCTATCATAGTTCTTAGGAATTTCATTTCACTGGCTTGGATTCTACTCTCTTGCCTGCTCGTCAGGGTCCAAGTCTCAGCTGCATAAGTTAATATGGGTACATAGTACATTTTATACATTACCTCCTTGCTTTTCCTTGGTACTTCCTTATCCCAAACAAGTTTTCTTACACTTTGATAGAATGCATTGCTCTGCTGTACCCTCCTGCCAATCTCCATGTCCAACCTACCAGTTTGCATCAATTCACTTCCTAGGTATTTGAATGTGTCCACAATTTCCAAACTCTGACTTCCAATTTTCACAGTGCCCTTTCCTTGTCTTTCCCCTCTTGTCATCACCATGGTCTTGCTTTTCTCTATACTGATTTTCAGGCCATACTTCTGAATATTTTCGTTCAGTGCATCTAGTTGTTTTTGCACTTCTTCGGTGTTCTTTCCCCAGACCACAATATCGTCTGCAAATAATAGTAGCTTCATTTCTTTATGTCCATATGCTTCCTTTGTTTCCTTTACAATTTCATCCATTACCATTATGAATAAAAGAGGTGACAGCACACTCCCCTGTCTTAGTCCAGTCTTGTTCCTAAACCAATCTGTCTTTCCAACTGGGGTCAGTACCCTGCTAACACAGTTGTTGTACATTGCTTGCACCATTTCCAACATTTCTCTTCCCAGTCTCTTCTTAACCATGGTTTCCCATACCTTCTCTCGGGGGACACTATCAAATGCCTTTTCTAGATCTATGAAAGTCATGATCAAATCCTCTCCATATTCCCAGTTCTTTTCCATCACCTGCCTCAAGCTAAAGATTGGGTCCACTGTGGATCTTCCACTCCTGAAGCCATACTGTTCCCCTAGCAACTCTCCTTCCACCTTTCTTCTCATTCTTCTTTCTTATATCCTTTCCAGTATTTTTACTATCTGTGATATGAGGGTGATCCCTCTATAGTTATCACACACTTTCTTGTCCGCTTTCTTAAACACTGGTATTATTAGCCCTTTCTCCCAGTCTTCTGGTACACATTTCCGTTTCCACACACACTTTAGCAGTCGATACAGCCATTGCATACCAACAGGTCCAGCAGCCTTTATCATTTCTACGCTGATTTCATCCACCCCTGTTGCTTTTCCCATCTTCATTTTCTGTACTGCTAATTCCACCTCCAGCATTGTTATATCATCTTCTGTTATAGAGTCGTCAGGCTGTGTCACTTCGATCTCACCAGTACATTTGCTCACATTCAATAGCTTATCGAAATACTCCTTCCATCGTCCCTTTATCTCCTCTGGGTGTGTTAACAACTCTCCATCTTCCTTTTTCACCAGCTTTGTAGTAACTCTTTCTTTCCTCTTACTTCTTAGAAGCCCATACAGCATCCTTTTACTGCCACTTACATCTGTTTCCATTCTTCGTGTAAATTCTTCCCAACTTTTCTTCTTTTCTTCTCCTACCACTTTCTTACACCTCCGTTTGCTGTCGTGATACTTCCTTTTGCTTTCTTTTGTTTGATCTCGGTTCCATTCTTTCCATGCAGACTTCTTTTCTTTCACTGCTTTCCTCACTTCCTCATTCTCTTTCACTCTTGTTGACGTCCTACCACAAGCACTCTCTGCTGCACCAGCAAATGCCTTTTTAAAGTGGGACCATTCCTCTTCTACATTTTCCACTTCAGTAACTGGGATTTGTTGCTTCACTCTCTCCTGAAAATCTTCCTGTACAGCTTTGTCTTTCAATTTCCATACTTTTATTTTACTTTCTCTGATCTCTTTTAGGTTTTCCAATTTTCCCCATCTAAATTTTGCCACCACAGCTCTATGGTCCCCATCAAATGCTTCTCCTGGTAAAGCTGTCACATCCATCAGTTTTCTGCGATTTGTCCTTTCCACCAGGAAGTAGTCAATTACTGATTTTGTTCTTCTATCACCCCACCCATATCTCGTAATTTTCCTGCTGTTTTTCTTCCGAAACCATGAATTACCCACTATCAGTCCATTCCTTTCACAAAAGTTTACAAGTTCATCTCCTTCCCGGTTCTTTTTCCCATATCCATATGGTCCAACGACTTCTTCCTTTCCTTGTCTCTCATTTCCGACTTGTGCATTCATGTCTCCCATGATCACCACTTCTACATCTGAGATTACTCTTTCTACATCCTCCAGGAATACTTCAATATCTTCTTCTCTGTTTCCAGTCTGTGGTGCATACACTTGTATGAAGTCCATCACGTCATTCTTCGTCTTCATTCTAATTTTCATTATTTTGTCACTCACACACTCTACCACTTCAACATACTCCTCCAGTTGTTTCGAGGTTATCAGTCCCACACCATTTTTTGCCTCTTGGCCACCACTCCAGTATAATGTATATCCTTTCCTCAATTTCTTCCTTCCTTTACCTTTCCATTTCACTTCACTCAGCCCCATCATTCCAACCTTCTCCCTCTCCATGAAGTCTACCACCTCCTCCACCTTGCCTGTCAGGGTCATGACATTCATGATTCCCACTTTCATTTCGGTTACTGGTCGCCTATTTCTCACAGTTCCCCCAGTACCAAAGGAACTGCGCGTCGCCTGCATGGTACGCCCTAACCTTTTCCGAATCATTGGAAGTGCCATTTCCATTTTAGGCTATTATTACGATGGGGTCGCCACTCCCAAAGGCATTTTATGAAGCTACTGCCAGCTATTATTCAGGCCGCTCCTAACATGGAGAACAGACGCCCTTGCAGCCGCCCCTAACATGGGAAACAGACGCTGCCGATTGATGCTGTACTCATACTATTCCCTGAGTACTGGGTTGCCTCTTCCGCAATCTCCACCGTTCTGAAGTCCATCTTCTCCGCTGCAGATTCCGTTGAGGTCTTCGCACGTAACCCTGTGCACGGGGCCTATGTTATACCCCATAGGACTGGGTCCTCACCAGAACTTAGCCGGTACTGTAGTTCCATGGTATATTACAGTACCGTTGCCCACCCCCGCGACCTGGACGTGCCTGGCAAGAATTATCCATGTAGCCAATTAGGATCGACTCATGGACCGGGTTAAGGAGCTGTCTAAATCCAGCCTCCAAGGCCTCCAAGTAAATAAAGCTAAAAGAATTACCTGATCGTTTCGAAAAGCTGTACAATTCACAATTCGAAATCTTCTATTCTTATTGCCAATGTTTTCCTGCCAAATTGGCTCCAAGACAGCCAGCAGGGTGCATGATATTCCTGCAAACTCGAGACCACTGCATAGGGTTGGCACAAATCTCGGCAGTGGTCCTGGAGAGGCATCAACTGCATAGCATCACAATATTTTCCTGTAGCAAACTCTTAATGGCAAGAATCTGTTATCAATTGAGCTGATGATGTAACATCACGTTAACTACTTCCACCATTGCCCCGCAGCCGTCTGTGATCACAGAAGATACAGGGACACCAAGAATCTCATCAAATGGACTGAGAACAATAATGACTGTAAAATGTCATGCCGATTTCCCGCGTCTGGCCAAAAACTAGTGACTACAACATAGGGACAGTAGAAGACAGAGCAAGATTCGACCTCGATATATCGTAATATAGTGTGCCAAATCCAGGATATGCCCTGAGCAGTTCGTGCTGTCAGTGCTTATTCTGTGAGTGCAAGAGAGAATACATTGACTGTGTTACTGTAATAAATAGCAGTGTGTCCTGTAACACAAGTGTAGAAGGTCAAGGGAAGGAGAGTTTTTTATATTCCTCTGGGCTTGCCATGCTGTACCTACTTGTGTCATTTCCCTTCACCTGGCGGTGATTACAAAGTCGTGAGGCAGTCAAAACATGCTGAGAGCGATGCAAATCATGTAACAACACAATACCTACTTGCCACTGTTTTCCCCTTTTTGGTTGTGAGCTCTAAACCAAAGGGACAGCTTAAATGTTGTCAGATGAGCAGTGCTGATAGCAGTGGCGGCCGGTAATAAGGTTGCAGTGTTGCACAACGACCAGATTGATTCATGAAAATCAATTAATACCATAATAATATTTTTAGTAATAAAAGTTGTATGTTTCCTTTTATATGTATAGGAATTCATAATTCTGTTCTTTAATATTTCAGGAAATCTTATAGTAAGTTACTGTAAACTGACTGAGAAAGCGTAGCGCACAAGCCCTCTAGGAGCGCTCGTCCATTTGGTCGTTGCCAGGTCCAAGCACCGACCAGATCTCAATACTGAAGGGTATGGCAGAGATGCTAGACCGGGTAAGCCCTATCCCAACAGTTAACATGTCGGGTCGTTGCCCGCTGACTGCAACAAGGAAGCCGAGGTGCAGGTGGGGACGGAGACATCCGAGATGCTCCGTCAACTGCCGGTACTATGTCTTGTAATGTTGGGCGTACTTGTGACACTCGCAGTTCTGGCCCTCGTATATAACTTAATGTTATTTTGTTCTCGTGAAGGTTTACTTGTAGACTAACTGATATTCCATTTAATCCGATGAAAATGTGATGTCTCGGAACTGCGGCATTCATTATGAATGAGGTACATCAGTTTTACCGCGCAATTGAATACAGTTTTCTCCAATATCAAGCAGTCTTTTACCCATCACCTCATGGGCGCCCGCAGGAGGCGGGGGGAGGGGGCAAGGAGGGGCTGTACCCCCACCCCCTGTGATCCCGAGGATATTTCGATTGTTCATTGTCACACCAGTTTTTCATAAATTGAAGTTACTGATGGTTAACTGATTTAGATGTAGGGATAATTCCACAGTTTTATTTAACTTAGTACAGTAATTGGGGATTATTTGAGAATATCTTCAGTTATTTAAAAAATCGGCGAACTGGATTAACATTACTATTTTAATGAACTGCTTGATTTTTATTTTTGTCGATGCATTGTAATACAACCACTTTTTGCCTGTTTTTAAGAAATGAATAGTGCAACACCCAGAACAATTATCCGCCAGCCGCCACTGGCTGATAGTGATGCCAACCTGTGATATTTTCCTGTGCCCGATAATTGAATTTGAAGCCATAGGGACAGTAGGAACATGTAAAACCACAATATCAACTCACACTTTCTCTCTGTACATGATTGCATACTCAAGAGGAGTCTTGTACCTATACAATCTATTTGAAAATGCTGCTGACCGCATAATGTTATAACACCTAATTACACTGTTTATCGATGCCCAGCAACAAATTCAAAACCATAGTGACAGAATCTTGTCAAACAGAACACAATTGACCCCAATTCCTACTTTCACTGAACGCTTGTGTCCTGCAAAGTGAGTGAAGATTGACATACAGTATATGACCAGTCATCATAATAATACTGTGAAACTTGGATAATTCGAACCTCAAGGGTCCAGTAAAAATATTCGAATTATCCAAAAATTCGAATTATGAAAGTTCTTTGGAAAGGGTAGAGAGAAAATTCAAATTTTCCGGTTCCCTTGACCTTTTTCGGCCTTTGCCACTCTCATTTTCATAACCGAGAATTTTGTCTTTAAATTTTAGGTATGTAGACAACGTGTTTGGAGGAATCCCGAAAGCCTTTGCAATTTCAGATTTTTTCCTTCATTCTCTTTTCCACTTCTTTAATCACCGCTATTTTCTCCGCCAAAGTCAAAGTTGTGTATGGAACCCGAGGCTTTAATGGCATCTTAGTTCTGTACACACACTTTAAAACACAGGCAAAACCAAACTTCTAAACAACAACCACAAATCTAATCAGACCACTCAGCACGCACTACCAGACAGGTGTTAGGGATGACACTCTTATGAGTTAGGAGATAAAGGAAGATTGTAGTTTTACGTGACCGTGAATCTTGTGATTATGAGCCACGGGACCTCCTTTTTACGTGGAATCCGAACCACAGGACATGGCATTTCACTTCGAAAATCTCACATGCATTGACCGGGAATCGAACCCGGACCGCCTTGGTGAGAGGCACACAGCTAGTTAGGAGATGTGGAGCGTTGCAAAACAATGGGAGGGGGAGGGGTTGGGCATTGACCTAGGAAGGAGCGTCGCAGGCGTGTTGTTAGTCATGTAGGCACAACCATTGAGTAGGGGCCGCATGCCAATGATACGTCGTTTTTCAAGAATTCCTGACCCAACTGTTTGGCTTCCGATCGGCTTTTTACATGTAAAAACTTCGAATTATCCAAAATATAATTCGAATTAACCATGATTTTTTAGCATTGATTGTATATAAAATGCTAGGGACCGAGAGGAAAAATTCGAATTAAAGAAGATTTCGTATTATAGAAGTTCGAATTACCCACGTTCCACTCTAGTAATATTGAAACTATTGCCCATAAACTGAAATGAAATTAATTAAAATTAAATTTTTGTTAATTGCTTTCTTTACTAAAAACTATTTAATACTCTACCCCAACAAAGATGTTTTGCAGTCTTGCAACACTATCGATTGCATAACCACTGAACCAATGTCACCCTATTGACGATAACATAATTTAACAATTAGGAATTAAAGAAGCTCTTTGTAAATCAAAAAAGTATCATTTTGCTTTTTGGGATTGTGAATTGGCCATGTTTTAGTAAACAGTAGAGCACCGGTAATCTGTACTAATTGGGGTTCGGGGCTGTTCGGATTATCTGAAAAAGACATGTAATAGTGTATACAGTCAATGCTACAATTTTACCAGCCACAAGGTGAGACAGAGGAGCGAGACTGGTACAACCTTGAATGGAAGCATCAAGGGTTTCAATTGGCAACTAAAACTATCACTAGAGGTTGTGAAAGTAGGTCAGGAAACATTCTGTGCCTACAGCTGTACAAGCCCTAACCAACAGAATATTGAACGAGACACATTTTTAGGAGCAACAGCTTTAAATTAAGCATGTATAGATAAAATATGTTATCTCCTAAATGTCCTGTACCAGTACCCATGTTTTAATAATGCCAATGGGGCCAGTAGCGGATCCTTGCGGGGCCCTGGGTGATATGATAAGGTGGGGCCCACAACAATAGAAAATTAAAAAATATCAAATCAAATGAAAAGTAGTTTTGTAATAAAAATAAAATAAAGAATAGTTACAATATTTTGAATACACTACAGTGCATTTTTTTAAATACAGTAATATGAAAGAAACCTTTAAGTTCCCTTGTAGAAGATTATGTAAACTATGAAATATTAAAATATTACTTTGCGACTTTTTTCTGGCTGAAGACTTCTAGGTCTATTATTTCACAGAAATCTGAACTTGCTAAATGGTCAAGGGAGGTCATAGCTGCACTGATAAAAATATGAATTATAAATTAGTTTGAAAAGTAGTAATGACCCTGGGCGGTCGCCCTCCCCTAGATCCGCCCCTGCATGGGGCATTGGCTAAACATTAACGTACAGGCTGTCCAACGAGAGAAGGGTTCTGTGAGAAAGCGCAACCGTCAATGAACAGGTGACTATTCCCACTTGAGAGTGGCCTGTTGCTATGGGCTTTGACGCATCCCGAATGCGAAGTGGGGCTTAGCTCTTTTCAGAGGCTCCCTTCAGTGTACTGTAAATACAGTGTAAGGCACTGATAAATAAATATAAAATAAAATGAAAAAATGTGCCAAGTTGCCACATCTGCTGACGCCATTAACATGTGCTTCCTCCGCTGGCCCAGTTGCTATTGTGAATTCAGGGTGTACACTTTGTTAATTGCGCTCTTAATCATTTTCACATCTTGTTATTCGTTGGATATTTAGTTTACTGGTTGGTTAGTTACCGGTAGTTAAAATAGTTAGTTAATTAGATAGTCGGTGTGTGAGTGAGTTTTATCTTAATGTTCATTATTCATATTTTTAACACTTTGTCATATGATTTTTGTATCTCCAATATGATACATCACGAATGACTAATCCAATTCTGGTTCAACGGCTTAGTTAGCAGGTTAAAAATGAAAAGGACAGTTAATAATGTTATTGGTTTTGGATCCCTTTTATCTACTGCGCCTTTTAGAGACACCAGGGTGCCGCAATTTCACCGCAAAGGGTATCTTTAATGTGCCAGTAAATTTACTGCCATGGCTCCCTTGCATTTGTGCACCCTCAAATGCCAACTGACTGCACTAGGATTTGATCCTACAACCTAGGGCACAGCAGATGAGAATGTTACTGCAGCAATATGCAGCCAGTTGAAAGCACATTAGGTAGATATTAGTGTTCTGTAGTATTCTTTAATGAGAAGTAGATTGCTAAAAGTTGCGTGAGCAAGTGGTGAAACTGGTCTGAGTGACAGGAGCAGCAAACAAGAAGCACTAATTCTAGATATCGCCGCATGACGTCATGCCCAAATCTTGTTGGACATACTTGAGTCATAACATAGCCTGCAAACTTGGTTCAGCGGAAAGTTACGAAAACTTTGACCAGGTTTCTCTCCTCGTTCGACAAAATTTATAAAGTCCATTTATAAAGTAAACTTGAAAACAAAAGAAGCCATTATTTGTCTAGCCTCTATTACTGTAGATCTATTTATAAATGTGAATTACATCTGACAATCTTGTGTTAGGTGCGAGGTGAAAGCTTCTTAATATCTCTAGTTTAATTATTCCTAAGTAAGATTAATAGCCTAAGCTGAATTGGTATTATATATTACTCGTATAATATTGCTTCATTTGAAAAGCATGTGCAGATGCATTGGAGTAGGCTTAATTTATGACCTTTAATATTTGTCAATGCCCTAAGGCTCCTGACATTTGCATAATCCGCTCATCTACCCTACTTAGAGTAGCGATCAGTAGCGGCTATTCAGGTGAAGAGAGTGAAGAGCCTCTTCACATGCCATCTCTTAAATAAAATAAACATTATTTTTTCTTATTTAAATAAAAATGTTGTCATTGTCTTGGGCTACTTTTTCACTTAGTGTACTGTTATTTCTACACTCCGTCGCTAGATGGTGCGCAAGCAAGGTGCATGACGTCCTTGTAGCAGTTGTACTCCCTGTCGCTAGATTGTACTGCCGTAACTTGGAAGGAAGCAGGAGACGAAGTGTCTTGTTTATGTCAGCTACATCGTCTCGTTGCCATGGTAACCTGACGTCAGTTGTGACGTCATTACCTGCCGTTAGACAGACGAGTGAAGATGTACCTGTGTCGGCAAGGCAATATCGTCTAGTTCAGTTGATGAAAGTTTACATTGCAACAGGCTTCTTTTTCTTTTATATTGAGGCTTTTATTTACTTTCCCAATGAATAGTATGTATTTATAACGTTATCTACCCTGTTGTTGATGAAGGTTGATGGCTTTTAGTGTATAATGTTTGCAGTGAAAGACACGTTACTAATTTTATTAGAAATTCCCTTCAGTAGGTGGAAAGATGAAGACAAAAAGGGATTTATTAATTAATTTATTAATTTGTGGGTGGCCAAAGAAATTAATAGAACTGTGCACTAAAGAAATAAAACCGGAAAGTCCTATAGCCTTCATCTCAAGGGATCTTGGTTCGAACAGTTCACATAGTTGTGCAGTAGTTATAGAACTGTTCTGTTGGCCTTGCTTACTATACAGTAACAGTAACAAATTTCCAAAACATTACGCGCGGGTTGGACAAACACAAAGACAGTGAGCAACATTTAAAGAACCAGTTACCACTTAGAACACGCACACAAGCACGATATCTGGCACTTTACGGGAAAATGCAAGACTAAGTGCACTTAAATGTAATGTGAATGTGACTTTAAATAGGCAGATCCTGGGACTTGTGATTAGAGTTGTTCTATACTTAAGTTTACAGGAACTCTCTTCTAGAGAGGAGGGCCGATAACCTAGATGTTAGGCCTCTTAAAGCAACAATTATCATCATCATCATCGTCTTCTAGAGGACATGACAAGACCTCTTTAAACCGTGTGCGCTTTAAGGAATTATTGAAGATACTGACATCTAAAAAGTCCTTAGAACCTCAAAATTATTAAAATAAAATTCAAAGGGTGTTCTCTGGAAATAACTGATGCAACATCAGAGTACATCAGAGATCATATTAAGGACCGACTTAATAATGTTAGAGCCTCCGTGGCTTAGGCGGCAGCACGCCGGCCTCTCACCGCTGGGTCCGTGGTTCAAATCCCGGTCACTCCATGTGAGATCTGTGCTGGACAAAACGGAGGCAGACAGGTTTTTCTCCGGGTACTCCGGTTTTCCCTGTCAAAAATTTAATTCCAGCAACACTCTCCACTATCATTTCATTTCATCTGTCATTCATTTCATCATTGCCCCAGAGAAGTGCGTCAGGCCTCGGCAGCCGGCACAGTTCATATCCTCGCTGCTAGATGGGGGGGGGGCTTCATTCATTCCATTCCTGACCCAATCGGAGACTAGAAGCAGGCTGTGAATTTTCATTTTTTTCTTAATAATGTTCCGCTTTTTTCTATGCTAACGCATGGCTGTGATAAATTACAATTCTTAAATAAGTCTTATAGATTCCGACAAATTTGAGCTGTATAACAAACATAATCAACAATAGGCCTACCCCACATTTAAGAAATGAACTGTCACTCTTTTATGCTCATGAATCCTACAACGTAAAAATAGTCGGGAGAAATACATCAAGAACTCCGTGAATAGAAGAGACTTACAAACTTTTGCTTAAGGACACGACGTACTCTTGCATGATGAAAATATCGATTTTTTGATTTTGGCGCCATAAAATTCTTCATTCTTTTCTGAATCCAAATATATATAGTTTGTGTTTTTTTTATGTCTACAAATACCTTAAATTCGTTTTTTTTAAATTAGCGTCCCATGCTCTGAATAATTCACTTTTAACTTTGCCAGCAGTTTTCCGTTAATACTCATTTTCCATGTTTAGGTACCAATAACAAGGAAACCATTTAAGATAGAGGGCTAATTTTTTTACATTAACTTGCCTAATGGAGTACTTGAATATTAACCTATTTGCACTTCCAAAACATAGTAGGCATGGATTGGGAAGAGAAAAATTAATACATATTTTTGAATAAATTTAAAAAGAAAGAGTTCGGATTCTTTTTTCTTGCATTCTGTCCCAATAATAATGAAACAAAGTGGTTACCGGTACTCATCTGCCATAATCCATTCCAAGTGTGTGAACAGAATTTGAGAATATTTGATTGAAAAACAACTGAGAAATGTGTACCTGAAGCAAATTATACAACATTTTTTTGAAAATGTATCTGTCCAAATTTGTATTCATTTCACACATCCTATAAAAGCAAAGTAGCACTACATGGTCATAAACAGCTCAGAATATACCGCTTCTTATATGTGACAAGAATCATAGCTGTACCTTTAGCATAAATCCAGAAAATACTTAGTAAAGTGATGCCACAAAAATAGACTTTTTCATCGTGTAAGAGTACGTGGCGACCTTAATTGGGTACTGGCAATACCTTCTACAAGTGCATCAGTACAACGCAGTTTCTCTTGTTTGAGAAGATTCAATACTTTTGCATGTAACACAATATCTGACTCCAGAATTACATCATTGGCTATCTCCATAAATCGTGAATTGTAGTTGAAATTGATTGAAGACCTTCTATGAGGACATCATAGATAAGATTGCCAACCTTAGAGAACGGAGGATTCATTTAAGCTATACAAATAAGCGAGTTTGACTTTTTAGTGCGATAACTTATGTTTGGTTTGGTTTTAAGTACTAGGCTTTTAGTAGATATTTTAGCATTAAAATAGGAAAAGGATGTCAATATTCACAAACGCAAACATCATGCACTGATGAAATTAGGAGTTTGGCTCTTCACCTGATATTTGATCTACGAGCCGCCACTGGTAGCGATATTAAATTGATATCTTACTTTGGTTACTGAGACACTGTCCAATTGGCACTGATGGACAGGGAGTTTCCTCGACACATTTTAATGTCAGAACTCTTATTGTCAGCCTTAATCCCGACCAAATACTTGATTCTTGTTCATTCTACATTTAGTATTTAATCAGAGTAACTGTTAATCTCATTAAGTTTCACTAATATCCTTTTGTTTCAGCATCCCATTTATCTACGCACAAAGTGTTCATGGCAGACCTACCAGAGCTGATTCTCATTTTCACCGCTAGATGTTGTATTAGATAGCTGGAGTTTCCAATTGCAATGACAAATTCCTATTTCTATTTTTAGCTTGGCTTCTTGAGAGCTATATTAGAATTTAATTTACAATGTACTGTACAGTACTTGGAAACTATTGTGCTAGATACTGGATTAATTAATCATTTTAAGTGTAGTGCCATACTATGATTAAATCCCCCTGCCCTTTTTTTTAAAACTGCGAGTGGCAACTTAATTTTTGGTTTTCCCCCCTTTTATCGTGGGATTCTGTTTGGATTATTGAACATTTTGGATGTGTAGGTTTTGGCTTACCAGGGTTCTGTAGCTGTTATGTGTTCTACCATTAATTATGCTCAGTTCCTCACAGGTCTAACTTATTGCAGCTTCATTTACAGTCTACTAAATTCACTGCACACTCATCTCCCTACTGTAACATTGCAAGTTATCCCTGGACAAATTAATTGTAAGTCATAATTTCCCTTACACTATGAACTCATTATGGCATACAATATAAAACAATTCTCCCCATTTCAAACAAAATACTTGGTAAGATATTGATATGTAATGCTGAAATACTTGTTAATTAATTGCCAGTCATAGACAGTAACAATGGTACTATTATATTCTTCCTCTTTCTATTCTCCATGGCTGACCAAAAGCAACTGAAAACTTATTTCCAGAAAACCAGTGTTTATTCCTATTATGGGATATAATCAACATCAGCCATCAGAATTTTACCTTTGATCTACTCATCACACATCCCTGGGAAAAGCAATCCTCGTGGTTCACAGTTTCTGAAAGGCAGGCAAAATAGAAGGTTGAGACAAGTGTGTCATCTTGTTTTTCCAGGCCGATTGTTCTCACAATAGCTTGTTACAATTTGAGATCAAATCGTCGTGTTTTTATTTCACACCTCCCCCATAACATATGACTGCATACCTGGAATTCAGGTAAAAGCAGTTGATATCGTTGGCTTACACGTTCTAAAGAAGAGAAGATGAGCCTTGCGTACCGGTATATGCACACCTCACTTCCTTATGAACCTGTTCTCTGACTTACAATGGGAGGATACGATGTATGGGTCACCGATTCGAACCACCTTTAGTACACGTGTAGGGCATGACTAGGTGTATACCAGGTGCAAGTAGTAAGGTGCGCTTCTCAGCCGATTCCGAGAAATTAATTATTAATTATTCCTAATTGCTGTAGCGCGTTCATGTGCGCTGTACGTTAACTTGAAGCCAAGGGGCGCATGGTTCAGCGGTATGCTTTGTATGTGGGGGATCACTGGTTCGAATCCCACCGGTGAGTGTCTTTTTTTTGTAAACATAGGCAATTCGTACAACTGTAGGTGTCGTAAATAATGTTCAGTTTGCAGTCAATTGTAATAACGAGTTCTGTGAGCGGGAAAAGGGATTCTGAAATCATCGTATGGGGTTGAACGTTTGTGACATTACATTATGTACAGTCGAGGCATTGCAAATACATTGGTATTATAAATGGTCAGGTGTACTCTATTATCTGTATACGTTTATACACTGAAGGCCCAGTCTGTTCCGTTCATTGCACGTCAGTGAACCATCAGACCACTCCGTACCCCGCAAATAGTGTCTCATGCTATGGGTATTGGGTGTGATACCGTTTTTACTATTCATGACATTCATCAACACACAAATATTTCTAATTTTTACACACTCATAATACATAACAATTCCAAGACTTTTTTTCTTCACTGCCTACTTGATATTTGTACTCTCGCACAGCCTTTTTGTTACTCTGTTCTCGCACTGCCTTCTCGATACTCTGTTGCTACAGTTGGAAAGTGTTCGGCACTGGCGAGGTCACCTGCACACAAACTAACGATAACCATGGGCAGGAGGATAAACGGTTCACCCAGGAAACGTTGAATGCCGCATTCGTTCCTTGGCTCTTGAGGTAGCAACATCGTAAGAGTGGGAATAATTGTGCGATGTCGGATATTACACGTTATAGTGATGTGCCGGTGCCTACGAAGGCCGATGGAAGTGGACCGCATTCAAATTCCGCGACAAGGATGTAATCTCCTGTAAGATTTATTCCCATTCCCCTTTCCCCCTCACATAACACGTTATTACAATTGACTGCAAAATGAACATTATTCACGACACCTACTGTTGTACGAATTGCCTATGTTTACAAAAAAATGCTCACCGGTGGGATTCGATCCCGTGATCCCACGCTTACGAAGCAGGGCTCTTACCTCTTCACCTTGAGCTTCTTGGTTTCATGTTAACGTACAGCGCACATGAACGCGCTACAGCAATTACGAATAATTAATAATTAATTTCTCGGAATCGGCTGAGAAGCGCACCTTACTACTTGCACCTGGTATACGCCTGGTCATGCCCTACACGTGTACTAAAGATGGTTCGAATCGGTGACCCATGCATTGTATCCTCCCCTTGTTAGTGTGTTTCACTTGGAAGGTGATATGCTGCCTGTCTCCTCTACACCTCAAGCATTAGGTTGACATAGTGACAACTTTGGATGTAATTGATGAAGGATAATGTGACATGCCATTACTAATGTATCACACTATAGGAAACAGAATTCAAAGTAATAAGAGGCAGAGCTCCACATAATTCATTAGTCAGCAGGGATGGTAAAGTGAACAAAATTTTATATTTCAGTCCGGACCAGGAGTGGAATTAAATTCATCCAGCCGATTCAATACTTTTCTGGCATAGAATTAAACCTGGAGTAAAACATATAATTTCACTCTGACAAGGAATTGAATTGGGAATGAAATATTGAATTCTATTCCTCTCAGAATAAATCCTGGAATGAAATCCAATTCAATTCCGCTGGGAAGGAATTAAATCCATTGCATTTTATTCCTCTCGGAATGAAATGTTGAATGGAACACTTGATTTTATTCCGCTGGGAATAAAATTAAATCCAAAGAATTTAATCTAATTCTCCTCTGAAGGAAACATTGAATTCTACTCCGGTGGAAATGAAATGAAATTAAATCCATACGCTTTAATTCTATTCCTCTCGGAATTAAATTGTTAATAAAACATTTAATTATATTCCGACAGGAATTAAATTAATCACACGGAATTTAATTCTTTTCCTCTCGAAATGAAACTCTGAACTAAATATTTCGGTCTATTCCGGCCGGAGTGAAATGTAATCCATACAATTCAATTCTATTCTCCTTGGAACGAAACTTGGGACGAATATTTAATGTTATTCCAGCCGGAGTAAAATTATATCCATGGAATATAATTCATACTAACATTTTGTTCTATTCCGGTCGGGGTGAAATTACACCCATACAATTTAATTCTATTCAGGCCGGAGTGAAATGAAATCCATACAAATTAATTATATTCTGTGTTACGGTCGGTTGACCCTCACAATTCTTCTCCCCCCCCGGGAGGGCCTCTACCCCGGGCGGACTTCTTCTGAACTTAATAAATTATCTCGAACTATATTTTAAATTCCCGCCTCCCCCTCCCCACTCTACTTCCGGCGCGGAAGAAAAGCCGAGAAGCATCTCATATGTTCTGGAAGAATTTAAGGCTGTGTTTCTATCTCCCAAAATTTTAATAATGGAACCCCGCCGTGTTCGTTAAGCCGCCATTTTGGTCGCCGGCACGGCCTAGGGTGGGGGCTTAACGAACACGAGTGAATTAAAACGATCTAAAATTTTTCCGAGCATGGTCGCCAATCAAAACGTCCCTGATTGGCTGAGCACTTATTGGGTCCTTCCCGCCACACAGCCGCAATCAATTTCGCCATTAACCTCAATTTAACATAACCTAAGTTACTTAAATTACAAATATTAATGTTGGTGAAGGGTGGGTGACTTGTGGATTAGATAAGCCATTTTTAGTGTTGCCTTCTATGGATTTGTGGGTGGCATTGTGTTTTTTTGGCAATCTCGTTATCTTGTAGTCATTAAGATAAATAGTTCTATTTCGGGGGCCTATTACTCATTTAGCGGTTTATCACGAATAGCTGTACTTTATTAAGATTTTTCTGCACCTTCGCGAAATAGTGGCGTTGGATTGAGATTATTTTTGACTACCATTATGGGGTTTTAATAGCTTTTCATAGAGCATTTTTGTTGTCTTGTAGGTATGATTGATTTGACATGTTAGGCCTGCATGTACAGTTTTTTTTTTTTCTAGTTTTGGGAATAATGCTGTGTGTGTATGTCTGCCCCTTATTATTCCCGTTTTCCAACGGGGTCGTGGATGAGATGCGATGAAAGTCTTTTGTGGCGATGGTTTTTAGGGCCGGATGCCCTTCCTGACGCCAACCTCATGAGAGGAGTTAATGAGAGATGAAATGAATGATGGTGAATGAAACTGGGCAAGGATGTGGAAGGAAGCGGCCGTGGCCTGTCAGAAGGTACCGTCCCAGCATTTGCCTGGTGATGAAAATGGGAAACCACGGAAAACCATTTCAAGGACTGCCGACGGTGGGGCTCGAACCCACGCGTTTACCGAGTCAGCAGAGAGCTTGGCCCCATGGCCTAATGCTGCGCTTTAGCCAGCGTAGCCACTACTGTCGGTTTTTGGGAATAATGCTAATTACCATTAAGTGCAAACGTGTTGACCGACTGAAAGACATTAAATATTTCGTTTACTAAAGCAACACTGAAATATGGGTTCCAACACAATATGGACTTGGAACTTATGTTCGCTTAACAAAATAATGATACATCAACAAGTCATTCTTGTAATCTCTGCAAATAATAAAAAAAATTCCCATCCAATATAGGCCTATTCATGTTGAACTGTAGAAAGTTATCAACCTTTATTAAGGCAACACTGAAAAATGTTCATTTTGATCTAGCCTACTTACTCGGAGTCATCTGCATCAATGTCCCTAGATGTTCAGTTTTTTTAAATTCTCCCTTTCCTATGGGCAAATAACACATGGATGTTCCCTATTTTTCTTAAGGGGATTCAATGATCTTATGCTGAACTAATTAAGAATAGGGCATGTACCCCAACCCCTTAAATATGAAGTTGTCAGGATAAAAACATGTCCATAACCAACAGAAACTTGAGAACACTGAGATCAGGAGAATGTTGATCTACCATGGATGCAAAAACAGGAAGTCTTAAAGAGGAGTGTTTCATTTAGAGGCTTGGAACATCATGGTCAAGACCCCTGTACTTGGGTGTGTGCTCAATCTGTTTGAAAACCTGTTGACAGATCACGAGTTAATCTGTGGCTGGAATCCACTCCGTCCTATGCTAAGCTGTGAGTACTGGGCACCATTAGTGTTCTGTGACTACTGTATCAATTTCTTAAAATTGTGTCATAGGCCTATGCATAGACAAGTCACTGAGAATGTTCTCTGAATGGTGAATACCAGTAGGCTAGCCTACTTCGCTGCCTCCTTCACTAGCATTTCCAGGCACCTGGTTAGTTGGTAAAATGAAATAGAAAAATCACTTGAATGGTTCAAGTTGTCCTTGATTGTCCTAGTGGGACAGTGTACCCCATTCCAGATCTTAGTACAGAATTAGTTTCCTCGATGGAGTTGGAGAAAGTCACAATACCTATGGTACTACTAGACCTAGTACGGTACATGTAGATGGAAGCAATGTGAGACCAACCACTAGGTAGCTTATGTCCCATTAGTTGGGAGTGTTAGGGAATGGGAAATTGGTTCAACATGTCAGCCTATGTTATTGTATATTTCATTAATGTATGGGATCTAAAAGTGTATCATAGGAATATTAAAACAAGCCATAATATATCGCCAGTTGGTCAATTGGATACAATAATTCAATGAAACATTCTGTTAATAATTAGGAAGTGTCGTAGGCAACCAGAGAGGCGACACAAGAAAAAACACCAGAGTCTGCCAGGCAGTTGTCATCAACTGTATTTCACATAGAGAAGAATGACTAAAATAGTTCCTCATGAAAAAAATAACTGGTCAATGGCTTGAAAGACAGTAGTAAGGACTTACATGCTGTCAGTAAAAGTGGAGTTAAGAAAGATGTCTGGAATATTTAAATCAGTAGCTGATAGCCAGGATTTTCAAAACTACCATAGGTAATTGCACCATAATATGATTAGTAGCCTATGTGCAAGATTTTAAATGGTAGGATTTTTTGTGAACCAAGAAACAGCTCTTAACATGGATTATGTTCACGTTAGGTCTACAAGTTATTGGGAGGGAGGTTCATTCTACATACTTGTTGCACATAAAAAGAGCTTCTGATTAGAGCTCTGTGGGAATGTTTAAATGGATTGATGATACAGGGTTTATCAAGCCACTTTCTATGCATCTTTTAAAAACATTTTAGCATATCATAAGTTACTGTCATCATTGCTAATGCTGTAATCAGTCATGTTTGTTTATGCAGCATGAGGAATTAGGAAGGAAGGAAGCTTGTTGTTTAACGTGACCGTTAATCTAGAGATCATGAGCCACGGGACCTCCTTTTTACGTGGAATCCGAACCACAGGACGTGGCATTTCACTTCGAAAATCTCACATGCATTGACCGGGAATATGAGGAATTAGGAAACATTGGTAGGATTGGTATATTGAGTGGAGATATAGTAGGATATAATGCAACTGTGTCATAGAAACCTAAGATGTATTTTTATTTCTCAACTTTATTTTCTGTAGACTCCAACACAGCCTACCACCAGGGGGAAAGAAAAAAAAATGTTGGTGATGTTTAATGAGAGCAAATCTTGAAACACTGTGATTTAAGTGGTTGGTATCAAAAGCTGTATAGGAAAAATGAAAATGTGAAGTCGCGCCCAAGTTTACTCAGCTGAAATTATCTTTGATGCAAATAAAGCCTCAATAGTTCAAGCTTTAGGACGACCTTTGACATGAGCACTATAAAGGCTTACATTTAGGATCGACATAGCCTGCAGTAGGTCTTATGCTACTGTATGCACCTGGGCATGTTTTAAATAAAACTCAGCCTGCAGGTTAATAAGGTAGTATATTACTATAAATCTATTTCAAGCAAATCCAAGAAGTTACCAGACTGAGAAACTACATAGGCCTATCAATATTTAAAAAAAAAAGAAGGGTGGCGATGCAAATTGCACTTTTAATCCTTGCTTCATTAGTTAAACCATAATATTTGTACATAAATACAGCAAGGACCTTAAATTATATGCCTTAGGCATAACCTACAAATTACATGTCATATATTCAGACAGCAACATCAATACGCAATGGTCAATAATGTAGTTTTATAGTGCACAAAATGTTATTGTACTGAATGTACTTCGAAATGATGAATAAAACCGGTGGAAACGACAGCCAATTGATTTACATCCAAAGTAATAGAAACTTTCAGTTGATCAGCAAGTGTGTTGATTTGTACTTTTATTTTCACAAATTTTGATGAACAGTGTCACGCTGCAATTTAAATATAAACGTACATACAATTCCTCATCAATAAGTGATTTGCACTTCATACTGTCATGAACTGGAATAGATTTCTAGCAATTTAATTGATGTAGAAGTCTATTCCTCTCGCCGCCATGTTGGTGATAATTGTAAACAAGTCAGCGGGCAGCCAATGGCTGGTGATAATTGCCAGCCAATAACAAGCCAGGATGACGCGGATCATAATTCGCGTTTCACTCTCATTGCGTTTTAACTTGAGGTGAAGAATCAGCTGTTCGTTAACGCCACGGGGTGCCATTATTAAAATTTTGGGAGATAGAAACACACCCTAAATCTTTCATCCTAATCTGCATTGTGGCGGTAGTGCCACCCCTACATCATTATTACGTGAGTACTGTTAAGGCGAGATGTCTGCCTGTTGAGAGTGCCACAGTTGGCAGTACTGCGTGGCATTTGTTTTGATGCTGCGTTAATAGAAAAAATAGTAGACTATTGTGGCTGTGCACGGAATGTAACACTAGGATCTTGACAAAACCAATGCCGGACTCCGACAACTCGGATGAAATGACTAGCAGGATAGATAGAGAAATTGCTTGTTGCAATGGAAACTAAAATACAAGATAGAATTACAATGGAAATAAACAATTTACAAAAGGTACTAGTCACGCATCCAACCCGCAAACATAATCAAACCTATGCAGAAGTCTCAGCCAGAGAATCAAAGTTGTTCTACGCAGTCTTCCCTCACAAAAGACGGTTTATATAGCCAACATGGTTCACGCGAGGACGATCTTCATAAGAAGAGAGAAGATAACAATACAATTGTAGCAGATATTCATCCAGTTGACATTAAAAACCAACGAAAAAGAACGGCACCAATAGCGCCGGGGCGAGACATCTTAATTCAAACAAAGAGAAACAATGTTCCCTCTAAGTCGGGAGGAGAGACGCACGTTGTGGTGAAGGAGTCATCGGCACAGGATGTAGTCGATCAAGAAGAAGAAGAAGCTGGGCCATTCAAGACACCCAGGAAACGTCGCAGTCAGAGGCAGGGCCTGATTATCGGTACCAAACAAGGTAACGACGAAGACTTACAGTCAGCAGACAAAACAGCTTGGTTGTATGTGGGCAGGGCTAAGAACAGAACGACCGAAAATGCAATTCGAACCTTTCTATTACGCAACAACATAACCGAGGGAGTTGTTTGTGAAAAGCTCAACACATTAGGTTTTAAGGAAGCCTTTAAGGTTGGCATTCCTTTTAATCATCTCGCCGAATTAGAGAAACCAGAGTTTTGGCCAAAAGGGGTGCTTGTTAGAAGATTCCTTTTTCGAGGCCACAGATTTACCGAAGGAGCTGATTTCGAATAACCAAACTATAAAACTTCTTTTATGGAACACGGAAGGTCTAAGAAACGCGTTACAACTTACGCCACCAAATCTAACATTGAACTATGACATAATGATTATGACAGAGACCTTTTTACAAGAACCTTTAGACCTACCAGGTTTCTACGGGGTACATGCCTATGCAAATGCCACAGGAGGCGGAGTGTCTTGCTTTCTTAAACCGACAGCTGGAAGCATACTGGAGTACAAGACAGAGTCAAATGCCATAATAGTCAAAACAACAAGGCTCACTCTAATAGGGGTATACATCGCTCCAGTTACGGCAACAGAAGATGTAATAGACGCTCTTCTAAGAACAATAGGTCATGTAACAAGTCACACGAATGTAATATTAGCAGGCGACATTAACTGCAGAACTGACAAGCCAAGTATAAAGACTGATCTAGTTTTGGAAACCCTAGAAGAAGTAGGGTTCACGTTAGTAAACGAAAAAACTTTTCAAACTTATTTCGCACACAATGGAGCAAGCGCCATCGATCAAGTGTTCTACAGGGGAAAAGCGATTCGCATAGTGAAACAAGAAGGATTATGGGCATCGGGTGCTTCTCCAATTCGAAAACACATCCCCGTGCACACTGAGATAGAAATAGCGTCACAGACTGCAATAGCATATCGATTTCCAGAGCAACTCCTTTCTAGGAACCTAGATCAGACAAAATTGCAGGACATAACATGTATTGAAGAAGCAAAAGCCCTCATCGCTCAGGATCAATTAGATGACGCTGCGCAGTGTGTTAGCTTGTTGATCAGCAAAGCCTTCGTCTACAGAAGAAAGAGACATGCACAAAAATGGTTCGATAGTGAGTGCTACATTACTCGGAAAATTACACTACAATCGTTGTACAAAGCAAAGTGCACAAACCACAAAGCTGATTTGGAGTATTACGCTACGAGGAGGAAAGAGTATAAACTACTACTTCATACTAAAAGAACCGAGCACATTGAAGCCGAAGCTAGGGAAACAGCGGAACTAGCGAGATCAGATCCCTACATAGCTCTAAGAAAGAGGCAAGCTCCTAAGGCAAGAGAAATACCAATAGAGACATGGGCGGAACATATCTCTGGGATCCTCAACAAGAATGGAACATTGGAAGAACACCAAGTCTCTGATACAAATTGCATAGCTGATGATTTCCTCCAAATAACCACCGATGAAATACAAACTAATATCACGTCATCTAGGAAGGGTAAGGCGGCAGGACCTGACAAGATATTCATAGAACACATAAAAGAGACACAAGATCTGCTTCTGCCCATCTGGACAGACCTATTTAATAAGTGCTTGTATACAGGAGTCATTCCTGTAAGCTGGAGAACGGCCCAAATGACAATTCTGTACAAGGGGAAAGGAAACACTGAAGATCCCAACTCTTACAGAGGAATAGTACTAGAGCCCACGATATTCAAGATTTTCTCTAAAATTTTAACAAAAAGACTAGCCAAGGAGGTGGATATGTACATACCAGATTGTCAATTCGGCTTTCGAGAAGGACGGAGTACTCTACAAGCAGTGGCATTACTACAAGAAGAAGTGGAACAGGCTCTGAGGCATAAGAAAGGGAAATTTCACGTGGTCTTAATAGACTATCGTAAAGCTTTTGACTTGATAGACAGGAATATCCTCATAAATAAACTTAAAGGGATGCTAGGAAACTCTAACCCCCTAGCGAGAATAGTTGAGGTAATCCTAGCATACAACTATATCATTTTAAATGACGGTGTAGTTCTGTCTGAAAAGGTCCGTCAGACAAATGGCGTACCTCAGGGCGATCCTATGAGTCCCCTACTTTTTAACATCTTGACAGCTGATATTATTAACACCGTCCAAGACTACCCAACAGTGAAACTTATCATTTACGCCGATGACATGGCTGTAGGTTCACATTGCATAAGTGATCTGCGTGCCGCTCTTCAGAAACTTGAATTATGGGCTGACGAAAACAGTTTAGTGATCAACAAAGAAAAAAAAAACAGTGCACATGACTTTTAGAAAAGGAGGCAAACTGGCGTTGGATGATCATTTAACTCTGCAAGGAGATATGCTAAGAGTAGTAAATAATTTCCGGTATTTAGGAATATATCTACAAACGACACTGTCTTCCTACAGGATACACACTCAGGAAAGGGTTTCAGCAGCTACGAAAGCCACTCATCGAATTAAAAATATCCGACAACTTTCTTTGCCCACTGCAATGTCATTGTTCAAAACAGTAATAACTCCAATTGCCTCATATGGAATAGAATTAATATGGGATAAGCTTTCGAGTAGCGATTTCAAACGATTAGAAAGTGTTAAATCACGATATCTGAAGAGTGCTTTGGGAGTTGGGATTTATGCACCCTCAAGGATTGTATACGAATTAGCCAGGGAAAGCTTCTTCTTGGAAGACCTGAGACTGCAATTCACGCTGCCATCTACCGGCCCTTACCAAGCGCATCTCGAACTGCGGCGGAGGAAGAGAAATGACATTGACCCTGATTTTTATAGCACTAGTGCAATGATGGATAGACAATGGACGGAGGCAGGACAGGATCTAAGACATGTGGTAACGAGACTTGCAACTCATGGTTTTCACCATAAGATCTGCTTAATTCAAGGTTTTCACCAGCCAGATGATGATTGCGTATGTTCGTTGTGTGACAAGAGATGTGACCGTTATCACTTAACTAAGTGTGTAAAAAGAACTAAATCCATCAGAGACTACAGTGAAAACTAAATAGCATTGTAAGATCAAATTGTATTTAGAATTATATTTTCGTGTATTATGTAGGTTAAGTAATGCTCTTTCGAGCGCATCTTATTCAGTGGCGTATACTGGTCTGAAGATCTGGGCTACCACTGAGCTTAATATTACACAAAACATGTTTTTGAACTGCCGTGCGAAAAGAGTTGATATTTGAAAACCCTTCATTTGACCATACATTAACTTCACGACTAAATAACAAACACGGCCACCAATACAATTTAGACAGTTTACAACTGCCAGATAACTTATTCCACCTAGCATATGTAGATGATATGAAATGACGTGTATACATTGGCACACAATTGCAGTTCAGGTGTAGGCCTTGTCATATGTATAATATGAACTTTCTCACTGTATGGACGACGGCTGAAAGGAACTTCTAACAAACTCCCTATTATACAGCCATTTGCATTCAAAGCCCTCGCCGGTGTTTGTTACATAATCTTCTTACAAAATCACAACTGGCACAGTTAAAACAAAACACTACATAAAGATTCTTCAGCACACACACACTTAAATAAATCACACATCGAAAATACTACAACTTCTAGAACATATTCACATCCACGCGCGTGATAATGTATATTTATTGTAGGCTATTTGTTGCTTTAAACGCTTTTAACTTCAAAGAAACCGCTCACTGTAGCGGCAACTCGCTTGGTATGAGCGCTGTGCCTGCACGGAACAAGGGTGGGTGCGGAGAGATGGGGGAGAGCGGCGTAAGGCTGCCGCTTTCTTGGTCGGTTTCTACTACGTTGCCGCGTTGACTACCCATTAAACATTACTTCTTTCGATAAAGAAGAATGTGCATGAAAGTCACGATTGTTTGAATGCTTTGTTGAAACTGTAATAAAGTGTTATTTATTTTTAATGCAATTTTCTTGGGCTACCGCCGGTAGCCCCGGTAGCCCTTAGAATACGCCCCTGATCTTATTAAATTATTTGTTTTGATGGGCGCTTTCAATTACTTCGCTAGGCATTGGTGGCCGGAGACGCGCTTGGCATCAGATGATTCTGGTCTGAGATTCCGATCGGAGTGCTTGTTTGAGACAGATCGTAATTCTACCTGCCACGATGTGATAATTGGCTACTCAAACTAACACTTGGGGCGCTGCGGTCGGTCTGAATAAGTAGGGTTTAAAATACTCAATAACACGCGTTTGATATGGAACACTTTTTATTTTTCGGTTATAATCAGTAAATGTGGTCTCTAAAGTAATGGCAGTGTTATTTTTAATTGTATATATGTATAACAGTGCGACACACGTGATCTAATTTGTATGTTCCACTGGATTTTTTGGTGTCATTTGCATATTATCAAGGATCAGTTTTTATGGTTGATGTAGATCAGCTGATTCAAATTTACACAGGGCTACACTTCGGACATTATTTCGGTACTATTATGCGCAATATAATGTAAATGTCGATCCTGAGTCAACGCCGAGGACATTCAAATAGAGAAATACGGTACATAAACAAATAAATAACACACCGAAGCTGTGCTACTTTTATCATTCCGATACTAGCATCCACGCAAACCAGACGCCACTGTTCCAAGCTCCGACTTATATCGTGAATTGATGTCAAACTGATGATCCACCAGCCTTTCCGCCAAGCCTACACCTCGTAATCGCTAAGTTCTTCGATATTCGAGCTATTCCACTACGAGTCATATAGGCCTAATTTGCCTCCCCGTGGGCACTGTAGAATGAGTGATTCCGCTACCATTCAAATATTCAACACCAAACCCACCTTTTAACCATCCAAATCAAGCAATTCCTGTCGCCCCCCGAGTTTTAATACAAGTTAAACTCATCCCTTCTCCCTACCAAGCAGCCAATAATTAATTATTTAATTAATTATTCAAGTAACTTCAATCTTACCAGCGCGCCCATCGTAACAGCTGTTTTTAAACTGAATAACCTTCACTGGCTTTACGTCGTAGGTCTTCTGTGTGTCTACCTCGACAAGTGTTAGATCCTTCCCGGGGTGGAAAGGTATTATTATTAGGTATTATTAGGTATCATCACATTTCGGCTATTGCTATTTGCATCTTTTGGAAAGTGATGAAAACGTATATCCGCAGCCCTCTTATACATCGACTTACAGCCGTAAACTGAGCAATACACTTTGCTTTTACTCATTTTTCACTCTATCAACGAGTAAAACTTATTACTTATGTATAAAGATACGAACAATTTACCACGATTTGTTTACCAATACAAGAAACCATATACAAACAGTCACCACGTGACAAATGTACCCTACTTGGTAAGTTTCTCATTTTTACCGCTAGATGTCATATCAGATAGCTGGAGTTGCCAATAAGGTCGTGTGTGGCACGAGACCTCGGCTCGTGCCGGGATGGGACAAAATATACTGTGTTACATCATTAAGACGCTAATCTGTTTGAGCATATTTATTTATCTCCCGATGAGATTGTTTTATTATTATTATTATTATTTAATTAGTTACCTAGTGGCCTTAGTGCGCGTAATAAGGCAGCGCTTACCAAAGACTTTATCTCTTTCGTGAGCAAGGTACGTTAGTGTTTCGAGCCGTTGTGTGCTCAAATGAATTGGTCCCCTTGTGGTTAAATCACGTGGCCGTGATACCAGTAGCTTCAGTTGTTTCACATACAACATTCCCGCCCGCTGGCCTGTCTTATGGCATTCCTCATGTTATTTGCACACTTGTGTTGGGTGGATTTATTCTTTGATCGTAACTGTTTGTTGGGCTTGCTGTTCCCCAGTTCTGGATATCGTAGTCATTTCCCTCTAAAGGGTTTTATTAGGCCTAGTGTATTTTCCTTGTGTGTCCCTTGTCCTTTGAATAGCCCTTGATTTTAGAATATAGTTTTGTTTCTTTTGTTTTTTACTTTGTGGCCATGATTTCCGGTAGTCAGCAATTCCTAAACCGCCCTTTAGGCACGTTCTAGCCTTCCACTCCCAGAACATTCTGTTCTAAGTCCCTCCTTCTCCGGGGTTAAAGGTAGCGTCAACAAATCTACCCCGGAGAGAATTAGGGGGAGGGGGGCTGTACAGTAATGGAATGCAGAGCGTGATTTGATTTCCGCTGCTGCCGTCTACACCGTGTTCTCTCGGCTGTTTTTTTTTTTTTTTGAGTTACCGTACCAAAATCTACCCCGTACCTTAGTCATGTCCAAGTGTGGGTAAAAGTAAAGTCAGTCAGATTAGGAAATGATGTGTTGGGAAGTGTGCTGTGTGCATTATCTAATATGTGTGTTTTTTTTTCTGGTATTTTTCTTGGTCATCGCTTCATGGGAGCGCCACATATGTTGTTGAGCAAATGTTGGAATGCTGATTTCACAAACTATGGTATAAGAAATATGGCAGGCTCCGTAGGGCTCGGCTGTTGTTGGTACTCTCCCCTTTCATGTCTCTGCTGTGTTGCTGTGGTGCCGCAGAATACCTCCGCCGTGGTGAGTCCCTTATAGTACAAGTAGAGATTGCTCTAACTTGTAATTTTGTTGTGCCTTAAGTTTCTCTACACTGAATGACAAATGTAGCGCTCAATCACCCCGTGTTTTCGGTTGTTAAATTGGTTTTTGGGACTTCTCAAGTTAAAGAAGTGGTGCTGCTGCTGATGCCTTGATGTAACGTGTCAAGTTTTTCTTCTGGTGAAATTGAAAGTTTATTATTCAGGCTGCGTTGTCAAGTGAAGTTAAAGTTAAATTGTCTGGCAGTGTTGTCATGTTTAAAGTCACAGTTATAGTTCCTGGCAGTTTGGTCGAGTTGAAATTTAAAGTTAATGGGGTCTGGCAGTGTTGCCAAAGTTAGTTTTTTCTGGCTGTGTTCCCGGTTGGAAGTCGAAGTAATGTTTTGGCAAGGTTGCCAAGTATAAAGTTTTAATGTTTAATGGTTCAGGCTGTGTGCCAATTGCTGAATTGGAAATTCATCTTAATTCACTAATGGAAAAGTTTAATCGGTGTCAATCTGCATTTTTGAGGCCAACATCTGTTGTATTATTGTAGTGGTACACTTGTTTCTACTAACGTAGCTGTAGACAGTAGTTTCATTTGATGATGTAGTGCCTTTTTGAAGTAGAGCTGTCCTTCTAATTTATTGCTATGCCAAATTTTGATATGCATTTTCAGTGAAAGTGAAATTATTAGTGTACTAGTGGTACACCTGCCAGCAGTGTCGTTGCTGAGTTTTGTTCTGTGGAGTGTTAAATGGCTGTTTTGAAATGTTAATGTTGAGTTCTGATAACCTGTGTCAGTGAGGTTAGGTTCTACGTCAGCCGTGGAGTACCAAGAGTGTGAAACTGCTGTGTGCTTGTGATAGTGTGGCACAGGTCTGCCACTATGCTGTTTCATTTAGAGGTCAGTACCTGTGAGTGACCAAGTTTTATTGATTTCAACTGTATTCGAGTGCTGTCGGAGTGAGTTGTGTTTGTGTGAGTGAATCGTGTTGAGCAATCAGTTGGCCTACCGGTATTCTAACGATAGTTAAATTATTTCTCGTTATCATGACTGAAGTTGGCGTTAAGGCTTCAGTGTTGTTAAGTTGTTTTCTTGGCCAACTGTTCTGTGTCATGGTGTGTTTCGGTAGATTGTTCGTAGGATATGAGCAGTTAGTGGTTGTCAGTTAACCATTTCTTTCGTTAGTTAAATTAGTGCCTGTTATCATGACTGAAGCCGGTGTTATAGCTTCAGTGTTATGTTTTTATGTTGGTCAACTGTCTGATTTGTTTCTTTCTGTGTCCGAGTGTCTGAATATAGTGGTGTTGAGTTAGCTGGTCAGTGAAATTCTTTTATTTAGGTTGGTACTGCTGACAAGAGACCTGGGTAGTGACTGTGTGCTGATTGCTTGTGTGGAAGTTAGTTTTTTTTAGAGAGTTTGGAGCAGGCTAGGAACTGCATCGTAGTTGTCATTTTGGGAATAAGGCTAGATTGAAATTCAAATTTTATTTTTCAGGTAATTGAGATTTTTTGTTGGCTACTTCATTATATTAGTGCGAGTGTTGCTGAGATAACTACTGCCGTCTGGATAGGCAGAGTCTCAGGACTTCGATGTTTACTGTTCGATTCCAGGCGCAGGATATAAATAGTGTGTGTACCCGATTCGTGATGCTTGACGTGGCATAGGGTTTCGACGATGCAAGGTGACTTGTCAAGAGTTCGATTTTGTGTAGAGGCTACAACTTCGAGTTGTTTACTTTGGTCTCATTTTAAGTGTAGAACTCCCCTTGTGATGATGTTCTGGCGACTCATAGTTTCATCCTGTAGTTCCGTGGGTTTTTATGTTAGTGGGAGGTAATTGTAACTTTTGTGTCGGTGTTGTTGTTAGAGTGCCTGGTGAACTTTGGTGTGTTAGGTGTCTGGTTGGTTCCTGGTTGTGTGAGCTGTGTTTGGAGTCCTGCTGCTGCAGTGATTGAACGTGTGAAGTTGTTTCTGGTCCTGTTGTGACAGCGTGTTTGGTTGTTGGTAGCCCTGCCTGTCTGGTGATCGTGAAGCTGTGCGGTTAGGCCTCGGTTGTGTTAGCCTGTATGTCGGGGTGATCGCTAGTTGTTGGACCCTGCTAAGTGTCTGTTGGTACGAGTGCCTGTTACCTGCTGTTAGTTGGCGCAGATGTCTGTTGAGTTGGTACTCCTGAGTTTGATCTGTGTTTTGCTTGAAATGTATCCTGTTAGTTCTTGCTGAGTGCTGGGTTCTGGTTACTCAATTGCTGCTGTTCTCTGCCGTCCTATTCTGGTTTTCGTTCGACGAGCCCCGTGTAGTTTGGTGTAGGTACCTGACATGCTGGTCAGAGGTTAGTGCGACGTGCTGTTGGAGTGTTGTTCCTGCTGTATGCAGAGTGGAAGTGAGTTCCTGCCTATTTTGCATTTTCTTTTGGATGCCGATTTTTATGTTCAGGCGGTGAACCATAGAGTTAAGTTGGTAGCAAATTTTTATTTCAGGTGGAGGTTTTTAAAAATTTGATTGGTCTTTGGAGTCAGCTATGGAGGAACGTACTGGGACTGTGTGTGAATGGTTATTGCTGTTGCCAGCTGTTAAGGGTTATTATTATTTGTGTCAAATTCCTGGACGCTGCCTTGTGCTTCCTCGAGTGGGTGTCTGACTCCGTTTGGTCCTCCTGTGTCCTCCGGTGTTATGGTGTTCTCTCTCCTTTGTCGACTGGCTTATGGTGTTCCTAGTTACGTCAACGCTCGTCAGGAGGAAGTATTCCTTATGTGTCATTTGTCGAGCTAGTTCGTCCCCTTCCGTCAGTGACTCCGTGTGGAGTTCACTTTGTTTTGACGGGAGCAATTTGGTGAGGTGTCAAGTTGGTATTCCAGGAAAGGTTGTTCCCTGAAGTATGTGTTATTTGTCAAGGTATCTCTATTTGGCGTTGAGATATTTGTGGATAATTTTGGGTTTCAGGTTTTGAAGTTCTACAGGTAATTGCGGTAGAGTTGGTATTCCAATTTAATTTGTGCAAAATCAAGGGTTGCTCCGCTTAAATCCACATATTTGCCTAGATTGGAATTATGTTTCGCTGTGATGGCTGTGGAATTAGCCAGTAAATTAAAAAATCAGTTTAAATTTGAAATTTTCGAGCACATGGTTTTGGAGTGATTCTTCCATAGTGCTAGCTTGGCTTTCAAAACCTTCTTCGCATTGGACCACTTTTGTCGCTAATCGTGTTTCTAAAATACAAGAGTTGTCTCATTTTGAACAATGGAACCATGTTCCGGGGAAAGAAAACCCCGCTGATATAATTTCACGTGGCTGCTTGCCCAAGAAATTAATTTCTCTCAAGTTGTACTGGAATGGTCCGTCGTGGCTCAGTCAGGATTTTTCTTGTTGGGCCTCGTTCATCTAATCCGCTTGCAGAAGATGTTCCTGATGCTCGCATTGTTACCGCTTCCCTTTTTCTAACTTCTATTGCTACTAGTCTTTTTCATCGTTACTCTTCACTTACTAAATTAATTCGGGTTGTAGCATATTTATTCCGATGGAAATTTCCTATTCTTGACCAGCCTGTGAAACCGCAACCCTTCCTTACTAAGATAGAGTTGGAATTTGCTACTCGTAAGATCTTGTCTCTTATGCAACAGGAAGTATTTACTCTTGAGTACCAGACGCTTTTAAGCGGAAAGGTCCTACCAAAGTCTAGTAGGTTGTCACCTCTCACCCCTTTTTTAAACCACGATGGTTTAATAAGAGTGGGAGGCAGACTAGAAAATTCTAGTTTCCCGCATGAGAAAAAACATCCCATTATTCTCCCTTCTAAGCATCCTATTACTACTCTCATCATTAAGAAATTTCATTACCAGCACTTGCATGCAGGTACCCGCACTTAACTTTGCTTAATTCGCGAGCAATATTGGCTCATTAATGGTGTTCATGAAGTTTCCTCAGTTGTTCGAAGATGTATACCTTGTTTTAAAGCTAAACTCCGTTCCGTCACGCAAATTATGGGAAATTTACCCTCTTTTCGTTCCGAACCTTGTAAGCCGTTTGCCCTCACGGGTATCGATTACACTGGTCCTTGTGCTTATCAAATCAATTCCCCTTTATCTAAGCGAAATGTGTTAGGTAAATTTTACATTTCTTTATTTGTGTGTGTGGTGACAGGCGCCATTCATCTTGAGTTGGTAACAAGTGCCTCTACCTCCTATTTTTTTTAGCAGCCTTTTCTAGATTTGCTTCCAGAAGGGGAGTTCCCTCTGAAGTTTTCTCAGACAACGCCAAAATTTTTGTTAGTACCTCTGATCTTTGGAAAACAGCGCTAACCTCTCCTTTTGCTAAGGGAAAAATTTCCAATTTCTCTTTTGCTAAGGGATTGAAATGGCATTTCACTCCCCCTTATGACCCCCCCCCCATTTTGGTGGAAGTTGGGAATCCTGCATAAAGCTCACGAAGAGACAGCTGAAGAAAACTCTTGGTTCAGCTATCCTTCCTTTCCTATGAAGAATTCAATTCACTCGTTATTCTGATTGAGGGTATTGTAAATTCTAGACCGCTTACGCCTTTGGCCAATGATCCTAAAGATCTTCTTTCTTTAACACCTAGCCATTTTTAATTGGCTGTTCTCTAGCCTCCACGCCTCCTTTGCTGGTTCGACGCTGCGATCTCGGTCTAACTGTTTTCTGGAGAAAATTAGAATCCTTGCGTAATTCTTTTTGGCGTCGTCGGAAGCTGGATTATCTCAGCTCTCTCGACAGAAGGGAGAAGTGGCGGCTTTCCCAGCCTGATGTGCGGGTGGGAGACCTGGTTCTTTTACGAGATCCAAGCCCCCCTCTCGTCGGGAATCTTGGTAGAGTTACTCATTGCCATTTGGGCCGTGATAAGCATGTGAGAGTTGTAGATGTTCTCACTAGTAAAGGTCTCTATACTAGACCAATTTCGATGATTGCCATTTTGCCTGTTGAGGCTTAGTGTCAACCTCTTTCATTGCTCTTCATGTGGTTTTTTTCTGACTGATTCTTTGATTGTCTTCTTTCGGGGGTCTCGGAGCATGATCACTTTCGTGATGTTTCACGTGTGGATTTTTCTATTAAGTAGCTGTCGCATTTGCTGGCGAAATGCTTTTTGTTTCCGAGACCACCGAACGAGTAATATTTATTTATCTATTTATTTAATTATATTGATGCTTGTATTATGTTGTTAATTGCTAGTGTTTATACCATTCAAAAATCTAAGACTCTTTCCTTAGCATGTTCAAGGTTATGCGTGTCGAGCGTCAAAAACACAACCGATAGGTGTGTTCCCTTGCCTGCCGCTTACCTGCTGGGCCGACGTCACATCTACCGCTATAGCCAATCATCGATTGCCAGTCTGTGGTTTTCCAGATCCTCCGATGGTACCACTATTTAAACGGCGGCTTTCTTCACCCAGATGCTCATTCTTCAACAAGACGTTCATTCGATACACCAGCACTTCCACGATGCAATACTACGCAGCACTTCCACGGTGTACTTCCGCTGTATGTCAGCTCAAGCAACGCTTCACTTCGCTGCGCTGGCGGCAGCATAACACCACGTTGCTACCGCATGACATATTGTTCGTTATCCTCACATATGATCTAAACAAGTTGAGTGGTGGTCAACCAGATCATATGGTAATTCGCTATACAAGATGGAAACTTGTTCACTACGCTTTAGTGACCTTCTAAAAATGGTACAACTGAATTACCAAAGATAAAACTTGCTCTAAGCAGGGCCATAATTTATGGATGCTGGACATCCGCAACGCAACTTCTAGTCACCTACAAACCAAAAGGTTCGGCCGTCCAGCCAGTAAGCTACGGCCGACCTACCGCGCCAAAAGTTTAGTCAATTTACATCAGTGTTTTCATTTTAAACATTATTTTAATCATCTCTCACCTCATATTTAAGTGTTGTTAATATCTATATTTTAAAGTGCTCTACAAAACCAAGTTATATTGAAGACCTATGAACTTTTGCAAATAGCACCATGTTGTGCCAACCTAATTATCATTTTTTTTTCAATTTAAAGTGGTTTTTCTCTATTTATATATATTAAGCAATTTAGATAATTTAATAAAGTGTATATTTTGTTAATGCTCAAATGTCCATGTGTGAAGCTAAAGTACCAGGCCGCATTTCCTAAGCCCCAAAGTATTCAGTTTAATAGCTCCTTCCAAAGTGGTTATTTGGTTCCAGGAATTTTGCCTGATGCTTTCTCCCATTATGAGGAAGAACTCGGGCTGCCAGGCATTTTGCCTGATGCTTTCTTCCATTATGAGGAAGAACTCGGGCTGTTTTCCACATAATCACACCTTGAGGTATGTTGTTAAGTTGGGAGTGCTGCCTGGTGTGATGGCTGCACTTAAGTTGGTGCAAATTTTGATGTGAGCGTGCTCCTTAGAACAGCTGTGTTCGCTCGTGATTATTGGCAACGTTCTGTGTGTGTGTGCGAGTGAAGGTTTTGGTTGGCCAGCATGTGCAGCCTGAGTTTTGTTGCTGTGGCAGCGCTGTGAGTGCGTGCTGATGTGCAGTTATGGTGAAGAGGTCTTGGCACTGAACTCGAATTCAGCCCAGCTTAGGACCTTTGACCGAGCCGAGGTTCGAACGACTTGTGCACCATTGGAAGGAAAAATTGGAAATTTGAAATTAAAATAATTTAATAAATATACATGTATTATGGGATGCAAATGATGCATAATGAAAGTATTTTGGAGAAATTTGAAGCATTTTGAGGAATTTATTCTTTGGAAATATTCTGGTGAATGAGATTTTAACTAAGGAAGAGCTCGATCATTCGAAGCTGGATTTTGTACAAAGCTTCATGTTTGGCACTAGAAAACCAGTATTGTTTAGCAGGGTGATCATAACAAAGCAATGCACACGACCCGTGGAGAAGAGGCTAGACCCAGGAGTCTTTTTCAGAATATTTCAACAGCCAATCCAAAAATAGCACATAATTTTTGTGGGAATCGCTTTTATATAAATTTGGCAGATATAAAGAGAAATAAGCACATCTACAGGTGTAGAATGCAATATGAAATTTATTTGGTTGAAAAGAAATATAAATTATTGAATAACAGAGCGAATATGAGTATATTTCTATTAATATACATGTGTGTGAGGCTAGTGGAGCTAGGCCAGCAATGACACGCGCCGCGGGGAGAAGAAGCGTGGCATGGACTCTCTCACAGCGACTGGACACGTGCGGACGCTGGGTAGATTATTGGCTGAGGAATAACCTAACCACCAAGGGAAGATGATAAAGAAAAGGGAGTGGGTTTCGGACTGGAGAAAAAGGATGGAGAAATAGGAGGAGAGTCCCCCAAAAGTTATAAGTTTAACTTTAAATGCCCTAAAAGGTGACTGCCACTGCAAATCAGCTCTCCGATACGTTAAGTGACTAGGGACCTGGGCAAAGCTAACGGGAGACGCAGCTGGAACTTGGGCGGTTTGCGAGAGAGTGGCTTTAGAGTATTCCCTCTCAAGCATACATATGCCTACTACGGGGAAGGGTGATGGTCTGGCAAGACAAAGAGTAACAGATTTATTATGTATCTGTTCAAAGTAATTTGAAGAATGCCAATAGTTTGAATAGGTTTCGATATTTTTTGTTTTCGAAATTGTAGAATTTCTAACGAGAGACCGAATGCTTCCAAGAAGGATAGGAATAAAACAATTATACTTTTGGGAATAATTTTGGTAAGTGTACCAATAGTTGCATTTGGAAATGGCTAAGCTTTTACCCAGCAAGGAGCCGACTAAAAGTTTAGGCAAGGAGAAACACTTAAATTTTGAAAAACCAACCATAAGAATTGGAGAGAATCTCCACAAGCAGGAAGCTGGCGTAGCGAGCTATGCTTGCCTTACTGGCCAGTTAGAATTAGCTATTAAAGCTAAGAGAGACTTTACTGAGTTGGCAACTAAGAGTTCTTGCTCAAATTCAACAAGTGGTGAAAACCCTATCACAAGATTTATTTGCATTAACGAGGGCATGAACCTACGAGGAGTCAGGAAAGACAGGATCTTGCCTAACTGTAGTATTAGAGAAATGATGAGTCAAAAAAGGAACTTGAATTTATTTTAACAATGCAAAATAGCGTAATGAATTTAACAAATAAGTAGTAGTTTTTTGACAAATATATAATTCAGACTTTATAACAAATGGGGTCACAGACCTCCGAAAAAAACATCTAAAGTTTGCGCCAGGCAATTAACAATTCTATTGGTTTCAAACCTTTATATGTTTTAAAATCCTCGCAAGATTTTAAAAGAGAGAGGATAAAGTACAAAAGTTAAGTACAATTAAAGTGATTAAAGTTAGACAGTAAATCGAGTACAAGGTGTGTACTTCCAGAAATTTCTGAGAAAATATTCTAGAAAGAGTAACAACTTCGAAAATAACAATAACAAAAACAGGAAGAATAAAATAGAAGTTCCTAACTTCTTATATTTAAGCGGTATTACCTATATTTTTGTGGTTATAGAAATAGGACAGGTCACTTAATGCGAAACCTGAAGAGAAAGATGACAGGAAGGTTCTAGACCTCCTATGTTTAAGTAGGAATCACGAGCCAAATGGGGCAAGATTCCCTTTCGTGAAACCTAGAAATAACTCCCTTATGAGTTGAAAGAATTGTATTCCCTAATTAGAAGGGAGAAACCATGTAAGTTTGAAACGTGTACCAGACACGTAGTTATACAGAAATTAATTAATGATATTTAAGAAAAAAAAGGGAGGGCACGTCTCTAGCGTGACACCTCATTGAAAAAGACCTAAAGTAACAATTTTATTTTGGGTTGTTAGTAAGGGGTTTAGGAAAGATCAACTGGGATGGAGGATAAATGTTCATGGCCGTATTTATAAAAATCGGACGATCGCGACGCGGTAGAAATGTTGAACAAGCACTGGTTTTCACTATAGTCTTTAAAATGTATGAAAAGTTCACTGTAGTAGCACGAAAGTTTATGGCAATGAAAGTTATTGCTATGATGGAAAATAACTAGTTGCACTAGGTAGGCGAAAGTCTATTGCTTGAGAAAGTTGTGGATTACCATTAAATGCGCCAGAAAAAATCCCAACGGTGGACGAAAATTTAGCTATTGCAGTAATTTATAAGGAAGATTCCTTAATTTAAAATAGTATCCCCACATGTGAGTGGAAAATACATGACGGCGCGACTGGTAGATAGAGTGCAGAATCTGGAAGGTTCCAGAACAATCCTAACTGAAGAATAGGGCCAAAGTTATTCCAGAGGTGGAACGAGCTGAGTAATTTATAGACAGTGGGTAATTCCCACGTTGTGAGAAGATTTCTCATAAGAAATGCTGCTTTCTATTAAGATTTGCTTTGACAGACAAAAGCTTAACATGGAAAATCCCGCGAAGGATGATTATTGCCCCACTGTCTATAAAATGATCGTTAAAGGCATGTAGATATTAAAACCGATGAAGATGAGGTTAAAACCTGAAGTCTGTACTTATCTTTGCTGCATGGCGATGGTGAAGTTCCCTTTGACGGATAAACTTAAAGTTCCAACATGGCGTGGAATGAAGAGAATGCCTCTTTATTTGAGGAGGCTAGCTCGAGTTGAGCCTTGACTAAGTCGACTGCCGACGTACAAGTGAGACCCACTCAGCGAAGCGCAGAGGGACCAGGAAAGGGAAAAGAGTGGGGGTAGGAGACAAAAGGAAAACATATAAGCATAACTAACATTGAAAAGTTAATTTTCTTGATGAGATGGTCTTCAAAGAGTTGATTGTAGGCGACACTATCGCAGCCTGGTGGGTGAAAAAGTAGACGAAGTTCTCTTGATCACGGAGATGATAGCTGGCGATGGCGACGAGATCTGGTGGCCAGATTGATAATGAAGTCCTCTTGCACAGGGAAGAATTGAGGAACTTCAGAGATTCGCTGCTAGATGACGCTAGGTGGGTCATGGAAGATATATATCTAGAACAGACTCACGAATAACATGAGAACCCTAAACAGCAAAGAGAACATAGGAGATCACTGTTGGTGTTTGAGAAAAAGGAAGGAATGAACAAGCAAAGAGCATTAAAAAGTATACTCTATCTTACCTTGTATTCCAAGAATACACCAGACGCGTTTGACGCACGCGCACAGTAGAGAAGCAGTTATTGCACGCAACATAAGCCCGGTCGATAGGCACTGATGTACCATCGAACGACCTAGGCATCGCCGAGGAAGTTGGGAAGAGGAGCCGGCGAAACGCATTTACATTAATATTGGAGAGACCAGCGTTCATAAAAGTATTACAGCATTAGAACAAGACGTCGATTATAAAACGGCACTTCACAGAGAAGCAATAACATGTAGCATTTTCTACTGAAAGCAACGATATTGCTACAACGATTTCAACTATATATTACCGACAGTGGTAGCTACGCGGGCTAAAGCGCAGCGTTAGGTCATGGGGCCAAGCTCTCTGCTGACTCGGTAGACGCGTGGGTTCGAGCCCCACCGTCGGCTGTCCTTGAAATGGTTTTCCGTGGTTTCCCATTTTCAACACCAGGCAAATGCTGGGACAGTACCTTCTGACAGGCCACGGCCGCTTCCTTCCACATCCTTGCCCAGTTTCATTCATCTTCATCCATTCCATCTCATCCCGACGCGCAGGTCGCCCACGGGCGTCGACTAGAAAGACCTGCAATCGGTCTCTCAGGAGGCTACACGACAAATATATATATATATTCAGCAGTATTTCATCACAATCTACATCACAGTCTACATGATGGCAGCAAAATTAAGTCGGGGAGGAAAAGCTTATTCTACGTCTACTGAAGAGAAGATTATGGAGAACTAAATAAAATGAAAGGAGGTTAATCTATACCATGGATTGGGAGGTCAGAGTGACTTGGAAATTCAATGATCGACACAGCTACAACTGCGCAACAACTTGCAGTATTCCAATATGAGTTTCTACACTACGAGCAAGATGTCCCACAACACCAGGACGAGATGTCAACTCAGGACTTGCGGATCTACATGGGCGAGACCACTCTGCAGAACAGAGATAAGAAGCAGAAGACCGTTTGCAGCCGATCGAACTTGGAAACGCAGTTTCCAGGCCGCTGGCCGCGAAGATGACGCATCTACCGTTAGCAGCTCAAGCCGTGATGCAGAACAGGTGATGGCAGGCCGAGTGAGTTGGGGTCGACCGCAGCTGATTTGCTCGGGCTTGGCAGTAACTGGTTTCGCTAGGAGGCGAGCGATGACAATTTCAACGGAACATCTAGGACAGCTGATAGAGGTATTCCCTGGCTGTAGAAGACGTATCAAGGTAGAACAACCGTTTGATCCATGTCTGTAGTTTTTCTGTAGTAGTAGAAATCCATTTTTGGAGTGACCAACTTCATTTGTAGTAATTCTTATCTTTATTCGTTGTCTTTTAATAGCTTAAATCTTAGAGTTTCATTGTAATTCTTGATACGTCTTCGTGTGTCGTTTAAGACGTTATTTCATGCATATTTAACTTAGATTTGCGTTTCTCGTATTTTTTATTTCTGTAGGAAAAGTTGTATGACCCTCACTTTTGAACGATACTCGCTTTATAAAAGGAATGCTTCGATAATGCTTTCATAACTCGATTATTTGATTAATCGACTATTTGTTTATTTGATATCTCGAAGAGACTATTCGATTACACTATATTTTGGAGAGGAGAGCGTAAATATTGACAAATTGTAAGAACATTTAAACATTATAATTGTTATTAACAATTTCTATGCGTAACAGCGAAAGTATTCATTGATATGTCTATAATGCATTGTTATCAAGTAAAGCATTATTGTGAGATGCTATAATTCTATGTAACAAACATTTTGATGTTAACATACATCTGAGATAATTATTTATAACAATTTGATTGTTAAAAAATCCAATAGCGGAATACAACTTTTTAGACAACTATATAGTCTTGGACTATTATATTACGAATGTACACTATAAAATAGGATCATGGTATTGACAATTGTGGTCAAATGATGCCTATATTTATCAACAATTAAAGTATAAACATTGTTTGACTGAGATGAATAGACCAGGAGATATGTTAGTCTACCTGCGGTCTTGTATGTTAAAACAACTTAAATATGAATTGTTTATATATTTAAATTCACACCAGAAGCGGGAGGATATGAATTTATTTTTATTAACAACTAAAAGACGAGCGAACTACAAATTAACATTGTTAACGTTTGGTAACGTGGATGAACAAGTTTGTTATGGATCAAAGAGAACGAATAGCGCTAATGAGAGGACTAAGAAGTACTTTGTGAATTGTATTAATGTGAACGAACATGTAATTGTTGTAATTTGATGCACGAGGTTCAATAATTTAGACAGGAATTGAGAGTTAGGAGTACATTCTGAACGGTAACATACTCTAGCGTAGTTATCTAGTAAAATCACTAATTCTTCTACAAGTGTGTAGCAAGATGGGTTTTTTATGGAAGTAATGCCGTGCGGAGTTGTGAAGATTGTTTATAGAGAGGAAAGGAAGGAAGTATAACATGTTTGGAGCGTAGTAAGACGCCTTTGATAAGTATTGTACACTGTATTGCGGAAGGATGGAATATATTGCTATGTGGAGCAACGAATTGTTACAGGATAAGTAAAAAGCGCTAACACAGAGGTCAATGTTTGAATTGTTTATGTCTGAGAGTATTTGTATATGATCCACGTGATGTATAGAGTTTTTAAGTAGTTTCGCATCGATCTTTAACCTATTGTTTTATTTATTGACACGACATTTTAAGCTGTATTTAACTTAATTGTTTGATACTCAGGCTTATTTTATTATGATTTACGACTAGAAGTACCTGAGAATTTGATCGTTGGTAGAAGCAGTGTTCAAAGAACTGTTTATGTAACAGAGACACTATGAAGCTGTCAGAGCGCGACTGACAATGTTAATGGTAATTTTTAAACCTTGTGAAGCACGAGATCTGTAAATAATGTGAATATTTAAACCATATATTATTAATAATATTAATAGAGTAGATAGTTGGGGGAGCGTGATGGCGCAGTGGCTTAGCTGCTCGTCTTTCACCCGGACGACCGGGGTTCGAATCCCGGTGACAGCGGGGTGGAATTTTCACCTGAAAAATCACGTGGCGTCAGGAAGGGCATCCGGCCTTAAATCCCCGGCCAAAACCAAAATGAGCCTGGTTGGCTCCGGCGACCCCAATTAATTGGGAAAAGCCGAAGGAAAACAACAACAACATTAGAGTAGATAGTTACACTCTACGCACGCCCGTGTATAATGTAGGGTTTTGTATTGTTAACTTCATTTTTATGAGTGAACAGCCGATTTTAATCAGACCATTTCAATGACACAGCCACAGGGTGGCTGTAAACTTATGTAAACATTTTGTGAAACTAAATATCGTTACATTGCTGTAACGAGAATATTCAGAAACACTTATTCTACAAATAGTAGAACTATTTGACGTGTGTAACAGTTAATTTTAATATGTTTAGTTATTCATGGTGATAGGGATTATTTTTTTATTATTTGTATTTGTTTGAAAATAAATCCCAGGCACTAGTTTTTGTTTGCCTGTTCGTTTTTTATAAATCTGATCATCATTTCATTCTGGCGATCGTCATGCGATAATACTGCGAATTAGTTACTAGAGTTCAAGTTAGTCTCAACGTTCACCGTTCACACCCGAGAGCCGAGATTCCCGTCCTACCATTTTGTGTTTAGGATAGTTTATTTTCTAAGTAAATGTGTAACTAATCGGTAGTGTTGCATGGCCGGTATGCATCGAGGGTTCCCTAGTCATTATCCTAGTAGGGTAGTGTTGGTCAATCTGGCTGGGTATCGACCTCCCTACAATCCTTTTCTATCTTTGCGGATATAGGCTATGACTATGCGGGATTCGGGTGCAGTACGTTTGCTGTCTGATTGTTTTTGAAATTTCATTATGGTTTTCTGGGCCCTCTGGTGGGCGGTTTCTGTGTGTAAAGAGCCATACTTGTTGTCAGTGCGTTTGAGACAGCATGTCTTTAAAGTAAATGTAAATGTTCTGTACTATCTGGGATGCCCAGGAGGCGTTGTGGTAAGTTGACCCTGTGTTGGTCTCCCTGTAATTGGGAGCCGAGTCACCGTGACCCTCCGGGAGTGTTCTGCGTTTCACGTGGTGCATCCGCTCATTTAATTTTGCATATTTAGAATGTGAATCACAGGATTTTGAAAGGGAAAAGAGTTTTGGTCCCTCTGACACGTAAATTTAACTTGGGGTTAGGTTGGTAATTCTCCCAATTAGATATCTGAAATTTGTTTGGTCTTAAAAGTTTTCTGGTGGTTGTCCTGAAGTTGTATCTGGTGTTTTAAAGTTAAATCTTAACTTATTTGGTGATGCTCAAGCGGTAAGCGTGCGTGTGCTTCAGTCCTGCCCAAATATTGACTTCTCATAGTGAATTGAGAGTGTGTGCCTTCGTCCCAAAAGCATAAAGTGTGCTATGCCCTCCACAAATAAAGTAAAAACACCCTGTGTTCTTCGTGAGATCACGTGTGACTGGTGACCCTCTCCCTGCCATCTTCGGTGATGTGTCCTGCTATCTGGCAGGGAAAGTTCGGCTCGACCAGTCACGTCGAGTCCTCAGTTGTGTGCGAGCAGTCTGCTGCTGTTGTTCGTGACTGTTTCAGGTGTGGTTCTCTGTGAGGGGTGCAAACTTCGCAGATATGGGGGCAGTGACCTAGGAGCTCGGGTCACTGTCGGCTCCGACGATTTCCAACGTCTGGTGAGTGGACCTGGCGGCTGCTGGCGGTCCGGATGGTGTACTTACCTGGTCGTCGTTAACCACACTGAACATTCTCGACGCTGTATTGGTCTGGTCCACTGGTGATGGGACCTAATTTTCATCACGACTCCTGGGGAGTTCGTGTTATCAATATTAACAATTGGGAGCACTGTGCGAGTGACTGCATTATAACTGACTCTTACTAAGAGACTAGGGGAACACCCCCACGTCAACTTCTTTGGCCGAGGGGAGACTGTGACGGTCGGTTGACCCCCGCTCCCCCTCACCCGGGAGGCCTCTACCCCGGGCGGACTTTACTTAATAAATTATTATCTCGAACTATATTTCTATTCCGGCCGGAGTGAAATGAAATTCATACAATTTATTTATATTCCGGCCGGAGTGAAATTGAAGTCATACAAATTAATTCTATTCCGGCTTCATATTTACATATCATTAAATTCTATGGATTTATTTTATTCACATCGGAATAGAATTAACCTTTCGTTCAAAGTTTCATTCAGAGAGGAATATAATTAAATTGTTATTTTTTTCTTTTCGTAGTCAGTTTACCCTCCAGGTAGGCTTTTCCCACGGATTCAGTGAGCGATCCCACCTTTACCACCCCTACGGGCAATGTCCTGGAGCTTGATATCGGGACGGGGAATACAACTGGGGAGGTGGGACTGGCGCCTCTCCCAGACGGCCTCCTGAGGGATGGATGGGAAGAATGGAAGTGACAGGCAAATAAGAGGAAAGGAGGTGGCCAGGGCTGACGGTAGGTACTGACCCCGAATTTGAATTTTATGAGAAAATGTCAATTTCAGTTCCAATGATAAGTGAATAGCATTGAAATGTGAACCCTAGAAACTATACACAAACTTGTTTCGACAGTGAGACCAGAACAAATCATGTGACGACTTTGCATGATGGGAGTCAAAAGAGGCCACCTTAGAGCATGGAGACTTGGTTACCGCGAATTCATAGCAGCACAAAGGAAGGAATATTAAGATTGGATGCTGCCAATTGACCAATTAGAAGAGGTTTAATGAAACAGAATGCTTCTCATGAGGTGATTGTTTTCATAATGTAATTACTCTCAGCACATGTAAATGACACTATTCAATATAGAAAGATGCTGAATTGAAAGAGGAAAATTATCAAGTTTAAGGTTTTGCTGAGAAATACGCTGTACGATGTACATTTGTTTCTAGTTACCGCGTAATGTTCCCGCGGATATAAGAAAATGGCGGTGAAATCAGATTTAGGTGCGAGAGATTATCCCAGGATCGATGCTTCTATTGTGCGAATGCTTGGTGAGAGTAGACGCGCCGCGTGATTGTTCGACCCCAGAACGGATCATTTGTTGAGTGCGGGGAACGTTGGCCGCTAGCGAGGCTTCAGCGTGGGCCAAATTTATGTACGGCCGGGCTCATTCTCAAGGCCAACAGTAACCTCCTTGGACCCTGCGTCCCCTACAGGGGACATATCGCATGGCGCGTTTAAATTATATCTCGCTTCTACATCCCGGAGCGTCCCGGAGTGTATTCTCTTTGGAAGTGGTTGGCATTGATACAGAGAGATGGCAGCACATACTGAAATGCTAGTTTGCGGTAATTGTTCATGCACGTGTTCTAGCAGGCAGTGAGAAAATGTCTGCCGGCGGGAACCGTGTGTTTACTGGTACAGAGCTTGGTAAGTATTGCTACATACTTTATTGTTCTTGTGTAATCAATTTTATTTTGCTGTAACAGTAATTCTAAATACATTTACTATGATCAAGTATCACAATATTTGAAATTCAAGTTTTTGTTTTCTCAATATGAGCTATAAAAGTTGGATGTCGCCCATGGGGGACATTGGGTTCCAGTGTAACAAGTTTGGCAATACATACATATTTGCCTTTTCACTTGAATATGTAGTTTTCATGTGATTATTTTTCAAACTACGAGTAATATTGAGGCAGTAATTCTAGTTTTCTATTTCATAAGTGTTTATTCAAAGTTTTTAAGTTACTTCAGCGTGATAATATAACCAAATTTTAAGGTTAATGTCTTTATTTACAGACTCTGACTCATTCTTCGAATTTGTCCTTGGTGCAATAGATGGCAACACATCTGACATTGGCCTCTCCGATGACGAAGATGATCCTACTTTTACTATTGAGAATGAAGGAGGAGAAAGTAGTGAGTGACAGTGATGAAGCTGATGATGCCCAAGACCCTACTGCTCCCGATCCAACAATGACTACTGATACTACAGACAGTGTGGGCGGAAGAAGAACATTCTGGAAGAAAACTTCCGATTTTTTCCCGTTACCCTCTGCTCCTGAACATGCCGAATTGCCTCCCAATGCTGTTAAATTGCCACCACATGAATATGTAGGTAAATATATTCCAAGTGAGATATTTGAAGACCTCTGCATGTATACAAACCAAAGATATCTAAGTGACACTGGGAAGACCTTGAATTGCTCGGTGAAAGAAATGCGTGCATTCATAGGCATTACGGTAATGATGTCATACCTTAAATTCCCGAGAATTCGCATGTATTGGGCTCGAAAGACACGCATAGCTAACATCGCTGACAACATGTCAAGAAACAGATATTTCATTCTTAGGGGAAATTTGAAAATTAGGGATGACAATTTAGTCAATATTGATGAAAAGAATACTAATCGTTTCTGGAAAATAGAGCCTATTATTCAGTCAGTCAGGAATGGGTGCCGTCTAAATCCAAGACCACAAGATATTGCTATAGATGAACAAATGATTCCCTTTTGGGGGCATGTATCAGCACGACAGTTCATCAAAGGCAAACCTAATCCTTGTGGCATTAAAAATTTTGTTGCAACAGCTTCAGATGGACTGCCATTGGACTTCTTTTTTTACCAAGGCAGGGGAGATATGATTACATCAGATGAGAATGCCAAAGATCTTGATGTTGGTGGTAAAGCTGTGTTTCGACTCACAGAAACCCTCCCTCCTGGGGTCACCATATACATGGACAGATATTTTACATCAGTGCGCCTATTAGATACATTGCACTCTACGGTACAGGTTCAAGGAACTGGAACAATCCAGAAAAATCGTATACCTTCAACCTGTAACTTGAAGAGTGACAGTGTAATGAAAAGAGAGGGAAGAGGATCTATTGATCAAGCAGTTAGAAATGATGGTCAAATTGCAATATTGAAGTGGTTCGATAATCGACCTGTCACTTTAATATCAAGCAAAGAGGGTTCAGAATCAACCGATGAGTGTCGTCGCTGGTCAAAAAGAGATGGCAAGTACATTTTAGTGAAGAGACCAAAACTTGTCCAATCATACAACAAGAGAATGGGTGGTGTGGATTTCCTGGATCGAGTAATCGCCATGTATCGAATGATTGCGCGTACAAAGAAATGGACAGTGAGGGCAATCATGCATCTCTTTGATTTTGCTATTGCTGCTGGATGGATTGAGTATCGTCGTGATCAGGCAAGCCTTGAAACGCCAAAAAAAGATATCCTTCACTACATGGACTTCCGAACTAAGTACGAGGAACATCTGATTCATTCAGAATCAACTAATAATGAGTCTTGTGATGAACAAGAGGATGAATCCGAAGAACCAACACCAAAGCGTTTCAGAACTACTGTTCCTCATCCCCCAGATGATTTGAGGGGAAAAAATGTGTCACATATGCCCGAGTTTCCCCAGCCTGTGACAAAAAACAGATGCCGGCTACCAGGTTGTAGTGCGAACAAGGCCAGAGCCCGTTGCAGAACTTGCAAAGTGTTCCTTTGCCTTCAGGATTCAAGAAACTGCTTCATGTTGTATCACGATTTATGAAATGAGTGACTAAACTCCATTTGATTGTGTAAAACTAACTCTGACTGTGCTTATTGTGATAACATTTTTAAGACTTCCCTAGTTAGTTAGTTAGTTAGTTATTGTTGTTTTAAGGGGCGGAACTACGAGGTCATCTAACCCTAACTTCCCTAGTTGTCAGAGGATGAAAGTATTCTGTTCCGTGTTAAAGAGGTTGTTTTTTGTTTTGTTTTTTAATGTATTGTATTTTTTTACATACCAACTTTTGTAACTCATAATAATGTTTTGACTTTTCTATATATATTTTTATACACCTCAACTTAGAGGGTGTCAGCCCTACTTTTTGTATTATACCTTGGTGTGAAATAAAATTTTGATTAGCTGCCGAGTGAGTTGATTTATTTTGAAATATGAAATTTAAAAATCAGAAAAAAAAACTAGTTAATTCATTAGGATTAATCTAGCAACTGTTTTACCGTTTCAGATGGTAAATATTATATAAACAGCATGTAGTTATAATGATTAAATGATCTCACTATATGGGTTCAATTTGTACACACTAAAACCCAACGTCCCCTATAAGGGACATGCCATTCTACATTCATTATCATCGTGATTTAAAAAAAAAGAAAAATTCTCTCAATTCTAGACCCCCCTTTATATCAAATTCCAAAAAAAAAACAGTAAAAATTTACAAAAAAATGTTCTGGGTCTAAGGAGGGTAAGCTTGATATTAGAGTGACGATTCACGAGTGTATTTCGCAGTGAAGAATCACAAGTATCACTATTGGAAGGAAGATTATAACATTGCAATAGACTTTCCTCAATATAAATTACGAACATTTGAGGCAGCTAACATTATAATATTGCGCCATTATTGAAAGAGTGAATGCGTATTCAGAAATGTTTTACGAACATTGTGCTTCGCAATAAAGCCTATACAAAGCTACGATTAACAATTCGACTCCATAGCTACGATATCACGCCGTTAATATTTCTAAAGCGACGTGATTACGTTAACATTAGTGTCATACAAATAAATAGAGGAATCTTTCATATTACGATTTACACTATGATATCCTATATAAGGTCGAGAAGGATGCTAAATAACTGCATTATGAAAGTAGTTGTAATAGAGGAGACAATTATGCGCTTGGGACACATTTGATAGAGGAAGATGAACACTTTGAGCAACTGCAGCACTAACACCAGCTACAAAATTATTAACTATTCGAAATTATAATAGCAAATAAACGAAAATGCTCAGAAATAACCGTCGATTTTAAAAGAAGGAAACGCCTTCAATGATCTGCGATAACAAGAACCGAAGCAGATAATATTAGGGCCAACACCACCTTAAGAGAAGGCCGTGCAATATGATTTATGACGTCAAAGCCTTCCGGGCATCACCGAGCGCACTACCCAGCGCTGCTACTATGAACAAGCTGTGAGGAAACGAGACTGTTTATCAACTTTAGTTCTACAGATGCGAATAAAATAACGAAACCACAAATGAAACATGGTCATAAGTTGATGCGATCATACTCGATAAGTATGTATTTTGAACCTTGCGAGTATGAACTTCGAAAACACTCTTGTCTCAGCAATAAATGCGATTTTAACGTGAAATGTCGACTACACAACGGGAAGAAAAGACACATACACAAATAACCAATTAATCTGTAACAGTTAAAACAGAAACTAATATCTATAGTCAATCATATCTGTCCAGGTTCGATTCCCACCACTGCTGAGAAATGTAATTCTGATTTGAGATTTGAAACAAAATTCTCTCAGCCTCACGAGTTAAAACTGAACTGAGAAGAAGTGGGTTCGATTTCTCCTCCAAGTAAATGCTGGGATTGTTCCTAACAGAAGACCATGGTCACCTCCTCCCCCAATTCTAGCATCATAATACACACACTATCACAAAAAATACGCACATACAAATTCTACCGGTATCCAAAGACACATGGCTGATGACAATGATATCCTAACGCACTCACGAAAGAACAACAATTAGCCACAGAAAGTTTTCATCAGTGATAAGAAAACAGGCTAGTAATGCCTATAACAGGAAAGGTTACCTATTGAAACGGAAAAGAGCAGCAGTCTTAAAGAGACATGAGAACATTTACCAAAGAGGAAACTTGTTGTTGATTCATATAGGGGCATGATGTTGTGGAAATGATTTAGAAACAAACACTTGATATAGAGTAACCCTTCAGTAGTTTCCATATTGCAATATTTACAATATCAGGCATGGCATACCCAACAATACATAAAATATGCTTATTCCCAGTCATCTTAGCACTTTGTTTTGAACAGATTACAGTGAGTCGTCTGCAAAAATATGTTGACCTCATATTGCTATGTCACATAAACTGTGATGTTGTGTAAAAACAATAATAACTGAAAGATGACCATATCTATCCTTCACTAGTTAGCTTACAACAAATCATTGACACATTGGCATAGTGTTATGTAAAATAAATATTACAAGTCAGCAATTTTTCAAGGTTTGCGCCGTGTCTTGTGAGGGGTTTCGCCTAGCACACCAAGCTGGCTCGGCAGCGGGCTCTTGATGTCCCCACCCGGACAAGGATAAAAATAGTTGGATTACATTGAAAATTTACTTCCCCATAATAATTCAATAGGTTACAACTGGGTGTCATATGAAAGACTCATTAAATGCTAATAGTCCATAAATATGCTAGCAGAGTACTATTTATGACTTAATTTTCATTAAAATTTCATTTTAAATAGGGTTTGGAATAGCTTTCAGACTCTTACATGATGTGATCTCTCTTGGAAATATCATCTCTGGAATTTGTTGAAACCAACATTCACCAAAACACTCTGCTGGTTGCAGTGATACAAATACAAAGAAGAGGTATTTACCACTTCCTTGACTAGATGTTTAATGTGACTGTACACAGCAGTTATTAGTTGCATTCTAAACTGACATCTCCACTTTAGGACAAATTCTTGCAATCAGTTCCAACGTTTGGTGTGCTGACACTACATGCCACAATAATTTCAAGAAGTGGTTACCCATTGTAAATGCCACTTGATTGTTCATCCTATACTTACAGTTAAGTAATTAGTCATGTACAGCAGTGGATCAAGTAGAACAATATTAATTGAACTACATACAATGAAATAATATTTTAACATTCCTAATTTCCAATGAATGCCCATAAACAGTTCCTCCACAAGTTTCCTCCTCTTAAGCTGATCCAAAGTTTTGGGTTAAAAGCTATCATTAACATCGTGTACAAAATTGTTATATTACCGACAGTACTCAGTTCAGTCTTTTCAAATAATGCCCTGGCATACTTGGAACAGCTGTACCCCATAAACAGTACAGTGTGCAGACATCTTCGAGTTACATTCACAAAAACAATCTGCTGGTTGCAGTGATGCAAACATTCTGTCTTGTAGTTGTCGAGTAGCATATTCATAACTATGAAAGGAAATGCAGTCCAGTTGACTACATCTGCATGGGGATGGCAGCTGATAATTTTATCACCTTGTATTAAATTAGTGTGCGTCAGGCCTCGGCAGCCGGCACAGTTAATATCCTCGCCGCTAGATGGGGGCTTCATTCATTCCATTCCTGGCCCGGTCGGAGACTGGAAGCAGGCTGTGGATTTTCATTTTTTCATTAAATTAGTTACTCTTATTTTCTCCTAAATTTATTCAATCTCAAACATGATTTACACACCCCCTCTTCCCCCACCCCAATAAGAAATATAATGAATGATACTTGTGGAAAATAAAAATAAAAGATAAATCAGGACCTGCTGCAGGTTATGGGCCTCTAGCCTAATGCAATTCTTGAAATTTAAATCCCAATAGAAATGCGAATACTACCCACTCCCCCACCTCCCACTTGAAATTGCATAGCCCTATAAAACAAATAAACATAACCTGTAGCACATAATTTAGGTTAGAAAATTCTATGAACAGAGGGACTAGCCTATTTTATAATTTAAGGGTAGAACTATCTGTTTACTAACCTTTAATCAGTCCCGGTTAATACAACGGTGCAGGAACTAGTTTTCCATTCTTTTAATCATACTAGTGGTCCATTCCTTCTCATGTTGTTGGGAATGGAGTCCGCACACAAGAGACTTGGTTACAAGGTTTCTTCCTACCATTACACTAAACTAGCGAGAATTGGAGATTAAGCATTGATGAAATAGCTCGTACAGTATCCATTCCCCTACATTATCAGGAAAGAGAAAACATTTACGTTCAGCCCATTGGCATAATTGCCTTTAAAATTTGGCACACTGCACTTATTAGGCATAACTTTTCACTGCACTGATAACCATGAAGTATAACCGGATAGGAATTCCGAGAAAATCAGTATAGGAACCATTAACGCGGATCACAAAACGCGTAAACCACACCATAATACACGGATGTTATTACTCGGTCGCCATAGCCACACAGCCGTTGGGTCGTGACGTCACTTGCATATGAAATAGGCATTTCCTGGACTTCTCTCTAGGTGGTGTTGTTAGGGCTATCTCAATCTGAAGCATGAAGACTGGTGCATTCGAATCCGAGGACCGGGGGAACACAGTTCGAATCCCGAGGAAGCTGTATGCTCGGATGAAGATTAGGGTAGTTACGAGATTCACCAGCAAGGAGAGTGTGGAACATCATGGTATTTCCTATATCATTGTACTTCAAGATGCAACGAAGGGTAGAACGACGAGATTTATTATCAGTAGTATTTGAAGTAGTTTTGATACCCTTAGAGCAAACCATTTCACCATGTTTTTGAGATTTTAATTAATTTTTGAATGTGAATTAGATTTTGATGTTCATCTACGTAGATATTTTCAGAGATGATTTTCATTCTCCATTTCTAACTGCGATTTCGACTTGACAGTTTTTGAAGTGGAATTTCAGAATTTTCGGATTTACGTTTTCCGAGATATAAGAATTGTTCTTAAATCATTTTTCGCCTTTTTATTAATATTTTTGATTTAAAATTTAAGAATGCTTTCTTAAATTTTAATTTCAACCTTCGTTTGGAATAACGAATTTGGGAACTTTAGTTGTAAGAAGAACTAGACAGAGAGAAGATTACCACGATTAACATCGATTAAAACATAATTGTGTTGTTTTATGAACACAATTACGACGATCTATGCAAAAACATTTGCGTCGAATTAATACCACGATATATTATCTCAATGAAGACTTTGAACTGAAATAGTATTCATATTTAAGAAGATTATGAATTTATTTTTATTAAATTGAAAGCTTTTTTCTTTCGTGAAGTTAATTAAACTTAATGAATATTTCTTTTTGGTAGAGATTATCATTTTATATTTGAGATTTAGGGAATTTCTAAATCCAAGTATAAATTTTGATATGCTGAACACTGAATAACATTATTGTTATTAGACCTTATTGCAATATTATGTAATGTAGTTGACTTAATATTCACTGTAGAACTATTTAAATGAAACGATCAGTAAGAAGTGATGAAATTAAGTATTTTTATTAAATATTAATGACAATTGTCGTAAGCATAGTAGCTATCCAAGTAAACCATCGGATGTCTTACATTTAAGTACAAGTATCACTATTGGAAGGAATATTGAAGTAACAAGGTAAATATTTTGGTAGGAAAGATAATGTAATCTTTATGTGGGAAATATGTGGAAATAGATGTGAATATATTACGTGAATTTGTTGTTAGATATACGAAGGAAAGGAATGCCGTATATAAGTATTATTGAAGAAGGATCTGCGATGAAATATTTAAGCTCTAATACGAGATTGTTTACGTATTATGGAGAATTGTATTGTTGTATAGAGAAAGTGGTTAATGCTAGTTAACGCAACGTCGGTATATGAAAATAAGTAACTTAGTCTTATTATTATTATTCTTGAATGATATCTTGGAAACAAGGTGTTGGCGGAAAAACGTAAGCGAGGTTTTTTATTAACTATTGTCTGTTAATTATATTAATCTAATTATCAAGGATTTTACGAAAATTAATATGAGCTTGGCTTAATTGCATGGCCATATAAACCAGAATTTGACAATAAACCATAATATGATATGACGGTAAAATAATAAAATAAACGATTGTTAGTGGAAGAAAATCAACATTTAAACACATGATAAATAAATATGAATAAATATTTAAATGAATATTTAAGCACTTAAAACAACTATTTATGATATTTAAATTATTATATATGAATATGAATATTACTGCATGGTTGTAAATATGTACATAAACTATTAATCTAGGTCTATTAAAGAAACTTTTAAGAAGAAGAGTGTGGGAGTGTTATACAACGTAATAATATTTTATATAAATAATATTTAAAATATCGTGATACGGAAGCGTTATGGATAATAATGTGTTTATTGGAAGTTATTTGGTGTACATTTAAGAGTATTCAACGTGTATTAGAAGAAGGGATGTTGTTAGAAAAGTTTTGTTGTAAATACGTGTATAATGTAGATGTCAGTGTTCGATGATGGTTATCTTCGTGAAGGAGAACGGAACAGCTGAGCAGTGGAAGCTGGCTTGCATGAACAGCTGATTGATAGTGTTGGGGAGAGTAGAGCTGTTATGAACATTTCTGAGACTCGAGAACGGAGTTAGTGATGTATAAATTAAAATAAATAATGTTAATTTGAGAATCTAACGTATATACATTATTAATAGTTTCATTTTTATAAAACTCGACATTTTATTTTGTGAACTCCGGAACAGCTGATTAGTCAATTTAATTTGAAGTGAAGCTGTTGATAGAATGTCGTGTGAGACATGATTATATTTTTATTTTATGACAAGCGAGCCATTATTGTTCAACATTATTTTAAATTCCTAGGTGGAATAATATTTTCAATTAATTGTGATTTTTATTAATTAATAAATTTATTTCGTTCTTTTTATACATCGACTCACGTGACTTATTTTAATGATAGGTTGTGTTATGGAAATGGATCAGGTATTTGGCCCCTAAACCCATTCCGCCCAGAGAATTCGTAAGTTTCGCACTCTCCCAATGTAGTTAGAATTCTTATCACAGTAGAGTACTTCATAACACAATCGCAAGACTGCTGTATCATCATGTAGTGCTTGTCGGTAGGATTTGCAGGTTTTTCTAGCCGGGGACCTTCGTGTTTCTACGATCCAGTCGATCTTCGGATAACGACAAGTGCATCCCCACGAATATTCGGGTAAAGTACCATCCCGGCATTTGCCCGAAGACGAAGTGGGAAACCACGGAAAACCACTTCGAGGCTGGCTGAGGTGGGAATTGAATACTCTCTACTCATTTGGACCACTCGAGGCTGAGTATTCAAATTTCGTGGCAGAGTCGGGAATCGGACCTTCGGGGTGGAGCTAAGCACGCTGACTACTACACCATGGAGGCAACAGAATTAAATTGAATGGATTTAATTTCACTCCTGCCGGAATAGCATTAAACATTCGTTCGACTTAAATTTATGACTCCAATTTCACTCATTTCTTCTGTATGATAAAATTTAACATGCAGAAATGATTTCTGGAACTGTGTAAGAAAACCTGTTTGGTTGTTGACGCAAGCTAGTCACGTGTCAGAGTAGTGAGGGGAGGCTACCTTGTTCGTACTGAGAGAGCCGGTTCGCGATGACCCGATGACCAAGGGGGAGAGAGATAAAGAGGTGAGGTGTTTGGTGAGCGATATAGGCACGTGCCTTGAGAAGACCGCGAATACCGCCTAACAACACGCGCCAAGAGTAGGGTGATTGGAAGTCACGTGGAAGCTTGGAACCAATCAGAGAAGAGATCATTAAAGAGAAAAAAAAACTCCTCAGGGTGTAATCGATTTAGGAACATAATTACAACTAGAACAATTATCCGGCATTGTTATACATAGAAAGTTGCAGATTTGAACCAGGAATATTAACGTATTTTCAGATGTGAGACTGAATACGTAGTACGAAGCACGTAATTAATTTTGTGATGCACCGCCAGGAATTCCCGCGGATTACAAAATTACGCTTGATTAATTCGAAGTCTGGGTGGGAGAAACGCGAGTGGAAACGAGGCTTCTTTTATGGTTGAACGTCGAGCAGATAAGACGTATAGTAGTTCGAGACCAGAGTCGGGTCTTCGGAACTTGTGAAAATAGAACCGGGAACACGATGGTAGTGTTTGTCGAAAGTATTTCGTTCGGACTTCGGTGTAAAATAACATTGTGTGCAGACTTGTTAGAAACATTATCGGGAAAATTGACTATTGGAAACAAAGTGAACGTACAACATTTCACTTCGAAATAAATTATAAACCGCAGTGATATAGAACTTCGACAGTGTAAAAGGAATTTTGAAACATTAAAGGCAGCAACTTCAAATTATAATTTATGCCAGTATCCTACTAAGAACAAGCTTCAGAGGTGATTCGAGAACCTAGTGCTTACAACAAAAGCATTACTTCATAGTTACGATTATTGACGACTCCCAAATACTACAGCCACATCTCGCAATAGTAATAACCAACGCAATACGACAGACAGTATCACATTGTCTACGAGGTAGGAAACTAGTGAAATTATGTATCCAATTAATTTTCACTATGTCAAAACTTACGAAGTTGAGAGGAAGGATTTGTTACTACAATAACGAGGTGGTAATGGAGGTGTAAGACCATGCACGTGGATCACAATGTAGTCTATGAAGGAGAGGAGAATGCTTGGAGTAACTACACCAAATATTCAAAATTATGGAGAAATTAAAACGAAACTATACAGATATGATTATGAACATTAAGACTAGAAGAAGAGATCTCCTAGAACCGCGCTAACAAGAACAGAAGTCGATGGAACTTGGGTGATCCCAGTTCAATGCTTGAAGACTGGTCCAAGTTCGAGTTCAGAGCCGAGGAAATGCAGTTCGAGACTCGAGGAGGCAGTTCGTATGGCTGGGGAAGATTGGGGGTAGAAGACTCATCAGAAAGGAGAATGCAGTACATTCTGGTATTCCATATACCTAAAAATCACCTAGATTCAACGAAAGGTAGAAGAGGATTTCATCATCTGTAGTTTGGTAGTTTGAAATTATTTTGGAGTACGGTACACCATTTCACCATTTATAGCCTATTTTCATTTTATGAAAACCTAGGCTTATGAGATCAACTATTGTCCATGTATGTGTGTGCGTGCCCCCCCCCCCCTTATGAAACTCGGTAAGGTCATAGCACCATTTTGGCCAACCCCGACCGTGCCCTTCGAATTTTATTACGTCTCATCAATCCAACATGGTGGATGTGCGAAATACTTCACCAGTATTCAATATCTCCGAAACTATTACCGATATTACTCTGAAATGTTGTACGGTGATAAAGGGCACTACTGCAAGTTCACCTATGAGACTTTCAAAAACCTGTTAACCCCAAAACAAACATGGCGGCCAAGCGAAATTGAGACTTTTAAATAGACTTTTCTTGCGATTTAACAATCCAAACGCAATGAAACTTGGTACAGCAACTGTTAAAAAACATTGTAATGCACTGGCATATAATTTAATTCAATTGTTTACATAACCTCAAGATGGCGGCTGTGCGAAATATTTCACTAGCATTCTATATGTCCGAAACTATTACTGATATCACCCTGAAATTTTGCATGTTGATAAAGGGCACTACTACAAGTTAATATATGTAAGTTTCAAAAACCTCTAGAGAACATTACTAACATGGCGGCCAAGCGAAGTTGAAACATTTTAATAGACTTTTCTCGCGATTTAACCATCTGAGCGGAGTGAAATATGGTACAGTAAATGTGTATACATATAGTAATGCACTGACATCTAATTTAGTTCAATTGTTTACATAACCTCAAGATGGTGGCTGTGCGAAATTTTCAAATTAAGTTTTTATTTCTTGTGTCGTAATCATGCGATGGAAGTGAATGTTTGAATAATGAACCTACGCAATATTTGTTCTTTAATGGTACATAACTCTATGGCCTATACATATAACAATCCAACATGGCGTCCATCCGAAATATTTAGACGGTTCTCAATATCTACGAATCTTTTACAGCAATCAAACTGTTTTTATGTCCATAGAGGCTATGAACATAAGTTCACCTATAGGACTTTCAATAACCTGGTGAGCACAAATCCATTATGGCGGTGACGCGGAGTATAAATATTTAAATTGACGTTTCGCGCGATTTAACCATCCGAGTGCAGTGAAACTTGGTACGGTAAATGCCTATACGAATGTTAATCCACTGGCATATAATTTATTTCAATTGTTTTCATAACCACAAGATGGCAGCTGTGCGAAATTTTAAAATCTCGTTTTTACTTCTTGTGTACAAATAATGTGATTAAAGTTTGAATACTACACGTGGACAATAATCGTCACGTGATAGTACATAACTCTAAGACCTACATATATAAAAATCCAACATGGCGACCATCCGAAATATTAGACGGTTCTCAATATCTACGAATCTTATTACAATCAAACTGAAATTTTGTATGTTGATAGAGGCAATTAACATAAGTAGGATATATGAAAATAGGATTTAGTTCTTCACAGAACTACTTTTTTTTTCAATTTAATCATTATTAGGAATTTCGAGTAAAGTTGGATTTTTATAATCCGTATTTTAAATATTTGTCAGTTTCGATTGCGAATTTGGATTTGCGGGATTTTTGAAGAAGAGTTTAAGAATTTCGATTTTGAATTTAAGAATTTTCTTAAATTTATTACGATTTTTCGTTTGGAAATAAATCGCATTGGGAATTTTATGAAAGAAGAATTTAGATAGGAAGAAGATTTTTGTTATAAGAAGATTCGACTAAATATAGATATCTTGATTTTATGATAGTTTCGACGATCTATGCAAGAACATTTGCGAAAAACTTTGAGTTATTTGTGATATAACTTCAGACAGGACTGGAAGAATATTCATATATATAATAATTTGGAACTATTGAATCTTACAAATAGGATCTTGTTGTATTTTTTTTTTTTTTTTTTTTAGACCATCAAAGTCTTGATTAATCGTACAATTTAAGGAATGGATATTACAACTATCAGATTTAGGCGAATTTCTAGATCCCCTATAAATCGTGATATGTTGTTCACTGAAATACTATTAAGCCATTTTGCAACATAATGTAAATGTTGTTGACACTTCAAGATTGCCATATAGCAACTAAGAAGTGACCAGTTAGGTGTTACGAATTTATTATTGTTATTAAATATTAACGACTATGGTTATAAACATTGTAGCTACAAAAAGTAAACCAACGGTGGTCATGCATTGACGTACATGGTCAATATTATAGGAGTATTTGAAGCACGAGGTAAATGGAATTTTATTGTGGTTGAATTGTTAAGAAGTTTTGAAGCGGAGAACTAAGAGAAAGTTCTAAAGATGTATTTGTGATGGTATACAAGTATTGGTTGTATTAAGGAAGGAATTGCCGTGCATAGTTATAGTAAGAAGGGATCCAGTGGCGTAGCCATGTGGGGGGGGGGGGGGGGTACTGGTGGTGAGAACCCCCTCCCATTGGAAAATCGGCAGGTTGTGATTTGTATCTGTTTCACCACCGCGCCGGCTACTTGGTGATGTACTGTTGTCGCCTTTCGGCCCGGGTCCCCATTTGAAGCTACACACGTCTTCATGGCAACGTATAGACCGCATGCGAATAGCGATATTTTAACTGCTGGTGCCCCTAGCGGCACTCGCTCACTGAGTCCGTAGAGTAGTGCTGGAGAACCGAGTAGGACAGTAAAATAAGTTATTTAATGGTGAAATGTCGTCATCCAAGGATATTTATCGGGTTTATGGAATATTCGGAGGGATACGTCGTATTTCACAGCCTCTCAACTTAAGAAAGGCGGAAAGCTCATTGTGAAATAAAAATTGCGAGAAGACATAATTATACAGTTTGTGTTTGCGAGAAATTAGCATTAATCAACCATCTCATGCTGTTAAATTTGAGTTGCAGTGCTTTACTCTTTGCACTGTTAAACATATATATTAATTTAGAATAGTATTATCAACGTACAACTTTACTTTTCTCTTTCCCATTTTTTAAAATATTTAGTTAACGGATTAATTGCAATAAGAAATCTCAATCCCCTGAGGGTGGATGTAAACCATGTCATTCAAAATATAATCCTTCGTAGGTTTCAAAATGTTTTAAACAAATTACGAGGTAGATTGTTCGAAGTCATCCTTCATGCAACAATGGGAAAAACCTAAGAACGTTGCCGTGGAAAATAGTAAACGAGAGGGCCTGAGAGTTAGAACACGGCACACTCAGATTGTGAGGCTACATGTATGGCCGTTTGACTGCAGTAAAAAAATCAAGAAGTTCCGTGAAGAACTATACAGCCTACTTTTCATGCCAATGATTATTCTACAGTATATGAACCTATCTAGAATAATGACGAAATTAAGTTGGTAATATCGAAATATCTAATTAGTTCAAAATATACCTGGTATAATGTAGCCTAATAGAGCACTACAGTTGGCCGCCCTGGTGACTGAATATATTCTTAGTCCTCCTCTTAAGGTACAGAATACAAAATTTGGTTGAAGTCCGATGGACGTTACAAGCAATTAGACACTGGATCTATCAGCACGCGTAAAAGCATGTTGCCAACAATACCATGCGTGTGCTGGTCAGAAATAATCTGAATTATTATGATATCTTGTTGTGCCAATTTTGGATGAAATCCATTTGTTAGTATAGAAGTTACATGTATTTTAAAATTGGACATATCAGCAGGCATATAATCATGTTGGCAGCACTGCCTTGTATTAATTACTCCAAATTAATCTAGAATGTCAGGCGCTATACGTGTGCAAAGTATAGAGCTATTGGCTTGCATACATTCTGATATATTGATATTAGGGTAAAAAGAATATAGACAGCATTTATTAACAGTTGGCAGCCCTGGTTGCTCTTAACAATACTTATAGTCATATCTGTTATGGTACACATAGCACATACGAAATTTGGTTGAAATCCAACTGATAGTATAGAAGTTACATGTATTTAAAAATTGGTTCTATCAGCAGGCTTATAATCATGTTGGTAGAACTGACGTATATAAGTTACTCCAAATTAATCTAAAATGTCAGAATATACGTGTGCATAGTTTAAAGCTGTTGGCTTGCATACTTTCTGATATATTGGTAATTGGATATAAAAAATAGAGAGAGCAATTATTAACAGTTGGCAGCCCTGGTGGCTCTTAAGAATACGCTCAGTCATATCTGTTTATGTGCAGATATTACATACAAAATTTGGTTGAAATCCAATTGATAGTGTAGAAGTTATATGCATTTAAACATTGGACCTATCAGAAGGCTTAAAATTATTTTGGCAACACTGTCATGGTTGGCCTCCTGGAAATTAAACTGAAATAGTATTATCTACATGTGTGCCAATTTTGGAATAGCTCCCATGCATACCTTGCAAGATATCCAACATGGAGCTCAAATTTCTAGTGCGTTTTTTCAGCAGTTGGTAGCACTGACATCATTTTCAAATATGGACGTGAGCTATTCCGGTGCACATCTTTACTCATACTAAATTTGGTTTTGATTACTGCAGCCGTTTAGGAGTTGATAGGGGGGGAACACACACACACACACAGACAGACAGACACATATTTTCCCGGATCGATCTCATAAGTCTACTTTTTCCTCATTTTTGCAAAATGTGAAAAGTAGGCTAATAAAGCTGAGAGGAGGATGGTTCAAACCCACCTCAGGTATCCTATAGGCCAAGTTGTTTTTCTTGATTTCCCCAGGAAAATGTCGGAATAATAGTAACATATACTTTTGAACAATTCTACACACACGCAAGTACATAGGCACAAATAATGAGCAGGGAACTTCAGGAGTGTTTATTGCACGAATACTGCGTAGGGGAGCTGGATTTCTAAAAGAACAATAGTTATTGTTTTAATGGGCGGAACTACGAGTTATTCTGCCCCTAAAAGAACAACCTTGATGCTACTACAACCCGGACAGAATATTGCTAGGACAGGCCTGTCCCACTCTTATGGAGATTGGGTGCCCTTAATCACGTTGTGATAGATGACAACACGTGCAATGTTAGCTGTGGTGGTGTCTTCAAGCTCACCTCAGTCTCATCACTATTTATGGTCATGATATTTGTCGATATACTCGCGTTACATAATAATCTATATTTAAACACACTTCCTTCACATCCCTCATTTTCATGTAACCGTGAATCTTCCCCAGTGGCTCACAAATAGTAGGACGTGGATTGGTGACCACGGGACTCCAGCTGAGCATGGCATTACTTCCACTTGTACTGGACTACTGGTTGGTTGGTTCCTTAGTTTAGGGGCTGCAACAACTCGGTCATGTAGCCCCGTGTACTTTTGGGTGTGTGTAGAATCTGTCTGATAACCAGTGTTAATTGTGGTGGTTGTATTAGTGCGTGTTTCTGTTTTCAATTCTAGTAAGGACTGCAGACATTCATTTTTTTCAAGTAGTTCCTACTTCTTCCGCCAAACGCCACCGTCAACGACTACTAGTTCAGAACTTGGCTATCAGACGCCACCGCAGTCGGCTCCTGGCGACGAACGTAGGAACCTAAGAGAATTTGTCAAATGTTAACTATAATTTAGCTTCACACAGGTGTAATTAGTGGAAGGTTCTTTAACATGCCATAAATCTATGACATGGGATCGCCGGTTTGTTCTTCTACGAAGGAAGGTATACTGAGGGATTTTTAACGCTCTTAAAAAATCCAACGACTTTGGCCAGATTTGAACCCGCGATCTTAGGCATAGAAGCTCAGCATGCTGCCAACTACGCCACCAAAGCCGCTCGTACTGGGCTACTCTCGGTCATCTTTCATTTCAACCTCTCTTCGCGCAGTTAATCTGCTACCCTCCCCTCGTTCACGCTGATCTGATTAGTTTGGCTTCATATACAGTAAGACAGTGACTGGGTCTGTCAGGACCTCTTGTCTGTGTTCAATTTATAAAAATGCCGACTGCAAATACCACAATTACGGAGGCGTTCCTTCTACGAATGTACTGCTTTTTGTTTCTGTAAACGAAGAATTACGTTCCAGGTGGATATTTCTGTATTGAACCCTTATTAATCTGCGATAAATAAGTATTCATGATTTATTATTATTATTACTGCAGCCCAGGCAGTACTTGTGGAAGTTGACGAGGTTAAAGGCAAGGTAGCGTGTCGCAATGATTGCCACAGAAGTAGCTCTTGGTAGCTATTCTTGAAAACGGCCGAGTAAGCTGAGTTCAAGGCCAAATTGTGTAACAACTTGCACCAGAATTGGAATCATAAAGGGATGGTCACGAGTTTCTTGCAACCGACCTACGATTGAATCACCCAATCAGGAGAGACCAAGCCGGGATCACGCGATGGATGGCGTCAGTGGTAAAAAAGCGCGCGGAATTGATTATCTAAAGAACCGCCGATCGGAATTATCTCCACATGAGTGCGCTGAGACGTTTGAATTATTTGATGAAGATTGACACTAGTCCCGTGTGTGTGAGATGAAAACTCTGGAAATTTTTTCTTAATTTACCCCACTCTTCCTCACCCTGTCAGTTTCTAATAAATTGATCGACGAGACGCTGTTCGATGTCTATCTGTTTGGAGCTCTGATGAACTAACTTCACGTCTGTTTGTGTAGCGATTTTAAAGCTCTAATATTATTTGAAGTCTAATACTTTGTGAGCTCTGTGATTTAAAACTTGAATATTCTTAAAGACAACTATTTCAGCTCTTAGGGGGCAAGACTTGAGTAACATTCTAATTAGCGCTCACCCGAGCGAAGGTCAAGCAGAGCAGTAGAGATTACCGAGCGAGATAGCGACTGTGAGTCAGTCAGACTTTAAAACTTGTATTGTCGAGCCAGTGACGATGGACTCGAGGTGTATATTTCATGTAAATTTTTATTGTATTTTTCATGTGTGTATCGTGCGTGTGTGAGCGAGAGTTAGGGAAAGTCTTCGTGATTAATCGCATAGGACTATTTGTGGGCGAATTTAGTAACTCACAAGCGATTATAGCCAGGTCAAATTATAATAACATTGAACTTTTCTTCCAAAGAGACTACACCAAGATGTCCGACGTGTGGTCAGGAGCCGGAGTGATGTCCGACGCTTCTACGAAGACGACTATGGAGTGCTAATTTTCCCGTAGGGAAATGGGCTGAGATGGAGGTCATATGTTCTACAAGCTGAGACGGTGATGTACAACAATTGATTATTCAATTATGTAGTTAGATTGGCGAGGGAACTTTGTAAATAGTTCATCTACTTTTTCTTGTTTTAGAGTGTTTTTCTTGTACCGACACTAAATGTTTTAAATGTACGTTGGCACATGGCCAAAGTGTGTGTTGTGTATTTATTTTTCTTTGGAGTCCTATTTAATGTACACGGCGCGTATACGTGATTTTTATCCATGCAAATGCGAAACCCATTACATTCGATAAGTGGTGGTTTATTAAAGTTCATATTTGTGATAGGAAAGGGAGGTAATTACTGTAAGATGTTTGCTGAACGGGTTATTATTCATATTAGGGTTGCCGAGCGCAACAATTTAAGATGTAATTGTAGAACACCTTAGTTCTAATTTTTTAGATTTTTTTGAGTCCTTTTTAGGTTAATTAGTCACGGCGTAGAACGGAGGCGCCAGCAAGTGGAAAATATTTATGTCATTTTATTTCAGGGTCTGTCAAACCCATACGTGTGATTCTGTGTGTGTTCTTGTGTCAGGTGTGTGTTGATTCTACGTGAAGAGGGGTAGAGGTCCTACCGCCCTCATATTTTGTTGTTGTTGTATTTTGATGGAAAGGCAGGGTGCTCCAGGGAGACCGCTGTTCCTTGTCCATATGCTGATTCTTGGATTTCCTTGGGGAAATGCCGGGATATTTTGTTCTGACACACACACGTATTATTGTGCTTTGGGGCACGCTTCTTCGAGACTGGATCCCGTGCCTTGGGAGGCCGAGGTTATTGTGACACGTGGGTTGACAGATATGCAGATTTCCACGAATCGCCCGTCTCGCCTGGTGACTTATTTTTGTTAGGCAGTCCTATTTTCCGACTGGCCCCTTTAAGCTTTCATATAGCAAACCTGTTCTTTTGTGATGGTTATTTTGAACCATAATTAATTGGGGAGTTCGCCATGTTTGTGATGGATTATTGCATGTCGTATGGATAGAATGTTGTGTTAATACTGTAAATGTTGGCTGTGAGTCTAGTGATTGTTTATGACTCAGTTCATGTAATTTAGTGTGTGACGCCCGTGTGGTGTAGTGGTAGTATACTTGTAAAAATGACGGCGGTCATATGTGTATTCGTTTTGTTGGTCACGTGTTAACTTACTTGTGTTGATTTGTGTGAGAAGTCCTAATTTTAGGCAGTAATGTTTTGCTACGGCAGTTTTGATTCCAATTTCACGCGGAAATTATTGTGTTGTTTATTTTAAGTAGAGGAAGTGTCGGTTTAGTTTTAAGTGTTGTATAGTTGTTCCCCGCGTCTGTCTAGCTGTAAGCAATGTGGATTCGTCGTCTGAAAGTTTATTCTGGAAGATGACGAATCATGCATTCGATTGTACTCATCGTGAAGCATGTAGAACGGCACACGCGCATACATTGTCACTATTGTCGATTTTTCTTTGGGACACTTGGTCCGAGTATTAATCTCTCCTGAGATTTGGCCTAGTTTTGGCAAAATTTAATTTATTCAATGGGATTCACTTTGGGAGTTTGTTTTGTTAATTCTTGTTGTAAATAGCTGATTTGTTATTAAATTCATTTGTTTTAACCCTGGCTTCACTTTTTCCTGCATGTTATTTTGTTATATGTTACCCTGCATGTTAATGAAGCGCTTTGACAACAACTTACGATATGGACTGTTACACCCCCCGAAACTGAGTCTCATAAGCTTCTTTGCAAGGGTTCATAAAACAAAAATGGCGGCCCAAGTGGGACTGTTGTTGTTGTTGCTTCGCTGATCTCATATTTATTTCGTTGAGAAATAATGCCAGGTCAAGCGGGCAAAGTAAATTCATATTCATATTCATATTCATTCATTTATTTGCAATGGGGGGTGTGTCCCCCGGTGGCAAATTGTATATACTTAACAAATAAATAATCATACATAACAATTCAATAATAATTATACAACAATTAAACTGGAGTATTTACACAAATAGTCAGTCTTTTCTTAAACACACCTATATGTTTGGGAAAAGGCTCTAAGACTGCGGCAGGTAGAAAGTTCCAGTTATCAATGGCACGGTTTACAAAAGAATATTTACCATAATTTGTTCGCTGTGGTCGGCCCTTAACTTTGAAAGGATGATCGCTCCTACCCATGTAAGTGGGCTTTCCCAATCGTTTGCTAAGCTCACCCCATGCTGGTTGATTTGTATACGTGTTGTACATAGCGCTGAGTCTAGATTTCATCCTCCTAGCCTCCAGTGATTCCCACCCAAGTTTCTTTAACATACGGCTTACACTGCTCCTGGGATTAAAGTCACTGAGCACAAATCTAGCGGCCCTTCTTTGTACCATTTCCAACTCATTGATGAGCCCTACTTGATATGGATCCCAAACCGCCGAGGCATATTCCAGAATAGGTCTTACAAGTGACAAATAGCCTAATTCTTTAGCAGAGGTACTACTTCCTTTTAATACCCTCATTACAAAGTGCAGGGATTTGTAAGCTTTTGAAACTACACATCCTACATGACTACTCCATTTCATATCATTCCTTACGTGAACGCCCAAATATTTGCAAGAATCTTCTTCTAGAAGTATTTCCGAGCCAATGTTATATTGAAAATCCTGCTTTCGCACTTTCCCTATTTTTAAGAGACTACATTTTCTTGTGTTTATTTTCATTTTATTTACAATCGCCCACTTATAGACCAGGTTCAGGTCCTCTTGAAGCACTGCAATGTCTTGTGAGTCATGTATCTTTCGATATATTACACAATCATCCGCAAACAATCGACAGTCACTGCGAATCCCATTTGGTAAGTCATTTATAAACGCCAAAAGTAACAAAGTTCCGATTACGCTGCCCTGAGGGATACCCGACGTTACGGTAATTTCATCCGAGAATATGCCTTCGACTTTCACTTTCTGAGAACGACCCGTCAAAAATTCTTGGATCCATAAAATTACTCTTCTATCAATCTTCGTCGAAACTAATTTATGGAGTAGCATGTTATGCGGAACGACATCAAATGCCTTCGCAAAATCTATAACCACGGCGTCGACTGAAACTCCATGGTCTAACGATTCGCTAATGTCTTGAAAAAGTGTTAGCATCTGACTCTCGCATGAGTAACCTTTCCGAAATCCATGTTGCCTATCATTAAACCATGATAATGTTTCCCACTGTTCCCTCAAGTAGTCGCAAATGAGATGCTCCATCTGTTTACAAACGACGGACGTAAGGCTAACCGGCCTGTAGTTGCCCAATTCAAGTCTGCTCCCTCCCTAAATATTGGGACTACCGTAGCTCTTTTCCAGTCATCTGGGATTTGCGTATTGTTTATGGACACATTAAACATCACCTCCAAGTATCGTGCCACGGCCCTACCTCCTAGTTTAAGTACTTCACTAACAATATTATCAGGACCCTTTGATACATTGAAACGTAGTTTTTGTATTAGCTTTACAATTGCTGACTGGTTTATTTGGAACAGGGGAGCCCCTGATTCGTCGTTAAGGTCCAACACACAGCTATTGGATTTATTGAACACACTACCGTAAAAGACATTTAATTCATTAGCAATGGCCTGTTTCTCAGTAATTAATTTACCGTCACCGGACATTATCATCGACAAATTATTTGAATTTCCCTTTCTTCCCCTAACATAACTGTAAATTTTTTTCCACCCATCACCTCCCGAACCAAGTAAACCTTGCATATAACTGTCATGAGCAGCCCTCTTTTTTAAGACGAGCTCTCTTGATAAGGACTTAAATTTCAACATATACTTGTCACTATCATGTCTTTTATTGTATAATTTCCTAATTTTCCGTTTTAGACTCCTAATTTCTCGTGTGTAATACTCAGGATCTGGGTTTTGTTTCAGCAATTTAAATGGGACAAATTTATCAACAGCGCTATTTAAAATTTTCAAAATGTTAGTCCACAGGATATTAATGTGATTTCCTTCCGATGCCCATCCTACAAATAGCTCATTCAAATACCCCTGAAACGTGCCCTGATCCGCCCTGCGATACTGGAATATGACCTTTTTTGCTACATCAGAGTCTAATTTTGTAATGTCACCATATCTAATATTTAATTCAACCCCAGAATGGTCACTAATTCCTGGTACTTTCAGACAGTTAATATACAGCTCTACAGGCCTTACGAGATAAACATCTGAGGTATTATTGTCTCTAGTTGGGAAGTCAACTACTTGGGAAAATCCCCCCTCCCTTAAGAATTTATTTGCAGCGCTCTGAGCCTGACCACAGCTAGTTGACTCACCAGACCAGTCTACTTTGGGGAGGTTTAAATCTCCAGCAATTATTATGCTCTTTTTCATAGCATTACCCGTACAAGTTTTATCATACAGTGTTTCGAGGAGAGAAAAGTTATCTTTCGGTGCTCTATACGCCCCTATCACCTGAAGAGGGAATTTATTTCCTTTATCCGAAATCTGCACACATAACATTTCATGATCCATATCAGCCCACTTTATGAAACTAGCTATATTTTTGCGCACACAAATAAATAGCCCACCACCTCGCTTCCCCCGATCCCTTCTGTACATCTCGTAGGTCCCTTGAATTATTTCGCTACTATTTATGCCCTCATATAACCAAGATTCAGTTGCAATGACAATGTCCGGAGAATACGTCTCTACAAGATTCCAAAATTCAATTAATTTATTTCCTAAACTCTGACAATTAATCTGCAGTAATCTTAGAGTCTTACCTCCGCAGCAAATATCTCGAAATAGCTCCTTCTGTTCCCATCGGCTGGCAACCTCTGGACCTGCTCCTCCTCACAAAAGCCGGCACGAACCGATGACCCTGTCATGTAGGCTCCCTAGATTGAAAGCGCCCCGTCGATTTAGATGCAGCCCGTCTCAGGCGAAGTCACGGCCACCAATCCAGCAGTCAGCTTCTACGTACACTAATCCCAGTTGTGCACATACCCAGTCCATGCGGTCATTTACAGTCTTAACTCGCCTCAACGGAACATCTCCCCGCCGAACAATGCCACTCATTATAATTTTTGCATTTCTAAACTTGCTTTTAGCTTTTCTGCCTAGTTCGTAGAGCTCCCCCATGATGTAATCAGCTGTAGCCCTCTTCTTCAAATCGTTCGTCCCAACATGGAGCAACAACACCTTAACTTTGTCACAGTCAGTAAATTGAGGCAATGATGTACCGCCATGTGCATTAGTAAAATCACTGAGTTCTTAAAGTTAGAGATATTGAACAAGATTAGAATTTGATATTGTATTTGTTATAAACTTGTTCTGGCGCCCGGCATTAAAATTAGAAAATTTGCATATTATTGAACTCAGTCAAAGCAGGAAGGTGTTGCCTTATACTTGACATTTAATTAACTTTGGTTAATGAGTGTCGTTCGTAAATTCTGTTGGTTAGGAATTTAAAAGCAGATCACTAGGGAGTTATTTTGTTGTTTGGAAATATGAGTAATTTATTCAGTAAATTTTGATTACTGAAATTTTTATTAAATTAGAATCAGTAATATTTAAATGTTATGACATGTATGCGTGAGTATGACTGAAATCTCGGTGCATGACCCTGTTTTTCTCTGGTTATATTTGTGTATTGTGCAATGGCGAGTGTTGAGGAAATTAAGGGATTGTTGGAACAGATGTCCGCGAAAACGGAAAAACAATTAGAACAGATGTCCGCGAAAACGGAAGAACAGTTAGTGCAGATGTCCGCGAAAACGGAAGAACAGTTTAAAAGTCAGAGCGAGCATAATGATAAACAATTAAAAGAACAGTTAGGGCAGATGTCTGCGAAAACGGAAGAACAGTTAAAGAACAGTGAAAAACAGTTACACGACATGAGTGGTAATATTTCGGTCCAATTACAGGTCTAGAAATTGGACACTGATAAACAATTAAATGAATTAAATCACAAATTATCAGAACAGGCGATAACACAAATAACACAAACAGAGCAATTAGAGAAGATCACTAACGACATAAATCAAAGTGTTAGGGAAGTAGAGAAACTGGCAGGTGAGGTCGCAGAGAATAACGTCAAACAATTAGGTGAAATTAAAAAGTTGGAGGCGAAATTTGATAATAAACTCATACAATTTGATGAAATGGTGGCCGACAAATTAAAGCAAATCGAGGCAGCATGTGTCAACAACACAGCGGGAATAAAGAGCACACAAGATAAATTACAGCAACAAATTAATTCAGTCGACAGCAACGTACTTGAATTAATAAAAGAAATCGATAAACTTGAGATCAAGACCGAAACAGAAAGTATGCACTTGCGTGACAACTTAGAGGACCAATTAAGTAAAACCCAGCAGGTCATAAGAGAAGAGGTAGGAGAACAGCTCATTAAAAATCGGGATAATCTGGAAGACCAATTAATTAAAACCCAGCAGGTTATAAGAGAAGAGGTTGGAGAACAATTAGGCAAAACACAGCAGCAGATACAAGAAATAGGGGAACAGCTGGAGAAGAGTCAGGAAAGGAACGAAGAGAAAATTAGCAGTATGAAGAGCAGGATCCGAAGAGATTGGGAACAGCAGGCAAACGCAAATAAAGAAGACAGGCTGACAATTTTAAAACGCTTAGGGAAATACAATTCGAGAGTACAGGCTTTGGAGGAAAGCGTAAAATCTAAACTACAAGAACACTCAGATTTAATAATTAAAAATGAAATTAGATCATTAGAGAACGCTACATTGTTTTCGGCTGAAAATACGGCAGACAAGCAGGGAAGCATTGGAAGTCCGGTGGGCTTGAAGTTGGCTGAGGATAACAGCCGAGGTCAAAGTCCCAAATTAACGAGCAACGCATTCCAACAGTACAGGGGGGAGACCTCCACACCACAACCAAACTTGGCACCCGCCCAAGTAGTTCAAGTCATTAGGGGAAATGATTTCAAACCCGATAAATTCAGGGAGCACTCAGGAACCACTCCCAAAACCTTTTTACGTCAGTTGACTGACTATTTTAATGATCAACATATCAGTCCCGAAAAACAGCTGTGACTCGTGGAGAAGTTTTTAGAGGGACCAAGCTTAACCTGGTTTTTGAGCTTTAAATATACATTCACCGACATGGCTCAATTCATAGAAGCGTTTTTAAAGAAGTTCTGGAGCCCTTCTTTACAGCAGGGATTAAGAATGGATCTGTATACTCGAAAATACCACAGCACGCATCCGACCAGATTTTCAGAATTCTTTAGCAAACAGCTGGTGAAATTCCGCGATTTTGACGACCCCCCTAGCGAACAAAATATGGTTCTAACCATCGGGAAACAACTTCCTATGAACATTCAACAACTGTTAGTAGCCGGAAATATTAAGACCGCAGTGCAGGCCGAAGAATTACTCCGACACCTAGACGAGACAAGTATGGTGAGTCCACAGACAGGGAGGAGAAATATGGAATGTGTCAACACGGCAGAAGTGGTCCAGGGACACCAAACTAGTCACAGCCAGGGGAACCAAACGAAAACTCAATCCACAGGAACACAGTTTACACCGAGAAGGCAGGACTATGATGGCCGGAACCAATTCAACCAAAATAATCGAAATTTTCAAAATCACAGAGATAGATATAACCAAAACAATCAACACCAGCAAAATCAATGGACGTACCAGCGGGAATACACCAATTGGAGGGGAAATCAAAGGCCGGGTAGACCTTACCAAAGAAATGGAGATGGCAGGTGGAACAACACGAGGAACTATCGCCAAGACAATAGGGGAGACTATCGCAACAATTGGGATGAGCGGTATGTCGAGTCGAAAAAGTACTTAGATCAATTAAACGCTGAAGAGACGGAGAAGGAGAAGTGGGGGCGTGCAATGGCAAATAGGCAGAGCCCAGATAATCATCAAGGAGAGGGGGCGGAAAGTCTATTACGGCAGCAGAAGAGATCAGCCGACAAGCCGGAACAGCAAAATAGTAGAATAAATTCGTGGGCCGAAGTTTCGAGCAAGGGCCTGGAAATATGGTAGGAGGAGAAGAAGAAGACGAATACGGCGGAAGAAGATGGGAGAAGAAGAAGATGGGAGAAGAAGAAGAAGCAGAAGAGAACCATTTGGTGAATAAGAAGGATGATGTGTGCAGAATCATTATTACAGAATTTCATTTTTGAGAGCCAACACTCAAAATGTACGTGGCCGTGGAGTGCTTGAGAGAGAGAGCGCGCTATGTTTGTAAACAACAAGCAGCTGAGACGACAGGAGTGGCAATCACGTGAGGAGAAGGGGAGGTCTAGCGAGAAGTATGAATGACATTCCGGCGAGGGAGAGCGCACACTAATTGGGTCAGTGGAGTGTACACTCGAGCAGCTGAGCGAGGTACTAAAGAGGTGTTGTTGTTACTACTGTGGATATTGTTTTTGAAATCCAAATCAATCACTTGCTTCGAATTTCAAAACCTTGCTGAGGATAAATGAACCCTTATTAATCTGCGATAAATACGTATTCATGATTTATTATTATTATTACTGCAGCCCAGGCAGTACTTGTGGAAGTTGACGAGGATAAAGGCAAGGTAGCGTGTCGCAATGATTGCCACAGAAGTAGCTCTTGGTAGCTATTCTTGAAAACGGCCGAGTAAGCTGAGTTCAAGGCCAAATTGTGTAACAACTTGCACCAGAATTGGAATCATAAAGGGATGGTCACGAGTTTCTTGCAACCGACCTACGATTGAATCACCCAATCAGGAGAGACCAAGCCGAGATCACGCGATGGATGGCGTCAGTGGTAAAAAGCGCGCGGAATTGATTATCTAAAGAACCGCCGATCGGAATTATCTCCGCATGAGTGCGCTGAGACGTTTGAATTATTTGATGAAGATTGACACTAGTCCCGTGTGTGTGAGATGAAAACTCTGGAAAATTTTTCTTAATTTACCCCACTCTTCCTCACCCTGTCAGTTTCTAATAAATTGATCGACGAGACGCTGTTCGATGTCTATCTGTTTGGAGCTCTGATGAGCTAACTTCACGTCTGTTTGTGTAGCGATTTTAAAGCTCTAATATTATTTGAAGTCTAATACTTTGTGAGCTCTGTGATTTAAAACTTGAATATTCTTAAAGACAACTATTTCAGCTCTTAGGGGGCAAGACTTGAGTAACATTCTAATTAGCGCTCACCCGAGCGAAGGTCAAGCAGAGCAGTAGAGATTACCGAGCGAGATAGCGACTGAGAGTCAGTCAGACTTTAAAACTTGTATTGTCGAGCCAGTGACGATGGACTCGAGGTGTATATTTCATGTAAATTTTTATTGTATTTTTCATGTGTGTATCGTGCGTGTGTGAGCGAGAGTTAGGGAAAGTCTTCGTGATTAATCGCATAGGACTATTTGTGGGCGAATTTAGTAACTCACAAGCGATTATAGCCAGGTCAAATTATAATAACATTGAACTTTTCTTCCAAAGAGACTACACCAAGATGTCCGACGTGTGGTCAGGAGCCGGAGTGATGTCCGACGCTTCTACGAAGACGACTATGGAGTGCTAATTTTCCCGTAGGGAAATGGGCGGAGATGGAGGTCATATGTTCTACAAGCTGAGACGGTGATGTACAACAATTGATTATTCAATTATGTAGTTAGATTGGCGGGGGAACTTTGTAAATAGTTCATCTTCTTTTTCTTGTTTTAGAGTGTTTTTCTTGTACCGACACTAAATGTTTTAAGTGTACGTTGGCACGTGGCCAAAGTGTGTGTTGTGTATTTATTTTTCTTTGGAGTCATATTTAATGTACATGGCGCGTGTACGTGATTTTATCCATGCAAATGCGAAACCCGTTACATTCGATAAGTGGTGCTTTATTAAAGTTCATATTTGTGATAGGAAAGGGAGGTAATTACTGTAAGATGTTTGCTGAACAGGTTATTATTCATATTAGGGTTGCCGAGCGCAACAATTTAAGATGTAATTGTAGAACACCTTAGTTCTAATTTTTTAGATTTTTTTGAGTCCTTTTTAGGTTAATTAGTCACGGCGTAGAACGGAGGCGCCAGCAAGTGGAAAATATTTATGTCATTTTATTTCAGGGTCTGTCAAACCCATACGTGTGATTCTGTGTGTGTTCTTGTGTCAGGTGTGTGTTGATTCTACGTGAAGAGGGGTAGAGGTCCTACCGCCCTCATATTTTGTTGTTGTTGTATTTTGATGGAAAGGCAGGGTGCTCCAGGGAGACCGCTGTTCCTTGTCCATATGCTGATTCTTGGATTTCCTTGGGGAAATGCCGGGATATTTTGTTCTGACACACACACGTATTATTGTGCTTTGGGGCACGCTTCTTCGAGACTGGATCCCGTGCCTTGGGAGGCCGAGGTTATTGTGACACGTGGGTTGACAGATATGCAGATTTCCACGAATCGCCCGTCTCGCCTGGTGACTTATTTTTGTTAGGCAGTCCTATTTTCCGACTGGCCCCTTTAAGCTTTCATATAGCAAACCTGTTCTTTTGTGATGGTTATTTTGAACCATAATTAATTGGGGAGTTCGCCATGTTTGTGATGGATTATTGCATGTCGTATGGATAGAATGTTGTGTTAATACTGTAAATGTTGGCTGTGAGTCTAGTGATTGTTTATGACTCAGTTCATGTAATTTAGTGTGTGACGCCCGTGTGGTGTAGTGGTAGTATACTTGTAAAAAATGACGGCGGTCATATGTGTATTTGTTTTGTTGGTCACGTGTTAACTTACTTGTGTTGATTTGTGTGAGAAGTCCTAATTTTAGGCAGTAATGTTTTGCTACGGCAGTTTTGATTCCAATTTCACGCGGAAATTATTGTGTTGTTTATTTTAAGTAGAGGAAGTGTCGGTTTAGTTTTAAGTGTTGTATAGTTGTTCCCCGCGTCTGTCTAGCTGTAAGCAATGTGGATTCGTCGTCTGAAGGTTTATTCTGGAAGATGACGAATCATGCATTCGATTGTACTCATCGTGAAGCATGTAGAACGGCACACGCGCATACATTGTCACTATTGTTGATTTTTCTTTGGGACACTTGGTCCGAGTATTAATCTCTCCTGAGATTTGGCCTAGTTTTGGCAAAATTTAATTTATTCAATGGGATTCACTTTGGGAGTTTGTTTTGTTAATTCTTGTTGTAAATAGCTGATTTGTTATTAAATTCATTTGTTTTAACCCTGGCTTCACTTTTTCCTGCATGTTATTTTGTTATATGTTACCCTGCATGTTAATGAAGCGCTTTGACAACAACTTACGATATGGACTGTTACACCCCCCGAAACTGAGTCTCATAAGCTTCTTTGCAAGGGTTCAGTATGTGTAGTTACATTCAACCACAGAACGATTTGCTCTACTCTCTGTAGAACTTTTAACATCTTGAACTTGAAATCTTTCCGCAACATGATCTAATCACGTTACTCCACTTACACACAAGTCCTACAGAATATTTGAGCGGCTTGCCACCAGAGCGCAGCAGCGTTCATTCGCACGAGGTCTAAAACCACAGTCTACTTACAGATCGCGAAGCTTGGCTCATATTTTTCTACCGCGCGACAATAATGTTCTCACGCAGCCAGCAAACATGTGCCGACTGCACTGTGTTGATGTATGTTAGTGTTGCTGGATTTACTGTACGTTAGCATTGTGTAAGCGTTATATCATTAACTAGCAATCCGCCCCGGCCTCGCCCGGGAACAGTTATGAATGCATTGCGTGATAAGCGCTTTTTTTTTTCGATGTCAATGAACTACGACCTATGTCCGTTTTACTTCTCAGCATGGTGGGTTAAAATCACTGACTGGACTATTAATTATATTATAGTGGAGATGCATGTGCAACGATTTCTTGTCGGACGTGGTTTAAGAATGGCGAGGTGCATGAAACACAAATCCCCCTTTCTTCCAATCTTAACTTGACTGTGTATTTTGCGGAACGAGAAGTTCACAGGCGAAATGAAGAAAAGCCGAGTTGCATTTCCATGGAAGCTCCGAACACAACCACCCTTCTCTGAAGTCTTAACTCAACACGACTCGACAGTTTGCTGCTGGTTGTATCTGGGGCAATAGGTTCGCCCGCTAGTTAGGCTGTAACAGGGGTGATAGACTCGCACTTAGATAGCTCGTAAACTGTCGCTTCAGTATTGGAATGGGCATGGTTGGAAGAAATGAAAACGTTAAAACACTAATAGTGGGCGATGTATTCAAGATAGAGATATGCTCTCCCGGACTTTTTTTGTAGAACTTTTCATGCTGAACAATTTTTACACTCATAGTATTTAAATATTTTTAACGGTTTGCCCAGCGTAAGCTTACAAAGCGCTCGGACATCAGTTTTTTTTCTGAAATTTTCACTGAAATCGATACTGCTCGGCTTCCTTTGATCATAAATAAATTATTTTCTACAGAAATCATCCTAGAGATATCCTTTACAGAATGGTTAAAACTGCATCAAAATCCATCCAGAGGTTCTCGAAATTACCTGTGACATCCAGGAATCAGGGACTTTGTTTTATACTAAGTAGAGATTTAACATGTGTTTTACACGAGAAGTGCAGTTTAATAAACAGATCAAATATCAGAAGCAATATTTCAGTGTTGTTAAGTAACTTTCATGATCGCTTTTCAGTCGGTCAACACGCGTGTACGGTACCCAATTAGATTGGGCGACGAGTGACAATTTATCTCCTAGTGCCTGAAATAGAAATACATGAATCTTTTATACACTTAATGAAACACTTCTCACATAAAGGGGGGTTATGAGATGCGTTTTTCTAAGTATATAAATAATTATTGTATTATGATTTACACTATTACCCAAGGAAATTAATTGTTACTCCTCGCCCAATCTAATCGGGTGTATTCGTGATGACCAACTGAGAAGTCCTTCTATTAATGTAGACTGTTCAAATAACAAGACGACACCTGGTGCATTCTTTGGAATACACGGTAAGATAGAGTAAGCTTTTGCTTCTCTTTGCTTTAGTTAATCCCTTCCTTTTTTCTCAGACACCAACAGTGATCTCCTGATTTCTCTTTGTTGGTATATGTCTCTCATATTACCTGTTAGTCTGTTCTAGATATATATCTTCCTTGACCTACCTAGCGTCATCTAGCAGTGAATTTCTGAAGTTCCTCAATTCTTCCCTGTACAAGAGGACTTCCTTATCAATCTAGCCACCAGATCTCGTCGCCATCGCCAGCTATCATCTCCGTGATCAAGAGAACTTCGTCTAATTTTCACCCTCCAGGCTGCGCTATCAACTCTTTGAAGACCATTTCATCAAGATGATTTTTATAACTTTAAAGTTAGCTATTCTTATATGTATTCCTTTTGTCTCCTACCCCCACTCTTTTTCCCTTCCCTGGTCCCTCCGCGCTCCGTTGAGCGTGTCTCACTTGTACGTCGGAAGTCAACCCAGTCAGTTAGAGCTTAACTAAAGCTCGCCTCCTCAACTCAAGAGGCAAACTTTTAAATTTCGACGCCATGTTCGAATTCTAGAACCAACCGTCAACAGCAACATCGCCTTCTTCATGAAGCAAAGATAAGTACCGACTTCGTGTTTTAACCTCATTCTCATCGCTTTTAAAAGGCTCAATGCTTTAATTTGGATTTTATAGACAGTGAAAGTTGCTATGTGAAAATAACTGCTTTCTAGAGATCTTCTTGATCAAACTTAAACTATCAAGTCTAACTTTCAATATGAAAGATTTTCTGAGATGTTATCTCACATCGAGGGATATTTCCAAAATACCAACTGTCTATATAATCTAGCTTTCCGCCGAGGGATTCTCTACCCAATTTAAACAAGTCATCATTGCTCTGGAACCTTCCAGAACCTGCACTCTATCTACCAGTTATACTGTCCTGTACTTTCCACTCACATATGGGAATACTTTTTCAAACTAAGGAATCTTCCTTATGAACTGCTAATCAATATCTAATTTTTCTTCCTCCGTTGGGATTTTTCTGGTGCATTCAACTATAACCTACAGGTTTCTCAAGCAATAGACTCTCGCTAATCTAGTGTAACTAGTTATTTTCCACTATTGCAATAACTTTCTTTGCCATCAACTTTTTGCGCTACTACAGTGAACTCTTCAACTATATCAACAGACTATAGTGAAAACAGTGCCCGTTCAACTTTTCATCCGCGTCGCGCTCGTCCGAGTACAATAAATACGGCCATGAACACTTTTCCACAATCCCATTTGATCTTTCCCAAACCCTTTACTAACAAACCAAAATAATAAAATTGTTACTTTAGGTCTTTTTTCAATGAGGTGTCACTCTACATAAGTGCCCTCCCTTATTTGCTCCATGTATAACGAATTAATGTCTGTAAAACTTCGTGTCTAGTACACGCCTTAAATTATATTGTTTCTCCCTTCTAATGAGGGAATCCAATTCTTTCAACTCATAAGTGAGTTATCTCTAGGTTTCACGAAAGGGAAACTTGCCCCATTTTCTCGTGATCCCTACTTAATCATAGGAGTACTGGAAACTTCCTTTCAATTGTTCTTTTCAGGTTTCACAATAAGTGACCTGCCCTATTTGTATACTCCAACCAAGTATTTCTGTATCAATACAAGAAGTTATAGAAACTTCTATTTCATTTCTTCCTGTTTTTTGTTGTTGCTTTCGAAGTTGTTATTATTTCTAAGATACTTATCTAGAAATCCTTAAAGTACACACCTTGTACTTGATTTATTGTTTAACTTTAATTACGTCAATTATCTTAAAATTTTTCATTTATTCATCTTAGCCATTTCAAAATCTTACGAAGATTTTAGAGCATATAAAAGGTTTAAAACCAAAAGAATTGTCAATTGCCTGGCGCAAGCTTTAGATGTTTTCGGAGGTCTGCGACCCCAGTTGTTTATAAAAATCAAAATTATATATTTATTACATAAACTACTTCCTTTTACATTGTTAAATAAATTAAAGATTTGTTCTTTGCTTTACCATTTCTCTAACATAACGGCTAGGCAAAATCCTGTCTTCCTTGACTCTTCCTATTTAATAAAAATAAATCTATTGACTGGGTTTGCACTACTTGTTGCATTTGAGCAAGAACTCTTAATTATAACTTATGTCAAACTCTCTTCCTATTTCTCCATCCTTTTTCTCCAGCCCGAAACCCACTTCTTTTTCTTCATCATCTTCCCTTGGGGGTTAGGTTATTCCCAAGCTAATAATCTACCCAAAATTTGGTGCCGAAACCCGGGAGAGTCCATTTATGACATTTTCTATTTGTCAAGGGTTATTTGCCAATATTTTGCAAATCTTTAATATCTTCTTTGAATTTTTCAGCTATAACTACACCGTGCAAAGCCTGTGAAGTGGAAAGAGGCCGCTCCTGTCTCTTTTGGTGTGTCCCTTTCTTTCAACTTATTTGCTGCTGCCAGCCTGACAGCATTTCCAAGGTTCCACACTTTCGTAAGTTATACTTTAATTTACCTATTTTGTCATGGCTCCTACAGAAAAGGAAAACCTTACTTCTAAACGAGCATCCTATAAAGGGCAAATTACCCGATTCAGAAAATACATCAAAGAGCTAGATCCCTCAGAAGCTCAATTAGATTTGTTAAAACATCGTGTAAAGGATTTTGAACGTTCATATGAAAATTATTGTAACATCCAAACCGAAATTGAAACTTGTATGCTCAATGAAACTGAAGATCGAGTCGAAGTAGAAAATCAATATTACGAAGGTATAGGTTCTGCTTTTAAAATAATACGCCAACTTGAAGAAGAACAGAAAAAATATGGTTCTCTTCTTGGTTCCCTTCACGAACAACAAACCTCTTCTCGCGATGGCACTCACAAGCCCAAACCAATTCTACCTAAGATTGATTTACCCCACTTCTCTGGAGACGAATCTACTTGGGATTCTTTTTATGAACTATTTTGTTCTCTTGTTCATGACAATGAAGACATTCAAGTCATCTACAAGTTTCATTATTTGAGATCTATCCTCCGAGGTCAAGCTCTGCAGTTAGTTGGAGCGCTCCCATTAAGTGCCGAAAACTACCCCATTGCCTTTAACTTGTTGAAAGAAAGATACAGTAATTCACGGTTACGTATTCAACGCCATATGAATGCTCTATTTAACTTGCCTGCGTCACAGCACAACGACGTCACTAGTTTGCCTACTCTCATTGATACAACACAACTTCACGTTAAAGCTCTATCCCAATTAGATCAACCCACTGATCACTGAGACACTTTCCTAATACATTTAGTGGTTTCTAAAGTCGATGTTGCTACCCTCAAATCTTGGGAGATTGAACTTTCCAGAGAAGACGATTACTCTTACGAGCATTTAGTCACTTTCATAAATGCTTGATGCCAACTCTTAACTGCTTTAGCTAATCAAAGTGTACCCCCATCCCCTAGTTCTAAATTTGAATCAATGTCTCTTAAACCTAAAAGCGAACGCTTAGCGTCTAGTACCCAAGGACCTGGGTCCAGCTCATTTAAACTCAAGTCAAACGCCACTGGTTACCCAACTAGGTCTAGTGAACGCCGTATTGCTTGTTCTCTCGTTTTAAACACTCAAAGCGAACCACGTAAGAGTTTAAATGAACCATTAAAGTGCATACTTTGTAAAGATTCCCACGCCTTATATCTATGTAAATCTTTTAAAGAACTGTCAGTCGACGACAGAAGAAAATTAGTTTCCCAGAATAAACATTGCTTCAACTGCTTAGCACCCACGCATTCTGCTTCAAATTGCTAGTCCACCAGACTTTGCTTCCATTGTGAAAAAGCTCATCACACTTTACTACATCGTCATGATCAAGCAAGTTCATCGACCGCATCTACTTCTCATAAAAGTGACAATGCTAACAGTTCCAATGCTTCATCTTACATTCAAAATGCCAAGTCCATACGTAGTGCCCAAGCACTATTGTCCACTGTCCAAATCGAAGTTCAGGATAACTTTGGCAACTGGGTCCGTGCACGCGGTCTTCTTGATTCAGCGGCAACTCATGATTTTGTGTCTAATTCTTTGATTAGAAAACTAGGCCTACCTGTAAACCCCACTTCTATTAACGTATCGGGCATTAACAGCTCAAAATCGCAAGCTTTACAGTTTTCAAAGCTAACCATAAGAGACATTTGTCACAGAAACAACTTTCTCAAACTGAATTGTCTCATTCTCAATAGCATAGGAGAAGATACTCCAAGTCACTCTGTGGATATTTCAGGTTTAAACATTCCCTCGCATTTAAGGCTAGCCGATCTCCTGTTCAATGTACAAAACCCCATTGACATACTCTTTAGTGCCAATATTTTCTGGAATTGCCTTCGTAAACAGGTTCGCAAGTTATCCTCAAACGTGGTTGCCAGAGACACTAATTTTGATGGATCGTCACCGGTCAACTTCCTCATTATTCTCCCCAACCCGTATCGCAATGTTATTTCGCTAATACTGACTTGGAACAGTTCTGGAGGCTCGAAAGCGTTGATTCTCCTAACGTGACCTCTTCAGAAAACGAATTCTGTGAGCAACTTTTTCTGAACACCACCACTCGTTCTTCTGATGGCCGGTTCATTGTTCAGATGCCAAGATTACATAATCCCCCTAAACTTATTAACTCTCAACCCAAAGCTCGAAAAGCTCTCTTTGCTATCGAGAGCAAATTCAAGAAAGATCCTCTCGTTAAACAGCAGTATACTGACTTCATGGATGAGTATGAAAGCTTAGATCATATGGAAGTTGTTAACAAATCTGATGACGAATTGCACCCCCCCCCCCCATTTGAAACGGTTTTCTTAAATCATCATCCCGTGTGGAAAAACCCTCTTGTAAAGGATAAAATCCGAGTCGTTTTCAATGGTTCATCACCTGACGTTAATGGCAACAGTCTTAACGATACTCTTTACTCTGGTCCTGCTATTCAGTCAGATTTATCTGCTATACTCTTAAACTTTCGATTATTTCCCATAGCTGTTATAGCGGATATAAAACAGATGTACCGTCAAGTTTTAGTTCAGCCTGAACAACAAGATCTCCAGAGAATCTTGTGGCGCGACGAAATCAGCAAGCCCATTAAGGTATTTCGCTTAAAGACGGTTACTTATGGCTTAAAACCTTCCGCTTTCCTTGCTATCCGATCCCTACACTTGTTAGCCTCTCAGGATGGTCATTAATTTGATTCTAAAGCTTCCGAAGCACTAACTACATCATTCTATGTTGACGATTACTTGCAGCTCTTCCCCACTCTGGAGGAAGCTTCTTTCGTGTCACTAGAACTTCAGGCATTGCTAAAGAATGGAGGATTCCCACTTCATAAGTGGAATTCCAACTCCCATGAGTTTCTCGCCCAGTTTCCTATTGAAGATGTAGATCCCTCCTCCGTCGAAATTTGTGGAAACTCCGAATCCATAAAAACTCTTGGAGTTCATTGGTGCACTAGCACTGACACTCTCATCTATAAAGTTTCGCTTGGAGAAGAGCTCCATAACACAAAAAGACAAATTCTCTCTGAAATTGCAAAATTTTTTGATCCGCTTCAATTCCTTGCCCCGGTTATTGTTATAGCCAAACTTTTCATGCAAGAGCTATGGTCGCTCAAATGTGAATGGGACGACACTGTTCCCCTTTCCTTTCTTAACAGATGGCTCTCTTTTCGCAGCAATTTGCTTGATCTTTCCCTTATTGAAATCCCCAGGAATTAATTAACGCTCATCCTAATGCATCTTTTTCCTTCATGTGTTTGCGGACAGTTCCGAAAAAGCTTATGGTTGCTGTGCATATTTGGTTTATCGCGGTTCATTAAATGGATCTTCAGTTTCCAACCTTGTTTGTGCCAAATCGAAGGTGACTCCTCTTAAAACTATCACTTTGCCTAGGCTTGAATTGTGTGCTGCACTCATGGCCGCAGAACTTGTTAAGAAATTACGGGAAGTCTTAAAAGTCGAATTCTCGCAAATCTATCTCTGGAGCGATTCCATTATCACCCTTTCTTGGATCGCCAAGAACCCCGCTCATTGGCAAACTTTTGTTGCAAACAGGGTTTCCAAAATTCAAACTCTTTCTTCGGGATGTCAATGGAGGCATGTGCCCAGCGCTGACAACCCTGCCGACATCATTTCTCGTGGATGTTTACCCTCTCAATTGGCAGCTTCTCAGTTGTACTGGCATAGGCCCTCGTGGTTAATCGGAAACTCTTCTTGTTGGCCTTCTAAACCTCCAGCTGCAAACTTCAACTTGCCTGACGCTAAAGTATCTAAATCTACTGCTTCGTGTCTTGTTTCCAACGTTTCTCACCCCTTATTGTCACGCTATTCTTCCTTTCACAAATTAATTCGAATTGTTGCCTATCTTCTCAGATGGAAATATCTTGTGGTCGACCAACCTCTTCTCCCTAAACCACACCTTACCAATCATGAATTGAATCTCACTACCATTAAGGTTTTGCAACTAACACAGCAAGAAGCCTTTTCTTCTGACTTGTCTTTACTTTCTTCTAAAAAGGATCTTCCCAAATCCAGTCGTCTTCGTGCCTTAGCCCCGTTCCTTGATGACAATAGGTTACTCAGGGTAGGTGGTAGGCTCTCGCAACCTTTGCTTTCTGAGGACAAAAAGCATCCTGTTATTTTGCCTTCTAAACATCACGTAACTTCTTTAATCATACGTGACTTTCATTATCGTAATCTGCATGTTGGTACACGCACACTGCTTTGCCTCTTAAGGGAAAAGTACTGGATTATAAATGGAATTCATGACGTTTCCTCTGTAATTCACAAGTGCATTCCTTGCTTCAAAGCGAAACCTAAAGTCAATACTCAATTAATGAGCGATCTGCCCTCCTTTCGCTCTTCTCCTATACGTCCATTTGCTCTAACTGGTGTGGACTATATGGGTCCGTTCCAATATCAACGCTATTCCCCTGAAGCTAAACGCAAATTATTTGGTAAGCTCTATGTTTCTCTCTTTGTTTGCATGGTTACTGGCGCGATCCATTTGGAACTAGTAACGAATGCCTCTACTTCTTACTTTTTATCAGCTGTCTCTCGCTTCGCTGCTAGGCGTGGTGTTCCTTCGGAGATGTTCTCTGATAACGCTTCCACTTTTCAAGGCGCAGCTTCCTTGTGGAAGAAAGCTCTCACATCTTCTCCTGCCATGGAACAGATTTCTAATTTTTCCTACTCAAAGGGTTTCAAATGGCGTTTTATACCTCCCTACGCTCCTCACCACGGCGGTACTTGGGAATCCTGCGTAAAGCTCATTAAACGTCACTTAAGAAAGGTTTTAGGTAATCGCATTCTGACTTATGAAGAATTTAATTCGCTGTCTGTTCTGATTGAGGGTGTTGTTAATTCTCGCCCTTTAACTCCGCTTTCCAATGACCCTGATGACCTGCTTCCACTCACACCTGGTCACTTCCTTATAGGCACTTCTCTTTCTGCCCCTCCTCCCCTTCCCAACTCTAACAGAGATTCTAATTTACCTATTGTTTGGCGTAAACTTGGATTCCTCCGCAATTCTTTTTGGAAGAGGTGGAATTTGGAATACTTAACTTCCTTGCAACGGAGACAGTAGTGGTTTCTTTCCAATCCCGACATTAAAGTGGGGGACTTGGTCCTGGTTAGGGATGTTTCTCCTCCCTTGGTCTGGATTTCTGGTAGAGTGACCGAGTGTTATCCTGGAAGGGATGGGAGAGTTAGGGTAGCCAAGATCTTGACCACTAATGGGCATATCATAAGACCACTGTCTTTAATTGCTCCTTTACCTTTAAACTTTTAATTTCTTGCCTTTGTTCTCTGTTGGTGTTTACCCCTCCCAGCTTGGTGTATTCTTTGGAATACACGGTAAGATGGAGTAAGCTTTTGCTTCTCTTTGCTTTAGTTCATCCCTTCCTTTTTTCTCAAACACCAACAGTGATCTCCTGATTTCTCTTTGTTGGTATATGTCTCTCATATTACCTGTAAGTCTGTTCTAGATATATATCTTCCTTGACCTACCTAGCGTCATCTGGCAGTGAATCTCTGAAGTTCCTCAATTCTTCCCTGTACAAGAGGACTTCCTTATCAATCTAGCCACCAGATCTCGTCGCCATCGCCAGCTATCATCTCCGTGATCAAGAGAACTTCGTCTACCTTTTCACCCTCCAGGCTGCGCTATCAACTCTTTGAAGACCATTTCTTCAAGATGATTTTTATAACTTTAAAGTTGGCTATTCTTATATGTATTCCTTTTGTCTCCTACCCCCACTCTTTTTCCCTTCCCTGGTCCCTCCGCGCTCCGATGAGCGTGTCTCACTTATACGTCGGAAGTCAACCCAGTCAGTTAGAGCTTAACTAAAGCTCGCCTCCTCAACTCTAGAGGCAAACTTTTAAATTTCGACGCCATGTTCGAATTTTTGAACCAACCGTCAACAGCAACATCGCCTTCTTCATGAAGCAAAGATAAGTACCGACTTCATGTTTTAACCTCATTCTCGTCGCTTTTAAAAGGCTCAATGCTTTTATTTGGATTTTATAGACAGTGAAAGTTGCTATGTGAAATAAACTGTTTTCTAGAGATCTTCTTGATCCAACTTAAACTATCAAGTCTAACTTTCAATATGAAAGATTTTCTAAGATGTTATCTCACATCGAGGGATATTTCCAAAATACCCACTGTCTATATAATCTAGCTTTCCGCCGAGGGATTCTCTACCCAATTTAAACAAGTCATCATTGCTCTGGAACCTTCCAGAACCTGCACTCTATCTACCAGTTATACTGTCCTGTACTTTCCACTCACATATGGGAATACTTTTTCAAACTAAGGAATCTTCCTTATGAACTGCTAATCAATATCTAATTTTTCTTCCCCCGTTGGGATTTTTCTGGTGCATTCAACTATAACCTACAGGTTTCTCAAGCAATAGACTCTCGCTAATCTAGTGTAACTAGTTATTTTCCACTATTGCAATAACTTTCTTTGCCATCAACTTTTTGCGCTACTACAGTGAACTCTTCAACTATATCAACAGACTATAGTGAAAACAGTGCCTGTTCAACTTTTCATCCGCGTCGCGCTCGTCCGAGTACAATAAATACGGCCATGAACACTTTTCCACAATCCCATTTGATCTTTCCCAAACCCTTTACTAATAAACCAAAATAATAAAATTGTTACTTTAGGTCTTTTTTCAATGAGGTGTCACTCTACATAAGTGCCCTCTCTTATTTGCTCAATGTATAACGAATTAATGTCTGTAAAACTTCGTGTCTAGTACACGCCTTAAATTATATTGTGTCTCCCTTCTAATGAGGGAATCCAATTCTTTCAACTCATAAGTGAGTTATCTCTAGGTTTCACGAAACGGAAACTTGCCCCATTTTCTCGTGATCCCTACTTAATCATAGGAGTTCTAGAAACTTCCTTTCAATTGTTCTTTTCAGGTTTCACAATAAGTGACCTGCCCTATTTGTATAATCCAACCAAGTATTTCTGTATCAATACAAGAAGTTATAGAAACTTGTATTTCATTTCTTCCTGGTTTTTTGTTGTTGCTTTCGAATTTGTTATTATTTCTAAGATACTTATCTAGAAATCCTTAAAGTACACACCTTGTACTTGATTTATTGTTTAACTTTAATTACGTCAATTATCTTAAAATTTTTCATTTATTCATCTTAGCCATTTCAAAATCTTACGAAGATTTTAGCGCATATAAAAGGTTTAAAACCAAAAGAATTGTCAATTGCCTGGCGCAAGCTTTAGATGTTTTCGGAGGTCTGCGACCCCAATTGTTTATAAAAATCAAAATTATATATTTGTTACATAAACTACTTCCTTTTACATTGTTAAATAAATTAAAGATTTGTTCTTTGCTTTTTCATTTCTCTAACATCACGGCTAGGCAAGATCCTGTCTTCCTTGACTCTTCCTATTTAATAAAAATAAATCTATTGATAGGGTTTGCACTACTTGTTGCATTTTAGCAAGAACTCTTAATTATAACTTGTGTCAAACTCTCTTCCTATTTCTCCATCCTTTTTCTCCAGTCCGAAACCCACTTCTTTTTCTTCATCATCTTCCCTTGGGGGTTAGGTTATTCCCAAGCTAATAATCTACCCAACACCCGAGTTTCCAAAGGACCCCTAAAAGGTAAGATTTGAGATATGGATTTTAGACTAGTATTATAAAGCTTTTCAAGGAGAGCGTGATTGCGCAGTGGCTTAGCTGCTCGTCAACCACCCGGACGGCCGGAGTTCAAATCCCGGTGACAGCGGGGTGGAATTTACACCTGAAAAATTACGTGGCGTCAGGAAGGGCATCCGGCCTTAAATCCCCGGCCATAACCAAAATGAGCCTGGCTGGCTCCGGCGACCCCAATTAATTGGGATAAGCAGTAGAAAGTATTATAATGCTTTGCAATCAAACAACGGAACTAGGTCTTTAACTGGGTATAAATCAATAATAATGTTATTGGTTTTAGGTCCCATTTAACTACTGTGGCTTTTTGAGACGCATGAGTGCAGGACTTTTGCCCTGAAGGGGATCTTTAACGTGCCAGTAAATCTACAAACACGGCTCCCTCGCATTTACACACCCTTAAATACCAGCTGGCTGAGACAGGGTTAGATCCTGCAACCTTGGAAGCAGCAGGCGAGATCGTTACCGTTGAGCCACGCTGCCAGTCGGTTATAAATCAGAGCATGTCTCGGTGGGATATCTATGCATTGCTTCGGTTGCGTAGTCGTTAGCATGCTGAACTGCTATGCCCAAGATCGCGGATTCAAATCCAGTCGAGGTCGTCGGGCCCATGTTATAGATTTATGGCATGTAAAAGAACCTGCAACTATAATTGCTAGTGTGTAGCCAAAATTTGTAGGCTATTGGGTTAGAAACGCTCTATCAAGTTCCAACGTTCGCCGCTGGGTGTTAGTGACAATGGCGTCTGGTAGCTAAAGTTGGAACTACTTGACATTGAAATTGGGGAACGTAAGGGCGTTCATTTTAAATGCCCTGCTATGGCCATTGGCTGAAAATCAAATATAAATATCTATGCATTTTGAAAGTTAAGACATATGTAAACGTAAATGATGTCATCTCAAACACGTGCCGATATTTTAATTGTCAGATGTAGAAAAGGCTTTTTAATAGTCAGAGAGCTGAATTAATGAATAGAGATGTAGACTATCTTGTACAATAATATAAACTTATTCTCGAATCATTTTGAAGCAAGCCAATTTATGTCGTCAGGATAATGCTCACAAACTTAGATGTGGTACCGGTACACTGTTTGTTAATTCTCTTATGAAATACCTGGTCTCCCACGTAGCTGTTGTGAAGGTACGGTGCACAATTATTGTTATCGCCGAAATAAGGCTATTTTTTAAAATTGACATTGTATTATTTTGTCAAATACAGGAATGAAAAGTTTCACCCCCACAGAAAAAATACGAAGTACCTACAATTGAGCCATTTAAGACCTTAAGATCTTTTTATACTTTTCGTTTAACAAATCACACTGGTATTTTTATTATTAACTATAATGCAGTGACGATTCCTCCATGTAGGACGTGAGAATCATCCTACAGTCAGCTCTTAGCTGTAACTGTTTAAAAAGATTATATTGATTGTTTTGTAAAATAGTATTTTGGGCTACCTTGCGCGCCCTCTCGATAAGCTCTGTGTCACTGTCAGTACCGTACTTGTAACTAGTTCTACGTTTCACCCCTAGGTGGGTGGAGTAAGACCTTCACCGCCCGGAGTAGAAAGCTGAGGAAGGAAGCCTTGCATCCTCAAAGCATATGTTTATAGCTTTAGAAATGTACGGGAACCCTTTGGTGTATTTTTGGAAACACACGGAAAGCCAGAATTAGTTTTTGCTGCTCTCCATTACTTCATATTAACTCATTTATTTACATTATTCCTTCCCGCATACACCAACATCGAACTATTACCTTCTGTTTGCCCCGTGCATTTGTTCATTTTTCTGGTAAGTTTGTTTCAGAAGCGCATATACTGCTGAACCAGCCTCGCAGCGTCTCATCGCCGCCCTCCGAACTTCCATTGCCTCAAGTCATGAAGACTTCGTCATCAATCCGCCAGGCGCCGCATTCTTCGTCAGCCGACTGCTCTGCGAAGAAGCTTTACTTTCATCAGATATTTTGTTTTTGTTATGTTTCTCATGCTTATATAACGTCTTTTGTTTTTCTCCTCTACCCCCTCTCCTCCCTTTCCCTTACCCGCCTATCTATGACGTGTGCGATAATGCTTACTTCGCCCCGCGCGAGTTCCTGCTCGCTCTCATTCTACGTGTGATTCTAAAGCCGTCTAGGCTTCAGGGAGGTCCCGCTCTCTCGGCATTCTACTTGTGATTGCAAAGCCGTCTAGGCTTCAGGAGGTCTCGTCCTCACTTCTCTCACTAGTACTTCGGACGTCAAAGCTTACAGTTGGAGCCTAACTATGGTTCGTCTCCTCTCCTAGAGAGACATATTTTAAATTAGTCGCCATGTTGTGAATTCCAGATCATCGGTCACCAGGAGAATCGCCGTTCAACAGAAATGAGCTAAGTACTACTTCAACGTTCTTCAACACATTTTAATTGCTTTTAAATAGCTATATGCTTTTTAACCACCATTTTATAGACAGTGTGAAATTGCGAAATGTGGAGCAATAACCATCTTCGCGGGATTTTCGATGTTGGGCTTTGTCTATCTAAGCTAATCTTATAAAATGAAGCAGCATTTCTTATACATATTAACTGAGATATTTCTCACAACGTGGGTTATCCTTAAATTACCCACTGTCTATAGAATACTTAGCCTTTTCCACCGCTGGACTTTATTTGCCCAATTCAATCGTTATGATTGTTCTGGAATTTCCCACGCCAAACAATTCATCTATAAGTTAAACCTTCGAGTATTTTCCACTCATATATGGAAATCCTTTTTAGAACTGAGGAATTTTATTTATGAACCGCTGATCAACACCTAATTTGTCTTCCTTCGTGGGAAATTGTCGACTGCATTCAACTATAACCTACAAATTTTTCTACGCAATAGACTCTCTCAAACCAAAATTCAACTAGTTATTTACATAACTGTAACAACTTTCCTTTCTATAAACTTTCTGTGCTACAATAGTGAACTTTTCAACCACGTCAATAGACTATAGTGAAAACAGTGCTTGTTCAACTTTTCATCCGCGTCGCACTCGTCCGAGAAAAATAAATACGGCCAAGAACTTTCTCCTAAAAGTTCCTATTTCCTCTTCCACAACCACCCTTTACTAACAAATTAGGTTAATTCTTAAATTTAGGCTTGTTGCAATGAGGTGTCATTTGATAGCAAGTGCCCTCCCATCTTTGTTCCGTTTATCATAACTTAACTCTGTAAAATTTTGTATCTAGTACACATATTAAAGTATATTGTTTCTCCCTTTTAACTGGGGAATTCAATTATTTCTACTCACACGTGAGTGGCTTAACTATTCTCTCTAAGTTTTACGAAAGGGTAACTTGCCCTATTTTTCCTCGTGATCCTGTTTAAACATAGAAGTCCTAGAAAATTCTTCTTAATTTTTCTCTTCATGGTTCACAATAAGTGGCCTGCCCTATTTGTATAAACCATAATTGTAATTACTGTATAAATATAAGAAGTTATAGAAACTTCTATTTAATTTCTCTCTCTTTTTTTTTTTGGTTATAATTTCGAAGTTGTTATTTGTTCATGCTCTTAAGATTCCCATATAGGAATTCTTAAAGTACACATACTGTACCTGCCCTATTTGTTAAACTTTAATTGCGTTAATTGTCTCTAAATTTTCAATTTGTTAATCTTAGCACCATTTTAAAATCTTATGCAGATTTTAGTGCTTATAAAAGGTTCCAAACCAAAAAATTGTTAATTGCCAAGTGCAAACTTCCACATTCTAGAGGTCTGAGACTTCAAAAGTTAAAAATTCAAAATGTATATTTTATGTTACCAAAAATTATATCTCCACTCATTGTTAAATAAAAGAAATTTATATTTTTAGATTTCTAATTCACACCAGAATAACGATTAGGCAAGATCCTATTTTCCCCGACTCTTCCCAAAGGCTTATGCCTTCTTCAAAGAAAGTACATACTCAAATAGCAAAAGTTTTGCTACTTGTTACGAAATACTCCCTCAACTTCATTTTTTATAAGTTTGTTGGACTCTCGTCCTATCTATCCATCCTTTTTCTCCAGTCCGAAACCCACTTCTTTTTCTTCATCATCTTCCCTTGGGGGTATGATTATTCCCAAGCTAATAATCTACCCACCCTTGAGGGGGAAGGGGCAGGGTAGGTCTGTTTATTAAATGGCGCTCTGAGGAAGTCGACTGAGATCCTCAAGTCTCGCTATTGGTTGTATTCAAACCAACACTACGGGCTTATTTGTTACGATTTTCAGAAAGGATAGTCTGTTTTCAGCGTATGCACATCTTTGGAGTGGTATTCGATTGTATTGTGTAATGTAATAATCCGTAATAGTGCTTTGCGACTGAATAACTAATATTTGACTGAGTCTAATATCTCAATTTAGCCCAGCTATAATAATGATCTTATGTTAAGCCTATCATATTACGTCCTACACATTATAAAAATCAGCAGTCGCCACGGTTATAATGTTACTCAATTTTACGGAATAACTAGCCTTTGATATGGTTAAGAATTTGATATTATATTATACCCATACTAGGAACCCGCCCGGTATCTTAAAGGGTTTACCCAGCGTAAGCTTAAAAGGCCCGCACGGACGGCAGGTCCCAGACGCAATTCAGAAAAGCCGAGGTGAACAGCGAAACTCAAAACATATAGTCTACTCTTCTCTGAAGTCTTAACTCGACACGACTCGACAGTTGATGCTGGCCGAAAATTGGGTTATAAGCTAGCTCGTAAACTCGCTCCGAAGCTAGTAATTTAAATTTCCACTGCATGGAGATTGTTGGAAGAAATTAAAACGTAAAATCACTTACAGTGGGCGATGTATTGAAGATCAAGATATGCTGTCGCGAACTTTTTTGTAGAACTTTTCATGCTGACCAATTATTACACTGATAGTATATAGATATTATTAATGGTTTACCCAGCGTGAGCTTAATAGGCGCACGGGCGGCAGGTTTTTCTTCGACTCGATTCACTGAAAACGTTACTGCTCGGCTTCCTTTGGTCACAAATGAATGTTTTCCTACAGAAACCTTCCTCGAGAAATCCTTTACTGAGTGGTAAAAAACGCATCAAAATCCATTCAGTGGATTTCGGGATTACCCGTTACATACAAGAATCGGGGACTTGGTTTTATACTCTGTAGATATACCCGTGTCTATCATTGAAACAAATACATGAATTTGTAACTAGTATGGGCTATTAATTCTACGTAAGACTCATTAAATTCGTCATACAACTGTACCTAGGGATACTTGTAGAGGGCTGAACTAATAAAAACAGAATTGAATGTGTGCAGTATATCAATATTGTGGCCTTTCTATTCCGTAGTAGTTGGTGATTTAACATGACTTATGTTTACAATGGAAATAATCACTCAGGTGAGTTAAAATTCATAAACCACCTGCAAAAGAGAAATCATCTGTTCCGCGAATAACGTGCTCAAGGCAGAGCGCTAGTGTCGCTTCACCTACCAAAAGGATGTTCGCTGACTGTGTATATTAGACTGGTAATGCAGCTCTGTCCTCCCAGGGTTGCCAATCTAACTTTTCCCCCGCGAAATATAGCCTACTTCAAACTGAGGCTAGCGCCAAATAATTTTGAATCCCACATAGCGGGACAATATTAGCTTTTTTCTTTTCTTGGTGGGAGAGAAGTTACAGGTAAATTAATCTAGTTTTTATTAAAAATAACGCGCTTTAATAAGGACTAAGAAAATTATATGGGTACACTTACACTAATTTTCTGATCGTTATTAACTTATTGAGCATGAGATAACCGTCAGCCGAGTTGCTTCATATTAATATTACGTAAATATATGCCCAGCAATTTCCCGAATTACGGTTACCTCCCAGTTACGAAGGAGTGAAATTTGTCGCATGTGTAGTGTAAGCAAATAAACCTTTTTCCGGCTGATTGTAGTAGCATTTACAAAGTAAGAAGGACCTTGGTAGGTGACAAAAATCTTCGAAAATGATATTTTAGGCATTCAGGGCTAATTGTAAAATAAAGCACAGGAACTTGTTGGAAAAACTGAATAAATATAAAAATGAGTATTGAATAACTCATAAATCAACATGATACATCGTGAGAGGACATGCCCACTTTTGCTGAGACCTCTGTAAATGTTTTTCTCTTGTTGAGAGATAGGCAGTCTTCATGTTGGTAGCACAAATAGATTTGAGTTTATTTTGTTCCTGTGAGGGGAACAGGAATGTTCAAGAGGTGAGGTGAGGCATTTTATTAAAAAATTAACTAATTTTTAATAAATGTTTTTTCTCTATTCGTTGTTTGTGCATATTGTATTACTCGAAAACTTCGGGATCAAAATACATGAAACTTGCCTTGCGTAATAATAGGCTTTCTCATTAAGAAATAGAAATACTTGTAGAGTTGTTCTTAATTCATTTGAGGGGCTTGACACATCTTGGTCATCAACCCCATGTAGTTGGGAGTGTGTTGAAGCTGTCTAGCAACCTGTATTGCTGTGATGATTGTAGTTATGTGTGTAAATGTATCTGGTACAGGGATGGGGTAAACGCTGAAGTAAGGCACTATCCTGGCAATTTCCTGTAGGGAGTGTGGCAAAACCCGGGGAAAAACCACACTCAGAATAACAACTGTCAGTACCGGGATTCGAACCTACGATATCCGTACTTGCCGCAGCTGCCCTCGCGACCATGGTGCACGTTTGCCGAGCGTGGCGATGCCGCTTGACGAAATGCTTGTAGAATTTGGCTTGAGTAACTATAACACACACCCCCCCCCCCCCCCCCCCCCAATGGTCGATCCAGGCTGCGCTACTGAAAGGATCAGCTCAAATACCTGGTGTAGACGTATTATGGAGGAATGTAATGCGATTTGGAGCAATTTATGGAAGAAGGTAGTAAGATTTTTTATATCAATATTTTTGAATGACTTATGGAGGCATGATAAGAGTGTGTAGGCGGAAGAAGTTTGCGAGGTGCATGTAAATATTGTTTGTTAATTCTATTAATCCACTATCATGATTTCGACATTGTAATGTATGAGCTTGGCTTAATTGCATGGCCATATTTGCTCGGATTGGAAATAAACCCCTGATATTGTGAGGACGGTAAAGTAAAATTAAGAATGGATGATTTAATGTAATATTTCAAGCAATGTTTTAACGCAACAAGGAGATAACACATTTAAGTGATGCTCAAATACTTTGGTGAAAGTATGGCTGGAAAGTAATGTAATGATAAAATCATTTGAGGTAGGATAAATAGGCCGACGCTGGCGCAGGGGCTAATGTGCAAGATGGCCGCGCGCGCAACTCCCTATGTTATTCTTACGGAGGGAGAGTCATAGCTGGCGCAGTGGCTAATGTGCAAGATGGCCGCCACGCCCTGAGACCGTGGATGACGTCACAGGGAGAGGTTAGCTGTGTATCGTTGCTAAATGGATATTTATTATTATTATTATTATTATTATTATAAATTATATGTATATTATTATTATAAATTATATATATTTTATTATTATTATCATTAGGTAATTATTGATTGATCATGTACAATAAAGACCAGCCTTATATTTTCCACCTCGTGGTGTAGCGGCTAGTAATCTTGGCTGTTACTGCGGAGGCCTGGATTCGATTCCTGGCTCTGCTAAGAAATTTAATTCTGGTCTCAGGAATGGAACGGGGTACACTCAGTCTTGTGAGGCAAAACTCAGAGGAGCTGGGTTTGATTCCTACCTCAACCATTCTGGATGTAGTTTTCTGTGGTTTCCCACTTCTACTCCAGGCAAATGGCGAGAGGTACCGTAACTGAAGGCCTTCGCCGCCTCTTTCCCAGTCCTTATCTGAATTACAAATACACACACTAATACAGTCATCACAATAACACAGGTTTTTAGACAAATTCCACACTCAACCAAGTACATGGGAGTGATAAAAATACTATAAACGACAACATAAATGCAACAAAAACAATAAAGGGTGTGGTGGTGCAGCAGGTTAAGCTGTTAGCCTTTTACTAAGGTGGACCTGGGATTCGATTTTTGGTTAATATGCACGTCATAAACATACAAAAAAGCTGGGATAATGTTTAAGAACAACCACACTTGTCTCTTTTTCAAATTATTACTTGGATTATAAATACAAAGGCAGACTAGGTTTGATTCCTGGTTAATGCATGTGAGATTTTTGAAGTGAAATGCCATGTCCTGTGGTTTGGATTCCAAATAGAAAGGAGGTTCCATGGCTCATAAACACAAGATGACGGTTACGTTAAACTATAATCTTTTTTTTTCTTTATTGTTTTCTACCCAGTGGACTTACAGTACAACTTGTTCTATAAGGAATTGCATATAGATTTTTTTTAATTTAGGGATTCTAAGGGATACCTGAGCTGGGTCCAATTTGTTTAATTGTTGTAGACTATTGGAATGTATACTTTTAAAGACATAAACAACAACATGGAATTGGTAACACTTACCTGTACAGAGATTCTCTTATGTATCGATCTCTCTTGGTCAACTCTTGTTCTTTTCTGACCTGACGCATAAGATACCAATTTTTAACAGCATTCTGTGCTCTTTAACTTACTATAATAAAACAGCAGATGTTAGTTAACCTGCGCTGACAACTGACACACGTTTCACGGTCTTTGTAAATTATTTAAAATATAATTAATTTATGAAAAATTCTCTTAAGATGTATAAAATTTACAACTCACACACTCAAGTACACGTGGCTGATGGCCACACGTAACTATACAGTGCTGATGACCACACGTAACTATACGGTTTCACTCCTAGGGATTTAATCTGTTATGGGAATAGGAAACATAATTATGGAAAAAAGGGTTGAGGCTAAGAACTGCAGGGTAGGTCAAGGTTCGAATATGCTAAACAGACTGTCATAGATGTAGCTTAAATTAGCTTGAGCAGGGAGTAACTGCAAGCCTTGTGAGGAAATCTGCGATGTGATAAACTCATTTCATACCTCAGGCATATTGTTTCGTGGTTTTACCACTTTTATTTCAGGCAAATGCATGGATGATTCTTAACTTAAGCTATGGCTAGAGCCCTGCGCGGATAGACAAAACGTTATCCGCATCCGCACGACTTTTATCCGCATCCGCCCCGCATCCGCCCCGCATCCGCCCCGCATCCACGCGACTTTGATTCACACGTTTGTTATCCGAATCTACTGGCATTACAATAATATTTATACTTTATGTTTTAGACATTTGAGCAGAGAGTCGAACCCTTAGACTATGTGTGTCATGTGCTATGTCTAAAATGAATGTTATGCAGCCAGAATCGCAACCCTTTTCAGTTCGGAGGGTTGATTGTGCTTAATGACACAATTTGAATGGGAAAGCGTATGTCATAATCACAAAAAACAACGGAAAAATATGATATGTCATAAACATCCGGGTCCTAGTAAGGGAGAGTGGGAGAATTGTGCGCACTTAAGCAAGAATAGGTCTTGTGATGGTCTCATAATATATAACACAACTGCAGTTATGAATAAGGGAGCCTTAGTAACTCCATATTCGATGTGCAGAAACAAATTTAATTCAAAATTAAATTTGGTGGGTTATAATTCGAAATCTCGCAAATATGCATTTGCGCACGATTACCCACCCTGCAGGGTAATCATGCGCACGGGTTGGGAAATTATGTGCATAGGATGAGTGTTGGTAAGCCATAATAATACGAAGTACGTCCAGGAAGTAAGTTCCGTTTGGTAATAACATTAAATTGTGTACAGATACAGAAAAATTATTTATTGCACAAAATTCTACAACCCTTAAACTACTTTTCCACATAACTGCCGAAATGTTGCAGGCATTTGTCGTAGCGTGGCACGAGGTTTTGTATACCTTCTTCATAGACGTGTGCCGCCTGTGTCTTCAACTAGTTGTACGTTCCGCTGCAGCGCAGTTCCGCATATGCGCGGTAGACGCTCTGTATCAAGGAGAAGAAACGTGCGCCATTTGGAGAGCGCTGTCAGCCACGTATGCGTTGTTGTGCATGTTTACTCGTACAATGTCGGTGTTGATTGAAAATCCCGACGCTTGTGAAATCAGATCTGAGATTCGTTTTCTGATTGCTAGGAACGTGAAACCAATTGAAATTTATCGGCAAATTTGCGAAGTGTATAGACAAAATGCGATGAGTGATTCAATGGTGAGAAGATGGGTCCGACAGTTCAATGAAGGACGTAGTGAAGTGCACGATGAAGAACGAAGTGGGCGTCCATCTTTGGTTACAGAAGAACTGGTTCACGCGATTGATGACAAGATCCGGGAAAACCGCAGGTTTACAATTAGTGCTCTCGCTATGGAATTTCCCCAAATCTCACGATCACTAATTCATGAAATTGTTCCCGAAAAACTGAACTTTCGTAAACTTTGCTGACGTTGGGTACCAAAGATTCTTACGGAGCAACACAAAACAAAACGGATGGGTAGTGCACTTCAGTTTTTGACCCGTTACAATGAAGGCGGCGAAGAATTTCTGACACAGATAGTCACAGGAGATGAAACTTGGGTTTCTTACGACACCCCTGAAAGGAAGCGGCAATCAATGGAATGGAGGCACACTTCATCCCCAGCAAAGGTTAAACCGAAACAAATCTTGACACCTCGGAAAATGATGTGCACAGTGTTCTGGGACTGGAAAGGCATCTTACTCATTGATTTCTTACCGCGTGGTCAAACAATCAACGCAGATGCTTACTGCGAGACACTTAGGAAATTGCGCCGCGCAATACAGAATAAGCGCCGAGGGTTGCTGTCAAAAGGTGTTGTTTTTCTTCACGAAAACGCACGACCACACACTGCAAATGTGACGATAAACCTCCTACAGGGATTTGGCTGGGACGTGTTTGACTACCCTCCGAACAGCCCTGACCTCACTCCTAGCGACTTTCATCTGTTCACACATTTCAAGTCTTTCCTTGGCGGTCAACACTTCAACAATGACGACGAGCTGAAAGAAGATGTTTCCAACTGGTTGAAGACACATGCGGCAAACTTCTATGAAGAAGGTATCCAAAAACATGTGCCACACTATGACAAATGCCTGCAAAAGTTCGGCAGTTATGTGGAAAAGTAGTTTAAGAGGTGTAGAATGTTGTGCAATAAATAATTTTTCTGTATCTGTACACAATTTAATTTTATTACCAAACGGAACTTACTTTCTTGACGTGCCTCGTACGAATAATGTGAATTTGCTGAAACTTGCACTGAGCATTAACATAAACATAACATAAAAAGCCAACACATAAGCACTTGTTAGCCTTGAATAGGCTATATAAGATGACCCTTAGCAAGAATACAATCAGTTGACTACTACCTCTTACAGTGTTCACATCGCCCGTCTCACCGACCAGTGTACCACTTTGTCATAAGCAGTAAACAGCTGTAACTCTTGACTAGAGTTTATTAGAGAACCCTTAGCAAGAATATCGTCACTCCATTACCAGAACAGTTGTAACCTTTATAGTGTAAACATCATACTGACAGGTCAGTTACTACTATGGAACTTACTACAACCAACAAGGGTAGCCAACGTGCACTCTATGAAGGCTACTCTTATAACAATAATCGCCAGAATGTGCATGGAATAATATTCTAACGATGCTCAAAATAGAGGTCAAAAGGGTGTCGCAGTGACCTGAAAAGTATAAATGGAAAGGTTTTAAGTGTGAGTGTTCATTAATGTAGTGCTCCAAACGAACCACAGTTGCTGTTTACAAACAATTATGAAAATGCTAAAAAGCAAGTTCGAGAAAACTATATTGCTGCTCAAGATAGTTCAACGTTAAAAAAAACATAACATTATCAAAAGCAACGCAGACTCTACACGAGGACCCTGTGAAAGAGGAACAAGAGGAATTGGATAGTTCTAGTAATGTTGAGGATGATGATGCTGATAATAATGATTGTGATGTTGCTTATGATGATGATGATAATGATAATGATGAAAAAGAAGAGGATGAGGGTTTTTCGTCTATAAAACCATTGCGGCTTGCCCAGTTTTTGAAAACATCAGTCATTGCTTGCCGTGGGAAACCGTTCATCAATAATACCTATTGGAACTATCCTAATATATTAGTCGAACTCCTACAGCTCCTTCATGACCGTAAACGGGCTGGTCATATTGGTTATGAGGAAGAGCTATTAGAAATAGAAAATGAACTTCGTAATGCTGGTATTATTGTGTAATGGGTCAACGTAGCAACACCCGATCCCCTGAAAAATAATTTTCAACAAGTGTTATGTTTAAAAAAAACCTGTGACAAGCAATGATAAAGTTGTATTCAGTGTGTATCTATTGTAAAAATTACATTAATAAAAATATTTTATGCGTATTGTTTCTTTCTTAATTTTTGTCTCACCTACCACTCCTAATGCCTCGTCTTAATACCTCTTCATTCGTTACCCTATGTAGTTATATAAGTAACATGAACTAGCCGTGTGCGTTAAATCGTGAGCAACGACTCCAGTAATGAGGAACCAATAGATAAATGATTTCTGCATAGTTATTGGTGTACAGTTTAAAAAAAAAACTCAAGTGAGGGTTGGGAAGGAGGCAGTCATAACCTTAAATTAAGAATCATCCATGCATTTGCCTGAAATAAAAGTGGTAGAACCACGAAACAATATGACTGAGGTATGAAATGAGTTTATCACACCTCAGATTTCCTCACAAGGCTTGCAGTTACTCCCTGCTCAAGCTAATTTAAGCTACATCTATGAGAGTTTGTTTAGCATATTCGAACCCTGACCTACCCTGCAGTTCTTAGCCTCAACCCTTTTTTCCATAATTATGTTTCCTATTCCCATAACAGATTAAATCCCTAGGAGTGAAACCTAAATCCCTTAAGGTCAAAGTCTACCATGCTAACCAATTAGCCACAAAGTCACACTTCAGGGGCTTATCCGATATCGTGACCATTTAAACCCATGTACATGATGCTTCTGGAATCTGTTTCGATTACCTATGTTATTGTGGTGTCTGTAGCAGATTATGTATTTTGTAATTCTGGTGGGTGGGGCTTGGGGAACAAACAAATCTTAGTATCCACTAACTGGTATTCACGTATCCGCCACTTAGATTGCTACCTATATATCAAACTTAATAAATTAAAAGTGTCAGAGATTGAGACATCCTGTTTTCCTGAATAACGTTTCTTGGTCATCAACACCATATAGTGGGGTGTATGTAATTCACCAATTTCCCAGCGGTTACCAAAGAAAGAGAGAATGTAATAACTTTATAATGGTTAGAATATACTACATTGCATAGTATGCCTCATTATAGTGCTGTCTTAGGTTTCTATGCGTATCTACCGACCTAACCTGTAGTGGTATTTTTCAAAGTTCTAACCAGCCTCTGGGTTGATTACCTTACAGAAAACTTGTAACCACCGTCCCAGTATTTTCATAGTCTAACCACAAAAAGGACAACGTCTAAAAATAGTTAACGTTGCTTCCTATTACGTCGTATGCTGCTTTGTGACAGGCTTTAGCTTATCTCTACAAAAATGATACCTCAGCACTGCTTGCCAAGCGTTGGGTTAGATCCCTTGGACAAAAATGAAACAAAATGATGTCCTGTCCTAGAAAAAAAAGCACTTTACACCTTTTCATTTGAACCGTTTAAAATAGGTTAAATTCAGTTCAGTTTCAGTGCAGCCAGCGGACTGTCCGCTCTCATCCTCCTCACACACATATGAAACGACTTCTAAAAATACTCTACCCTAATCATCTCCCCCATAACCACACACATAACTGTCACCATCTTTAGTTGACTAAATATATTTCAACTCAGCTACCCTGACTGCTCCTCAATCCTAAGCTAATTGTTTATCCCTACATAGCTAGCACACCTTACATCAGAGGTAATCCGTTTAACATATTCTAACCTTCGTACACCCCTACAGTTCTTGACATATTCTAACCTTGACCTGATCCCTTCTTCCATAACTAAGACAGCTATTCCTAAATGTCTTAGTCTTAGTAAGTGTCCTACCAACTTATCTGTCCTCTTCGTTAAAAAACGCTAAAAACACATTTTCATTCCTCTTTACTCTTTACTACACGCACCCATCTAATAGTCATCATTCTCCTGTAACACCACATTTCAAATGCTTGAATTCCATAACGCTCTACGCTCTAGACAAAGGCTTTTAAAATATTTTCTAATACCTAAATCTATATTTGATATCAATTAATCCCTTTCTGTAGAAATGCTTTTGTTGTTGTCGTTGACTGAGTCTTTTCACTAGTTTAATACAGCTGACTATACCTTTCCAGTCCAAAGCAAATTGTTTATATCCCTACATAGCTAGCACACATTGCACCAGAGGTAATCCGTTAAACATATTCTAACCTTCGTCTACCCCTACAGTTCGTGACCTCAACACTTATTTTTCCATAACTAAATATGCTATTCCTAAGTGTCTTAGTAAGTGTCCTACCAACCTATCTCTCCTCTTCGTTACAAGACGTCAAAAAACTTTTTCATTCATCTTTACTCTTTACTCCACGCACCCATCTAATATTCATCATTCTCCTGTAACACCACATTTTAAAAGCTTGAATTTAAAACAACAATTATCATCATCATCATCATCATTACATTTCATGCGTTAAAAATCCAAGTTTCACTTCCATAAAAGCTCCACGCTCTAGACAAAGGCTTTTAAAATATTTTCTATTACCTACATCTATATTTGATATCAATTAATTCCTTTCTGTAGAAATGCTTTTGTTGTTGTTGTTGTTGTTGTTGTTGTATCTCCTGCACTAATCACCTACCTGTAACGACATGTAATAAAATTGATATTGTTTAAAGGTTATAGCAAACTCGATACCTGTATGCCTATGCATTAGGCCTATGTCCTATTACAGGTATCAAGTCTGGGGTAAATAAAAATGCGTAAGGGCTTTGTTATTTTTTTAATCTTTGCTGTACTGACTCAGTGAGGAAAGGAACGGCAAACTACCTCACTCCTCTTCTTGCCTAGTACACCTCAATATAGCGCTGCCTTAGGTTTTTGTGGGTATCCACCCACATAACCTAACGGCGGTGCTTTTTGAGGATCCAACCAGCCTTCGGGCTGACTACCTAACATACAGACAGACAACTATAATACATGATACCCTTTACGATTCGAGAGAGCGAAAAAGTGGTCACAATCTTGGAACTTTTAGTTCACACCTCATAGGTTTGGCTAAGTTAATATTTAAACTATAAATCATAAAAAGTTGTATGATGGATTAAACAAATAGTCTCCCTGTCCTGTATTCCTAGAACAAAAAATTGCACTTTTAGATTTTTAAGATATTTATATTATTTTGGAAAGTAGACTATATTTTTAAACTAAAAATCGTAGAATTGTATGCTACCTTAAACGAAAGGTATCTATACCCTTATATATAACGCTATTATTATTTATTTAGCGTATGGCTTTTAGAGCCAAGAGTGTCTGAAGACATGAATAGCTCGCCAGAGGCTGTATGTAGTGAGTGATAACACAGAGGAATTAAATTTCTGCTGATAAAGATTCCCGCAACTTCGGCTCCAGTCCAGTCCAGTGGTCCTTGAACTGTTACGGAACATCGTAGTCATGTAGCCTCGTGTGTGTTTGTGTGTGTAAGGTTTTGGCAACATTGCAAATGTCTAATTCTTGTTGCTCTATTATTTAATTTATTAGTCCTGTATGGTTAAAAATTGAAAACACGGCAGGTCATCTGACTTGTGTAGTTAAATATGTAAATGACTAGGGATATATCAGTCATCAGCACCGTATAGTTACGTGTGGTCGTCAGCACCGTATAGTTACGTGTGGTCATCAGCCACGTGTACTTGAGTGTGTGAGTTGTAAATTTTATACATCTTAAGAGAATTTTTCATAAATTAATTATATTTTAGATAATTTACAAAGACCGTGAAACGTGTGTCAGTTGTCAGCGCTGGTTAACTAACATCTGTTGTTATATTATAGTAAGTTAAAAAGCACAGAATGCTGTTAAAAATTGGTATCATATGCGTCAGGTCATAAAAGAACAAGAGTAGACCAAGAGAGATCGACACGTAAGAGAATCTCTGTAGAGGTAAGTGTTACCAATTCCATGTTGTTGTTTATGTCGTTAAAAGTATACATTCCAAAAGTCTACAACAATTATACAAATTGGACCCAGCTCAGGTATCCCTTAGAATCCCTAAATTAAAAAAATTCTATATGCAATTCCTTATAGAACAAGTTGTACTGTAAGTCCACTGGGTAGAAAACAATAAAGAAAAAAAAAGATTATAGTTTAACGTAACCGTCATCTTGAGTTTATGAGCCATGGAACCTTCTTTCTATGTGGAATCTAAACCACAGGACATGACATTTCACTTGAAAAATCTCACATGCATTAACCAGGAATCGAACCTAGTCTGCCTTTGTATTTATAATCCAAGTAATAATTTGAAAAAGAGACAAGTGTGGTCGTTCTTAAACATTATCCCAGCTTTTTTGTATGTTTATGACGTGCATATTAACCAAAAATCGAATCCCAGGCCCACCTTAGTAAAAGGATAATAACTTAACCGCTGCTTTTATGTTGTCGTTTACAGTATTATTATCACTCCCATGTACTTGGTTGAGTGTGGTATTTGTCTGAAAACCTGTGTTATTATGACGACTGTATTAGTGTGAGTATTTGTAATTCAGATAAGGACTGGGAAAGAGGCGGCCAAGGCATTCAGTTGCGGTACCTCTTGCCATTTGCCTGGAGTAGAAGTGGGAAACCACGGAAAACTACATCCAGATGGTTGAGGTAGGAATCAAACCCAGCTCCTCTGAGTTTTGCCTCACAAGGCTGAGTGTACCCCGTTCCATTCCTGAGACCAGAATTAAATTTTTTAGCAGAGTCAGGCATCGAATCCAGGCCTCCGTAGTAACAGCCAAGATTACTAGCCGCTACACCACGAGGTGGACATAAATATTTACATTAGTTGCTGATGTTTCATTTGAGGGGACTTTGACATCGTGAGCATTTAGTCCCGTGTACTTGGTTGAGTGTGGGATTTGTCTGATAACCTGTATGATTGTGATGACTGTATTAGTGTGTGTATTTGTAATTCAGATAAGGACTGGGAAAGAGGCGGCCAAGGCCTGCAGTTACGGTACCTCTTGCCATTTGCCGGGAGTAGAAGTGGGAAACCACAGAAAACTACATCCAGAATGGTTGAGGTAGGAATCAAGTCCAGCTCCTCTGAGTTTCGCCTCACAAGGCTGAGTGTACCCCGTTCCATTCCTGAGACCAGAAATAAATTTCTTAGCAGAGCCAGGAATCGAATCCAGGCCTCCGCAGTAACAGCCAAGATTACTAGCCGCTACACCACGAGGTGGACATGAATATTACATTAGTTGCTGATGTTTCATTTGAGGGGACTTTGACATCGTGATCATTTAGTCCCGTGTACTTGGTTGAGTGTGGAATTTGTCTGATAACCTGTATGATTGTGATGACTGTATTAGTGTGTGTATTTGTAATTCAGATAAGGACTGGGAATGAGGCGGCCAAGGCATTCAGTTGCGGTACATCTTGCCATTTGCCTGGAGTAGAAGTGGAAAACCACAGAAAACTACATCCAGAATGGTTGAGGTAGGAATCAAACCCAGCTCCTCTGAGTTTTGCCTCACAAGGCTGAGTGTACCCCGTTCCATTCCTGAGACCAGAATTAAATTTCTTAGCAGAGCCAGGAATCGAATCCAGGCCTCCGCAGTAACAGCCAAGATTACTAGCCGCTACACCACGAGGTGGACATGAATATTACATTAGTTGCTGATGTTTCATTTGAGGGGACTTTGACATCGTGATCATTTAGTCCCGTGTACTTGGTTGAGTGTGGAATTTGTCTGATAACCTGTATGATTGTGATGACTGTATTAGTGTGTGTATTTGTAATTCAGATAAGGACTGGGAAAGAGGCGGCCAAGGCATTCAGTTGCGGTACATCTTGCCATTTGCCTCGAGTAGAAGTGGAAAACCACAGAAAACTACATCCAGAATGGTTGAGGTAGGAATCAAACCCAGCTCCTCTGAGTTTTGCCTCACAAGGCTGAGTGTACCCCGTTCCATTCCTGAGACCAGAAATAAATTTCTTAGCAGAGCCAGGAATCGAATCCAGGCCTCCGCAGTAACAGCCAAGATTACTAGCCGCTACACCACGAGGTGGACATGAATATTACATTAGTTGCTGATGTTTCATTTGAGGGGACTTTGACATCGTGATCATTTAGTCCCGTGTACTTGGTTGAGTGTGGAATTTGTCTGATAACCTGTATGATTGTGATGACTGTATTAGTGTGTGTATTTGTAATTCAGATAAGGACTGGGAATGAGGCGGCCAAGGCATTCAGTTGCGGTACATCTTGCCATTTGCCTGGAGTAGAAGTGGAAAACCACAGAAAACTACATCCAGAATGGTTGAGGTAGGAATCAAACCCAGCTCCTCTGAGTTTTGCCTCACAAGGCTGAGTGTACCCCGTTCCATTCCTGAGACCAGAATTAAATTTCTTAGCAGAGCCAGGAATCGAATCCAGGCCTCCGCAGTAACAGCCAAGATTACTAGCCGCTACACCACGAGGTGGACATGAATATTACATTAGTTGCTGATGTTTCATTTGAGGGGACTTTGACATCGTGATCATTTAGTCCCGTGTACTTGGTTGAGTGTGGAATTTGTCTGATAACCTGTATGATTGTGATGACTGTATTAGTGTGTGTATTTGTAATTCAGATAAGGACTGGGAAAGAGGCGGCCAAGGCATTCAGTTGCGGTACATCTTGCCATTTGCCTCGAGTAGAAGTGGAAAACCACAGAAAACTACATCCAGAATGGTTGAGGTAGGAATCAAACCCAGCTCCTCTGAGTTTTGCCTCACAAGGCAGAGTGTACCCCGTTCCATTCCTGAGATCAGAATTAAATTTCTTAGCAGAGCCAGGAATCGAATCCAGGCCTCCGCAGTAACAGCCAAGATTACTAGCCGCTACACCACGAGGTGGACATGAATATTACATTAGTTGCTGATGTTTCATTTGAGGGGACTTTGACATCGTAATCATTTAGTCCGGTGTACTTGGTTGAGTGTGGAATTTGTCTGATAACCTGTATGATTGTGATGACTGTATTAGTGTGTGTATTTGTAATTCAGATAAGGACTGGGAAAGAGGCGGCCAAGGCCTTCAGTTACGGTACCTCTTGCCATTTGCCTGGAGTAGAAGTGGGAAACAACAGAGAACTACATTCAGAATGGTTGAGGTAGGGATCAAACCCAGCTCCTCTGAGTTTTGCCTCACAAGGCTGAGTGTACCCCGTTCCATTCCTGAGACCAGAATTAAATTTCTTAGCAGAGCCTGGAATAGAATCCAGGCCTACGCAGTAACAGCCAAGATTACTAGCCGCTACACCACGAGGTGGACAGTATAAGGCTGGTCTTGATTGTACATGATCAATCAATAATTACCTAATAATAATAATAATAAATTTATAATTTATAATGATAATAAATATTCCATTTAGCAACGATACACAGCCAACCTCTCCCTGTGACGTCATCCACGGTCTCAGGGCGTGGCGGCCATCTTGCACATTAGCCACTGCGCCAGCTTTGACTCTCCCTCCATAAGAATAACATAGGAGAGTTGCGCGCGGCGGCCATCTTGCACATTAGCCCCTGCGCCAGCTTCGGCCTATTTATCCTACTATTTGACATAATGATATTACTGAAAATAAGGTTAAATAACGTTTTATAACGTGGATTTGGAGTAGGAATACGTAAAAGAAATGTACATACCCTATGTAACGATTGTAAATATTTATTCCCACGCGAGTGAACAGTTGATCGGTGACGATTGTAAACATGCCAAGCTATATTTAAAGTTAGGAATGGTTAATGACGGAGTTATGTATCTATAGAGTAACATTGACTTATGTAATGATATTGACAAACCGAATTTAGTCATTTTGGGGGGGGGGGGGGCTCGAAACAGCTGATAGGAATTTTATTTTAAATGGTTACTGTTGATGGAATGTTGAGTTAGACCTTATACTTATATTTTCACGACAGCCGTGATATTTATTTTGACATTTCAATTTTATTATGGGCGTGGATTTATTTTTATTTAATTGTTATTGTTATAGTTTAATAAATTTAATTTTGTTCGTTTTTATAAATGACTAGTCGTGATTTATATCAGTTATATAGAGAGATTGTGTTATGGAAATGGATTCAGGTAGAATGCAGCCCTTTTCCCTATCCCGTTACGCCCCGAGAACCGTAAGTTTCTCACTCTTCCAAGTAGTTTGATTGTTTTGCCCCAGTAGTATAGTCCATAACACAATCGTAGGCTCATGTATCCTCATGCAGTACTTGTCGGTAGGATTTACAGGTTTTTCTAGCCGGGGACCTTAAAGATTCTACGATTCAGCTGATCTTCGGATTCGACAAGTGCATCTTCATGAATTTTCGGGTGCAGTACCTACCGTCAGGCCACGACCGCCTCCTTCCCTCTTCCTTGTCTATCCCTACCATTCTTCCCATCCCTCCATGAGGCCCCTGTTCGCTTTGCAGGTGAGGCCGCTGGGTGAGGCGCTAGTCCCGCCTCCCCAGTTGTATCCCCCGACTCGATGTCAAGCTCCAGTACACTGCTCGTAGAGGCGGTAAAGGTGGAATCCCTCGCTGAGTCCGTGGGAAAAGCCTACCTGGTGGGTAAACTGACTACGAAACAATTGAATTATATTCCTCTCCGAATGAAACTTTGAACGAACATTTAATTCTATTCCGATGTGAATAAAATAAATCCATAGAATTTAATGATATGTAAATATGAAGCGAAATTTAATCCATAGAAATACGTTTTATTCCTCGCGGAATGGCACTCTCAATGAAGGTTTGTCTTATTCAACTCAATGAATGATAATGATCGTATGGCCTCCTGAGAGGCCGAGTGCAGGTCTTTCTAGTTGACGCCCGTGGGCGACCTGCGCGCCGTAATTAGGATGAAGTGTTGATGAAGACGTCATATACAGCCAGTCCCGGAACCATGGGAATTAACCCCCAGGAGAATAAAATCCTTGATTGCCCAGCTGGGAATCGAACCCGTGACACGTGGCCAGTGGCGTAGCTAGACTTGAAGGGGCCCCGGGGCAAGAAGTTGAAATGGGTCCCTCTCACTATCTTTTGAAAACCTGACCCAACTGCAGGCCTTTAATATTAATAATGTTCGAAGATAAGAACTTGTCAAAGTGACTTTATGCACTTTTCGAATTCCTCCCCACTTGCCACTTCCCATTTTCTAGAAATATTTAATTTATACATTGGCTGTTGGCTCCATAAAATGTCCTATATTATTATGATAAATAATAGCTATCGCTTTTCAATTTCAGAAATTGTGATATCGTAATAAGAAAAATAAGAAAAATGTATTTCGACTCTACATTGCATTTTGTACGTATTTTGAACCTAAACTATATCTTGTATGTATTTTTCAATCTCTTCCTTTTGTATTTTCCTTCTAAATTACCCTTTGTAAGCAGTTCCCCTCTACTTTTTGTAGGGGCTGATAACCTAGATGTTAGGCCCCTTAAAACAACAATTATCATCATCATAATCAATATAATGGGACATCCTTTCGTCACGAACAATACACTATTTTTGCGGAACATCATGGAGACTTGTTGCATCATGGACACTTACAACATTAAGATGGGACATTAAACGGAAAGGAGACATTATGGCTGAGCGAAGCGACGGTCCTTAGTTGAATCGCGAGTGAGGGGCGTGCCCATTCGAAGGGAGACATCCGGCGTCGACGATCCTCATGAATATTAGGGTATACGTCGATCTTTCGTGAAGTCTTCGCGAATGCTAGGGTACTCGCCGATCTTTGAAATTTGGATATCAAGCAGCTGTTTCAACCACCAGGTATCGTGAGAGAACATGAGTATTTTTCCTTGACGTGGAGTTGACATGGGCACACACGTGTAATGGGGCATGCATTATCTTATTTGTTCATATGTGAGTGAAACAAGATTCTTTTCTTCTTCGTGGATATGAAGGCATATAGTTGATTTTATGCAGTATCAGCTTAAAACCATGACTAGTCTTTTACAATGAGTTTTTGGATTAGATAATTATTTTTCTTGGTCGAATGTCGTTTTTCATTCATAGCTGGTAAGCAGGTGTCAATTTTAGTCCACGCTTGTCATGGTCCTATTTGATTTATTTCGAGCATGGTGATTTAATAATTTCAGCAGTCATTTGAACTTCGTTTGTTTGAAACAATTTAAATAATTTCAAATTATTATTTATTTCTTCTAATGAGGTATTTTGAATCAGATGTGAATTTCAGACAGTGGATATGCCATGTGGAGCATGGCATATTGTCCTGTTCTTTGCTAGTATTTTAACAGACAGGCATATTTTTTTTCTTGGGGGATTTTATCCAGATCAATAATATTGCACCACTTCCTGAGAATAGCAAGTGGGCATCACAATAACTTCTTACACTTTGTTTAAAATTATATTTGTGTTCTTTTCACTAAAGCACGTTACATCTCAACACCCCAATGATATAATTGACAATATTTGTCATATACAATTCGTACGTTACAATATGGTGCTATCATATGCCAATACAAATCTTGCGCTCGTCTAGCGCGAACCGGTTGTGACGACAACTCTCGCAGAACTGTGTTTCGTCCTTATGCCAACACGTATACATTCCTTGATGGGTGCCACTTCACAGTTTACCACTATAGGGACAACTGTGCTCCGATATTACAGGCACAATAAATCTTAAGGGGACATTATACTGAAATTTCTAACTTCTATATTTTACATTGAATTTTTACAAATTTTTTTTCTTTGATAGCCCTTTTCAAGTAAAGTAATGTTACCAAGTTTGAATATTGTACCTATAAAAATTTCTGAGTAGGAGTTTTTTTAAATGCTATTTTACAAAAAACTTCTGAATATGCAATAAACATCAACAATATATAATGGCTCACAGCACTTGGAAGACATTAAGATAATTAATCAATCCTTCGATAAATGCCAATATTGTGTAGGGTGGGTATTTTGTAAGTATTTTTATTCTCAATTGCATTTTGTGACTACTTTGAATCTAAATTACATTTTGTAAGTATTTTCTATCTAAATTGAATTTTGTAAATATTGTCAATTCAAATAACAGTACAGTAAGTATGTAGTTGGTTTTAGTTGTAAGTAGGTAGTTAGTTTGTTTATTAGATATATGTCATTGTTCTATTAAACTGTGGTGTGTGAGTGTGTCTGGTAGCAGTTGCATTGTTTATTAGTTATAGTTCATTGTTTCAGTAGACTGTGATGTGTGAGGGTGCATGTGAGTATGCCTGGTGACAGACTGTTTTAGTGGTAGTATTTGTTGTTGGTGGAACTTAAGTATTTTTTTCGTTAGTAGAATTTTGGTATTTAATTGTTAGTACGGTAGAAGGTTAGCATTTTTGTTAGTAGAATTGCTCTTTAGTTATTCTGAAAGGGAGTAGCAGCCTTTCAGAATAAATCAATTCTTTACTAGTCTTATAGACGGTTAAGATATTGATAATATAAGCCAAATAATGGCTACACTGCGTCCTGCTGCACGGCTGAAAGCAACGGGAAACAACAGCCGTATGCTATTCCCGAGGATATGCACCTCTCTATGAATAATTACATGTGATGATGGCCTCCTCCCTTGTAAAATTTCAATCCGGAGGTAAACTAGTCCCCCGTTCGGATCTCCGGGTGGGGACTACTCGAGAGGGGGTTAACATCATAGAAGTGACAAAGAGGAAATCTGACATTCTACGGATCGGAGCGTGGAATATTAGAAGTCTGCTAGGAAGTGGAAGGTTAGAAAACTTAGAAAGGGAAATGGATAGGTTGAGGTTGGATTTGGTTGGGATTAGTGAAATGCGCTGGCAGGAAGAACAGGACTTTTGGTCAGGAGACTATAGGGTCATTAGCACTAAATCAAACAATGGCCAAGCAGGGGTAGGCCTCATATTGAGTAGGAAACTTGGACAGCGGGTGGAATATTATGAGCAATATAGTGAACGGATTATTGTAGCAAAAATCAATACTAAACCTACCAGTCAAGCTGATGATGAGGATGTTGAAAAGATCTACGAAGAAATAGACGAAATTCTGAGGTATATCAAGGGTGATGAAAATGTTATAGTAATGGGAGATTGGAATGCTGTGGTAGGAAAAGGGAGAGAAGGGAAGATAGTAGGAGATTTCGGATTAGGTGAAAGGATTGATCGAGGAAGCAGGCTGGTAGAATTCTGCACCGAGCATGAATTGGTCATAGCTAACACCTTATTCAATAACCACAATAGAAGAATATACACATGGATGAGACCAGGAGATACAGGGCGTTACCAAATCGACTTCATTATGGTCAAGCAGAGGTTTAGAAACCAGATTTTGGATTGTAAAACATATCCTGGTGCTGACATAAACTCTGACCACAATCTGGTTGTAATGAAGTGCAGATTAAAGTTGAAGAAACTGAAGAAATGTCAAAAGCCAAAAAGGTGGGCAATAAACAGACTGAAAGAGAAGGATGAAAACGAAAGATTCAAGAAGAGTATAAAGGAAGGACTAATGAAAAACCCTAATCTAACTTCAATTGCAGACGAATGGGCACTTTTGAAGAATGAAATAACAAAATCCGCAGAAGTAAACATTGGTAGGAAAGAAAGAATAGGTAGAAAACCGTGGATCACTCAGGATATACTAGAATTGATGGATGAAAGGCGGAAACACAAGAATGTAAGAGATGAAAAGGGGAAAGCAGAATACAGACGTCTGAGAAATGAGGTTAACAAGAAGTGCAAGGAAGCGAAAGAAGAATGGTTGAAAGAGAAATGTGCAGGTATAGAAAATTGTCTGAAATTAGGAAAAGTAGACACAGCTTATCGAAGGATTAAGAATACTTTTGGGGAAAAGAAGACTAAGTGCTGTAATATTAAGGACACAAATGGAAAGCCTCTAACAGATAGGGAAGAAAAGGTTGAGATATGGAAAGCTTACATAGAGAGTTTGTATAAGGGAAAGGAGATTGAGAATCATGTAATGGAAAGGGAGGAGGAAATTGATGAGGATGCGAAAGGAGATTTAATATTGCGATCAGAATTTAATAGAGCTTTTTAAGACTTAAGCAGGAACAAAGCACCAGGCATAGATGATATACCGATTGAGTTGCTACGCTGCATAGGAGATGAAGGTCTGATCAGGTTATTTCACTTGGTGTGTAGGATTTATGAGACAGGTGAGGTACCTCCTGATTTCAAGAAGAATGTATTCATCCCTATACCAAAGAAAGTGGGAGCTGACAGATGTGAAGATTACCGTACAATTAGCTTGATTACTCATGCTTCAAAGATCCGGTCTAGAATAATTTACAAGAGGATTGAAAGCCAGATAGAAACGGAGTTGGGTGAAGACCAGTTTGGTTTCAGGAGAAATGTAGGAACAAGGGAAGCTGTACTAAGTCTTAGGCTGATTTTGGAAGGTAGAATAAGGAAAGATAAGAGAACGTTCATGGCTTTTGTAGACTTAGAAAAGGCTTCTGATAACGTTGATTGGCCTAAATTGTTTGACATTTTGAAATCGATTGGAATAAAGTACAGGGATAGGAGGGTGATATACAATCTGTACAGAAACCAGACAGCAGTCATTCGAGTTGAAGGACATGAGAGAGAAGCTGGTATTCAGAAAGGTGTAAGGCAAGGCTGCAATTTATCACCCATACTTTTCAATCTTTACATTGAACAAGCAATGAAGGAAATTAGAGAAAAATTTAAAGTGGGAGTGAAGATTCAAGGAGAAATAATTTCAACTCTGAGATTTGCTGATGACATCGTCATCTTGGCCGACAAGCCTGAGGATTTGAATGAGTTTTTTGAATGGTATGGACTGCGTCTTACGGAAAGAATTCATGATGAAAATTAATAAATGTAAAACAAAAATACTGGAATGCAGCCGAAATAAATCAGAATTCTCTATGGAGATCAAATTGGCAGGTGAAAAGCTGAAGGAAGTAGGAGACTTCTGTTACTTAGGAAGCAGAATAACCAGTGATGGACGAAGCAAAGAGGATATAAAAAGTAGGTTGGCTCAGGCAAAGAAAGAATTTCTACAAAAAAGGAATCTGCTGACATCGAATATAGATTTAAGTATTAGAAAGTCGTTTTTGAAAGCCTTTGTCTGGAGCGTGGCGCTCTATGGAAGTGAAACTTGGACTATTGGTGCAGCAGAAAAGAGGAGAATTGAAGCATTTGAAATGTGGTGTTACAGGAGAATGATGAAGATCAGATGGGTAGATAGGGTTACAAACAAAGAGGTATTAAGACGAGTGGGAGAGGAGAGATGTTTCTGGCGACTGCTAATGAAGAGAAGAGATAGGCTGGTAGGACACATACTAAGACACCCAGGAATAGGAAGCTTAGTTATGGAAGGAAGGGTCGAGGACAAGAACTGTAGGGGTAGACCAAGGTTAGAATATTAGAATATTAGAAGATTGCCTCGGATGTAGGGTGTCGGAGCTATGTAGGGATGAAACAATTAGCTCAGGACAGGGAGACATGGAGAGCTGCATCAAACCAGTCAAAAGACTGAAGACTCAAACAACAACAATAAGAAAAATACGTCTACACAAATACCAATTAGAAAGAGAAGAGAACTGCATGTAAATACTGTATATATTATAGGCTAAGTACACATATTTGTTATTTTATTACTGACATATGGAGCTAGAGTAGAAAACAAAAGGGAGCAGATAGGATCGTCTATGAAGTACTAGGCTTTGAAAATAAAATACACGGCAGGTCTAAACCTCAAAATTATAAATATATTGCACAAATGACTTGAAATAAAATAAATCTATAAATTTTTACTCATTGTTTGTAAAAAGATTGTTGAGTTATTATTATTAAACAAACTATTTAAAACAAATAAACTTATCAACTAACCTAATTTACATAAAACTTTTTTTCCTACTCTTTGCATCTGCAAACATGTTAATTACCGGTGAATATGAGAAGTTAAGTTTTCGAGCTCTTTCATTTTCAATCGATAAAAGGGCCAACCCACTTATGTTCTTGACTCATTGTGCTTCTTAGGTAGTACTTGATAATTTTCAGCTTGGAAAAAGATCTTTCTGCTTCAGCCACTGTGATAGGTACAGTCAAGAACATAAAACAAGCAGTACACACGTTAGGATAGCTTACAACCAGAAGGCGATTTTCAATGTAGAGGAGGTCTATCAGTTGCTTAACAGTCGACATTTTCTTAATTTTAGAGGAAAAAGATGCACGCACGCTGGAAATTTGTGCAGGAAATGTTGGCGACACATCTTAAGAAATAGTCTCGGCGAAACCTTTTGCCTCTTAAACAGTTCGTCAACTGGAGACATTCAGATACGATGTTCAGTTGCTGCAAAATCTTTGTTTGTACAACTAACAGAAGCACAAATTCAAAACTTTCAATTTTCTTTTTCAATCCTATTACATCATTCCTTTCTTTTGCCTTATTACTTGTCAAAATAAGTTTGGATAGCTCTCTTAATATATCGCCAAACCTCTCATTTAAAGAAAAAACTACATTGTACCTTCCCGACCATCTTGTTTGGTTGAGTGTTTATAACGTTATGTTTGCATTTTCAGATACATCTTGCAGCACCAGCCAGTGTTTGATACTGTGTCCAAAATAGTTGTAGTCATTTAGTACATCCTTGGCTTCTACAGCGTCTTTCAACGCCAGATTTAAATTGTGACTTGTACGAAATATGCATGTGGCGCAACTTCTTGAATCTTTTTCTGCACTCCATTGTATACTCCACTCATTAGGCTTGCGCCGTCATAACCTTGGCCACGACATTTTTTTTTTTTTCAATTCAAGACCTTGATCTTTAATAGATTCCACTATTTCACTTGGCAATCCAAATACAATTTGATCTTCTACTTTTGTAAAATAAGTAAACGTCTCGCAAATCTTTATTTCTTTGGGTTTATTTTTTTCATCATTTACCACTCTGACGTACCTGAAAACTTCACTTAACTGATCAACTTTACTTATATCCTGTGTTGTATCCATAATAACAGAGAAATAAGGAGAGCCCTGTATTTCATGTTTGATTTCTTTCAGTATCGTACGGTACTTCATCTTCCATCAAAGAAATAACTTCATTTTGGATGCTAGGGCTTAAATAGTTTACACTTTCTGCTTGCTTTTGCAAAAGAGTTTTTAGTACAGGGAAATAGTCAGATAGGAGTTCTATTATAGACAAGAAATTTCCTTTATTTGGATCTTCCATTTTACTACTTCTTCCACGGAAAGTAAGGATACAGGTGGCCAACGTTAATGACACATTAACTATTCTTTCTAGAACGTTCCTCCAGTAATTTTTCTCTTCTTTTAACTGTCATTGTTTCATCATTCATCCGATTGTTCATGAGTTTTAATTCTATCAGAAAGATGTTTCCAGTCGTTTAGTCCCGTACTACCGAAAGTGTTCTCTGACTGTTGTCGGAACACCCAACATGGTTGACAGTAGACACGGTCTAACTTTTACAAATAGCAAAGCCAGAGTCTGTTACGTTTCATCCCAGAACCTGATATAAAACTGTAGTAATTAGTTGAAAATATTTTAAAGCCTCGTTCATCAGGCTGTTTTGGAAAGTGACCGCGAGGTTGACAGGGTTCTGATGCTATGATTAACCTTTTCATTGCTGGATTATTGACGGGACAGGGAAATTGAATTTTGTCTTGCAAAACATAATTTTCATCGCGTCCAGTTTCAGTCAAGCTCACTGCGTCCTGACTGACTGACTGACTGACTGATCAAGACATGAAAGGCCACTATGAGTGGTCGGAACATCGATTTTATGTACTTCAGACTGTTGATGAGCGTCAACATCTGAAAAAAATGCATAGTGAAAAATAGTGAGCAATAAAATTTAGTGTAATGGTGTATAGTTGATTGTAGTATTTTATTTTTAGAAACAGATTCAACTAACTGTTAAACTAAGCCGATTAACTGATTATTGGTTGGTTAACGGGACAAAAAGACTGTGTCACAAATGATAGTCGTCCGTTGAAACGATGCATACTGTATACCCGATACAGTATGATTTTTAATGTGAAGTGTAAAACGAACAAATGTGCTCAGTCCAAGTGAAGTGAACCAACCGTCGCAATTCGCAAACCGCTTCATTGTTGGTTTTTATCACACATTCTATGCTTCTTATAATATTAACGTAATATGATATTAGTTTGTTATAAAATATTACGTCCTGACCAAATTGTTAATGGAACTCTTAATAACTATCATTTTACTTTGCTTAAAAACTTATAACTTCTTCTTATCTTCGTTATTTTCATTTTTTTCGTTTTGATCTTGTTTCTGCACCGAAACGTACTCTAAACTTGATTGAGTTTGAGGGTGCAACCATGCAGTTAACTATTTAGTACAAGCATGAACCGTCTCCTCTTTTTTCTTTTATCCTTCCTCCTTTTAGCTCCACTTTCATAAGTACGTTTCATAGCGTCGTTAAAGAAATAGCACAATGCAAGCCACAACTTAAGTTCAGCCACTTAACCGGGAACCGCTGTGGCGACGTACCAACTACACTACTACTACTACTCTGCTACTGTCCATTGCCGTGGTGTGATGTCCCAGTGGAGGGGGAAGGGTGGAACGATAAGTCATGGCCATGCGCTGAATGGGGAACAATGCATTGCCTGTCCGGCGCCTGGGTTGGGTGTCCGGCTATCAAAAATTCTCATAGAATACCACACAAATCGATGGATATATCTTACATACAGATTGCACTGAGTGTGACTAGTTTCTAAACTCAAGTTTAGACGCGTAGTTCAGAACAATTGGGGCCCCTGAACTAAATTGAATTCTCAAATTTGTTTTCTAGTGCTACTTTCATTTATTATCATTTATTTGTAATTTTTATTTTAGGGTTTGGGGGCCCCCTAACCTCGGGGGCCCCGGGGCGGTGCCCCGCTTGCCCCATTGTAGCTACGCCACTGCACGTGGCCAAAGCCTAGCGCGTTAACCATTTAGCCACGGAGCCGTTCACTCCAATGAAATTCTGGGATATATTGTTAATACCTGAAACTTGGTGAGGTCGTAGAACTATCTCGTCCAACCATGACTGTGCCTTTCAAATTTTAATACGTTTTACCAATTGAACTTGACGACCGCGTGAATAATCACACCAGTATTCACTATATCTGACAGGATTTGTTATTAGGAATCATTTGTATACCAAATAGACCGACAGCGGTAGCTACACTCGCTAAAATGCGCAGCGCTAGGGCATGGGGCCAAGCTCTATGCGGACTCGGTAGACGTGAAATGGTTTTCCGTGTTTTTTTTTCTTTTCTACTCCAGGCGAATGGCGGGATATTTCCTAAATTAAGGCTATGACCGCCTCCTTCCAAATCCTCAACATAATTACAATTACACACACTCATACAGCCTTCACAATAACACGGGTCATGAGACGAATTTTGCACGCACACCCAAGTACACGGGGACACATGACCACGATGTCGCAAAACCCCTAAATGAATCAATAACAACTCGGTACTAACCGACTGTAATGAGGTACTTGTCTGTCTACACACTACAGTAACTATCTAATAATATCAACATCATTGTGCGAGTGTATTGATGGATTGCTGGATATATGTTCCAGTATCACGCATTACTCCATTATTATTTATTTAGTTACCAATATTTTAATTCAGACAGATTGCATTTAGTCAAATAGAGTTGAAGTAAACTTTCTTCGGCTTATTCCAATTAACTGGGGTCGCCGGAGCCAACCAGGCCGGATGCCCTTCCTGACGCCACGTGATTTTTCAGGTGAAAATGTCACCCCATAGTCACCGGGATTCAAACTCCGGCCACTGCGCCATCACGCTCCCCTAGTCAAATATAGTTGAAGTAATTAGGAAAACCAATACTGTCTCACTCCCCCTTCTCTTAAATCCATCTGCACGTTAAATGTTTCACATGGCCCACATTCGACAAATTGTAGACTTCTTGTTGATGAGGTCAAAATCTGGATTACTGTATACTGTGTTCATTCCAATCATCCCGCCTTGTGATTGTTGTTTCTTTTGAAGGGCTTGGACATTGAGATCATTTAGCCCCATACACTAGTGTGGGTGGAATTCTTATTATAACCTATGTTATTGTGATGGCTGTATTAGTGTGTGTATCTGTAGTTCAGTTGAGGATTGGGAAGGAGGTGGCCGTAGCCTTACGTTAAAAAACCATCCCGGCATTTGCCTGGAGTAGAAGTCGGAAACCATGGAAAATCACTTCAAGGATGGCTGAGATGGGAATCGAACCCCCCTCTCCTCAATTGTGTCTCACGAGGCTGTGTGTACCCCGTTCCAGCCATCAGACCACAATTTAATTTCTTGACAGAGCCGGGGATCTAACCTGAACCTCTGGGGCGACAGCCAAACATTCTAGCCGCTACAGCAGGAGGTGGACACTTTAAAAGGAAGGCAGCCTGTAGTTTTACGTGACTGTAAATTTCGTGATTACAAGCTACGGGACCTCCATCTGAACCACAAGACGTGATATATCACTTCAAAATCTCAATTGCATTGACCGGGAATTGAACCCGGCCCGCACTGGTGAGAGGCAAGCAGCTTGGCATTTCACCACCACACCCCACTCCTCTTTCGCTTGTTACTGTGAGAGCTATGAAAAGTGCGCAGAAATCTCATTAAAATGAAAAGCAGCACGTTGTCATTGGAATTGTATTTATTTGAAATTGAGCACAACGCAAAACATATTTTTAGACTTACAGTAGACAGGTTGAGACTCGGAGAAGAATTTATGTGTATACTAAGTTCGACGATATAATGGAATTTGCTGGCAAACTCGGGTGGGTAAATTATGAATAAGGGCATTTGATACCCGGAGCGCAGTAGGCGGATGAAAGTGGAACTTATAAGGGGGCTGAAATACCAATATCTATCTCAAACTAAATTTGGCTGTAGTAAACCTAGGATTTGGCACACACATGTATGTCTATCCTTTATTATTCAACAGGGTCGGGGATGAGATGCGATAAAAATTTATGTGGCGGCTGATTTTTACAGCCGGATGCACTTCCTGACGCCAACCTCAGGAGAGGAGTTCATGAGAGGTGAAATGAATGAATATGAATGAAACTGGGCAAGGATGTGGAAGGAAGTGGCCGTGGCCTTTCAGAAGGTGCCGTCCCAGCGTTTGCATGGAGTTGAAAATGGGAAACCACGGAAAAACGTTTCAGCTACGGCTGACGGTGGGACTCAAACCCACGTCTACGGAGTCCACAGAGAGCTAGGCCCCGTGGTCTGGCCATGGGTGCCCGCAGGATTTTTTCCAGAGGGGGAGGGGGCAAGTAATATTTTTCATGTCATTACCTACCTGTTACTATATAGGTCATGATGAGAATTACACCCGTCCCCCTCCCCCCGCAATTTACGTTTCATTTCTTACTTGCTTCGTGGTATTCATTATTTGGCTGCTCTTAAACCGTTGGGTACATTATCTTTATGGCATGAATGGCAGGAATAGTTTTTTTAGTTGAGAGTTTTTGTCCATAGAAGTTCGTTTTTCTTTGTAAATCATCGTCATAATGTTCATTTCTTAAAAGCAGGTAATAAGTAGTTGTATCACCATGTATCGACAAAAACAAAAATCAAGCAGTTCGTTAACATGGTAATGTTAATCCAGTTCGCCGATATTCTAAATGACTGGAGATATTTTCAGATAATCCCAAATTACTAAGTTAAATAAGACGGTAAAATGATCCCTACATCTAAATCAGTTAACTATCAGTAACTTCAATTTATAAAATAAACTGGTGTGACAATGAACAATCGAAATATTCTTGGGATTCCTAGGGGGGAAGGGGCGGCACGGTGACTCCTTGCCCCCCCCCCCCCACTGCTGGTGCCCATGATGCCAGTGCCCCTTAATGATCTCATCTCTATCAGTATGTTGGTATCTCTTGATGAGTTATTGTAGCTTCAAATATTGCCTGTGGATTGAATGTCATATCTCGACAACACTATCTCCACACGCTGAACGAAGAGGAATTTATCGTGGATATCACCTTTGCACGAATTGATTGCCGGCGGTGGAGATGGAAACTATTATTTACGTACTTGTGTCACACGTCAGCCTGCTTCGTTGACAGGTACAGTTGCGCGAGTAGGATATGACTCAGCTCAAGTACCCTCAGTCTTCGTTTAACTGTCCGTGGTGACATGAGCTCCTGTGACGCTTGTCTGACTTATATGCAGACTGCACTCTGTCATCGCTGTGTCCTCCGCTTCGCCCCGCGGGGCTCATGCTACATTAAACACAAACGTTGGCGCAGCCACGCTCAGCGGCAATCAAATCTTCAATGGGTAATAAAGGAGTCGTTACAGAATTGCAACTCGATGGAGGGCCAGCTGATCCACAATCGGAATTTATTGTCTGTGAGATATCATTGACTCATCATTGCCTTTAAAAATACTCTGTAGGCTGTAGGTGTTGACAGTGGAAGGCTATGATTCATGTCGTTCGTATCGTATTTTATGTAATAACTGGAGTGGCACGCCTTATTACAAGCGTCTGAAGACAACATCGTATTATTCTGCTGCTTCCGTCCTCGGCTTGAATTGGCGCGAGTTCGGATACTATCGACTCGTTCATCCTGTTCACCAGCTGATAATAATAGCTCTGGCTTGTAGTACACCTATATTTCCAAGTGTTATCATAGCGCTAATAGGTTATTATTTTACCAAATACTAATATTCCTCCCATCCTTGCCGCACATCATGACTTCATTAAACCGAGAAGATATTAGTAATGGTACATTGAGGGAATTGACGGAATGGAAAAAACGCATTCAATAACGGTGAAGCTACAGAGTCACGATTTCCCCTGCTGCCCATATATTGCTGCATCCGCATTGCATGTGGACAAGTGTTGTACGAAAATTTGTACTCTTTACTTCTTTCGTGTTTTCTTTTCTCGTGCTTAAGGAACAAAACTACGTTTTATATTTGTATTGTGCAGTACATTGTAGTCATTAACCCCCCTTTCCTCCCTCAAAGTTTAGTCAAATGGAGATGGTTCCCGTCAACATTTTTATCGTAAATATTAACAGAAATATAAATAAAGGAAGGGTGAAGGACAAGAATGTAGGGGTAGACCAAGGTTAGAATATGTTAAACAGATTGCCTCATATGTAAGATGTGGTAGCTATTTATAGATGCAATTGTTAGCTCAACACAGGGAGGCATGGAGTGCTGCATCAAACCAGTCAAAAGATTGACGACTCAAACAACAACAACAAATACATGTGATATCATCACCATAGTACTCTTAAGATCTGACAGATTGAAATATTGAAATATTATTTTATTGGGGCACAGGGCTTCTATATTCCGCCTGTTACAATAACAATAACCTCAATCAGTATCTTACAATGGGAATAACAGATATTACTAGAATCTAGCAACACGTCTGCGGACGTTGTAGAGCGTGCGACTTAAATTATAGGTATTTGGTGAAACTCTTCATGTATGGTAACTTATTCGAGGTCTAGGGATACAAATTAAATCTTTTGTTTGAGGGCAGTGCCAAGGATATGGAAAATTTTGGTCTGAGGGTTAGATCGAGTGCAGATGGTACCTCACTGAAGGCCACTGTTACCTCCTTCCAAATCCAGGTACCAGTTATAGGTATGCCCACTAGTACCGTACAAGAGAGTGATGACCAGAATGTTGGGAGCTCCTAAAAATAAAGCAACAAAATGCAAAAGAGGTTCGCTTAAACCATTCTCGCTACAATTTGGAAGCTCTGTCTGTCCGTTAGCTAATCAGCCCAGAAGTCAGTCGGATCCGCAAAATGTAGGCCGACTGATGTAGGTCATATGGGTAGAAACCCACAATAACCCAAGGAGAAATTAGGTGATACTAAATTGAAAAAAACTGTCGTACATTGAAGACCGAGGAGTCTGTAACATTTTGAATTAAAAATGAATAAATTCATTCATTGGAAATGTTGCTAATAATGCGATTAAATAGAATTTGTAGGTTATTTTACATTCACCCGAAATTATGAACAAATAATTGTCAATAATAAAAGTAGGTAATGTAGGCCGGAGCTGGCACAGGGGCTAATGGGCAAGATGGCCGCCACGCGCAACTACACTATGTTCTTCTTATGGAGGGAGTGTCATAGCTGGGCCAGGGGCTAGTGGGCAAGATGGCCGCCACGCACAACCGCACCCTTCAATAGCGGGCTATTCAAATCATTTCCCTAAAGTTTAAATTTTGAACTGATTCCATACATTTTCGGCATGTTCATAGTCTTCTTTACTAACATCTTCTTGATTTAATTTGTTAAAGAATGCTTCTTTTGAAGGTAAACACTTTTCACTTAATTTATCCCATGAATCAATGTAATCATAAGGAAATACACCTTTACGAGTCATCAGCGTTGCATTTTCTTTTCCAAAGTACTTGTCTGTTTCAGGGTATGATGTCAAGTTTGTAACTAAGTTTTCCAAACTACTCGGCATCAACCTAAACGTATCCACAAATCGAAGCTTAACATTTCCTACATATTTGGTGAAGGAGATGTACTTTTCTTTGGAGTTAGGGATAACGTCCACTCTCTCGGTAGTACATCCCAACTGCTTTACAATAAATTTGCGTCATATCCACTCATATTATGTAGAAATACAGGAACGGGGTTACGTGTTTTACACCTCAATTTACAGTTACTGTGAGCACTTCCACGGTATTCGCCTGTAATATGACAATGATCTCTAACTTTCCAGTCCTCTTCGGTAAATGTTTTATGACACAATAACAGGTTTCAGAAGATTGGAACTCTGCTTCTTGATCATAAGTTAAGGCCTTTGAAACATTTAAGCTGTAAAGGCGATCAATTTCATTAGCTATTGATATTAAACAGTCCAGAAACTTTTCTGCAGCGTCAGGACCACGATAAATAAGAGTGTTTGCTCGGAAGGTTTGTCTTTATGTGTTCCACAGCTGGCGAGGGTTTAACATACATAGCAAAGCTCATAGGAACATGACTCTGATATAGCACTGTATAACTTGCCTCAGGATTGAGTAGACATGTTTGATATAGTAAGAGCATACTTTCGAAATATGCATAGATAACGTAAGGAATTCTAAGCATTTTTTCCACATTTAAAACCTGAGAATTGGGTTTTAATAGGCATTTCAACCCAAGCAATGTCATGCAGGACACACAAAGCTCTATGTTATTTTAATTTGCCATCCCTTGTTACCCATATCGATTATCGGAGTGAGTAAAACACCGTTTACGCGTATATATCTTATGTTCATGGTGGGTAATCTGATGTCCTACTAGTTTATCAAAATCTTTGATAAAGACGTAGTGGTTCTGGCAAGATGAAGAACTTAGCAGAAGGAGGTCACGATGGTCTTATAGCTGTTGATCCACAACCTTTAGAGGAAACAGTTTGTTGTCTTCTTACAGTCCAAATAGATTGATGGATATGTCGTTCGCTTCCTAAAATTTGGTAATGTCAGCTAGCGCTGTAGGGAACGATATTACTTGAAAATTATACTTGTTTTCCAGGTCTTTGTATTTACTAATGCGTTGAGCATTCTTTTTAACCAGTTTTGCTAAAATGACATACATAAAACACCTCTCATCCATAAAGTTTTGAGTATTAATGCAGGCTTTTCTTGCATTTACAGCCGCTGGTAATGGGATATATGTGCTTCCACGCAAGGGGTTATACTTATTTATTTTCAATCGTACTCCTTCAACCATTAGCAAAGCCCAATTACTGCCTTTTAGCTCAGATTCCTCAATTTCCGTGGTTAACTTTTTAAATTGTGTTTCCAAGAAACTACATAAGTCTGTTTCCAAAAATATGGCCTGATTACGTGTTTTAAAAGCACGATCTGTAATTTCATTGGTAGACGTATGCATAAATCTACATTCAGCCATAATATTAACTTTTATTGACCTGTGGTTTGCTAGTTGGATTATTCCATGTTTGGACTCTTTAAGGTATGAATTTAAATCCTTACACGTATCACAACGTATAAAATAGGATTTAAGACGACCTTGAAAAGACGTTTCATATTCAGTAAGTCCGTTTTTGTCAGGAACCATTGAGAGTAGGTAATGTTTTGTAGGCTCAGTTTTTTGTCTTTTTGCTGATGACATAACATCACAACATTCTTCATGGCGACGTTCGTTGTAGACATTGTTGAATTTGCATCCACAGGTTTTACACTGATGAAATTCACCACACGATACTTCGTGACGCTTCCTATGATAGTCTCGAAGAAAATACTTTCTACACTCTTTGCATATATAGCTTGGAATAGTTTTCTCCATGATGGATGTTGTTTTCTCCCAACAGCTGCTTACTGCGTATTACAAAGCTGTAGACTGGTGGGTTAGATGTTCTTTAACGATGTGATTACCGTGAGAGGTAGTAGTCAACTGACAATATTCTTGCTAAGAGTCCTCTAATATACGCTAGTCAAGGCTATAGACACAGCGTGTTTGCTTTATCGTTTAATACAAATATATCTTGTTTGGATGACGTATCAAAACGTTAAATGGTGCATTTGTATTGGAATGTTGCATCACCTAAATTTAATACTATGCAAGTTTTTAACATTTTACAATCACATTAGCAAACAGGTTGTAACTTGTAAAAGTGTATGAACATTCAAAAACCAAGGCGTAAAAATTTGTTAAAGCTGGGCGTTTAAAGCCAAGGTCATAAAATACCAATTTAAATTAACAATATCCTTACTTATGTACCTAACCAAGCCCAAACCGAACCAAATCATATCAAACCGAACACAACCGACCTAAACCAAAATCAACCGAACCGAACCGAAATGAACTGAACCGAACCCTACCAAACGGAACCAAATTGAACCGAAATATACCGAACTAGACCGAACCAAACCGAAACATAATCGTGCCCACTAAAATCGCGCCCAATTTAAATCGCGTCCACTCTAATCGCGCCCAATTTAAATCGCGTCCACTATAATTGCGCCCACATTAATATCGTGCCCACTATAATCGCGCCCACTTAACATCGCACCCACTATAATCGCGCCCACTTTAATCGCGCCCACCTTTTGCTCCCACTTTTGCTCTTATATTTGCACACACTTGTTGGCTTATTTGGTCTAGGAAAGTACCTCAGTCCATTTAATGGCTGCATAATGCTTACCACCACGTTTGTAAGCAACAACAACAGCACACTAAAATTCCAAAAATCCAAAGTACTCTAAGGTTAATGATTGACTCTTCAACTCTTACCTCTATCCCAACGCGTAGTCAAAAACATTATATTTTTACATTTTTCCAAAAACGTTGAATTGGGAAAGTAGGCTATATGTTTAAAATGAAAGTCCTAAAAAGTCATGTTAACTCCTACACACACCTCTATCCTACTCTCAATCAAAAATGATATTGTATTTTTGAAATTTTTCCAAAATTATTTTGAAATAGGATATATGTTTTAACTAAAAATCCTACAAAGTCATATGTTAACTCTTACTCTTACCACTATCCAACTCAGTCCGAAAATATTGTATTTTTGATTTTTTTCCAAAATTATTTTGAAAATAGGCTATATATTTTAACTAAAAATCTTAAAAAGTCATATGATAACTCTTACTCTTACCTCTATCCAACTCGCAGTCCAAAAATATTATAGTTTTGAAATTTTCCAAAAATATTTTGAAAATAGGCTATGTTTAAACTAAAAATCATATAAAGTCATATGTTAACTCCTACACCTACCTCTATCCACCTCTCAGTCGAAAAATATTGTATTATTCAAATTAAAAAAATGAAAATAGGCTATATGTTTAAACTAAAAATCATATAAAGTTATATGTTAACTCTTACACCTACATCTACTCCTCTCTCAGTCGAAAAATATTGTATTTTTCAAATTTTTCCAAAAAATATTATGAAAAGAGGCTACATTTTTAAATTAATAATCCTAAAAAGGCATATAGGCTGAATCCAATGCTCTCTATACCCTTTATAGTTAGAACAAAACATGGAGGTTTTTTACTTTTTTTTTTCATAAAGTTGAATTTTGAAAGTGGCTATATTTTGGAAATCTTCTGAAACCTGTTATTTGTGTCATAAAACATTTACCGAAGAGGACTGGGAAGATAAAGATCATTGTCATATTACAGGCGAATACCGTGGAAGTGCTCATAATAACTGTAATTTGAGGTGTAAAACACGTAACCCCGTTCCTGTATTTCTACATAATATGAGTGGATATGATGCAAATTTTATTGTAAAACAGTTGGGATGTACTACTGAGAGAGTGGACGTTATCCCTAACTCCAAGGAAAAGTACAGCTCCTTCACCAAATACGTAGGCAATGTTAAGCTTCGATTTGTGGATACGTTTAGGTTGATGCCGAGTAGTTTGGAAAACTTAGTTACAAACTTGACATCATACCCTGAAACAGACAAGTACTTTGGAAAAGAAACTGCAACGCTTATGACTCGTAAAGGTGTATTTCCTTATGATTACATTGATTCATGGGATAAATTAAGTGAAAAGTGTTCACCTCCAAAAGAGGCATTCTTTAACAAATTAAATCAAGAAGATGTTAGTAAAGAACACTATGAACATGCCGAAAATGTATGGAATCAGTTCAAAATTAAAACTTGAGGGGAATATAGTGACCTTTACCTAACTTAATTCAGATGTACTCCTTCTTGCAGACAGCTTTGAAAATTTTAGAAACAAAACACTAGAAACACATCGAGTGGATGCTGCACACTTCTTTACTTCGTCTGGTTTAAGTTTCGAGGCAATGCTCCTTTACACTGGAATTGCTACAGAATTACGATCAGATTCTTTTAATAGAGTCTGGAATACGTGGGGGAATATGCCAGGTGTCTCATCGGTATGTTGAAGCAAACAATAAATAAATGGAAACATATGATTCTGAGAAACCTTGCGCAGTTTATTACGTATGATGACGCTAACAACCAATACGGGTGGGCTATGTGCCACTCCCTTCCTTACGGTGGATTTCAGTGGGTTTCTCCAGATATGGTTGATCTAGAAACATTAAAGGAAGACGACCCTATTGGATACATTCTAGACGTTGATGTCGATTACCCATCTGACTTTCATGATATACACAATGATTTACCATTTCTACTAGAGTATATACAACCTAAGGATTCGCCTCTCAAAAAGCAATTCCTCATCTTGGAAATCGAAGGCGATACGTTGTTCATTACATGGCACTTAAACAGGCTGTAAATCATGAACTGAAATTGGTAAAAATTTATCGTGTGTTAATGTTCAACAGAGACTTTGGCTGAAGGCATACGTTGATTTTAATAACAACCTTCGAAAACAAGCCAAAACTAATTTTGAGAAAAATCTGTACAAATTATTTAACAAAGCAATTTTTGGAAAAACAATGGAAAATATTCGTAAAAGAATAGGTATACGTCTTGTAACTAATACCAAAAAGGCTGAAAAGCTAATAGCTAAACCAACATTCATCGACAGAACAATTTATGGTCCTAACCTAGCTGCTTTCCACATGGCTAAACGTAGCATTGTATTCAATAAGCCTATATATATTGCAATGTGTATACTACATATTTCAAAAACTCGTATGTATTCCCACCACTATGATGTCCTGCCACCCTATTATGGGATGGAAAATCTTAAACTAATGTATATGGATACCGATTCGTTTGTTTATTTGGTTGACACCCAAGATGTATATCAAGACAAGTTGAATCTTCTAGAACACCTGGACACATCTGATTTTCCTACTAACCACATATGTTACTCTACATCAAACAAGAAAACTTTGGGAAAATTTAAAGACGAGGCTTGTGGACGTATTATTAAAGCATTTGCTGGACTTAGAGCTAAAATGTATCCTTTAGACACAAATGGCATATAAATAAAAAAGATTAAAGGTATCAGCAGAGGCGTTGTCAAAAATTGTATACGTTTTCAAGATTATAAGGATTGTATTATGAAAAACGAGGTAATAAGAATACCAATGAACATTATCACTTCTAAACAATATAACATATCATCTATAAAACTAAACAAAATTGCTTTGTGTCCTGGTGATGATAAAAGAGTAATTGATTCTGATGGTATAGCTACACATGCCTATGGTCATTACTCAACCGTTGACCATACTTAAATTGTTAAGTTATGGATATCAAAATCCTAAAATAAAACGAAAATATATTTATATTCGACTCTGACTATTATATGTCAGAAAACTGTACTATAATGAGGCTCATTATAACCCTATTTTCATTATGAAACAGTTTCGCCCACCAATCAAAGCTCATGAAACAGTTATTTGCCCAATTAGATAAGGATAGGATCGCACCAGTGCTGAGTTCCACGACCTTCTAATTTAAATTTCACTGCGTGGCCTAGTGTCATAGTAGGGTAATCGAGGAGGCCATGGTCAAATACAAGGCATTCTCTGCGTCTCATGCGCTCTGTTCAGAACATAAAACTGGCGAAATCTCGACAGATATGTGTGAATATTTATGTTCGAACATAAAATAGTTATAATAATTATCGTCGAACATAAACAGTCGTATGCGACACGCCTATAATGGTAATTAAGACACTCGTATGGAAATTATGAAACTCGCATACGCTCGTTTTATAAACATACTCGTGTCTTAATTATTGCCATTATAGGCTCGTTGCATAATGTACTATGCTCTATCTGCATGTAGCTAGTACATAATCGAGAACAATTTAAAAAATAAAACAATAGCACTACAAAAACACCAATCAAGCAACAATAATAGAAATAAATGATACTCATACTCAAAAAAGAAAAAAGAAAAAAACAATTGTACAATTTATAACAAAAAATAAAGAAAAAATGTATTATGTGTAAATATTGTAAATGCATTTAAATTAATAAGAAAACAATAATGTATGGACACTGCTTGTACTTTTTAATTACTACCCACCTCCCCCACTCCTAATCCAAACTGTTAACCTCCAGTAATCTTGAGAAATTGCCCTTAGTTAGCTAAAACTAGGTAGCCAAAAGTATAGTTTAACCCATTTATTACCTTAATGCTTCGGAATGAGGTATTCAGCCTTGTAAAATGCTGTGGTAGGATAAACAGCGTAAAGAAAGTGGCCACCTTACCGCATATAAACTCTGGCCTTGTACTTATAAGTTAGAAACCTTTGGTGTGAGAATAATATTTTTGTAAGCCTGTGTGTGTGTGTGTGTGTGTGTTAACTCTGCATATAGGGTTATGCCCTAGTGCTGGTGTTACGCCTAGGGAAAGAAAAAATTACCAAAAGCTTTTACTTTTTAAAAGTAAACGGAGTTTGCAATCCTAAGCTTGTTGTGCGTAGTGAACATTTTGCACAGGAGCCACTGTGCAGGTGTTAGCTTTACCTTAGTCTCTATAAGACTAGCATAGAGATAGTTGCGTGTGCCCTTATATACTTTGGGTGTAAGCATTAGCCTTTGGCTTAGCTTTAAATGTTAGCTTAAGTTAGGTTAGCTTAGGTTAGGTTATGTGAGGAAATGTTAGGTTAGGTGAACTGATGTTATCTTAAGTTAGGTTAGGTGAGGTTCGTTAGGTTAGATTATGTGAGGACATGTTTGGTTAGATGAACTGAGGTTAGGTTACGTTTGTTAAGTTAGGTTAGGTTATGTGAGGACACGTTTGGTTAAGTGAACTGAGGTTATGATAGGTAAACGGAGGATAGGTTAGGTTATGTGAGGACATGTTTGGTTAGGTTAGGTAGTAAGGTTATGTGAAGTTAGATTAGCATGTCATTGATGTAAGTGGTTGCGTGCAGTGTCCAATTTGTGCATTAGCCCTGTGCTAAAGATTGTATTTCTACCCCTTATTATTCCCGTGTTCCAACGGGGTCGGGGATGAGATGCGATGGAAGTCTTTGTGGCGATGGTTTTTACGGCCGGATGTCCTTCCTGATGCCTACCTAATGAGAGGAGTTAATGAGAGATGAAATGAATGATGGTGAATGAAACTGGGCAAGGATGTGGAAGGAAGCGGCCGTGGCCTGTCAGAAGGTACCGTCCCAGCATTTGCCTGGTGTTGAAAATGGGAAACCACGGAAAACCATTTCAAGGACGGCCGACGGTGGGGCTCGAACCCACGCGTCTACCGAGTCAGCAGAGAGCTTGGCCCCATGACCTAATGCTGCGCGTTAGCCAGCGTAGCCACTACTGTCGGTTTGGCCCTGTGCTAAAAATAATAAGTTAAATATTAACTAAATAAAAATGTATAAGTAAAAAAAATAAAGATAAAATCTTAGGTCAGTGACCTTGTAGTTTAGTCCTTTTTTCAAAATCTAGAATGTAAAATATAAAATTTAAAAAATCTAAAATTTAAAATCTAAAAATTTAAAATTTAAAATCTAAAAATTTAAAATTTAAAATCTAAAAAAATGTTAACTTTAAAATCTAAAAATTAAAAATCTAAATAATAAAATATAAAATTTAAAATATAAAATACAAAAATAAAAATCTTACATGCATTAATTTAAATCTTTAAATGAGGTTTCTGTGGGTTAGAGAATTCTTGGGTTAATGACCTTGCAGTTTAGTGCTTTAACACAATAAAAAATAATACATAAAAATTAAATATTAAAATAAATAAATTTTAAAAAATGATTAAAAATTATATAAATAATTAATTAATAAAACAAATATAATAAATAAATAATAAATGATGCATAGTTAATAACAAATAAATAATGATTTGAATAGCCCGCTATTGAAGAGTGAGGTTGTGCGTTGCGGCCATCTTGCCCACTAGCCCCTGGCTCAGCTATGGCACTCCCTCCATAAGAATTGGCAACTCAAACTATCACTTGGGGCGCTGCGGTCGGTTCAACGTGGCGGGTATAGGTAGGATAAAACACTCAATAACACAGGATTGCTATGGAACACTTTCGTATTATGCTGTTCTAATCAGTAAATGTGATCCCTAAATCACTGACCGTATTATATTATATATAACAGTGTAACGTGTTTTTCGAGGGTTTTTTATGCAACTGGCATAAGTCAGTAGGAAGCCATTCTATATTTATTTACGCGGCAAATTGTTCAGCCAAGATAATTTTTCATGTTAATTTATTATTATTATTAATTTATTATAATTATTATTAAGAGATTTTCGGAGCATTTTATAAAAATTATAAGCATACAGATAGGTTTTCTATGTCTTAGAAAACGCTAACAAGCAAATTATTACGAACGACGATATCATAGAAAATTATGCGATTACGGAATTTTACGGAGTTTTCGTCAGTTAGGGTATATTGAGAGACGTGACTCACTGGGAATTCTAATACAAGCTGATTCCTGTCGAGGAGCATGACGCAATCTTGGGTCGCATCGTCAAGAAGAGGCGAATTGTTGAAACGGAACCCTGTCGCCGAGTGTAATGACCCGGAGGAGGAGAAGATCGCGTGGTGGTTCAGCCAATCAGGGGAGACGACGTAAGCTAGTTGGGACTGAAGAGTGGGGAGCCGGCATGTGAATATATCGTTCGACGCGCCGTGAAACGCGGACAATCTGTGTAGAACTTGCAGTGTACGGTCGCAAGTGCGTGACGTTCCGATGTTCAGTGGAGTTAGCGACGAACTTTTGTAAAACGTAACCAGTGCGGTTTTACGAGAGTTTGGGTCCGATGTACGGACCATAGAATTATCTAATCTACCAGAATATCATCAAATTTCGACGGAGATGACGACGTCCAGGAGACTGTGGGAAGCACACAGCATCATCAAGAACGAGGGAAATGCTTTGGCAATTTCCAGGGGTAAGCGCTAATGACGCAGAAATACGCAATCTCTCATTTTTCTTTGTTTTATATTTCATAATTCAGTAACTTCATAGCTTGGAAATAAGAGTAAAATCAATTTATCAGACTCCGTTTTCACGTAATTTTCTATCGGTAATATTCAAATCACAACGCTCCAATTTAAATTTTAAACTTATTATTATTATTAATTTTGCTATACTTGTTTTATATAATAAATTCATTTCTTTTACAATGCAATCTTTGCTTTCAGTAGGTAGCATTAGATATAGACCAATTCCTTCTCCTGATACAATTGTTTGTTGGGTTAATGATCAAATCATACCACGATCTGAGTGAATAGAGTCTTGAATGTGTTCTGCCAGAGCTAGACGTTGTTAAATACAAATTTAGATTTCAACATTGCATTGAGGTCTTGGCGCCCATTAAAACAACATAGCTTAGGCAAAGGTAAACAGTTACATTTCTCTCCCAACAGTGTGGGCTAGCGAAACCATTACATTTGGCGCTCAACGTGAGGGCGAAAGAAACCATTACAATTGTCGCCGACAACTTGGGGCTGAAAACCTAATAACATTTGTGGAAGGAGAAGGGTATATATTTCTGTGCCTGTATTTTGGGGGTTATTTGTCTTTATCAGTGTATATCATTATGGGGGATGAGAAAGAAAGACAGATGAGGTTACGTAGTGGTCATCAACTGGAGAATGATGATACGAGCAGTATGTCGAGTGATGGTAGTACCGGGGTAGCGGAGGTAAATCCCGATACTGAAACAGGGAGTGTAGGCGGCCAACCAGAATTAAAAACTTTACTTCTCGAGTTCATGTATCAGAACAAAGTTAGTAGTGATGCTTTAAATGCAAAATTAGAACAGAATAATGCAAAATTAGAACAAAACAGTAGGGAAAATAAAGAAAGTACAGAAGCTTTAAATGCAAAATTAGAACAGAATAATGCAAAATTAGAACAAAACAGTAGGGAAAATAAAGAAAGTACAGAAGCGTTAAATGCAAAATTAGAACAGAATAATGCAAAATTAGAACAAAACAGTAAGGAAAATAGAGAGAGTACTGAAACTTTAAATGCTAAATTAGAACAAAACAGTAGGGAAATGAGTGACAAATTCGAACTGATTAGAGGTGAGATCAGGGGGGTGATGGAAGAAAAGGCTAAAGAGATTATTGCAGATGTAGACAGAAAATTAGGAAAAGTACAGGAGGAGTTGGAAATTAGAATCAGTACACAGGCTGAAAATTTAAAAGAACTAGTGCAACTGGAAACACAGCAGGTCAAAAAGCAATTGGGGGGAGAAATTGACAAAATTCAGGTAGCTACTAAAGAGGTTAAGGAACAGCTGGGGGGTAGAATTGAGAAAGTCCACTCACAAATAGTTGCAGAAGTAAATGATTTAAGAGAGAGTAATAGGGAAAGCATTAGCAAGATTGAGGAGAAACAAGCAAAGCTATATGATAAAGTAGAAGAATCAGAAGGAAACATTAAATTAACAGTAAACAGTATTGAGAGGAAGGCTGAGGAGAAAATCGCAGAATTAGAGTTAAAATTAAAAGCTAGGATCAGGCAAGAAAATAGTCAGAATAGGCCAGTTTTTGTGAATAGCACACACAGGGAGGTAGAACTGGGTAAGTTCAGCAATCGACAGGGGTGCCCAATGGAGTTCATGAACACTATAGAAAATAAATTCGGGGAAAGGTTGGAAAATGGTAGTATTGAGTGGTGCCAGGTAGTTGAAATTTTAGAACAAGTGTTTGTGGGGGAAACGAGGAATTGGTTTGCTGTCTACAGAGACAAGTTTACTGATATCAATGATTTTAAAATGAAATTCTGTGAAAAGTTCTGGAATGAGGTTATTCAGTCGCAGCATCGTGAGGGAGTAGTGTGTGGTAAATATAACCCTAAAGGAAGCTCCACCATGACCGAATACCTTTTAGGGCAGGTATTAGTGTGTAAATATCTGGATGGCTTGAAGGAGGAAAGTGATGTGGTAAGGTTGCTACTTAGGCACTTTCCCTATAGGATCAAGGAGGCTGCTTGTATCCAGAATGTAAAGACTATATCACAAGTAGAAAATTTGTTAAGCACATTTGATGCACTAGGGAGAGGGGGTTATGATGACAATTTCAATCGGAACCAGGGTAATAATAATAATAGACCTAATGAAGCCAGGCATCAAGAAGTTCAAGGGAACGGTGGCGAAGGGGCCAACGCTCAAAATAGAAATAATAATAATCAGCTAAATCAGAACAGAGGAAATGGCTATGGTAATCAGTATCAAGGGAGGAACAATGATTTCAGGGGAAATCAAGGGAGAAACAATGATTTCAGGGGAAATCAAGGGAGAAATTATAATGACAATAATTACAACCAGAATAGGGGTCAAGGAAGAGGACAGCCTAGTGGTAGTAATATACAGCCAAACAATGACAACACAGCCCAGAACAACCAGACTAGTTCAGTAGTTAGTAGTACTACGGCCAGCTGTAGCGGTTCTTTAAACGCGAACCAGGCTGCGAAGTAAGGTCAGAATCTCAGTCTGTAGCATGCCCTGTCCATACAATTATACAGGAACCCTATGACCTAAATGTAAGAAATGAATTATTACATGAACTAAATGATGAAGGTATTATTCAGGAAGTGGTTAGTAAGAGCCCCATAGTTAAATTTAACGTGTCCGAGGCGTACACAGATGTTTTAATTGATAGTGGTTGTATGAAGAGTTGCATAAGTAGTGCATTTTATGATAAAATGAAAGGAACTGGAGTAAATTTTGAGGAGATGCCAATTAAAAGCACTTTTGTTATCACAGCTGTTGGGAAGAGGTCTAAAGTAATTTCTAAGCAAGTTTTAGTAGACATTAAAATTAATAATCATGTAGAGAAGCAGATTTGCCTTGTAATTCCAAATTTAGTATTCAGTGTTATCTTGGGTTCAGAGTGGCTAAGTAGAGTGTCTGGTAACTTATGTTATGATGTAGGGAGTTTGAAATTTAAATGGGGAGATTCTGAAGTAGAAGTAGCGTTCAATGACCATATTCAGAGAAGTAGTATTGTAGGTGTGATTTGTACTTTAAATGAGATATCGCCAGCCGTAGAGCGGGGTTCTCCATGTTTTGTGGGCAGTGTGATTACGAACGGAAGTCTAGAGGACTCGTTACGTGAGGCTGCATTTCAGGGAAATATAGAGGATGAACAGTGTGTTCGGCTCTATGATGTGTTATGGTGTAATAGGAGAGTTTTTGAGGATCGCATTGGTATGGCCAATTGCTATACACATTCATTGAACGTTATTGATAGGTCAGTATTCACAGGACATAGATATCCTGTACCTTTCGCTTATCAGAGTGCAGTTGAGGCACAAATTAATCAGATGCTTGAAGATGGGATTATTGAGCACTCGAACAGTCCATATGTTAATTCTTTGATCACGGTACCCAATACCGACGGCACTGTTCGTATTTGTTTAGACGCTCATTTGGTTAACAGTAGAATTAGTTCAGATCAGCTGAAATCTATGTCAATAGAAGAATTAATGCAAACATTTGAGGGGAAGAAGTATTTCACTTGTGTAGATTTGAGTTCCAGTTTTTGGCAAGTGCCACTTATGTACGAAGATAGACCATTTACAGCTTTTAGTCATATATATAACCTTTATCAATTTTGTAGAACACCTTATGGGTTAAAGAGTAGTTCAGCTGCTTTAATTAGGGCTTTAAACATCGCATTAGGGGATGACACAGGAGAGTTTGTAACCATTTACATAGATGATATGGTAATTAGTTCACGCAGTTTTGAGGAGCATCTACATCATTTAAATATAGTTTTTCAGAAGTTAGATCAGGCAGGGTTCACTTTGAAGCTGTCTAAGTCGTCATTCTGTCAGTCAGAAGTGACATTTTTAGGTCATAGAGTGTCGAGTAGAGGTGTAACACCAGAAGAAAGTAGGGTTAATAAGATACTTAACGCAGAGGTGCCACAGAATGTTAAACAGTTAAAAACTTACCTGGGAATTTGCAACTTTTTCAGGAGGTTCGTTCTTAAATACTCAGGGTTGGTAGAACCATTCAGGGAATTGCTTAAAAGTGGGACTCGGTGGAGATGGGAGTCCAAGCATGATCAGGCTTTTAGAGCGCTGAAGGAAGGTTTTGAGAAAGCTGTAGTGCTGAAATATCCGTTAAAAGATAAGGAATATGTGGTTATGACAGATGCTTCACATATAGGCATTGCTGGAGTATTATGTCAGAAGGATGATGAGGGTAATCTGTGCATTGTATCTTTAGCCTCGCGAGGACTGACTGCAGCAGAGAAAAGATACACGATTACTGAGTTAGAGCTTTTAGGTATTGTTTTAAGTTTAGGGAAATTTAGAATGTATTTAGTAGGGGGGAAATTTGAGATCCACACAGATCACCATGCATTACTGTATATGAGGACTTGTAAACTCAGTTCTAACAGAATTAGTAGGTGGATTCTTGCTCTGCAGGAATACGAATTCACAGTAAAATATATTAAAGGTAAAGATAACATTCTTGCAGATATGCTATCGAGGGACACTAATTTATGTAGGGATTATCCTGTGGTTAAAGCAGAGGACGGTATTTTAATATGTGCATGTGTGGACAGTAGCAACAGGGCATCGTTACAGACACTGAGAAATATGCTAGTAGAGCAACGTGATGACGTTCATTTAAAGGGAGCCACTGGCAAGGTTGGAAGCAGGTGACGGAGAAACATTTATAGTTTGCAAACGTATTGGCAAAACAGCATATGTGCTGGAGAATAGTGAGGGAAACAGATTATACGGGACGTATAATATACATTGTCTACGAAAATATGTGTCATAAAGTGAGTGTGTTTAGCTGGCGAGCCAGCCTATCAAATGAGTAAGTGTGGTATCTGGTGCGTGGAAGATCTGGTCTTAAGGCAGGCGTATCGGAAGTCACACAGGGGGGTAGTATGTAAGTAAATGAGAGTTTTTAAGGTACAGGGAAATATGACGGGATTGTCGGATGCTGTTGAGCACTAAATTGTCTCGATGCACCAAGGCCATTTTGGCAGCGCTGATGGGTTCCCATTTATCTCCAAGAGATGGGGGAGCGCTTGTATAGGGCTTGTTAGCTTAAGGCGTCCACGAGATAAAAGATGGGCCATCAGAATGCGAGACAGTCCTTCATGAAACTCATACATATCAGCACACGTGATTTCTGTTTACGGCCTCGCCATGTAAGATTTGTAAGTGTGTAATTTAAGATAATTTGTACAATGGTATTATTTGTGTGAGGAGAAATGGTCTGTGTTGAGAACTAGTATTAAGTAGAATATGGTTAACGGAAACTTAACAAGACAGGGCGATTACGGCACAGAAATATTTGGTGTTATATGTAATGCGCATTTACTGTTTTTTTTTTTTTCAGAAGTCAATCTTAATTTAATCTACTTCAAAGAGAGATTAAGTATTATGGTCACGAGGCGCTGCCACAATCGTGTGCTCAGTGATAAGTCAGATTAAATTTCACCATAAGGAAGGGACCTCCAGTGAAATTAGGAAGTTCAATGATGATATAAATATATCAGAACACCTTCAATGCGTGTGATATGACATCATAAATACATAGTGCTCACACATTAATTATGTCTATTTCTCCAACATAGAGCAATTTGAGAGGCGGAAATATCCATGGAACACTATTCTATATGTAAAACATTGGACTGGTTGCAAAGTGCAATCCATAGTGACAACAAACTTTGACGCAAAGTGCGTGAAGAAAAAATATGAGTGTATATATCTGTAATTTAGGGTGATTTCATTTATGAAATATGTATTTTGGATGGGGTTTATTAACGTGTCTGGGATAATCGGATAATGGACCGTCGTCACGGTAAATCATCCGATGATCCGAGGCGAATATGTAACGTGTTTTTCGAGGGTTTTTTATGCAACTGGCATAAGTCAGTAGGAAGCCATTCTATATTTATTTACGCGGCAAATTGTTCAGCCAAGATAATTTTTCATGTTAATTTATTATTATTATTAATTTATTATAATTATTATTAAGAGATTTTCGGAGCATTTTATAAAAATTATAAGCATACAGATAGGTTTTCTATGTCTTAGAAAACGCTAACAAGCAAATTATTACGAACGACGATATCATAGAAAATTATGCGATTACGGAATTTTACGGAGTTTTCGTCAGTTAGGGTATATTGAGAGACGTGACTCACTGGGAATTCTAATACAAGCTGATTCCTGTCGAGGAGCATGACGCAATCTTGGGTCGCATCGTCAAGAAGAGGCGAATTGTTGAAACGGAACCCTGTCGCCGAGTGTAATGACCCGGAGGAGGAGAAGATCGCGTGGTGGTTCAGCCAATCAGGGGAGACGACGTAAGCTAGTTGGGACTGAAGAGTGGGGAGCCGGCATGTGAATATATCGTTCGACGCGCCGTGAAACGCGGACAATCTGTGTAGAACTTGCAGTGTACGGTCGCAAGTGCGTGACGTTCCGATGTTCAGTGGAGTTAGCGACGAACTTTTGTAAAACGTAACCAGTGCGGTTTTACGAGAGTTTGGGTCCGATGTACGGACCATAGAATTATCTAATCTACCAGAATATCATCAAATTTCGACGGAGATGACGACGTCCAGGAGACTGTGGGAAGCACACAGCATCATCAAGAACGAGGGAAATGCTTTGGCAATTTCCAGGGGTAAGCGCTAATGACGCAGAAATACGCAATCTCTCATTTTTCTTTGTTTTATATTTCATAATTCAGTAACTTCATAGCTTGGAAATAAGAGTAAAATCAATTTATCAGACTCCGTTTTCACGTAATTTTCTATCGGTAATATTCAAATCACAACGCTCCAATTTAAATTTTAAACTTATTATTATTATTAATTTTGCTATACTTGTTTTATATAATAAATTCATTTCTTTTACAATGCAATCTTTGCTTTCAGTAGGTAGCATTAGATATAGACCAATTCCTTCTCCTGATACAATTGTTTCTTGGGTTAATGATCAAATCATACCACGATCTGAGTGAATAGAGTCTTGAATGTGTTCTGCCAGAGCTAGACGTTGTTAAATACAAATTTAGATTTCAACATTGCATTGAGGTCTTGGCGCCCATTAAAACAACATAGCTTAGGCAAAGGTAAACAGTTACATTTCTCTCCCAACAGTGTGGGCTAGCGAAACCATTACATTTGGCGCTCAACGTGAGGGCGAAAGAAACCATTACAACAGTGCGATACACGCATTCTGATTTGTGTGTTCCACTGAATTGTATGTGTGTATTACGTATTATGAAGCATTGCCTGTATGCTCGGAATTGTTTTTGTGCATTTCGAATCGTGTCACTGTTACGTTTCAAAGCTATATTCAAGTTTGCTAACTGCACCATAGACTCCAAAAACGGGTAAAAGTTTTTTTTTTTTTTTTTTTTTGCAAATATGTCTTGTGAAAGAGTAGCCTACACAATGATGAAACTTTTTTGGAAACCACATGGTTACAAGAGAAATTGAAAGGAGAACGCTAACAATTAAGCAGTTTCAATGTTCTTGTAAGACAGGTGCATCAGAATGTTGCAAACATGTCTTATCACTGCTTTCTTTCTGTCACAGATAATTAGGGCCTATTAGCCCATTATTATTATTATTATTATTATTACGGTACCTTAAGTGGCTAGACTGTCCCCCAACGTCCACACCAAGTGTATTCCAGCTCGTTCCTGTTCTCCGTATTTATTCGTTATCGCCACCTTTCGACCATTGATATTTGCATCGTTTGGAATATAATGTAAATTTACATCCGTAGCCCTTTTATACATCGGCTTGTAGCCGTAAACTAAGAAATATACTTTGATTTGACTCATTTTGTATTCTAGCAATGAGTAAATCTCATTAATTGTATATAAAAACATAAACAAATTAACACGCTCTGTTCACCCATACAAGACACAATACAAACTGTCACTACGTGGTAGATTTGTCCTACTTGGTGAGATTCTTATTTTCACCGCTAGATAGCATATCAGATAGCTGGAGTTGCCAATAACATAGGGTAGTTGCGCGCGGCGGCCATCTTACCCATTGTACCCCTGTACCAGCTACGGCCTACATTACCTACTAATAAAGATTTCATTTGCATTTATCTCTCCGCAATTCAAAATAAACACAATAAATTGGCCGATTTCAGAATGCTGATAATACCCAAGTTAGGTTAGGAGAGGACACGTTTGGTTAGGTAAACTGAGGTTAGGTTAGGTTATGGGAGGACATGTTTGGTTAGGTGAACTGAGGTTAGGTGAACCCAGATCCAGTCCCCTTTTATTTTGGATCCGTACAGCCTTTTAACGAAGTTAAATTGACCATTGTTAATGAGTTGCCATGTATCCCAGAGTACTTGGGTGTGAGTGGAATTTGTCGGATTACCTGTGTTATTGTGAAGGCTGATAGTGTGCGTATTTGTAATTCAGATGAGGATTGGGAAGGAGGTGGCCGTGGCCTTACGTTAGGAACCATTCCTGCATTTGCCTCGAGTAGAAGTGGAGAACTACGGAAAACCACTTCCAGGATGGATGAGGTGGGAATTGAACCGGCCTCTTATCAGTTTTGTTTCACGAGTCTAAGTGTACCCCGTTCCAGCCCTCAGACCAGAATTAAATTTCTTTCCAAAGCCGGGAATGCTAGCCACTACGTAACGAGGCCATTGTCAATGAAGGAGTTGAGAAGTAGCCGCGGTGTCCAACAGTGTGCTGTCATACCGTAACTTGAGTAAATCTCATTAATTGTATATAAAAACACAAACAAATTAACACGCTCTGTTCACCCATACAAGACACAATACAAACTGTCACTACGTGGTAGACCTCCGAATATTTAAGGGAGGGAGCAGACTTGAATTGGGCAACTACTGGCCGGTTAGTCTTACGTCCATCGTTTGTAAACAGATGGAGCATCTCATTTGCGACTACTTGAGTGAACAGTGGGAAACATTATCATGGTTTAATGATAGGCAACATGGATTTCGGAAAGGTTACTCATGCGAGAGTCAGATGCTATCACTTTTTCAAGATATTAGCGAATCGTTAGACGATGGAGTTTCAGTCGACGCCGTAGTTATAGATTTTGCGAAGGCATTTGATGTCGTGCCGCATGACATGCTTCTCCATAAATTAGCTTCGACGAAGATTGATAGACGAGTAATTTTATGGATCCAAGAATTTTTGACGGGTCGTTCTCAGAAAGTGAAAGTCGAAGGCATATTCTCGGATGAAATTACCGTAACGTCGGGTATCCCTCAGGGCAGCGTAATCGGAACTTTGTTATTTTTGGCGTTTATAAATAACTTACCAAATGGGATTCGCAGTGACTGTCGATTGTTTGCGGATGATTGTGTAATATATCGAAAGATACATGACCCACAAGACAATGCAGTATTTCAAGATGACCTGAACCGTGTCTATAAGTGGGCGATTGAAAATAAAATGAAAATAAACACAAGAAAATGTAGTCTAATAAAAATAGGGAAAGTGCGAAGGCAAGATTTTCAATATAACATTGGCTCGGACATACTTGTAGAAGAAGATTCTTGCATATATTTGGGCGTTCACGTAAGAAATGATATGCAATGGAGTAGTCATATAGGATGTGTAGTTTTTAAAGCTTACAAATCCCTGCACTTTGTAATGAGGGTATTAAAAGGAAGTAGTACCTCTGCTAAAGAATTAGGATATTTGTCACTTGTAAGACCTATTCTGGAATACGCCTCGGCGGTTTGGGATCCATATCAAGTAGGGCTCATAAATGAGTTGGAAATGATACAAAGAAAGGCCGCTAGATTTGTGCTCAGTGACTTTAATCCCAGGAGCAGTGTGAGCCGTATATTAAAGAAACTTGGGTGGGAATCACTTGAGGCTAGGAGGATGAAATCTAGACTCTGCGCTATGTACAACATGTATACAAATCAACCAGCATGGGGTGAGCTTAGCAAACGTATGGAAAAGCCTACTTTCATGGGTAGGGGTGATCATCCTTTCAAAGTTAAGGGCCGACCACAGCGAACAAATTATGGAAAATATTCTTTCGTAACCCGTGCCATTGATAATTGGAACTCCCTACCTGCCGCAGTCTTAGAGCCTTTTCCCAAACATATAGGTGTGTTTAAGAAAAGACTGACTATTTGTGTAAATACTCCAGTTTAATTGTTAGTGAATTCTTATGTACAATTATTTATTTGTTATGTATATCTAATTTGCCACTGGGGGCGCACCCCCAATTGCAAATAAACGAATGAATGAATGAATGAATGAATGCATGAATGAATTTCTGAGACAACTTTTGGATTTGATGTTCAAGGATGCTTTCAGCTATCGGGTCATGTTGTGTAGCCTGCATTCATCAATGTCTACAAGGATCCATTGTCGGGTGTTGAGTTGACATTGTATCTAACTACGGTAGGTAGTTAGGCCTAATAGTTGCTTAATGTTGTATATCATCTAGAAAATCCACGTTAAACCTAGAACTTAAAAAATATGCTTAAACTACACAATTTATTATGTTGGCACTTGCTAATTTACTGCCCATAGAATACATTGGGTCAGCAACCTAACCACTAACCACCTCGATAGACTTTCGCTAACAAGCGCAAAACACGAAGAGGGAAGCAGCAGAATAATAGGATGTTGTCAGCAGACACTTCTCGTCCTTTTACAGAGAGAAATAGGTAGATGATCTACGATTGCCATGGTTTCGTTTGGCCATTTGTTAATCTGTTTTCAGAGCAAAGATAGTAATTTGGAAATAGACCTTTCTCGAAAAAGGCTGGTTTTCGGGCCTAAAAATGTAGTTTCAAGGTCCCTCTGGGCCTTTCCAAGTATTGTTCCACATGCCGAGCCCAGAGGCGTAAAATGTGCTATGCCCAGTCTCTGTAAAACTTCTATTTTGCCTATATTAACCCATGGATGAGTGCCAAATGACCGAACAGACCCACTAAAAGCTGGGATAATCTAAGGATATTTCTTAATCAGCACCTACAAATTGAGAGTAATCAACATGCAAAATTTCAGTTTCATAGTCCTTGAGGTTACAAAGATGCGATGATTAATGAGTCAGTACCTCGTTTTTGGATTATATAATATTAAGATAAGATCACATTACTTACATTTAAATGAAAATAAATCCATTCGTAGACGATACACACGAAATAAATAATACTATAAGCACACATACACAGTCTAGGCGACCGTTCATAGCAAACACATTACACACGAATGAAATGTACGCGCATATAAATTACAATATTCCTCTGTAATACAACCTCTGACCGAAAAGTTCGGTGAATGGGTCTATATTACGAACGGATTATTGGCTTACCTGAAACAGCAGTTACTGTCCTTCGAAGTAATCCCCGTGGATAGTTATGCACTTCTAAGAATGTCTGTACAAGTCCTGGAAACTCTTCAGGGATTGCCTTCATTCGGGTCGTCACAATACGTTGGTTGTCCGAAATGTCCGAAAACCTCTGGCCCTTCAGGACTTTTCGGTGACCCTGGACCTGGACCCCGCCACTCCATACTTTGACGCTTGACTTCGGGGCGTGCCTCAGACACCAGGTCTCGTCGCCCGTGACGATGGTTTTCAGAGCCATTCCATTCCATAGAATATTCACCCTTCGCTCTGCCACGCGCCGAACAGGTGTGCATGGTAGGTTGCATAAATTCATCCTTCTAAACACGCACTGTGTCAAACAGGTTTTTACACGTTAGGTTGTCTGTCGCCAATGTTGCCAGGTCGACCGTTCTGACTTTATTCACCGAACGCAGCGTGACGAAGCTTTTGAACACCATCCCAAAGGACGCCTTCTTGCAAAGTTTCCAGGACATATACCGCCGATCTCAGCATTGCATAGTTACGGGAGGGGACTATTTCGAAGGACAGTAGGGTCACTGTCGTGCATTGTTCTTCTATGTTGATAGTACAGGACTATTCACCGAACTTGTTCTAGAATTGTTCTAGAAGCAAATATATCTCTAAAATAATTACACCCTGAGGAGTTTTTTTTGTCACGAGCCGGACAACCATTCCTCATCATTCTGTCACGTGACTGCCTTGGCTTCACGAACACAACTGGATCATTACCAAGTTCCAGCGTTGATTTATACATGTTAAAATAAACATGCAAATGAAATTATAGAATCTTTCAATGCTGATCTCAAAATTCGGGGTCAGTACCATCCCGGCATTTGCCCGAAGACGAAGTGGGAAACCACGGAAAACCACTTCGAGGATAGCTGAGTTGGGAATCGAACCCTCTCTATACTCATTTGGTCCACCCTAGGCTGAGTAGACCCCGTTCCAGTCCTCATACCAATTTTCAAATTACTGTTCAAAATAGATGCCTTTAATATTACACAATATTTATATCGCTGCCAGAGTTAAATGTTCGTTCACAGTTTCATTCCAACAGGAATAGAATTAAATTGTATGTAGGCTATTAATTAATTAGTTCCACGATTCATTTCACTCTGACCTAAAGTTTTAATTTAGTTCCACATTTCATTTCACTCCGACCCCAAGATTTAATATTCCAAATTTAATTTCACTCCCAGTGACAATTTCATTTTACTCCGTTTCGTAATATGAAAGTAGGATCAAAATAATAATCCCGTGAAATAAAATTGAGAAAAATGCCTCGGGTATTAACATTACATCCCAGAATTGCATTGGAGTGAATGTCATCGTAGCTAAATGGTTGGCGCTCTAGACTTTGGCCCGACGTGTCCCGAATTCGATTCCCGGCCGGGCCATCTAGGATTTTATTCTCCTGGGGTTAATTCGCATGGCTCGTCGACTGGGTGCATGTAACGTCTTCATCCTCATTACGGCGCACAGGTCGCCCACGGGCGTCAACTAGGAAGGCCTGCACTCGACCTCTCAGGAAGCCATACGAACATTATCATTCATTGGATTGAATAAGACAAATTGAATAAGACAAACTCTTCATTGGGGTTGCCATTCCGTGAGGAAAAAACCGTAATTCTATGGATTAAATTTCGCTTCATAGATATAATTAAATTGTTAGTGCTAAGAACAATTGCGCCCATGATTGGCGAGTGTTCAAGTAATTCAGTGAGTGCTCGTATCCACCGCTAGGTAGCGGATAACTTGCCTTGTGTGTTCCATGGACCTACCTCGCGAAGTTTGACCGCGTGCAGGACGTGCTTGTGTGAGCCAAGTGTGAGCTCCGTATATAGACGCAATGAAATTGATCACCGAGGGTTAAGAACCAACAGGTTATGTGCCCAGTTGACGTATAAACTCTGCAAGCGAAAGAAGATGACTTCGAATTGCATCCTTGGTTAAATGAGAGGAAAAACGGGAAGCCTAACAAGCTACGCAGTACGCCAGAAACGAGGTTATGTACAAATCGAGTGTGGGAAGACTGTTATGTGAAATTGTTGGTTGTTGATAGACGACGTACATCAACCCGCAAGAGATTGGTGAAGAGCGAGACGGCGCGCAGATCTAAATTAAATCTGTGCAAATTTCATATTCAAATCCACGCAAACGACGCAACCGCTATATCTAATCGATTATAGCAGACGACTTCTGCGCCATTTAAGTGGCCGTAAGTTCGATAATGGATAGTGACGCTTGATATATCGAACAGAAATCGATTCTACTAGACGACGCTCGCAACTACGATATATCGATCAGGAATCGATTCTGCTAAACTGTGCTCACGACCACGATATATCGAGTGACATGGACTTTATAAGACCCGGAACTTCCAAGTGACTATTGTGATTTTCTGACCAAGAGGCACCATGGCAATGTCCGACGAATATAACTTCCCTAAATTATCATCAGACAATTACCACGTGTGGTCAATTCGTGCGAGGGCAGCACTGGTGCAGAAGGGATGCTGGGAAGCCGTTGACCCTGGATTTGGCACAGCTGATTTGACAAATGAGCAGAACAAGGCCAACAACAAGGCACTAACGTTTCTGTTTCATGTGGTTGATGACAACTAGCTAGATGACATTGGCATGTGTACCAGAGCACTGAAGGCATGGGACACGTTAAGGGACATGAACTCCAAGTACGGTCTACTGCACACAATTCAGCTGATGAGGGACTTCTTCAACATCAGTATGAAAAAAGGTGAGGAGATGAAGAGCTACCTTGGGAGGCTACTGGAGATCCACAGGAGACTAACAAGTGCAGGCCATGGATTCAGTGACCGAGAGTTTGCGTTGGTGATGCTGATGGGTCTTCCTGAAACGTATGAACCGCTAATCCTCAACCTTGAACAAGATGAAGAGGACCTCACGACGAAAAGGGTCAAGGTTGCTTGTTGAAGAAAAGCGGAAGATCCGTCGTGATGAAGAAAGAGGAAGTGGTGATGATGAACTAACGGCACTGATCCCGAAGCAGCGTGATAAACCTAGCTGGAAGCACAACAATGCGAGGCCACCTGAGCAGGATGGAGTTTCCAAACAAGACAGGAAAAGAGCAGACCCAAATAAAGTTAATGACAGCCGACGACGACCTGTGACGTGCTTCTGTTGTGGAAAGCTTGGTCACATTGCAAGGAACTGCCCTGAAGGTAATGAAAAATCGAAGAGCCAGCAGCCGAAACTACAAGCAAAGAAAGCATTCCATTGGGCAATGTGTGCGAAGGTGGGTGACCATCATGTTTCACCTGTTTGGTATCTTGACAGTGGAGCTACTGACCACATGACATCATCCAGAGAAAAGATGAGCAACTTCAAACCATGTGAAACAAGGGTTGAGGTGGCCAATAAGGAAACCATCAAGGTCAGTGGAAGTGGACGAGTAGAAATCAGACGGACAAAGATTTGTTTCTCACCTTAGATGATGTTCTCCATGTACCGGACCTGAGCGGTAACTTGCTTTCCGTGGAGGGAATTGAAGTGATGGGCTATACAGTCAACTTTGGTGATGGCATGGCCACTGTAGCAGATAAGGATGGAGAAGTCGTCATTACAACAAAGCGAAATGGAAGACTGTATGCTGTGGACGAGTCTATCCCATCGACGAGACTGGCTATAGCCAACCCTGACAACTTATGGCATAGACGACTAGGACACCTCCATCACAAGGCCGTGAAGAAGTTGGGCATAGATGAGAGAATGGAGGAGAATTGTGACACTTTTACTCTTGGAAAGTCGAGACGCAAAGCATGTCCAACCGACGATGCGACCAGAGCCACTGCTCCACTCCAGCTGATCCATTCTGATGTTGTAGGTAAGATCACACCGACTTCTAAAGGGGGATCTAAGTACTTTGTGACATTTGTAGACGACTACTCACGGCATACTGCTGTGTATCCCATGAGGAAGAAGAATGAGGTACTTAGTAAATTTGACGAGTATAGGCGTGAAGCTGAGACTCTTCATGGAACAATGGTCAAAACCCTGCGTAGTGATAATGGAGGAGAATACCTGAGCAGGGAATTTGACAGTTACTTGAAGAATCACGGTATCCAACGACAGCTGACTGTCCCACCCACGCCTCAGCAAATTGGTGTTGCTGAGTGAATGAATCAGACGCTACTTGACATGACAAGATGTCTATTGATCGAGTCAGGGATCACGAAGTCTCTTTGGGCTGATGTGCTACATACTGCTTGTCACATCAGGAACAAGTGCCCATCCAGCCCAATAGATGGCTAAACACCTGAGGAACTCTGGCTCGGAAAGAATGTCAAGCTGGACCACCTTCGGGTGTATGGTTGCAAGACTTGGAGCGTAGAACCCGATAAACGACGAAGAAGTAAGCTGGACCCAAAGGCGATTGAGTGCATCCTGATAGGATACCCCGATGGTGTTAAAGGATACAAACTGTGGGACATGAAGACAGACCGCATCCTTACAACCCGCAATGTCACATTTGATGGAAACTGTTTCCCCTGCAATACTACGGGAAGTGAACTCGGTGACAACTTTGTGGCAAAGACGTTTAATGATAACCTCTCCATTGAACTTGAACTCGACGATGAACTTGGTGAGATGCACGAAGAAGGGATACAAGCGAATTACGACAAGAGAAACAATGATGAAAATGCTCCACCTTCCGAGAGAGAAGAACCAAGACCGGCCAGAGAAGACATTGCTTGCATACGTGGATGTTCTGAAATCAGACAAGTGCCAAGGAGATCAGAACGACTGGCAGTAAAGCAAGGTGGCCAACAACAGTTCAAGTGCCTCACTTGTAACCTAGCCAAGAGGCATGATGCATCTGATGGCCCAATCACAGTGGAAGATGCGCTAAACTCACGTAATGCGGACATGAGGAGGGCGGCAATGCTTGATGAACTGGACAACATGGAGAGAAATCAGACATGGACGGTAGTTTCGAGACCAGCTGACAGAGGAGTAGTGAAGTGCAAGTGGGTGTTCCGGAAGAAGTTTGACAAGGATGGCACACTTGAACGTTACAAGGCAAGACTTGTGCCTTGTGGGTATTCACAAGTTGAAGGTATCGACTTCAAAGAAACATTCTTGCCCGTGGTGAAAATAAAATCCATTCGGACTCTGTTGGCTGTTGGAGTTGAGAAGGAATGGAAGATTCATCAGCTGGATATCACTGCAGCATACCTAAATGGAACTTTGAAGGAGACCATCTACATGGACAAGCCAGTGGGATTCCACGAAGGAGGACCAAATGATGTTTGCCTGTTAAGGAAAAGTTTGTATGGACTCAAACAATCTGGTCGAGAGTGGAATCTGCGACTTGACGAATTCCTGAAGACATCCGGACTGCAAAGATCAAGGGTTGATCCGTGCGTCTACTATGAGAAGAATGGGGTCTTCATAGTAGGAGTGTATGTAGATGACCTGCTAATGCTGGGAAAGGACGAAGAACGTATCGGGAAATTCAAGAAGGATGTCTCTGGAGTGTTTGAAGTGAAGGACTTGGGAACCACATCTTATCGATGGAGGTAGATCAGGCAGATGATGGATCGCTCACCCTAAGCCAAGCAGCTTATGCCGATGAGCTCTTGGCAACTTTTGGCATAGAAGATGCTAAGGGAGCATCGACGCCTCTTGATCGTGGGATGCAGTTTGAAAAGGCGACTGGGGAGGCAGAGCAAAGTCAGGGCACCAAACATCGACAAGCAGTCGGGGGTCTGCTGTATCTCGCTGGAGCCACCAGACCGGACTTAATCTTTGCGACGACATACCTCAGTCAGTTCAACGAGCGGCCAACAGCTGAACACTGGACAGGAGTTCGTCACCTCCTGCGTTATGTAAAGCACACTAAAGACATTGGGCTGACGTTTAAGAAAACAGGAGAACGAGTGACAGCCTTCTGTGATGCTGACTGGGCAAGTGAAAGGACAGACAGACGATCATTCAGTGGGTGCGCCATGATGGTTGCTGGAGGTGCAGTCTCATGGTGTGCAAGAAAGCAGAGAATAACCGCCCTCTCCACAGTGGAAGCCGAATACATGGCAATGTGTGAGGCAACCAAAGAGGTCTTGTGGTTGCAACAGTTCCTGACGGAAATCGGAGTGGGTGAACTTGCGCCAAGGACATTGCTGGCTGACAACCAAGGGGCAATCGCACTAGCGAACAACCATGTGACATCGCAGAGGAGCAAGCATATAGAACTTCGACATTTCTTCATCAGGGAGAAGATTGAAGGAGGACTGCTGTCCCTGAATTATGTTCCATCTACCGACAACTTGGCCGACATCTTGACAAAGACATTGACAGGGTAGGAGACAGCTCGTCACCGAGAACGACTGGGTTTATCTAAACCAAAGTGAAAGTGGGGCTTATTGTAGGGGAGGTGTTAGTGGTAAGAACAATTGCACCCATTATTGGCGAGTGTTCAGGAAATTCAGTGAGTGCTCATATCCACCATTAGGTAGCGGATAACTTACCTTGTGTGTTCCATGGGACTATCTCGCGGAGTTTGACCGCGTGCAGGACGTGCTAGAGTGAGCTCCGTATATAGACTCAAAGAACCAACATAAATTATATGGATTTATTTTATTCACGTCGGAATGGAATGAAATGCTCGTTGTAATAAAAGAATATTAATTTAATTTCACTCCGGCCGGAATAGAACAAAATATTCATTCACAGTTTCAATCGGACAAGAATAGAATTATAGGCCTATTGCATGGATTTAATTTCACTCCGGCAAGAATAGAATTAAATATTCGTTCGAATTAAATTGTACTGATTTAGTTTCACCCCGACCGGAATAGAATTAAATTGTATGAATTCAATTTCACTCCGGCCGGAATAGAATATTATTGTATAAATTTAATTTCACTCCGGTTAGAATAGAATTAAATGTTCGTTCACAGTTTCATTCCAACAGGAATAGAACAAATTGTATGAATTAAATTTCACTCCGGTCGGAATAGAATTAAATTGTGAGAATTTAATTTCACTCCGGCCGGAATAGAATTAAATTGTACTACGGACCCGTGCGAGAACTCTCGCATAATGGGTTGTGTTCGCCCCATGTGTAAGAATACCCGCCCGGCCCTAGTGCTATGCGGGCTGTAGACGACAGAGTTCTCGCAGGGGTTATCGTATTGTTTATTTGTTTAAAAGCACTTTATAAACAAATAAATATATTTCCGTGGACTTTTCAAGAAATGCAATATTTTTCCTGTAGGCCTACTATTGAGACGATTTGGAAGATTTTGGTACAAACCACACCTTCTAACTCCTTCTGGTTTAGGAGCTTGAGTGTTGTGAAACATACACCTTAGCATTAGCGTATTAGCCTATATAATAAGATGGGTTTAATTTCACTCCGGCCGGAATAGAATTAAATGTTCGTTCACAGTTTCATTCCAACAGGAATAGAATTAAATTGTATGAATTAATTTTACTCCGGCCGGAATAGAATTAAATTGAATGAATTTAATTTCACTCCGGCCGGAATAGAATGAAATTGTATGGGTTTAATTTCACTCCGGCCGGAATAGAATTAAAGGTTCGTTCACAGTTTCATTCCAACAGGAATAGAATTAAATTGTATGTACGGTATTAATTTTACTCCGGCCGGAATAGAAATAAATTTTATGAATTTAATTTCACTCTGACCTCAAGATTCAACTTTAGTTCCACATTTCATTTCATTTCACTCCGACCTCAAGATTTAATTTAGTTCCTCGTTTCATTTCATTCTGACCTCAAGTTTTAATTTAGTTCCACATTTCATTTCACTCCGACCCCAAGATTTAATATTCCAAATTTAATTTCAATCCCAGTCGACGATTTCAGTTTACTCCGACCACAGGATTTAATTTCACTCCGACCTCAAGATTTAATTTCACTCCGACTTCAAGATTTAATTTCATTCCACATATAATTTTACTCCAAGCCGAAGATATAATATCATTCCGACATCAAGATTTAATTTCATTCCACATTTAATTTCATTCCGTCTTGAGGATTTCATTTCATTTCATATTTAGTTTCACTTCGAATCTGAGATTTAATTTTATTCCTCATTTAATTTCATTCCGCCCTGACGATTTACTTTCATTCCACATTTAATTCACTCTGACTCCAAGGTTTAATTTTACTCCACATTGAATTTCTTTCTGACCTGAGGATTTAGTTTCATTCCACTTTTAATTCCATTCTGACCCCAAAATTTAATTTAATTTCTTTAATTTCAATCAACCTGCGAATTTCATTTCATTCCACATTTAATTTCACTCCGACCCCTTAAGGGGACTGATGGGTGAGTTTTTAAATTCTTTAACTACTGGATGGATCATTTTGAAATTTTATAAGGGGACTAATGAGTGAGTTTTGAAAATCTTTAACTACTGGACGGATCATTTTGAAATGTTAACCACAGATAGATATGCCAATAGTTAGGGCACGTTCTAAATTTTGATTTGATTGCTCAAATTGTTTGTGTAATAATAATAATAAAATTATTTTCAAAAACATAGGGTCATAAAAAATGTTCCTTGCGTTGAAGTTTTCACTTATTTTCCTCCATACTTGGTAAAAAGTTGCTAAATACTCAGCAATTCTTCTAGGTTTGTGCCGTGTCTTGTGTGGAGTTTCGCCTAGGACACCAAGCTGGCTCATCGGCGGGCTCTTGGCGTCCCCGCCCGGACCCCCACAGGAGTGACGAACTGCGCGCCACCTCCCTTTATATTAGGTGCAACTGCACCACTTGACTGCGAGAACTAAAAGCTCAAGCAGCCTTAACCTCCCTATGAAGGCTTCCAAAATACATACACCATTAGAAATTGCTCTGGAATATGAGAGTCAGGAGAGATAATCAAAGTGATAAAATTTATGTTGGACCCTTAAAGTAGAAATTAATTACAGTATATTTGAAAGCGCAAATAATACAGTTATTTTTTTTACTGACATAAAAATCCAGAGCAAATTATAATTTGCAAACATATTTAAATATGAAAACCAACTTTGAACCAAATATCTTGAAAACTGCAATACAGGGAGCATTTTGTAATATAATACTTGTAAGAAAAATCATTTCCTGAGAAAACAGCAAATAAAGTTGGGTGGTTAGTGACTTACATCAGAACTGTCCTGCACCATATGTACAACCCTCAGACCTCTTCATCCTATCTTCTACGTACAAATTCTACAGTTTTCTCCTCTTTCTTGCAGTTTTCTCTCCTGGGGTGTTCCTTTTACTGCCCTGACGAAGACGGCTGAGGCCACGTTAATCACTGATCTTCAGTGAAGAATTTGTCGTAGGTTCTTGCCTAACGTCATGAATCACTTCTAGATTTATCACACAGCCCATATTAAATTCACTCACTGCTTTTGTAACAGATAATTCTACTTTCTTCTTTGAAACAAAGACCTCTTTAGAGCTGTTAAGCCAAAATACGCTATGGAGACTCTCGTTGGCATTTTGAGTTTTCCCTCTCTTACACCTATCCTACAAGACATCATAAACTATGAGAATTTTCTGTTCCTAGATGTCATAAGACACTTACCTGACCATTTCCACAAGTGGATTTTGTGGTAACTTGTTTGCAATGACATGGAAAAAAGATCCGAAGTGTTCAGTCCATTTGACAGGTGGGTGTGTCGCACTGAGGTATTTAATAATGGCGCGCAACTATTCTTAAATCACCGCCAGGGCTTAAAAAATGGTGCCATGGGAAGAATTTCAACATTCCTTATTTCACAAAAGGTTTGGGCCCCAAATTTCAGCAAAATCCAAATTTCAATACCAAATTTTGGAATTTCATTCCTTTTAATTCATGAAATGGTTTCGTTTACACATTTCGCTCCTTATATTTCACTACTTGCATTTCATTCCTCACATTCTATTCCTAATTTAATTCCTCTTCGAATTTCATTCACTAAACCATTTTCTCTAATACAGTTCTATGATTCGCGTTTAATTTTGTCCCTTTCATTACTGTTCCAATTAACATACAGTAGCCTACTTTTATTTTAATTCGTCTTCACATATAATTTCATTCCAGACTTTGGTGTATTTAAACCATCTAATTTCGCTCCTTTCTATTTTCATTTCGTTCTGTTTACCATCCCTGTTAGTCAGAGCCGGATTAAGCCAGCGCGGGGCCTGTAGCAAATGTTACCAAGAGGCCCTAGGTTTTGTATGATAATAAATCACAACTTTGACAAAATAAACTTTTCTCGATTTAATGTAGGCGAATTTAGAAATAATGCTAGACAAATCAAACCAGCCACTGGGGGAGCAATCCAGCTCAACTCGGTGCCGGTCCCAAGCCCGGAGAAATGGTGAGGGTCAATGGCTGGTTATTGAGTCTCAGTGGGGGCACCAATGTCGAGTAGGTGTCTCTTGTAAATACTGAGAAATGCTCAAGTTGGTAGGTTCCCTACTTACGCAACCAGCAAATCCTACCCCTTAAGGGGATGGGTGAGGGCGAGTTTCCAGCGCCTTAAAACTGGATCAACTCGGCTAAGGTGTGGTAACCCTGACAGAAAAGTCCCTGGCCCTCCAGGTTGGGGGTTGGGCGTGGGGCCAACGACCCCACCCTAGAAAACAATAGTGTTACGAAACCCTCTGATGAGCCTCGGATATGTGGATCAACAAATGACGAATTTGGCAGTCTACAACGGACACGAAAACGGAACGAAACATTGAACCTGGCAACATGGAATGTAAGAACTATGCTCCAACCTGGTAAAATGGCAGAAATAGCCAATGAAGTATTGAAGTTTAAACTAGATGTAGTGGCATTGCAGGAGATCAGATGGAAAGGAAATGGCAGATTAGAGAAAAGGAGGTTTTCATTATTTTATAGTGGACCTAAGGCACGCACTGGGCAGTGCGGGACGGGTTTTGTCATAACATCAAGATTGAGACGGAGTGTTCTTGAGTTTGAATCTTTGAATGAAAGAATGTGTAAGTTGAGATTAAAAGGCAAATTTCGAAATATATCTTTAATCTCTGTATATGCTCCTACTTATGAGGCAGATGAAGATGAGAAAAATGTATTTTATGACTTGTTGGATAAAGACTGTAGTAAAGTACAGAAGTATGATATGCTGATGGTGTTAGGAGATTTTAATGCAAAAGTGGGGAAGGAGGAATATGTAAGGTATGTGGCTGGAAAGCATTCTTTGCATGATGAATCAAATGATAATGGAAGGTTATTAGGTCAATTTGCCGAATGTAATCATCTTATTATTAAGAGTACGTGTTTTGAACACAAGGATATCCATAAAGGTACTTGGATAATACCAGGTACTGAAGTGACCAATCAAATTGATCATGTTTTGGTGTCACGTAGACATGCATCCTCAATAATTGACGTAAGAACAGCTCGAGGTTCCACTGTGACTCGGATCATTACCTTGTGAAGGCAGTACTCGGAGAGAGACTTTCAAATGTTGCGAAGACAAGAGGACAAAAATGCACTGTCTGGAACATTGGAAAATTGCAACAACCAGAAACTGCTAGAGAATATCAGAAGACACTAAATGGCAAAATGAATGAAATACCAACTGAGCAATACGAACAAAATATGGAGTCAGTATGGACGGAAATGAAGGAAGCAATAAGAGAGACAGCTGAGGAGGTGATAGGTGAAAAGAGTAGGACGAGGATTGAAGAATGGTTTGACGATGATTGTAGAATGGCCATTGAAAGAAAAAATGTAGATAGACTTGTAATGATACAAAGAAGGACAAGAATGAATTGTGAGAGATATAGAGAAAGTAGGAAAGTAGCAAATAGAGTTTTGCGTGGAAAGAAGAGATTACATCTTAGAAAACAGTTGGAAGATCTAGAAAAGATGAAAATACAGAATGATAATAACACATTTTATAATGCAGTAAAAAAGATGACAAAGGAGTTTCAACCGAGAATAAACTCGTGCAAAGACAAACATGGGAATGTACTTGGAGTAGAGGAACAAGTCATGAATAGATGGGCAGAACATTTTGAAGAGCTGTTGGTGGTAGAGAATCAAAGTGAATTGGACGAATTGGCAGAACTGATTCAAGATGAAGATCTAGAAATAACACCACCATCTTTGGACGAGGTGCAGTATGTTATAAAGCAGTAAAGGAATGGAAGAGTCCGAGGCGAAGACCAGATAACAGCTGAATTGTTGAAGTTTGGAGGCCCTGGTATAGTAAGGGAGGTACATAGATTAATAAGTGTGATTTGGGAAAGAGAAGAAATGCCTACAGAATGGAAGACTGGTCTTATATGCCCTATGTTAAAGAAAGGAGACAAACTGAATTGTGGTGATTACAGAGGGATCACTCTTCTTAATAATGCATACAAAATATTTTCAACTATATTGCAGAAGAGGCTTTCAACCTATGCTGAAAAAATAATAGGATAATATCAATGTGGATTCCGTCCCGGAAGAGGAACAACAGATCAGATCTTCGTCATGAGGCAGACAATGGAGAAATGTTTTGAATATGGTATTGATTTGCATATAATGTTCATAGATTTCCAGCAGGCATTTGACAGTATTAACAGGAAAGAACTGTTGAAAAAACTTAAGGAATTTGATATCCCACAAAAGTTAATTAGACTGGTACAGATGACGATGCATGAAACTAAAGCAAAAGTGCGTATTGGTGGAAAGACCAGTCGATCCTTTAATGTGACCAATGGGGTACGACAGGGAGATTCGCTCTCTGCTGTATTGTTTAATCTGGCTTTATATGTGGCAATGAAAGAATTAAAATTAGGTGGAACTATAATCTACAAATCAAAACAAGCTTGTGCATATGCAGATGGCATTGCATTAGTTGCACGTAATTGGAATTCACTAATGGAAATGCTAACTGTTTTGGAAAAAAAAAGAGTGAAATCGTAGGACTTAAGATTAATGAACAGAAGACAAAATATATGAAAATGTCATCAACAAAGGAAAATATATGCACAAAGAACGTAAATTGTGGGAAATATGTTTTTGAATAGGTCAAATGCTTCACCTATCTTGGAACAGTGTTAAACAGTGAGAACTTAGTAACAGAGGAAATAAATCAACGAATCATGATGGGTAACAGAGCATATTACGCCAACAGAAAACTGTTAAAATCATCTCTACTGTCAAGAAAAACAAAGATGACACTATACAATACTTTGATCAGACCTGTTGTTACGTATGGCGCAGAAACCTGGACCATGTCGTCAGTAGATGAAAATGCACTCCGTATCTTTGAAAGAAAGGTTTTACGGAGGATTTGTGGCCCAGTGAAAGAAGGAGAAGTGTGGAGAATAAGATCTAATAGAGAGTTAGACACAATCCTTCAAGGTGAAGATATTGTAAGATTTGTAAAGGCAAGGAGGATTGCATGGTTGGGTCATGTAAAGCGGATGGGTAGTGAAAGGATTCAGAAGAAACTGTTACATGGGAAAATGGTAGGAATAAGGAAACGTGGAAGGCCAAGAAGGACCTGGATCCAAGATGTAGAGGACGATCTGAATACTATGCAAATCAAGAGATGGTGGGAGAAAGTAGAAAGAAGATATGAATGGAGAATCATCGTGAGGGAGGCCAAAGCTCATCCTGGGCTGTATCACCGAGGAAGTAAGTAAGTAAGAAGCTAGACAAATCAATTTCTGTAAGTGAATTACATTCAATGTTCATTAAGGTGAGGTCACTTAGACGATCTTGTCCCACCTTGTTCCTTAACTCACATTCTACACGCTTTAATGTCGAAAAATAATTTTCTCCGTTGCAGTTAGCAATCATTAAAGGGAAGTAAAATAGTAAGACTATTTTCTACTTATGGCAAACATGAAGCAATTAATTTTCCATTATAAGTTTATAAAGTTGCAGTTTAAGAGCCTCATGCTCATGCTTTTCGTTGTTAATAACAGCAGCTACGTTAGTTTTAAGAAGTTCAGCGAACTGCGCAAGTTCGTCTCCTTGACTTTCTTCCAAATCCTCTTGGTAAGCACTGACAATATTTCGTGTTCTTTTCTAGATCTATTTTGCTGTAATAGATTTTAACTGCCGAAGTATTCCAAATACACCAGTCACTGTATGGTACGCTTCCATGCGTTTAGTTTTGGCAGACGGTACGTTATGAATTATGACAATAAACACCTAACTTTCAAATTGTTGCAGGAGTGTTTGATTTTCTACAACTTCATCGAGCGTAGTAGAGCCGCTCAAATAGTCGTAGTTAGTATTTCGTTTGCGTCGTCTTGAAGTTTGTTGTTGATATTCTTCACAGTAGCGGTTTCGATGGCGTAGTCGGTAGCATGCTGAACTGATATGCTCAAGATCGCGGGTTCAAACTCGGCTCGTCAGATTTTTAAAAGCGTTAAAATCCTTCTGTATGCCTTTCTTCGGAGGGGAAGTAAAGCCAGCGGGCTAGTTTGTAGCTAAATTGGTAGGTTATATTTCGTTAGAAACGCTCTATGAAGTTCCAACGATCATTGTCATCTGGTAGCCAAATTTGGAACTACTTGAAATTGAACTTGCACATTCATCTTCATCCATTTCATATCATCCACGTGCGACAGTACTTGTAGCTCACCCCATGGGTGTCCCCATCGAACCAGCTACAAACTGGCGAGCCGAACATGTCCTCAGATACTCCCGACACTAAGAGCCATACGCTAAATAAATAAATAAATAATTCTTCACAGTAAGTCAGGATTTTGGATTTGGCATCTATATCTGAAAATGTAGGCCATATACCTGAGTAACGGTTAATAAAGGGCATATCCAGTTTTTAGGTCTTAACCAGGTGACTGTAATGAAGCGCTAGGCGCTTGCATGCGATCTAGTATTGTGCTCCATAAAATGGTCATTATTCCCGTTTCCAACGTACTCATCCTCGAAACTAGTCCGTATGCCTGATTACGACACTGTACATTTTGATCCATGTTATTTGAGATGTCATCCAAAACTTGTTTCATAGTGGTAAAACCACATAATTGTGGCTTTGTCACACTAGCTCCGGATAATCACCCGGTGTCTGACAGTCTCTCCAAAGTCGGCAGTTTGGAACCTGTATCTTCCAGTTAATTTGTAAGAAGCGGAAAATAACGTATAGAGGCTTTCAACAAAATCGAAAAAAGATGCTTCTATACAACATTCTGCAGCCCACCTTGCAACCAAATTCAGCGGTGAATTTGTAAAGCACAGAATGTACTCTGCAAACCTAATTTGCTTGTTACACGTGGTATTTCCCTCTCATGTCATCTCTTTGACCACGACAGTCTTTGTATCAACGCCATTTCTATTTTAAAATATCAACTTTGAGCGAGTTTTTCAGCAGTATGACCTTCCATATACAGAAATTTCAAAACCCTATCCACTGGTCCAGATGGTAAGACATATCGCACTATTAGAGTGAGTTTGTGCACATGCGAAATGTATGGAGTCTAGTCCAGTGGTACTGAATAGAACTTGCATTCCTTAAATTTGCAAATAATATGATACAATAAGCTTGATCCAGTTAGATGGATACATTCCTCGCATGTTGTTTTTGATAAATATGATGTATGTCCCTTTCCTTTATTGACATAAGTATTTATATGCTAAGCCAGGAAAATGTCAAACTTGGCTATTAATTCCAACAAACATACCGTATATACAGTAATTTCCATTATGAAGGTGAACCAATAGTTCCACCACTACCCCTAAAATCCAAGACCTCATTCTGCTACAAATTGGATAACTGAAGTAATTCGCTCAAAACGTGCCCTCCAATACTTTTGTTCGGTCTCAGTTTGGCTTACAAGTTGAGTATCCACACGGGGATCCTTGTTTTTGCAAACTAACAGCGAAATTATCTCTTGTCTATGGGAGGTGCTTTCTTCATGTCTTTTCAACAAATTACTTGCATTTTTCAAGTAGGCAAATTCTTCTTTCGTAAACCGTGACGAACAGCCTGAATCAGTAACTTTGCAAACAAAACAGAAAAGTTTACCTTTAGTTTCCGAATAACAGAATCAATCTCACGTAACTTTTGTTTGATGGTTTATGTGTGTATATGGAAATCGGCTTTCGACTGTTCATGTGCTGCACTTCGCTACTGCCTTTCGCAATCCTATAATCATGACTGAAATTGCTCAGCCATTCACCAATATCGTTTCGTTTTGTTTTTGGTTTGCAGAAGAAATTGCTATATTGGAAGCATGTGCTGTGCTTTCTGTCTCTGTTTGGCTTGAAGATGATATGGCTAAATTGGGAAGACTTGGTGTATATTCGACTTCAGTTTGACTTTTGGAAAATGTGGCTAAATCGTGAAGAGTTGCAGATCTTATTAGTAATATTGATAATGACGAGTCATCGTCTGCATTCCTTACCTGAATCACAGACAACACACACTAATACAACCATCACAATTAACACCGGTTATCAGACAAATTCTACACACACCCAAAGTACTTGACCACGTTGTCGCAGCCCCTAAACTAAGGAACCATCCATATACAACACAGTGAGACGCGATATGCATTTTCTGCTTCTATTTCTTCGGATTAAGTACCATCACACACGACATTCTAAAAATCAGACACATTGAGAGTGTTGCTTTTTTCCTTTTCGTCTTTTACCTCACGTTTTGCACTTCTAGAAGCGTTATGTCGACTCGACTGCTGCTCATGTTGCCTGTCTCGATCTGGGTAGAAGTGAAAATGAATTTAACAAAAAAAAGTAGGATAATTCTCCTACTTTCTTATAATATTACAATTAAACGCGTAAGTTTGAAGAACGTTTTCTGATATAACCATTTACTCATGAGATACATTGTATAGGCTACACTCTTCATGTATTTTAATACTCAAATGAACGCGATAATAGAAACGAAAATAAATAAAAATTGTGAAATGATATTTTAAGTTTGTAATTTTAAAAGGATGAAATATAAAATGACTCTAATTTAAAAAAGTATTTAAGGAATTTCAAAATATAACAAAATATAATTTAAACAAACAAAAATAACAGTATACTGTTCAATCCCGGTATTAGGGGATGGGATGAACAGGGGTGTGTTGATGTACAATTTAGGGGTGGTTTCCGAAAGGGTGCAAGTTTCCCGTAGTTGGAGAAAACTGCAGGTGTATGTGTCTGTAAGGGGATGTAATGTAATGGGGGTATAAATCTATAGGGGCGCGATTACTTGTCAAGGGATGTGCGACTATGAGGAAGCTATTAGTTAAGAGTAGCAATTAAATGTGAGCGAGTAGGAGCGAGCCTACTTGCAGAGTCGGCAGCTTGGCCGCTGGCGGGCTTAACACTAAGTGAGAACAATGGAATACCTGACGCTGCACTTCCTAGCATTCACGGTCAGGGGCAATTAGGAAGGAACGGGTTGGGCGTACAGATGTAAAGTCGGTATAAACTGATGTACAAAGTGTAGGTTACTGATCAAGTATGTATTTGATCAGTTGTGGTTAATGTAATGTCCCTTTTAGTGAAGGACAAATGTATTACAAATTATAAGTGCAGGTGTGACGGAATGAATATATGTAAGGGAATCTGAGCACTCTCTCTCACCTGGCGATGACGATGCGTTGGAGCTGGATCTAGATGCACAGAGCCGTGGGCCGCGACAGATATTGGGTCTCCGTCGGGCCTTCCTTTTAAGAGTTCCCGAGCTGCTGACTCGGCGTGTCGTCATTGTTGGTGCTCCAGATAGTCCTGAGTGCAAATGTTTATGTGGATGTCGTAAGCTTGGCTAACAGCGATGTTACTGCGCCTGCTTGTGTAACGGAAATGTATTCGTTGAGGCTCATGACTTAGCCTTTAGGGGTAGTTTTTGTAGAGTGAAATGGTGTGTTGGTATTTGGGTATTTGGGTAGAAGTAGATCTTATGGTTTTGTGTTGATGGTAAAGAAGTGTGAGTGGCTGTGCAACCGTCTGTAGATTCAGGGGCGTATGTTTATAATCCCCTCTGGGTGAGTAGATGTCTCAGGTCCTAGGGTCGTATAGACCCTGGGGCTGAACAAGACCTCGTCGGCCTTCAGATCAAGTCCTCGCGATCTGGATTGAGAGTTAGGGGTGTTTTACCCTCCTCGTCCTTCTTCTTCTTCTTCATCCTTCCAGGTCCTCCTTCTTCTCCTCTGGTGTTGTGTAGATGTCGGTGTCGTGTGTAGAGTGTGCTCATAGGGTTTGGGTATAGGGTATGGAACATAGGTTTATTTTTTTCTTTTCTTATAATCTTGACGTTTAAATGTTGCAAAAAAATGACATGTACACACACATATATATATATTGGTATGCCATACAGGAAGGAAAAAACAGTTGTTGGATGGGTGGTTGCGCCGTCCTCGTGTTGGCTGAAAAAAAATCTCCCTGTATGTATTTGTTATGTTTTAATGTATAAAAGAGTGAAGGTGAAAGTAAAAAAACAGGTACCATGAGGTGTAAATTTAAGGGAGTGTATCAAATGGTTTATTTTTCTTTGTGGATAAAGAGGGTACCTTCACAATTTAGCGTTAGTAGAAAGAAAGGAAAGAAAAGCAGTATAATCAGTGTTGAATGGTGTGACATATGCGTAGGTATACACTTGTGTGTTGATATTGTTGTGTGTGCCTTGGATTTACAATATTTCTACAATTATGATACAATATAAAGTACTTATTACTATACCGTTCTGCTCATGAGCCTGGTACTTTTTTTTCACTCTCTAGGCCTACTTTTAGCGCTCTCGTTTTGCTACTCCTTCTCCGTTCGTTTGCTATCTCCTTTGTAGCCGCTGTTTAGTGGTCATGCCGCTAATTCATCTATTTACCTATCGTGAGTTCTTTCTCGTGGGTAGAAAACATTCACCTTGGTAGCGAGGGTGGGCGCTTACAACCTCTGCGCTGCCCCTGGCTACCGTGCGTCGCTCATTAATGAAGCATTTCTATATGTGTGGTTGCGTCAGCATCGCTCGGTGCCCCACGGTCACTTGACGTTGCGGATCGCGGCGCAGTCGCCTTATGGGCGCGACTGAAATAGGTGAAATCAGTGTATATGTGTGTGGCATAATTAGTGTAAGGTATGTGTGTCTGGGGGCTATATTTACAAGGGGTGAATTCATATATGTCTGCCTTCTCTGAAAATGAAATGCATTAGTGCCTTTCGTGCGCCATCGTGGGCACCCATGTTGGCTCCTGGTGAATCTGAAAAGATGTAATGGATTACATAACATTTGTCAAAATACTCTTTATCTCTTTTATTTTCCGTATACCTTTTTATATGGCGCCATCTAAATCTAACTTAGTCTAAGGTGGCCGTATACTACCATGCTACTAATTTCTACCCTTTGTGCATATGTGTATTTGTGTGTCTCCCCAATGTGTACTCATTGTGTGAAGTGTGTATCGTTGTCGGTGCACCTTACTTTTATATTTTGTCATGACCTTTGGGTTTCCCTCGTTGCTGCAGTGATGGGGCCCTTTCTCTGAAAACAATACATAGTGATTAATTACCTTTGGCCATATGTCCTACTCGTTGTGTTCATTGTGCAGCACTGTAGTCGGTAAGCTTCGGTTGCTGAACTGGCGATATCGCTTCGGACGTCTCGCGTATATATGTCGCGTTGAGCCTGTTTACTCTAGGGGTCGCTACCCGCTATTTATGATAGGATGTGTGCTGTTCAACTGGTATTAGTGCCAGGAGTGTATATAGTTCATCGCTCGGGGAATGTGACGTCGCGGAATACGCTTTTGTGTAGCCTTTACTCAACGACCCAGTGTCGAACATTTAATTCTCTAGGGATCGCTATCCCTATTTAATTTTAGGCTAAAATATTACCGAAGGTTTTCTGACGTTCTCCCCTGTTGTCCGGTCTTACACGCCACCTAGTGGGTGTGCGACGCCGAATGCTATGGGCGTTTGCATTGCGATTGCATCGTATAATTTAGTGTAATGTCGGTCTTACCCTAGATGGTGCCAAATTATCATCAAGTATGTGGAAGTGTACTTAACCTAGGTTTCTACTAATTAATGCTAAAAAAACTTCCGAAATGGTCCTTAATCTAGTGCCGAAATGCGTTGTAGCTACTGTTTTGCAACAGTGTTTATTAAATTTGCTTAAGTCTAAGTTGCCTTCCAAATGCAACTGCCTTACGTACTAGAATTTTGATCGGAACGATCGCCTCGGGTAGTTTCCTCCCCAGGTCACCACAGTGTGTATTTTGGTAACACCGGTTGTTTCCAAAACCACCAGGCCAAAAGGCCATTTTGCATTCCGTTCCCTTAAGTCTAACTGTCGACTTCCCCCCTTAATAACTAATGTGTTCGTGTGTGAAGGCCTGTGTAATTGTGTTGCTAAAAGTAGCAAACACCTCCGCACGGATATCCATTGTCGCCTGCAGGTACCGGAATAGTTCACTCACATATGGCTTATAGCTGCCTTATTCACCATTCATATTTATTAATGGGTTGCCCAGGCCCCTCTGGGGGCTCTCTGCACTCCCCATTTACATCTCTGGGTGCTCGCTGCTATCCCGTTTAAGCTATGGGGGCTCGCTGCCCTCCATGTACTTGGGCACGGGGCCGAATGATCGTATTCATTCCATATCCATTACTTTTCATTCATCATTTATTATTCATTATTTATTATTTATTCAATCATCTTCACCCCATACCCGGATGAGGACTTGGCGTGGCCAATGGTTGGTCCCGCTGAACCCTAACTCACTTCTTCATTTCACACGAATGGAAGACTCGTTCCCCGCCTTAGGAACGCTACTTAGGTTACAAACTAAGTAAAAGTCTAGTCCAATTGGTCGTCAGGGTCTGTTCCAACGTCCCCGGCTCTGCCTCTCAGCGTCCCTTTACGTCGTGATGACGTAGTACCTGTCACCACCTGGTGTGACCTCAGATTCCTTTTTATTATTGGGGGAAATGTCATTCTGTATAGTGTAGCAATTAGTGTGACTTGGTAAAATTTTAGTGTTCTGGGCTTGTAGAGCATTCTAAACGCAGTGCCTGCTTTTGGCCTTCCATTGCCTTATCGGATCTCCAGCGCTGATGCTTTGCTATGTTTTTTGACATGTTAGTAGGACCATTGAATAGAGGGTTCTTTGCTAGTCGGGTCCGATGGGGTGTTATTTGTGAAGTAAGGATTGAAACGTGGTGGGGAAGGGGTACAGCATGTTTATGTTGGCCAAGAGTCGGTAATGCTATGAGGATGTTTTTACTGTGAGTGGATGGGGTGGGTTTTTCCCAGGTGTCCAAAATTGAAAATGTGTCATGCAGGTATGATAAAACTGTAACCCTTGGTGTTTGGGTGGGATGTGTCATGCATCGAGATGGATATGAGCACCTGTCTGCCCTCATTTGAGGAGAAGGGGTGTGTTAGGGTGTAATAAGTTTATGTCTTCTGCATGCTGGATTATTTAATAAAATATTTGTTAGTATATTGATGTGGCCTCATCTCTATATAGAGATGCGCATACGCGCTTAATATTGGTGTCCGAACCACCTCTAATATTCAGGTAGGGGCGTATGGCACAGGGTGCAGTAGACCCGTAATTCAGAAAAGCAGGAATGTCTAATCAACCCCTATGTATAATTTTAACGTAGTGTATGTGTTTTTATGTGTATGTGTGTGTGTTTGTGCAAGTTTGTGCTAGGTATTGGGATGTATGGAAGGGAGGGTGTGAGGATGTTTACCCGTAAGCTATGCTATGGCCATCCTGAGTGCGTTATCCGCCTGTGCTCCTTTCATGGTGTGTCATTCTCTCTTGGCTGTACTATGTTTTCTTCCACTCTCTGATGGTGTTTAAGTTCGCGCTCGCTGAGCGTTTATGTACCGTTGAGATGCCATACAGCACCTAGTGTCTATCAAAATACTATTCTGTATAATTGTCGTGGGACTATCATCCCTTACATCCTGTAAAATATTTATATGTCCTAGGTAACGCCCTCTGGCTGTCCTGTTAACTCTACGTGTGGTGACGGCTGTACCGTTCACGGTTTTATCTGCTCTCATATTTATAATGTGGGTGGGGTATAGTTGCGCCCTTAGGCCTGTCTATCTGGCTTTAAATGTGGCCGTTCCTTTATGTATTTACTGTATGCTACCCTCTATGTCTCTGTTCATAATTAAAATATTTACCCTATCGTGGGAGTTCGCCTCTTCCTTTGCGCGTGGGCTAGGCCCTTAGCCAGTTCTACAATGGCTGAGGTATCTCCCTTCGTTGTATGCTAAGCCTTCTAAAAATGAGGTGTGTTTTATATGTGTTTGACCCTATGTCGCTATAATATTTATGTGGCTTGTGAATATAGACGATGTGGCATGATTGCCTTTTGTAATTTTAGAGAAGAAAAAAAATATTAGGGGGGGGGGGGGGTGGATTGTTCCTCTATGGATTCTGTGTTTACCCGCCCTTAATTAGTTTGTGTGTTTTTGTGAAATTGCCTTGCTACCCTAGTGCTGGGCGCGTGCGGGAGGAGACGACCGTGGCTATAGCACGCGTCGTGCCTGACGCCTCGCTTTCGCTTGCCGCTTGGACTGCTGCGTGAAGCGTCTCCTGATATTGGAGTCGGCTTATCTGTATCGCGTGGGCTGCTTTGCCACACGCCGTCAGTGTCCACTATCACAGTTGTATGTCTGTTCAAAATTTTCACCTGTCGGCCTGAAATAATGTAGTCTCAATAATTAAGTTTGGCCTTCCAAACATGTGTAATATTTTAAGGAAAACATAATGTAGTACTGTCCTCTCTTCCAGTATAAACATCCAGTGTTACAAGTGTATGGCTTCCTGCTATTGTTTTCGCTATTGTCAGCATGTTTATGTTGTGCCGTCCTGGTTCGCTGTTGCAAAATTTCTTCCGCATGTACTAAGTGTTGTCACGGAGGAATGTGCTGCGTGTTTCGCCCGCGATTTCCGGTGTTTTGGTTTATAATACTTGTGTTCCTGGTTTCTTCAGCCCCGTGTGGAAATGACAACAGAACGTGCTGTTGACCCACTGTCCGTGTGTCGCCATATGTTTGTGTAAAGGACCAATGTGTTAATATGTGGAATTTCTGTAACTAGGCCTGTTTTAGAATCTGCCTTCCATAACTTCTCTGCTCTAGTGCGATTATCTATTATCTACTTCTAGGTAGCCTACTCGGCCTGTGTCCGGGGTAATTTTACTCCCCTTACTGAATGTCCATAATTTTCGGCCTGTGAAATGTGGTATTACCACGCTTTGTGTTAGTGTATGTCTGTTCCCTAAAATTCCCCGTGTTCGTGGAATACGTCTGCACAGGTGTATTTTTTGTGTGATAAGTGTGTTTTTACCCCCAAAATGCCTATTTCTGGGCTGTTTTTCGGAATCTGTCCTTACTAATCTGTTTGCCCTATTACTAATTACCTATCGTCTCCTTCTTCGGAGCCTATCTCGTCGGATTTCTGGTGTATTTCTGACTGTCCCGCATTAATTCCTCGTGGAGTTTAGTGTTGAAATGTGGTATTCCCACCTTTTGTGTTAATGCATGCTAGGTTCGTTCATTGTCCCAGTGTTTCTAAAATGTGTCCTATACCTATCCATCTTTGTGTCGGTTGTTTGTGTGAATGTATGCTTTCGCTGTCATGTGACCTATATATCTGACGTGGTTTATCTTCGGTCGGTCAACCTCTCTTCCTGTTATCTGTTAGGCCGCCCGTCCTTAGCTATAATGCGGACCCTAGATTATGTATACCTACTGTCTGTCACTGTGTGGCCTCTGGTAGCGTAGTTCGCCCCTAGCTGTCATTGGCTAACTTTTTACTAGTTACGCTTACTCTATCAGAGGTTGTAGATTATCTACTGTGTTTGCGTTGTGTACCTTTGTATTTCCTATACATGTGGCCTTGACGCGACCCGCCAATGTGTGGTACGGATCTCTATGCGTTCGCTAATGCCCTCTTTCGGCTATCCTAGTAATTATTGTGAAACGGGCATGTGTATGTAAAAATATGCCCAGTGTACAGTGTTTGTGAGCATTTTGGCTATCACTGATTTTGATTTGTGGGCGTATCGCGGTGTTGAATCTGTCATAAATGAGTTTGTGTCGACCGTAATGTTATTATGCTTGAGCTACGGTCCTGGCCGCCTGGTACAGCGCGCGTTTGTGCTGACCTCGCAATAGTATCGTGTTGCTTGTGCGATAACACCTACTGGCTAGCAGACTGCTTCCTGCCTGTCTGTTGACACTTCAAATGTAAAGCACTATTGTTGTAATCCTGCGTGAATTGCTTTATTAGTCGTCCGACACTTATTGTAATACGTTTTTGCCCCGTGTACTTGTGTTTACATACCATTCCTTGCCGTGCCTACGTGATGAGGCTACGTGTACGGCGAGAGTTGTGTACTTTGTTCCAACCAATCTCCCGAATGCCTTGGAAAAGATCCTACGTCTACTTACAATTACCGCGCTCTCAAATGTTGTGTCCTACTGTGTTTGATAAGTGTCCGCGCCTTGCTTATGATGTCTGTGTCTGTGGAACTCATGCATCTGTGTGTGTGTACTTTATGGCCTCTAGTCGCATGTCTGGCAACTAGGTGTAGGTGGCAGCTTTGTTAGTGTGTTCTCTGTATTTGGATGAGGTCCTTGCGGTCCGAGTCCTACCTTTTGGCTTTCTTACTGTATGTTACCGTGTCACCTTATGTAATTTCTGTATGTAAAAGATCCTCCCCGTGTATATGTTTGTGCTCTGAGCGACATTAAGTGTATATTATATACAAACCCTTGTGTCCATGTAAGACACGTACATGATCACCTGTAAATACCATTCGGAACAAAAAAATCTTTTGTACATACATAGTCGTAAGCATATGGGATACAGTTCGTGACCAGTGTGTGGGTAGAAATGGATGTTGTGGTCTGCTTTTTCCGCCTCTTCGTCCAAAGGCCTTTGTGTTTATGGGAGCCTATGGGTTTTATGTGAGTGTGTGCTTTTATGTTGTCTATGTGGTGTCATCCGTGTAATTGTCTATCACTGTGTCTACGGCCATGGCTTCAATATTATTATGCCATGTGAGTTGCCATTTTCCTAGGCCGCTTTTCGTTATTGAAAGAGTGGATTTTCCATGGTGAATGTTGTTATCCTCGTCCGAGCGCCATTGCTCGAGAAGGTGAATACCTTCGCCCTGTCACGAAGGCATAGGCCTCTGGCTCCCATTGGGGTGCCTCTTTACCATTTTTCTGGGGTGTTTTGAGTAAAGTAAGCCTAGGCCTATGTTCACCATGGTGCCTCGTTATAGGCCTGGATGCGCTTGTGCCTGAGGGGCAGGATTCGCCTTGCGCTACCCTAACAGTGTTTATAGGGGTGTGTGTCCTCCTGTCTGCCTTGCCTTGTGTGGTAGGTAATAAAACCTTCCTTATGCCCCGTGTATTGTGTGTATGTGGCTGGTCAGTGTTCAGGGGCGTGCGTTTGTCACCCTGGGGCGTTGTAATTAACACCCTTCTGTTTATCTGTGCTGGGGATGCACATGTCAGTGTCCGCCTCCATTCTGGCAACATCGCCCTCTGAACTGGCGGTAGGGGTCGTGTAACTGTCTGTGAGTGTGTTGTATTGGAGATCGGCGTGGCATGCTCCTGTCTACGAGCCATGCCCTTCTCCTCCCACTCTGTGTTGTGTGCTAAGGGGGTTGGTGTTATTTGACGCCTCTGTTCTGGACTAATGGCCTTCTGAACCGGTGCTGCGAATTGTGTTGATATATTCGAGTGCCCCTTAAGTGTGTTGGAGCTTAACCTGGCCATTTTCTGAACTGTGGCCACGGGGACCTCCTTCTCCTGTGTTTTATCAGGTGTATGTATGGATATAGGCGTAATTCGCTGTGTCGGATCCTCTATGTCGTCTGCCCATAGTATGGGTTCCTCTGGGTCCCTTTTTGTGTTGTGTTGAGTATCCCGAGTAGTTGGAAGTAACATCCCTTCGTATATCTGTTCTGAGGGGGTTGATGTCATTTTCGGCCTCCGTTCTGGCATAATTGCCCTCCGAACTGGCCCTGCGGAACGTATGACTGTGTGTGAATGTCCCTGCAGTGTTATGGAGCTTAGTCTGGCCGGTTTCTGAGTTGTGGCCACGGTAGACTCCTTCCCCTGTATTTCGTCGGGTGTAGAGATTGACATCTGTGCGAGTTGTTGTGTCAATGTATCAATTTCTATGTTCTCGTTTTGTTTTCCTGGTGGTCCTGCTGTGAATTCAAATATAGTGTTATTGGCCTGGAGTTCACGGTATTCATCCCAAATTTGGGCATACTCCTTATTAAGCCTAAGTGCTTGTTCGGCTACTCTAGTGTCGGATGTACCCACTTATAGGTGTTCCTCCTTGAGCTGGTTGTACTGCTCGAACATAAATTCGTGCAACATGTGTAATCTCCAGTGAGATTTGTTAAGTTTTGTACGGAGGGTGGGGATTTTCGCCCTAGTCTTTTGATTCTTGGCGCTGCTTCGTGGCCGGACAAGTGCCCTAATTATCCTCATATACTGAGCGTGCAGGAGCTGCTGATACCTCCAGAGGTAGTCCTGCCTTGTCTCAAAGACCTTGTGCCATTGAATAAGGTCTTGATACTCCCCAATTTTCTCTATAATGTTTACTCTGTATGATGGAGCCATATTTGTGTGTTAGTGTCTAGTGTGTGTAAGTGTCCGTATATAAGATGTAAAAATATGTCCCGTGGGGTTTGTGTGACACTTAGTGTTATTAATAAAAAGCGAATGTGAGCTCGTAAGCTAATACGTTTTGATATGGTCGGTTAGTAGATAAAAACAAAAGAAATTTTGGCCTCTGCACAATGCTTGTGTTCAATGCCTTTCGTTAAGTACTGATAGCCTCTGGCCTAATTATCGAGCGGTGTGACTTCTACTTCCTTTGGGGGAGGGTGGATGGGTTTAATAATGCAAATCCCTGTTGTATAGAGACAAAATGTGGGGCGTACTTTAGAAAAAAATCGTTATTTCGCTTGGCTGCTCTAGGTACTTCTACCGATCTACCACGAGGGCTCGTTGTATGAGTCCCTACCCTTAATTTGCGTGGTACCCGGCCTCCACCAATTTGTTCAATCCCGGAGTTAGGGGATGGGATGAACAGGGGTGTGTTGATGTACAATTTAGGGGTGGTTTCCGAAAGGGTTCAAGTTTCCCGTAGTTGGGGGAAACTGCAGGTGTATGTGTCTGTAAGTGGATGTAATGTAATGGGGGTATAAATCTATAGGGGCGCGATTACTTGTCAAGGGATGTGCGACTATGAGGGAGCTATTAGTTAAGAGTAGCAATTAAATGTGAGCGAGTAGGAGCGAGCCTACTTGCAGAGTCGGCAGCTTGGCCGCTGGCGGGCTTAACACTAAGTGAGCACAATGGAATACCTGACGCTGCACTTCCTAGCATTCACGGTCAGGGGCAATTAGGAAGGAACGGGTTGGGCGTACAGATGTAAAGTCGGTATAAAATGATGTACAAAGTGTAGGTTACTGATCAAGTATTTATTTGATCAGTTGTGGTTAATGTAATGTCCCTTTTAGTGAAGGACAAATGTATTACAAATTATAAGTGTAGTTGTGAAGGAAGGAATACAAGTATGTAAGGGAATCTGAGCACTCCCTCTCACCTGGCGATGACGATGCGTTGGAGCTGGATCTAGATGCACAGAGCCGTGGGCCGCGACAGATATTGGGTCTCCGTCGGGCCTTCCTTTTAAGAGTTCCCGAGCTGCTGACTCGGCGTGTCGTCATTGTTGGTGCTCCAGATAGTCCTGAGTGTAAATGTTTATGTGGATGCCGTAAGCTCGGCTAACAGCGATGTTACTGCGCCTGCTTGTGTAACGGAAATGTATTCGTTGAGGCTCATGACTTAGCCTTTAGGGGTAGTTTTTGTAGGGTGAAATGGTGTGTTGGTAGTTGGGTATTTGGGTAGAAGTAGATCTTATGGTTTTGAGTTGATGGTGAAGATGTGTGAGTGGCTGTGCAGCCACTGTAAAACTGTAAAACAGTTTCCTTTCAATAACAGGGTTTTCCCGACACGAATACGGACACTTGGTCTCGAGAAGAGATGGAAACCCTTCATGATGTTCCCGTAGAGCAATCCTGTCTGGACTGCAGCAGAGCCATTGTTGTTCATGTTTTACAAGCAAGCCTACCTGCCTTACCGAAAATTGGAACAATGCACAGAATTCCATTATCGCAGTTGTTTCATTATCCCTTCCATACCTAACTGCAGGAGTATTTATGTCTTAACTGCATGTAAGCTTGGGTCAAATCAATTTCACTAAATGATTCACCTTTCTGTAGTTCAGCAAAGAGATCCTCAACTCTGGGTATAGGGTAACGATCTACAACTAACTGCGGGTTAATAGTAACCTTAAAGTCACCACAAATTCGAATACTTCCATCTTTCTTCAGAACAGGTACTATAGGCGACCCGTACTCTGAACTTTCAACTGGATACAATACATCGGCTTCAACTAACCGTTCAAGTTCCTTTTCAACCTTAGCTTTCAAAGTATAAGGTAATGGTCTAGGCCTAAAGTACTTAAGTACACTATTCTCTTTCATAACTAGCCTAACCGGTTCAACCGTACACTGACCTAGTTTGTCAGTAGACACCTCAGGGTATTTTTAACTACCTCTTTAAGTAACAATTCTGGTATAACGTTATCACTAGGCATATTCGATTCATTGCCAACAACTTCAGTGGCAAATAACTGCTCATCCATTGCAGGTGAAATCTGAACATTCAATGCCATGATCCAGTCTCGACGTAACAAGGGAGTAGCTCCATTTTTAATTACATACAATTCCATATTTTTAGCAATGCCTCTGTAATTAACATTTACATTAATTACCCCAACCAGCTCAATAGGAGCATTAATGTATGAACTTAAGCGTAGACTTGTAGGCTGTAATCTTATATTCTTAAAATTTTCCCAATAAAACGTTTCACTAACCACACTGACTGAGGCACCAGTATCAATTTCAAAGGTTACAGGTCTGTTTTCAACTAGTACATTAGTTTTAAATGGTTTAACAGTACTTAAATGGTTAATAGGATGGCTTTCATGCATAGTAAATAGGTTAGGAACATCGGTTAATATGTCCTCAGATTCAATGTCAACTTGGCCTACAAAATTATGCACACTTCTGTTTTTATTTCTAGGAGATTGATGTAACTTACCACGCATCCTCGCCGTACACATTTTGCTAATGTGATTTCTTTTTCCACAAACATAACACACGCATCCACGCAAACGGCACTCACTACTCTTGTGGCCAAACACACCACAGCAATAACATTGGACTGAACACTTCTGCTGGGGACTGGTCCGTTGTCCTGGGGCAGGTTGGCAGCGCTGGAAAGATCCGCCACTGGAGGATGGAACAGCCACGCCCCTTGTCTTCTTCCCTCATAGCTGTAGATTCAGGGGCGTATGTTTATAATGCCCTCTGGGTGCGTAGATGTCTCAGGTCCTAGGGTCGTATCGACCCTGGGGCTGAACAATACAGAGTTCCGCAAACTCTTCATCTGGGTAGAAGTGAAAATTAATTTAACAATAAAGGTAGGCCAATTCTTCTACTTTCTTCTAATATTACAAATAAACGCCTAAGTTTCAAGAACGTTTTCTGCATTTCTTGAAAAGTCCACTGAAATACATTTATTTGTTTATAAAGTGCTTTCTGATATAACCATTTACTCATGAGATTCATTGTATAGGCTACACTCTTCATGTATTTTAATACTCAAATGAACGCGATAATAGAAACGAAAATAAATAAAAATTGTGAAATGATATTTTAAGTTTGTACGGTAATTTTAAATGCATGAAATATAAAATGACTCCAATTTAAAAAAAGTATTTAAGGAATTTCAAAATATAACAAAATATAATTTAAACAAACAAAAATAACAGTATACAGAGTTCCGCAAACTCTTCACACCCAAATGAATGTCCTAGCTACACGCGATTCCACGCTACACTAATTCATAACTTTACCCTAAGCAAATTCGTGAATATCACGCGCATGTGCTGGTACAATTATGTCACAGGGAAAACAAATGCTGTGAAATAAACACGTACACGGTGATCCGGTCTATCTGTTATGATCTCAACCATTGTTTACGCATTATTAGTCCCGTAGTTATTGGCGATTCAATTCTCCCAGTATTTTGTCACACGAGAAAGTTCGACCAACTATATCTGTACATAATGAGCGAAGAGACGTTTTCACGTCAATAGGAACTAATAGAAACGACACACACAAGAATTAACCGGCATGCCACATTGCGGGGTGCACTGATATTCATAAAACACGGTACCCTGCTAATATACACTGTAAACTGTATGTAAATATAAAAATACGTCAAATAAATGTGAACGGTGATACAGTCTCAGAAACTGTGCAACATCCCATACGGTATTTGTACATTAATAATAATGGGGAAGTAAAATTAAAGGAGAACCATGTTCTGCGGAAATCCTTTTTCACACATTGCAAGGTCACCTGGCTGAATGTAGTTCAGAATGCCTGAATGAACTGTAATGTAGCTATCAATCGTTCTTCCACCGTAACATTTAGAAAGAAAACAAATATATCCGGATGGGGTGATCGCAACAAGAAATTTCACGGTAAAGGTGTTCTTATAATGCGGGAACGTTTAAATTCTCTGACGGACACTTTGAGGTCTTTCACAAGGGAATTCACTGCAATCTATTATGCATGCGCAATTTTCAAAATATATTTTAAATGCATTAGGCATGGCATTCATTATAGTGGACCGCTGTGGCCAGAAAATCCAGTCTTTGGTATTCTGAAACATATTCTGCAGGATAAATTTAAAGGTGGCTGATGCTGTAGTCCTGTGACAATTAAAAAATATACCAAGAGCGGCAAAACTAATTCCTGGCTTCAGCTTCATGAGAAAAAGAAGTAGCATGTTTTCTCTTCCTAGAGAGCAATTCCGATTTATAGCGGGTACCAAGGATAACAGAACACTGAACACTCCTAATTTTACACCCGCTATTTCAAGGAGATGCGAGTCCTTTCCTTGCACGGATTTGTAGCCACAGAATACATTATTTATGCTTAAACAATCCGCATTTACACCACCGTCTGCTTTATAACACGTATCTGTCATTGTTTGTTTATTCTCACGAGGTGTCGGTAGATTTGTTTGAACTTCAGCCTCACCATTATTTCTTAATGAAGAAAACAGTATATTGGCATCAATGTTGGCTGAACTTACGTCCATTATATCAGTTTGTGTCCTAGCATCACTGCATTGTTTCACGAGATTGTTGTCAACTAATTCCTGTCCATGTCTGAGTTTCCGTCTCTTGTATCTCGTCGCCTCTGCAGTTTCCCTTTTTTGTTCGTGCTGATCGGAAGAAGTAGGTTTCAAGTAGAGTCTGGGCATGTAACCAGGACTGTCGGGATCCCTTCTAGGTTTTCCGTTAACAAAATGACGACTATAAATACGTGCATTTTTACTGGTAGCCCTTGGTTTCCTGTCAACAGTTTCTCGCCTCACTGCTTTAATCCAAGCTGTCCTTCTGATTATGCTGTTTATCAATAGGAAAACTAAAAGATCAAGTACCGGGAGGACTGTTTCTGTACGAGTAATTGCAACCAACCACACAACAGTTTCTTCGATTCTTTGTAACACTCACTTCCATCGCGAAAAACTGAACATTCCTTTCCATCAAGCGGTAGCCTACCTTGCAGTAGAGAGCTGCGTCATCCTCACCAGCTATAGATTTGTCACCAGAGCGCAGCAGGGTAGGCGCGCACGAGGTCTATACGGTCCCACCCTCCACAACGTATAGTTTTCAAGTCTTCTATCAGAGAGCCTAAGTTCCTTGCCACTACATCCATAGTTTAACCTCAGTGTTGAAGAACTCCAGTGTCTATTGATTTTAAAACCCGAAAGAAAGGAAAAAAAAATTCGTTTGTTTCCTTATTTTAAAAACATGGCATCAGTAATATTTAAATTGACATCATTATACTGCAACTGCACGGAAGATTATTGCACTTAACTATAACAAAAACAAGACCTTCGCTAACGCTTATTATTTGTAAACAACTGACAATGTTTTTTTTTTTTAATGAAACCGGTATCGCTATAATTTAAAGTAACAAAAAAATTTAAGACAGGATATGAATGTTTTTGAGAAAGTCATTTATTGTGGCTAATCAGTGGCATACCCGTGGGGGAGGGGGGCCTAGCCCCCCCCCCCCACTCATGGCTTGAAAAAACATTGAGAATAATTCAAAAATGTTTGTCTATATTATTCTACATATAGATTATTTATTAAAGTTTATGAACTGCTAAATTGCCTTTTGTGCAATTCACTTTTAAAACCTAATAAACGTGTCAACTGATTACCGACATACTTCATCTTATTAGGGTGCGTGGTAGTTAGCAGAGTGGTAGCACTACCCGCTCTCACTCATCAGCTGGTCTAATGTTGATGCGGTGTGATTGAATACAACAGGTTTACTCCATTGGTGCGGGGATGGGGGATGACTCATCGTCTACGCAGTCACGATAGTGAGTACAGTACAGTCCCGTCAAACAAAACTGGTCCACTCGCACTGCCAGTTTACCGATTCAAGGGACATTAACGGAGTAGTAAATGTTACAACAACAAAATATAAAAACAACTAAACCCAGTCCGGGTTACGCAGACGGGCGCGTTAAAGAGGGCCGACTTAACGAGGCTCTACTGTAGTTAGTATTTTTGTGACAAGTGTTTGTTTTTATGATTTTTCACGTGGCTTGAAATATCTTTGCAGGTCAAAGAAATACTATTTTACCAGGAAAATAAATAATATTTTCTTTGGTAGTTACGACCATTAATCCCGCAGGTATTTTTCACTACCGTAGCTACACGCCTCTTTTCTAAACGAAAATGGTATATAATCTATATATATATATATAAAATCAATGTTACGAGAAAGTTTGTCTGTATGTGGGTCTGTGGATGTGTATGTCTCCTATGCGTTCACATACCATTCATTCGATTACGATGAAACTTGAGTACACTCCAAGGAAGGTTTCGAGCTTAGTAAATCCACTTGACAATAGGCAGCGCACGAGTAGATTTAACAAATGAGCGACGACGCACGAAGCGTTTCAAAAAATCCCGTATGCGTTCATATACCATTCGTCAGATAGCGATGAAAATTGGGAGAGATGTTGGAGTACACTCTAAGGAAGCTTTCTGGCTTAGTAAATCCATTTTACAACAGGCAGCGCACGAGTAGATTCAACAAATGAGCGACGGCACGCGAATCGTTTTAACAAAGTCCCGTACGCGTTCATATACCATTCGTCAGATAGCGATTAAACTTAGCTGAGATGTTGTGAACAGTCCAGGGAAGGTTTCTGGCTTAGTGAATCCATTCTACAATAGGTAGCGCACGAGTAGATTCAACAAATGAGCGAAGGCACGCGAATCGTTTCAACAAAGTCCCGTATGCGTTCATATACTATTCATCCAATTGCGATGAAACTTTGGTGAATTGTTGTGAACAGTCCAGGGAAGGTTCCTGGCTTAGTAAATCCATTTTATAATAGGTAGTGCACGAGTAGATTCAACAAATGAGTGACGGCACGTGAATGGTATAAATACAATCCCGTATGCGTTCATATACGATTCATCCGATTGCGATGAAACTTGGGTGAGTTTTTGTGCACACTGCAGGAAAGGTTCCTGGCTTAGTAAATCCATTGTACAATAGGTAGTGCACGAGTAGATTCAACAAATGAATGACGGCACGCGAATCGTATAAATAAAATCCCGTATGCGTTCATATACCATTCATCCGATTGCGATGAAACTTGGGTGAGCTGTTGTGCACACTGCAGGGAAGGTATCTGACTTAGTAAATCCATTGTACAATAGGTAGCGCACGGGCAGATTCAACAAATGAATGACGGCGAGCGAATCGTATAAATAAAATCCCGTATGCGTTCATATACCATTCATCCGATTGCGATGAAACTTGAGTGAGTTATTGTATTGTGTAACCTGCAGGGAACGTTTATGATTTAGTGAATCCATTGTACAATAGGTACCGCACGAGTAGATGCAACAAATAAGTGACGACGCGCAAAGCCTTTCAACAAGTTCCATCTTCGTTCATATAGGCCTACCATTTATCCCATTGCGATGAAACTTTGGTGAGTTGTTGTGCACGCTCCCACGATTGTTTCTAAATTAGTAAATCAAATTTTATGATAGCTTAGAGACAGTTAACGGAAATTGAACAAAATATTGTGTATTCTAAAGCACTTCAAGAAACAAAATTACAATGCCAACACTTTCTTTAATTGGCATTGCAATGCATGGCGGGTACAGCTTGTGAATAATAAATATAGGCTATATCATATATATGATGTATTCTTACCTTGAACCAAATAGATGCAAGAAGAAGGCAGTTGATGTTTTTGAAATATTTTTTCAATCCCTCAAGGTCTCGACGACATTTAGAAGTTATGCTCAGTTCAGTCAATGCCTCGAGAGCTTCTATTATCCCTGGAAGGTGAGCTGCGACTAGTTTAACGCTGTTTACTCTAGCAGACCAGCGAGTCTTCGACATCGAGTGAAGGGAGCTTGGTATCTTTCCTTTCAAAATTTCCCATCTTTGGGGGCTGGAGCTAAATATGTTAAATAACTTTTGAACAGCTCCAAGGAATGTTACTGCAGCCACACAGCTCTCCACTGCTTGTTCTCCACACAGATTCAAGGAATGACACGTGCAAGCAGAGTAAACAGCTTCACTGTTAGCAGACAGAATTCTTGCCTGAGCTACTTTCATGTTACTCCCATTGTCGTAGCCTTGACCCCTACAGTCCTTTAAGGGGATGTCAAACTCCTTCAGCTTATCTAAAATAAGCTCTGCAATGGCTTCTCCACTCTTTTTGGTACAGTCGGTAAAGCAAAGTAGCCTTTCTTCGACTTGTTAATGCTGAGTTTCATTTCAGTCAAATAAATGTATCTCAAAATAAACTCAGTCTGTTCAACATGTGCAGAATCTGGTGTTGCGACAACTATTATGGCATAGTATTTTGCCATTTCTCTTTCTTCTAAAATTTTCTTCATAACTTGGGCAGCGCAAAGAGTAATAAACTCATTTTGAATATCATGAGACAGATAATTCACTTGCATTCTTTCTCCCATTTCTTGAAACGAGCAGACTCTATTAAAATGCTCATTCAAACCTGGATCATAACTGGCCAGCAGTTCTAAAATTTAAAAAAAAAAAGCCATTTGAGTGGTTCCCGATTTTATCAATACTACCCCGAAAAGCAAGTCCTCTTTCAGCTAGGAATAAAGTGACATTAAGAAGTCGCTTTAAAAGATCACGCCACATGTCCTTTTCTTGTTGAATGGAGTGAAAGATTAAGTCCATTAGCAAATTATAATTTTTTGATATGATCACCTCTGACCAGGGGCGTATATAAGGGGGGTGCTGAGGGGGTTCCAGCCCCCACCCCGAAAAAAAGCCAATAAAAATTAAGAAAGTGCTGCTTTGGTAAGAGCATAAAATAATTGTAAATTTGGTTGTACCCTAATCTTAACTTATCGGCTAAGTTATAAACAATATTAAAATTGAAATTATACTAACTCGTGGTGTAGTGGGTAGCATTCTTCGCTGCCACCCCGGACATCCGAATTCGATTCCCGGCTCTGTCAAGAAATTTTAATTCTAGTCTGAGGGCCGGAACGGGGTGCACTCAGCCTTGTGAGGTAAAGCTGTGAATTCCACAGTAGCCTATGTTTTTTGAGAAATACATGTAAAAAAAAACTGTTTACCTTTCTGCTTAGCAAATTGACAAATATTTAGATATATGCCATTCATACTCCATAGATCATAATAGGAAGTTCATTAAGTATAAAATTTTATTTGTGTGTTGTGTTGTATTTTACAACTTTTTTTGTATTGCCAGTAATAATTGTAGGCTATATAAACTTTGAATTTTATCTAAAATAATTACACAAAGTTATATGCTCTAAGGTATTGCTTGATATTTCTGGGTATTTTGCGGTGACAATCCCCTGCGAATACTCACAATTTTCCAGGACAGTCAGCCCCCCTCCCTCGATTTTTTTTCTATATATGCCCCTGCCTCTGACTTCCACTCAACATAGCAGCTTTTATGACTGGAACTACTCTCATGTTCAGGCACTTTATTGAAGAGTTTATTCCAGCATTTTTCCGCAGAATATCCTTCAGAAAGAGCCAACGAAGATCGTTTTGGCTGGGGCAATGTACTGAATACTCTGCAAGGTACACAGTAAAAAGCTTTCTTAACCTTGCTCCAAACGAGTAATTAGTTCACCATTTGTAAGTTTCTTTTGGAAGACCGACACGGAACAGAATAGCCTACCGAATCCACAGAAAATTGTTCAGGTAAGGAACATGGGGGTGGTTTAAGTCTCAGTTACTATCGAAAGCAGGGTCACCCACATCAACATATTTTTCTGGGAAAGGTAAAGGTGGTTTGTGGTCTTTGATAGATTCAATATTCGTGGGCGTCACAGACTGAATAGGACTAGGAGTCCCTGTTTCAGTGATGGGAACTGGTTCTTCCCTGTTTAATTCGATTTCATTTTGTTGTTCGTTTGTAGGTAGGCTAAAACATCTACTTTATAACTATTACTATCGGTGGGCCTATTAGTAATGTTACCTTTTTCTATCACTGACGATGATGAAGGAGGACATTTTAAAAACTGTCCAAGCGATAGCTGGCCTTCCTTCGATGCTCTTTCCTTCAACTCCCTGTCTTCTCTTTCATTCCATTTTTGAGCACCTGATTTGTGTTTGTAATTGCAACTCATAGTAAGTTTCACTAAAAACACACTATACGTATTTTAAATTGTAATCCGTAATCGAACAATATTACACACAGACACCATTATAACTGACATATACAAATCACACACCGTGGCGAAACACTAACACAGCGTATTACTATTGGATTAGACAATCGACTGACAATCGACAAAGCATTATTTACGCAGCACAGTGCGGCCAGTGCGTGGACAGTGGGGAAAACCCTTCCTCGGTGCGGGAATCCTCGCGCACGCGCTTCATAGATTGTTGTGCAGCATTGCCTTCATCAACTTAAGTTTGTTTTGTGATTTGTTAGGTATAAATAAATAATCTAGTTAATTTAATAGCCACATACATTTCCAGTTTCCCGGATGGAACTGGATGAGGTAGGCATAGAATTCTGTACCAACCAAAAAAAAAAATACATTACATTATTGGGCCCGGGGCCTCCCTGGGCCCCGATGCTGTAGCACCCCCTAATCTGGCCTCTCGCCGGCCCTGGACCCAGCACAAAGCTACAAGATACTCACTACAGCTCGGCAATGCAATGAGTGCGCGCTTTGTCACAACTTTTACCCCATGTGGCCAGAGTACAGAACTTACCGAACATTTCTTCTCTAGGCGCGGGGCCCGTAGTATTTGCTACTTCTGCTATATGGCTAATCCGGCCCTGCTGTTAGTCAGTAAGGAACTTGCTCCACCTCACAGTTGGTGACCCATGAGGACAGGCAGCAATGTCCATTAAACGTATGCCAATTAATGGAGAGAAAATAGAATAGTTGTAGAGAACTTTTTATTCTGAAGATGACTATCCAGTTCCAATGACATTTCTACTTCAAGTGATTGTAGGATTATGATTGATCCTTAACTTGCCTGTTAACTGGGCTTGCTTTATCTAAGATAAAGCACATCACACTCAAACCGACTCTCTTTTTCTTGCCTTTTTTTTTGCTGATTCACTAAAGATGTCTGCATATTGTGAAGCAGACCACCTTCATGCTAAAATATAAACAATCCATGAGGTACGAGTTCCCATGTCCAGTTAGTTTCCAGGTAGAATTATTGGAGTCTAGAGTAAAAATGCATACTGTATCAACTTCAGTTGCAAAGGAAAAATAATATTAAATTTTTATGAAATGTTTCAAACTAAGATGGCGATGTTAAACGCAAGTCACGAACGGTTATCTCTTGAAAATTGTTCCCAGTCGAGTGATGTAAGTGTTCAATGTGATAACAATTCTTTATCTATTGAAGAGGTGTGTCTTAATTGTGAAGACAAAGCATGTAGTGGCGAAAAAATTGTGAGATGTGAAGGAAATCAACTGGGAAAAAAGTACGAGTTGCCGCGAGCGGCGAGTGAATCTGAACTCCTCAAATTAGAATTGGCCTCCAAAGAGGAAATAATCAAAATGCTTGTGGTTGATTTAAAAAACGCACAATCTCAAATAAGTATCCTTAAAGAAAGACTACAAGCAGAAGAAGATAGGCCTACTCAGGCAGACTATTTAGAGGTTAGGTCTAAAACGAATGCACGCTTTCCAAGACGTAGGCCTACCTTGGTGAAATCTGGGAATATTCCTAACAACTTTATCTCCCAGAATCCATTTGAAATCCTCAGCCGTTCCGATTCCCAATTAGAAGAAAGACAAGATACCGGTATTGAAAACGGGACATCCAGATACGACAAACCTCTCCATAACCCTACTAATAAGAAAAGGAGACGTCCCCGTGTACTTGTCATGGGTGACTCAATTCTGCGAAATGTAGGCCCAGTAGTTGATGATGCTGCAGTCTATTGCTATCCAGGAATAAGAACTGAGCAATTAACTAGAAAGGTATGTGCAAACGAGGTTCGTGAAGACCCTGAGGTGGTAATGATTCATGTAGGGACCAATTGCTTGAACAGTTCTCCAACACCAACTCACATTATGAATGACGTGGACAAGCTCGTGGACGAAGTGAAAAGTGCCTTTCCGAGTGCAAAAGTGTGTATTAGTGGTGTATTGCAAAGACGTGACATAGACCCACGATACATTAATGCAGTGAATTCAACACTGGATTGGTTGTGTGGTGAAAAAAACATTATGTTTTTAGAAGGGAACTCTTGGTTACAAGACAGGGACCTTGCTTATGATGGTCTCCACCTCAATAGAAGAGGAACAATGAAATTTGGAAAACTTTTAAACAGAGTTGCCAAGTTTTTACTCTCGGAAAACTAATTGCTGGAACGAGTGATGACATTTTATTGTTTAGAGAGAAGAAAGCGCTGACTACAAGTGGACACCTAGGTGAAGTACAGTGCAGTGAACATAAGTACAACTGTTTGGATGATTTCATGCAACAGGACTCTAATATAAGTGCATGCATAAACTCATTAGAATTAGGTGGAGAGGTTAGGTGTTTGTACATTAATAGCAGAAGTATTCGGAATAAGCTTGATGACATTGAAATTCTCGTGCAGATGATAGGTCAGATAGATGTATTGGTAGTTACAGAAACCTGGGTGAAAAGTAATGAGGCAGATTTTTATAACTTCAACAATTTCACAAGCGTGTTTGCTCATAGAGATGACAAAGTTGGTGGGGGTCTGGGTATTTATGTATCACACAAATGGAAAGTGAACGTTAAAAGAAAGTGTGAAATGAATCATAGTTTGATGTGGATTGAGGTATTCAGAGATGATGTTAAAAGTAATAGGCCAACATACAAAAGCATTGACATTATTGCAGCATATAACCCCAATAGAAGCAATGCCATACCCTTCTTAAATTCATTTGAAAGTTTTCTTAGCCAGATAAACAATAAATTATGCATCTTTCTCGGAGATACCAACATTGATATCCTAGCTGATGGTCAATTAAGAAGGAAATATCTAAATTTAATAGCATGCTATGGTTTTAAACAATGCAACACTAAATATGCTACACGACTTTGTGACACTGCAGCTACCTTAATAGACCACGTGTCACTAAACAATTCAGAATTAAGTTATAAAATATCAAATGTCAGCAATGATATTAGTGATCACAGTATATTAATTCTTGATATTTCCAAGACCAATTATAGCACGTACACTCAGTCACATAAGCCGACAAAATCAACAACACACGAGGACTCTTGGGATAGGCAACACACTCCTGAAACTAATATATCTATAAATGCAGATTCCCATAATGATGCAGATAGTACTGTTAACTCTCTATATAACTCTTTCATCAAACAATTGAATCTAAGGAACAGGCATAGCCAAAGAAAAATAACAAACAATACTAACAATAACAGACAGACTACTAACTTACCATGGGTCACAGCTGAACTCCTTACACTTATAAAACAACGAGACACTCTGCATGCAAAGCTCAAAAATCCCCTTCACAGAAATAATAATGATATGAACCAAGAATACTGTAGATGCCGGAATAATGTAACAAACTTAAAAAGAAGACTAAAGTCAAATTACTACTCAGATAAATTCAGAACATATGGAAACAATTCTAATAAAACTTGGGAGACTATCAAAGAAATCATGCACAACAAAAAACCAACAGTGGAGACATGCACTTCACTTGAAATAGACAACAAAATTATCACAGACAATCAAGAACTATGTGAATCATTTAACTTGTTCTTCACAAACATTGCTGGAAGTCTAGCAAAAGCTATTCCTGAACAGAAGGAAATCCTCAGTAAGGACCACAATCAGTCAAATTCTCTCTACTTATATCCGACAGATGAAGCAGAGGTCAAGTCCATCATCACAAATTTAAAGAATAAAAAGAGCTGTGGATTAGATAGGATCAAGACAAATTTCATTAAAAACAATATACAATCATTTATTAAAATCTTGGTTGAAATGATTAATGAGTCCTTAGTTACTGGCATGATACGGTACCAGATGACTTAAAAGTGGCCAAAGTAGTTCCTATATTTAAGGGTGGTGACAAAAGAAATCCAAATAATTATAGACCTGTTTCTATTTTATCGGTAGTTTCAAAAATTCTGGAAGAAGTGGTAAAAACAAGATTGCTTTCATTTCTGAACAAGAATACATTCTTTCATAATATGCAATATGGATTCAGGGAAAATTCTAGTACTGAGGCAGCAACTATTGACCTAATAACAATGCTACAAGAAACTATTGACAAAAATAATATGGCAGTTGGGTTATTTATTGATCTCACAAAAGCCTTTGATACAGTAGATCATAAAATACTGTTATCAAAATTAGAAAATGCTGGTGTCCGAGGTATAGCACTAAAATGGTTCCAAAGCTACCTTATTGGAAGAAAGCAGCATGTAGCTTTGAATAAATGCATAAGTTCAGGAAAATATATAACTCATGGAGTTCCACAAGGATCTATACTTGGACCTACATTATTCTTAATTTATATAAATGATATTGTGGAATGTAATTTGAGAGGGCATATCAAATTGTATGCAGATGATACAAATATCTTCTACACTGGGAAAGACATAATTGAAATCATACAAAATGTGCAACAAGATATAAATACTCTCTCACAATGGTTCCAGGCCAATAAATTAACAATGAACCTACAGAAGACCAATTACATGGTAATTTCAAAGCAAAGCATGAAAGAAATCACACATGACAAAATATATATAAATAATATTGAAATAAAAGAGGTTAATCAGGCAAAGTATTTAGGTCTAATCATCGACAAACACCTGACCTGGATTGAACACGTTGAACGAATTGCTAAGAAACTCTCACCTATAGTAGGGATCCTAAGGAAACTTCGGTATCTTATTCCCCTAAACCTTGTAAAACAAATCTACTATTCACTTGTACATAGCAAGCTCCAATATTTAAATGTTATTTGGGCTCACTGCAGGAAATCCACACTGAATGATTTAATGACTATTCAGAATAGGGCTATTAGAAACATATTTAACCTTCCTTACTGCACTCCAGTAAAAGATCTGTACAACAGAAGTAAAATTCTATCCCTCAGCATAAGTGCAGATCTCCGAGCAGCTATGCTAATATACAAAATTAAACACAACACAATACTCTATAGCTCTCCCTACATCTTGAACTCGGACAATCATTCTTATGGAACTAGGCATGCGAAGGACGTAGCCTTATATATCATTCACTCTTCTAAATACGGTAGAAATAGTTTCAAGTTCTCTGCATCACAGTCATATAATAAACTTCCCGATGAAGTAAAAAGTGCACCAACTTTGTCAGTATTTAAGAGGAAAACTACGAAAGTATTGTGGGAAAAATTCGATGCATCGTAATACATCAAATAAGCTTAAAAATCCTGTGCTTATCATTTTAAGAGACCTTGGTCTAAACAATCTTAGATATAGTATCAACTTTACTAATAGGCCTATGCCCTTATTCATCAATTTGTGTTACCTTCAGAATTTTCTTCCTGGTGTGTAAACACACATATTACTGTACAATTCCTCTGTACGAGCCTATGGCTCTTTGGAATTAATTGAATAAATATACCACACAACTCTGTTTGTTAAAGAATGCTGGTATTTTAAATTTGTGCAATTATATAGATATTCATAGTAGTTGCAGGAGTTTTACTGTTACTATTTTTAGTTTTGGTGAGAGACATTTTGTAGATTGGTTTAGTGTCAAACCAAAATGGCCCTTTAGGACCCTGGGATTAGTAGTGCGAGTGAACCTGTCATCATACATAAATGAGAAGTAAGAATATAATTTTTAATGAATGTTTTTTTAAATCTAATAAGTCTAGTGAAGTGTGTGAAAAAAAATAACTTTTTGAGGCCACAGGAATTGACTGTCCAAGCTTGCTGCATAGGAAATGTACATACTGTGTGACCTATTTGTGGTGAGGTGAGGTAAAGTGTTCTGTCAAGCAAAGTAAAACTACAATATTCTTATCTCCAGGAAAGAAACATACAGAAGCAAGTTATCAACTTTGATGATGTCCACAAGGATGGGGCTGAATTCAAAATGTCCTAAAATTAATTAACAACAAGAACGACTTAAAGACCCTGCACCTCTCCAATTGTTCAGTATTGCGTCCTGGAAAATAAATAATTGTTTCCATAACTTTTTGTTGTTGATCACTTGAAAAGCACACAGCACTCGCCGCTAGGCAGTATGGCATACTAGTGGGTATACTAAAGTAAAAAATGAGTTCTTCCAGGTACAGCATACGGTACCTGTTTCGTCCCAGCCCAAATAAATCACTGCATGAAACTTGTAAAATTATTATTATTGGAGGAAAATTCTCACAATGATGAAATCTTGTTTTTTCTGAATTTATTCAAACCAGTTCACATAATATGTACTGTACAATGGTATACTTCTAGTGCAACATACATTATCACAGTATAATATACATCAACCACTTCTACATGTTTTAAAAATATGTTTCATATTTGTAGGATCCCTATATTATACTGCTCACAATCATTTTCCTCCATCATAATGCAGTACGTATTGTCTTTAATCGAATACTATGACAGTTAAGTCTTTAAACTGCCAACCATACAATCTAATTTACATCATAATCATTGTAAGAATGTGAAACTTGTTTGCTCTGATTTTGGATATTTGTAGTTGTTTTATGCATTTTACAGGAGCACCTTAATATCAATAGTCTTTGGCAGAGAATGACGAATCATGGCCACTGTTAGATATCACTGTCACCCGGAATGAAAATGTCTTGGTTACACAGACTTTTCTGTAAGCGTTAACTATATCTGTTGTTGGATTCATTGGATTGATTAGTGTTCAATTTATATTTACTTTTATTTGAATTCCCTATCAGGAATGACAAGAACAGCATTCTGTTAACAGGAAATAATTAGTAAAGTCAATATATTTTATTCATAGGGGAAAATTATTTAAGAACATGTTAATTTGCAACTCATTTTACTTCTAAACATTATCAATAGCAGTGGGACAATCAAGGCATTCATAATACTATTTGGTAGTAGTTTGGGTTGTGAATTTCATATTTTAAGGCAAGGTGAATAAAACAACTCTATGCATTTTACTTCTTCAAATTATGTTTGTTCTAGGTGGTCCTGCAACCATTAGAACAAGACAAGCTAACCTGTCAAACAGCTATGAGAGAACATTGTTTGCAATTTGCTTGGCAACCTGCAGCTCAATATCCATCATACATTATGTAAGTGACACAGCTTCACTTTGCCCCCACTCATACTGTATATAAAATAGTCAAATAAATTTAGATCATGAACTATAGTGCTACATCCTGAAAGAAACCTTTTACAGGATATTGAATTTTATGGTGTTCTATTAACATCTAATATTTTGAAAAATAATTAAGAATATTCTCGTACAATTTGCACAGTACCAGGATTTGACTGTTCCTATAAATTATTATATAGTTAGTAGTTTGTTTAATTCTTGTTCGGGGAAAAATGACATACATTTTACAGTTTAGAAAAGTCATTAAATTGAGCAAATTCCCTTGCAAACATCAGGTGAAGGTGTTGAACTAAGCTATTCATCCCTGAGGCATATAAGCTCCTAATATAAGTCTGTATATCTGGTGTGATGTTCACTGGTAAGGTAACTAAGGACAGTGTATAACCTACATGCCATGCCCCTCACCACAGTTTGGACCAGTGATGAACAGAATTGACTACACCATGGTACATTGTTACTTGAATATAGTTACAGAATTTCCTTATGCCATTGAGAATGCATAACAAATAAGAGTGAACATGAAGCTTACAAGTACATTGACATTTAGTAAATATGAGTAAGTCAATTTCCAGGAAATATTTGGCAAATCACAACATTCAGTCTGACATCAATCTAAAGAAGGTTGGTAGTAGAGGTAATCTAGTCTAATTTACTTAAAACTAATTTTAAATCACACAAGTTTTAAATCCTTTTATTGAAGAAAACCAAAATGTTCCAAGGTTAACAAGTGTTCACTTCCCCACAAGGATACACAGACACAATCAAGAAAATAAAACAATGAACCTGCTGAACTGTTTAGGAGGTGGCTCGTTGAGCTGATTACAATTTTTTTTAAATACGAATATGTTGCAATTCTAATTCCTGAGCCAGTATATTTCATATCTTCAACAATACCATGATTTTGAGAGCACCCTGAACTGATGCCAGTAGCTGAAGGGATAATAATGTGTCAGTCAGCCTGTCAAAGACTTGAATTTATGTTAACCCTTAACAGTTTTTGAATTGTGAGGAACTTTCTTTGAATCCTGGCCTATATCTAATACCACAGGGTTTTTGCATTGTTTATGGGCAACTGGCTGCAGTTGAGTGACATATTAAAGAAAAAATTCTACAATTTAAAGTAATTTTAAATTCAAACTCAAGAATTAGAATGAGCATATGTAAATAAATGTTCTATTCAATGTTTAATTCATTCCAGCTAATAGTATGACTGTAACTGCAGTTTGTGTTTGTGGTGGCGACTGCCTTACTTGGCTGTTAACTCCTGAGGTCCGGGTTTGATTCCCAGCTCCACCAAGAAATTTAATCCTGATCTGAGGGTTGGGACGGGATTCACTCAGCCTCACGAGGCAAAACTGAGAAGATGTGGGTTTGATTCCCACCTTAGTCATCTTAGAAGTGGTTTTCCATGGTTTCTCCACCACCACTAATAATCCAGGAAAATGCTGGGATGGTTCCTATCTGAAGGCCACAGTCACCTCTTTCACAAGGTTAGCCTCAAATACATACACAAAAAAAAAAAAAAAACAGGTTATCAATCAGGCAAATTCTACATACATCCAAGTACATGGGGCTTAAATGACTATGATGTCAAAGGCTTTATTTGAAATAAAAAGTAATAACAAGTGGTGATATTGTTTTAAGAGGCCTGACTGCAGTTCACATTTTAAAAGTTTCTATAGCATTTATCTTTATGGGAGTATGGGCTGTATAATCAATAACACAGTCCACAAATCAACTAGTATAGTATTACCAATACAACTAGTACCTCTACCACAGTCACTGTAACTACTTATGAAGTGTGTGTAGGCGGATAAAGAAAAATAAGCTTTAAATTTATTGTACTAAAGAAAAGTATATTTCGGTGTAGTTATGCACTCCTACAGTACAGTGCAGTGGCAGCCAGCCTATCAGGACTCTTGGATGGAGCCCTTTCTAGAGAACGGAGGGAAAATATTGCTTTATTTCATATCTTATGTCAAAAATGTACTAGTAATGTGAAGAGAATTGCATTTCATTTTAGAAGTCTAACATTCTCAGTAAGAAGGATTGCGTTCGGTACTAACAAAATACGGTAAATGTTTTCGGTGTGCAGTTCACAGGTCAATGTTTTCCGGTGCAAGTATAGTTTGCACTCTCAACTCACCGTCCGAAGATAAAGTGAAGTTGCGGGGAGCAGACGCAAGGGGATCACCTCTGACGGTAGGCAGTCTGTGAGGTGAGGAGTGCAGAGGGAATGTTTCAGCCCGGCAGAGTCCAAACCCTTGTGCATGCGCTATCAAGCTCCGCATGCTCGCATGCACTAAGAATAAAATAACAAGAAGTTCCATGACGAACTAAAGAGCCTACATTTCTTAAAATGTAAGTTTCATGCCAATAATTAATCTATATGGATCTATCTAGAATAATGACGAAATTAAGTTGGTAATATCGAAATTTCTAATTAGTTCGAAATACTGTATACCTGGCATAATGTAACCTAATAGAGAACTACAGTTGTCAGCCCTGGTGACTGAATATATTCTTAGTTCCATCTCTTAAAGTACAGAATAAAACATTTGGTTGAAGTCCAATGGATAGCATGGACGTTACATGCAGTTAAACATTGGATCTAACAGCGCGCGTAAAATCATGTTGGCAACAATGACATACATGTATTGATCAGAAATAATCTGAAATAATATGATCTATTGTTGTGTCAATTATGAATGAAATCCATTAGTTAGTATAGAAGTTACATGCATTTTAAAATTGGACCTATCAGCAGGCTTAGAATCATGTTGGCAGCACTGGCGTAGGCCTATATTAGTTACTCCAAATTAATCTAGAATGCCAGGTACTATACGTGTGCCAAGTTTAGAGCTATTGGCTTGCATACTTTCTGATATATTGATATTAGGGTAACAAAAATAGAGACAGTATTTATTAACAGTTGGCAGCCCTGGTTACTATTAAGAATCGACATAGTCATATCTGTTATGGTACACATAGCACACACGAAATTTGGTTGAAAACCAAATGATAGTATAGAAGTTACATGTATTAAAAGTTTGACCTTTCAGCAGGCTTTGAATCAAGTTGGTAGTACTGACGTATATAAGTTACTCCAAATTAATATAGAATGACAGGTACTATACGAGTGCATAGTTTAAAGCTGTCGGCTTGCATACTTTCTGATATATGGGTATTTGGATCTTAAAAAATGGGAACATTTATTAACAATTGGCAGCCCTGGTGGCTCTTAAGAATACGCTCAGTCATATCTCTTTATGTACACATAGCACATACGAAATTTGGTTGAAATCCAATTGATAGTGCAGAAGTTATATGCTTTTAAAATTTGGACCTATCAGCAGGCTCATAATCATTTTGGCAACACTGCCATGTATGACCTTCTGGAAATTAAACTGCAATATTATTATCTATACGTGTGCCAATTTTGAAATAGCTCCCATTCATGCCTCCCAAGATAACCAACATGGAGCTCAAATTTCAATTGCGATTCTTCAGCAGTTGGTAGCACTGACATCATTTTCAAATATGGCGGTGAGATATTCAGGTATAGATCTTTACTCCTACCAAATTTTGTTTCGATTGCTGCAGCCGTTTAGGAGTTGATAGGGGGGGACACACACACAGCCAGACAGACAGAAGGACAGACAGACAGACACACATTTGCCCGATCTCATAAGTCTACTTTTTCCTCATTTTTGCAAAATGTGAAAAGTAGGCTAATAATGCATGCACTTGTCTGTTATTTGAAGACGTAAAAGTAAAATTATTATAATATAATGCAACATTTTAGACGAGGACTATTTCATTGTTACAACGGTGAAGTAACATGGGTTTTAGAATTGCATCCCGCGTAACTGAAGTGTTGGGAGCAGTGTTCATTTTTCCTCTCAAGACTTCAGTGTTGTGATGGTAGTAATACTGCATTTATCGGAACAGCTTCAATGCATGAAGGAGCGGTCAATGGATTTTACAAGGAAATCTGTTAAGGTAGTCCCATTTATTATTATTATTATTATTATTATCGACCTGGATTGATTAATTTCTTACCTCTTAGCTATTGTACTGTCAAGAGCCAAGGATTCTACCAAAAAACTCCGTTGCAATTATTTCATTTAATTGCTTGTTTCGTCAGAATGAAATTGATTCGCAGAGCTGGGAAATCGAACCTGGGCCTTCTGGTGATAGCCAACAGTGCTATCCACTACACCATGAGCCGTGCAAAACTCTGCCAATGATTTATACGAGGGTCGAGTCATAAGTCATGGCAACTATCTTTTTCTCACGAATAGGAGACAACACGGAAAATCTACATTATGCATTTGGAAATATAGGGCATGTACGTATGCATAGTGCCTGAAGATAAATTCTGACGTCGGGAGATGCTAGTAGGTAAGTGACAGAACACAGGCCATTGGTAAACATTGTTTTATTATGGTATAGACAGCAAATACACAAGACTACGTACAAAGGACAGGTCTCCACTGGTTACAGACCTTCGAAATAATCACCCAAGGTGTCTACTGTGTGTTGCCAGCGGTGGGGCAAGCGCTGAATACCATTCGCTCCATGTGTATCGCTAGCGTGTAACACCTCCCTCCGAAATGCTGTTACGATGTCTTTTTTGTTAGCAAACTGTCGTCCACGTAGTGGCTTCTTGACTTTGGGGATTAGATCATAGTCATATGGGCTCAGATCAGGCGAATAAGGTGGGTGTGGAAGAACCTCCCATACAATCATACAAAATGTGCAACAAGATATAAATACTCTCTCACAATGGTTCCAGGCCAATAAATTAACAATGAACCTACAGAAGACCAATTACATGGTAATTTCAAAGCAAAGCATGAAAGAAATCACACATGACAAAATATATATAAATAATATTGAAATAAAAGAGGTTAATCAGGCAAAGTATTTAGGTCTAATCATCGACAAACACCTGACCTGGATTGAACACGTTGAACGAATTGCTAAGAAACTCTCACCTATAGTAGGGATCCTAAGGAAACTTCGGTATCTTATTCCCCTAAACCTTGTAAAACAAATCTACTATTCACTTGTACATAGCAAGCTCCAATATTTAAATGTTATTTGGGCTCACTGCAGGAAATCCACACTGAATGATTTAATGACTATTCAGAATAGGGCTATTAGAAACATATTTAACCTTCCTTACTGCACTCCAGTAAAAGATCTGTACATCAGAAGTAAAATTCTACCCCTCAGCATAAGTGCAGATCTCCGAGCAGCTATGCTAATATACAAAATTAAACACAACACAATACTCTATAGCTCTCCCTACATCTTGAACTCGGACAATCATTCTTATGGAACTAGGCATGCGAAGGACGTAGCCTTATATATCATTCACTCTTCTAAATACGGTAGAAATAGTTTCAAGTTCTCTGCATCACAGTCATATAATAAACTTCCCGATGAAGTAAAAAGTGCACCAACTTTGTCAGTATTTAAGAGGAAAACTACGAAAGTATTGTGGGAAAAATTCGATGCATCGTAATACATCAAATAAGCTTAAAAATCCTGTGCTTATCATTTTAAGAGACCTTGGTCTAAACAATCTTAGATATAGTATCAACTTTACTAATAGGCCTATGCCCTTATTCATCAATTTGTGTTACCTTCAGAATTTTCTTCCTGGTGTGTAAACACACATATTACTGTACAATTCCTCTGTACGAGCCTATGGCTCTTTGGAATTAATTGAATAAATCCCCATCTTTGTAAGCGACGCTGAACAATGGCTGCTGTGTGAGCTGTCGCGTTATCGTGTAGGATTATGGCGTCGTCCAAACGATCAGGATGTTTGATTCGCACTGCACGGCGCAATTGGTACAACAAAAAGGAATTGTAATACTCTGCATTGACAGTGTGCCCCTCACGCACTGGATGACACACAAGATCACCTTGAACATCGTATGCCATGATGACCATAACCTTATTGGGCGACGGATTTTGTCGAACCTTGTGTCTCCGTGGTGACCCCTGACGACGCCATTCACTTGACTGTCTCTTCAGTTGAGGTTCATAAGCACGTGCCCATATTTCATCGACTGCAATAATGCGATTCAGTATGGCTTGTCCTTTCTGCTGAAACCTCTCCAGATTGATGGGACATGTTTCGTAACGAGTCCACTTCTGTACGTCCGTTAAGTGATGTGGCACCCACTTCGCACAAATTTAATGCATCTGTAGGTCCTTGTGAAAAATGCGCCGTAATGTTGCCGCTGGTATTGCTGTATGTTCTTGTAATTCCGCTATAGTCCAGCGCCTGTCCTCCTGTAAACACTGATCGATCACCATTATCCGTACATCTTTGTCCATGGACACTGGGCGGCCTGGGCGAGGCAAAGCGGCATTTGATACTCCCCCGTTTGAACGTCTCCACCCAACTCGTCACTGTTCGATAGGGCATGGCATGCACACCTAATGCTTCCCGCAGCTCTGCATGGCATTGGCGTGCATTTCTGCCGCGGAGAACTGCGATTTTAATATACGAGCGTTGCTCCTGCTTGATGACTTCCATTGTGTGACGCTCTCACTCACACACTGAACTTGGAGGCATGCTCAGACCCACACTGTTGTTTACAAACACCATCTAGTGGCATCCTACGCAAGTACATACCGTACGTTTCCAAATGCATCTCGTAGATTTTCCGTGTTGTCTCCTGTTCGCGAGAAAAAAAATAGTTGCCATGACTTATGACTCGACCTCCGTATAAAGTACAATAACAAGTACCGTAATTCAAACAGGATATTATTTCCCGGGCTAGAAATGAATAAGGATGTAACCTAGGTACCATGGGTGACTCAGGAAGTACAATTACTGTCCCTATCTATTAATTTCTGCCCTCATGCATTGATATTGACCACCTCGTCGCGCAGTGGCTATCATTTTTGGTTGTCACCCCTGAGGTTCGAGTTCGATTTCCAGCTCTGCCAAGAAATATAATTCTGGTCTGAGGGTTGGAACGGAATTCGCTCAGCCTCGTGAGGCAGAACTGAAAGGAGTTAGTTTCCCACCTCAGCCATCCTAGAATTGGATTTCCGTTGTTTCCCACATCTAGTCTAGGAAAATGCCTTAAATTAACGACACAGCTGCCTCCTTGCAAATCCTCATCTCAATTACAAATACACACACCAATACAGCCATCACAATAACGAGGTCATCAGACAAATTCCACACACACCCAAGTACAGGGTTACATGTCGCAAAGCCCCTAAATAAATCATCATAAAAAACAGAGCATTGATATTCCTCCAGCATAGTGCATGGTATGTTTTCAGGACTTTCTGTAAGAAATGAAGTTTCTCTGAAATAAGACAGTTCACATTTTGGTAACACCCCAAATCCTTAACTGGCCTTGTAAAGGTCGAAACGTCACTGATTGGATAGAATGCCTGGAGTATTGTATTCGTCGCCACTGCAGCAAGCTTCCTTGTCTGAATCAACAGCATATTCAGTGGTGTAACTACAGGGGGTGATTAGGGGGAAAGTTATTAAAAATATTAAAAATTAGTTGAATTTTAATTTTGAATAAAACCAGTCTTTCGATTGATAACGAACGATTAGATTATGTAAGTTAACACCTAATATTTGAGAACTTTTTTACTCATGTAAATATTTTTGAGCTACCTAAACTTACCACTTACTGAATGAGCAAACCTTGCTGTTCCTACCCTTAAAACAATAATGACTAATAACTCAGCTAGCCAGAGGGGAGTCAGTGTCATGGACATTCTTCCCTCATCACTTGTCAGTCGCCATTCCGTTTGTATCCGCGCGTGAGGGATAGTGGTATAGTGTTATTTTGTAAAGCAAATTTAAGTTGTATTCCTGTGTTAAGTTACTTGGAAACTGTGGTTCATTAATTTTTAAACTATGTCAAGGAAAAGAAAGGAGGGTGATTTCGCAAAGAATGTTCGGAAATATTGAACTTTTATGTTTTAATACCAAGCTGTATTACGGTACCTTATATTAAGTTTGGTGTATATATAGTGAGAAATCTACTAATCGATGGCAGAAAAGTGAATCTTTTAAATCAATGGTTTATAGAAGAGCGGAAAAACCTGACGTTAACAATATGCTATCTAATAAAATTTATACCGGTATCATAATGATACAGTAGTTACTACATATTCACATTCACAACGTTCAATGAACCAAGTCATCGTATTGCCCACGTTTCCTAGGTACTGATACGTTCCTTGCTTAAGCAAAAGTTTTCAATTTCGAGCTTTAGTACAATGATAGGTGCAAATAGCCTACAACGTATCAAATGCTTTTAAAATTCAACAGGAAAAGAGTGTAGATACCATGTTTATAACTTTTGGCATCATATATTTGTTTTTATTGATTATGTCTCATGTAATTTTGACTCCTGTCATCCCCCTCCAGAAGCAAATCCTAGTTTCGCCACCGAGTATATTCGAAGAAAAGGAAGAATATTCGTAGTGTCAGTATTTCGTTATGGAATTAATTAACGTCTTTCACCTATAGAATATTATCAAGGTTTGAATTAGTAATCTCAGCTTTATTCGACTCCATAATGGAATTAGTAAGGAATGTAATAATCGGAAAAGTACAATAGGTTCAAACTTTAGCACCCTGGAATTCACATTTTACATTTTCTTTATTTTACATGATTTTCACATTACGCTATTGGACATCATTATTTAAAAGTAATTATTGATTTACTATACAATAAAACGGCTGAAATATACAACCCTATGATCGGGTGTCCAAAGCATTCGGTAAAACTCAACCCAAAGCGTTTCAACTCGCTCTTCTTCTGTGAGTTTTTTTTAAAGAAATGTACGGGTCCAGTTAGTATTGAGACCGCCTCTCTGGTCCCAGAAACCACCAGCTCCCACTGGTACAGTGTATACACTTAAAAGAAAATGAATCGAACATGAATTGTTCTGTTGGACGGCACATCCACATAAGGCTGAAGGCATGACTAATTATAAGGAAAATAATGGAAAAGGAAAACATTATCAGATATGCCTCAGATGTGCTGTTTTTCCAACCACTATAGGTTTTTCAATTTCACTAGTCACGTTGGCACAATAAATATTACAAATCTTTCTTTAAACAGCTTGCCATCTGTGCACTTATCACCATGATGTACAGTCAGTGTCTTTGACGGCAACACTAATAACAAACCTGCTTCATCACCATTGAACACATTTCTAGGTTCATATCTTGCAGATCTTCAATTTTCCCCTTCTAGTCCACTAGTGTCTATATAACTATCATTTGCCTCACCACATACAGCATTAAAAGCAATGTTATGGCGAAGTTTGAAATCTTTGAACCACCCATTGGATGCTTTGAAATTGTGTTTGCCTGACTTTTTGCTGTCTCTGCAGCTTCAGTCTGTATCAATGATCCAGAAATAGGAATTCCTTTAGCATGCACACTGACAAACCACTCAAACATAGTATGATTTATTTCGTCATACTCCATTGATTATGTGATGTGTTTCAATGTCCTGCTGTTCCCTTTACCATCTCATTTTTAATTTTAATTTTGTTTCTCAATATGTAATAAATTTGATATTTCCCCACTTAATCAACACAGTTAATTCTTTAGCCAGATTTTTTTCCCAGTTGTTTTTCAAAAACTTTAATTTTCTTCTCCAGTATAAGTGTCTTATGTTTAGAAATCATTTTTACTGAATTATGGAGGCTACACAAATACAGTAAAACGTAAATTTAAGAAAAAACATCAGTTCACAGCTGTTTTCTTCCACTCATACTTAATTACTTGTCAGAACAAAACTGAGAATGGATACACTACACAGTACCAACTGACGTGCTCTGAATTGGTGCGATTCTTATACGATAAAGTATATTATATTGTGCAACTAGATCTTCAATTTTGAAACTACCGAGCTACCCATTGGATGCTTAGAAATTGTGTGTGCCAATTTTTTATTTTTTTGGCTGTCTCTTAAGCTTCAGTCTGTATCAATGATTCAGAAATAGGAATTCCTTTAGCATGCACACTGACAAACCACTGAAACATAGCACGATTTATTTCATCATACTTAGTTCATCTGAGATGAGTATTCGTAATTCCCAGGTTAATGGTTCTTAGAACCTTGGTGCAAGTACAGCCATGCTCAAAATTAATGCCTATTACTTTTTCAAAACTTAAGTATAATCAGAGAAATGTAGTACATACAGTAGTTATAAGCATAAAATAATCTGTCTCAGGTTGTTTATGAAAACAGTTCCCTGGCTGCGTGGCTCAGGGGTAACGTTCTCGCTTGCTGAGCCCAAGCTTGCAGGTTCGAAACCTGGCGCAGTCAGCTGGCATTTGAGGGTGCGCAAATGCGAGGGAGCCGTGTCAGTAGATTTACTGGCACGTTAAAGATCCCCTTCGGGGCAAAATTCCGGCACCCCGGCGTCTCTAAAAGCCAGTGTAGTTAAAAGGGACGTAAAACCATTAACATTATGAAAACAGTTCCTAGAAATTATTCCCTTTTCATGTTAGGCAGTTTTCCAGTTGGGAGTATTAATTTACATAGGAAACAAATCTGTTCTGAAATTTAATTTCTGTTTGTCCAGATCTCAGGTAACTTATAAAGGGTATGGTTTGGATAGGTTTCACTGTATTATAATGTATCTGCGAATGCAGTAGTGAAAGGGCAGAAAGAAATCAAATACAATGTCACTGAATAATCTGTTTTATTTCTTCATTAGGGTATTCAAATGTTGTTCATAACAGGGTTTTGGATTATTTACAAGGCACCATGTGGCACAAAAGTCACTTGCCTAAAGTGAAGAACAGTACTATAATTAAATGGCTGAAATCCTTCATTTGTATTTAATTTTTCTGATTTAAAAGTGATGTAAACAAGCTGTGACTGAAGTTGAGGAAGAAATTGTTTTTATATAATATTCTGATTGTGACAGAACATTTGAGTTTGCATGTGACACTGTTTCAGATAAACTGAGTAAGAATACTTTGGACCTTTGCAGTGGTGCAATGTATTATTAAATGGTTTGTTCAATTGAAAATACTGTGTTATGCCTATGTTTCACATCATAGGTAATTATTAATAGATTTGTTCCAAAGGCATTACTCTGTTATACAGTGCGTTTGTTTCCCCCTGTGGCCGGGCGATTCCCATGCAAACATTAAAGAATCAGATGGGGGTTTTCTGTGCTCCAGTATCTATTGTTCTGTGAAACGACGTGACCATTGACAGTAAATGAAACAACGCCTCACCAGAGAAAATTATTAACTGCGGATCAACAATGCCGTCAACAGTGTTGTGTAAAATCTAATTACAGGAAGTGATGCTTTTTTCATTGTCAAGGGGTCGTAATTCTTGGACTACAGTCACTCTGTATGGTTTCAGTTTTAAAATTTTAGTAGCCGTATGGACTAAGGTCTTCGAAACACTTACTGAACTTGCTGTGCAACACGTTTTAGAGACTTATTTGGAGAGCGAGGAAATGATGCAAGTTTTTCCTCCGTCAGTACCCTTCTCTTTGGCTTAGGACATGCAGCGTTTAGGGTTCCCCTTGTCCGTAATTTATTAACAAGACACCTGACAGTCTCTCTATTTGGAACTGGACCGGTAGGGAATTTGTCTTTAAATTGCCTACACACCGCTCAGCATGGCTCCGTTTTTACATATATGTGTCATCAGTGGCGTTTTCTCCAATACCACGGGGTAAGCACCGCTTACCTAGCATATTCTCATAAGAATAAAGTATATAATATCACTTTCTAACGCGCAAGCATCTGCAAAAACGCCACTTTGAATGACGTTCCTCGTTCTCTACCGCAGTTCTCCACGATCAGCCAGTACCAGTACTACTTTGGAGAGAAAGAAGAAAGAGTGCGGCTGGTCGCTATGACAACGGCTTGTTTACCTCCAGGAGCCTTCTGGCCCGGAACACTGCTATGGCCGATGGAGTGGTACACCAACAACGCCAGGTCGTCCTTGATTGGCTAAGACAGGGGGTGTGGCGTTCCATAGCCACAGGGCTGTCGTCGAGACAAGTCAAAGCGGGTAGCAAGGTCTGCTTCGATTCGGGCGGCTTACCCTGTGCCCTAGCGAGCCTGGACACCAGCACTGCTTAAAATTATTTGGCGCGCCTCTCCAGTCCCCACCCACTCCTTGCCCACCCTCCATCTGACCATCAGACCCGACCTTTGCTGGGCGCGGTAGTTAAAATTCTTCTTCGTCCGGTTAACTCACAACTCTATGTTTTTGAGTGCAATTAGCAAAATTTAGTATACCGTAACTACTGTTGATATTATTGTGTTGGAGTGTACAGTGCGTTGGAATCTTCAGAGTGACCCATCAACCCGAAAAGTTGCTCTGATTATCATTCAAATTATATTCAAAGAGTAGGTGTAAAGGATACATAATTTTAAATGTATGTACATCCGTATAATTTGAATAATATTTTAAAGACCTATCACATTATTTAAAAAAATATTTGGTTATTACGGTAGGTAGGGTCTATCAAGTTCTCATTTGTACAAAATTAATTAATGCCACTATTTACTGTACCTTGGCGGATCATTTGTAGCGAAGTTCAATTCTTCTCTCCCTCTTAGTGAATTCATCAATTACATGGTCGTGAAAATCAGTGTTCCCCTGAAGGCTGCACAATAACACCTTTTCAATGGAAAGAAGCGCGAGATGTGAAAGTCCTTCTTGATGCATTGAGTTTCGGGTGAAGGTTTTTATACGTTTCATGGTAGAAAACATTCTTTCCACTGATGCACTAGACGCCGGAATTGTTAGTACTAGTTTAAAAAAGAAGGAAGCTTTTAGTTTTACGTGACCATTAATCATGCGATCATGAGCCACGGGACCTCCTTTTTACGTGGAATCCGAACCACAGGACATGGAATTTCACTTCGAAATCTCACATGCATTGACCGGGAATCGAACCCGGTCCACCTTGGAGAGAGGCCAACAGCTTGACCGCTGCGCCACCACGCCCCCCTTAGTGCTAGTTTGCATAGGTTATAGGCCTACGCCCCAATTAAGTCATTCAAACTAATGAAGCCGTGAAAGCCTACATCAGTACAATTTGAGTGATATTTGCAAATAAATATTAACTTAACATGCAATCCAATGACATAAGAATATCTATTAGTCTACTAATAGCATGTTTATTATTTTAATGTTGACTTAGGTCTCATAGTCTAATAGAAAATAATAATGTTATTGGTTTTACGTCCCTGTTAACTACTGAGGCTTTTAGAGACGCCGGGATGCCGGAATTTTGACCCAAAGGGAATCTTTAACGTGCCAGTAAATATACTGACACGGCTCCCTCGCATTTGCGCACCCTCAAATGCCGACTGACTGCGACGGCATTCGATCCTGCTATCATAAGCTCAGCAAGCTAGAACGTTACCGCTGAGCCACACATAATAGAAAATTTACGGGTAATAACCTAAAAGTTTAGCTCCTTAGGCCAAGAAATGCGAACAACAAAAACACAAATTGCCACATTGTTCAATCGTCAAATGATACAAGACAAGAGAAGCTCGCCAACCCTATTGATGAATAATTTTCTCCGCAATTAATGTACGTGGATTGGCATGCCTAAAGTTGAAAAGGGAAAAATAAGCTGTGCTGTATTACAATTCTTTCTATTTTTATTTTTTTAAATGTGAAAGACTAATAATTATGTGTATAGAGTAATTGTTGCTACATATCAACCTCAACATTGACAAGGGCATAGCTGGAACCGGGTGCTGAAGTTGCTTTATGGTTTAAGCCTATATTTTGAGTCTTCTTCACAGCTTACCCTCGAAAAAACTCCACGCCACTCCACTGTGTGTCATGCATGAACACTCTTAGTTCAAGCAGGAATTTCTCATAATTTGCCATATAAATGGATTTTACAATACACGTATCATAAGTCTTATATACACTGCACTACGTTTTATACACTGTAGAGATAAGCGAAACGTCTTCTACATAGCACAGGCAAGCGGAAACTGACTCTTTTACGGAAACCTCCATTGTTGCATTACTGCTGCTCGCTCCGCCGGGGGAAGTGAACAAATCGCCCGGCAGCAGAGGGAAGCGAACGCATTGTATATTCACATAGTATTTCATTGAAATGAAAGGTTTATAATCCCATAAATACTATTTTTAGCCTATTTTCGATTTTTGCAAAAAATGAGAGACTTATGAGATCAACACAGGGCCAAAGAATTGTGTGTCTGTCTATGTGTCTGTGAGTGTGTATGTGTGTGTACTTTGCATGTCTGTCCCCCCTATCAATTCAAACATGCTGAAACCAAATTGAACGAAATTTGCTACAGATGTAGCAAAGGTAGCAAAGGGCACCTCAGTGTCATGTTTTATATTGCTGCCATCTTGACGGAAACGTAATGGCAGCCATCCAAATATTTAAAGCTTAAATCAAATTACGACTAACCTAATCATCTGATCTCTACCAAATTGTGCAACAACGTACCTTCATGTGGGAAAAGTCTTTTGACTTAACTACAAGGTCATCAGCCAAATAGTTTGCAGATGGCGGCAATGTATTTGTGCAAATCGATGCCCCCTATCGATTCAAACACAACGAAACCCAAATCGAACCACCTTTGGTACAGAGGTAGTACTAGCAAGGGACAACTCAGTGTCATGTTGTATATCACCGCCAGCATAACAAAAAAGAAATGGCACCGACCCAAATATTCTGAGCTTAAATCAAATTACGACTAACCTAATCATCCAATCTCTACCAAATTTTGCAACAATATACATTAATGTGGGAAGCGTCTTTTGCCCAAACTACAAGGTCATCAGCCAAATAGTTTCAAGATGATATATGTATGAATCATGCAAGTATTATAGCCTAACCATAACTTACGATTCAACATGGCCTGGCCTCAACAATTCAGCTTATCGTACATAGAGAGGTTTAAACTGTCCTCAAGGAGGTGACCGGTAGGATATTAGCATATTATAATAGAATATGTAACCGTAGAAGGGACTAACAGGTCAGGCCGACCATGCCATATCGTTGTGGGTCCGTGCCGTCCCGTTGTCAAAATGGCCACTATTTTTGCTCGTAAATCCATATATTTCCGTAACTGTGTAAGTTTATATCCTTTTAGTAATGTACTGAACAAAATAATACATATTTAGTATCAAATGGTTTATAGAAATGACAGATAATGCTAATGATATTGTTGATTTCAACACAAAATATGATACAGTTATACTAAACCACTTGTTAACCAAGTATTATCGTAGCGCATCGTGGCATAATGGTAGCGACCTGGGCTCATAGTTTGAAGGTTCGTGGTTCAAATCCCTGCAGGTTCAAATTTTTTAGTTATAGTTAGTTATTGTTGTTCAAAGGGGGGGAACTACGAGTTCAATTTTCTACTTCCTTTTCTTGGTATTTATTGATTTATAACTACTCACACGTTATAATGTTAAGCATATATAGTGTGTATTTGCAATCAAAAATATTATATATATATATATATATATATATACTTATCACACCACATATTTCAACACTCGAATACAGCGATTAATATTCGTTGACCTTGATCTGCGGTAGAGTCTATTGTTGTATTTGTCGTTGATTCTTTAGGGGTTTTGCAGCATCATGGTCTTGTAGCCCCGTTTACTTGGGTGTGTGTAGAAGTTGTTCGATAACCTGTGTCACTGAGATGTCTGTAGGCTTACTAGTGTGTGTACTTTTATACGAGGAAGGATTTGGGTAGGAAGCTGTTGTTGTTATTGTTTAATTTGAGATGTATGGACATCATGGTCATTTAGCCCCATGTACTAGGGTGAGTGTTGAATTTTGTCTGATAATCTGTGTTATTGTGATGGCTGTATTAGTGTGTGTATATATAATTCAGGTGAGGATTCAATCAATCAACGTTTAATAACTGTATAGCATGTTGTATTTCAACAAGCTACTACAACCAGATTCATTTATACTCCTTGAAAAGGACAAAGAGCTATAACTATACCCATGCATTTAGGAGAAAGTAGGCTATAATTATGTTCTTTACCTTGTTTAAAAATATACTGTACAGGAATTAAATACCATGATCAAAACATAGAATTGGTGTAATGATCCAGCAATTGAATGTTATTCATTTGCATCCCAGGCTATTCTGATTTATCTTTATCTATCCATGAACTTCCAATCATTGGCGATCATCTCATTGGACCCTATTTCTTGGATGGCCATCTGACGGGAGCATGCTACCTCCAAGATAAATGCCCACAGATGCTTGAACACGTGCCACTACTTGATCGATTGAGGAAATGGATCCAACACGACAGGGCTCCACCGGACTAGTCTGTGGTTGCTTGGAACCATTGCCATGCAATGTATCCTAGAATGTGGGTAGGAAGGGTGTTTTCTGGCCAGACAGATCATCCGATCTTATGCCACTTGACTTTTTCTTGAGGAGTCATTTAAAATAATACGGTATTGTGTGCTCAGGAGCCAGCAAGTCGATTCCAACCTTGAAGTTGCAACGTACCAGACTGCCCTTACAGCATTGTGCTCTACATCAACCGAGGTTATAATTTCAAGCCGTTGATTTGTTAAACAAGCTAGCTAACTATGGGCACCCTGTTTCCTAGCCACAAGTGATCACATCCGAGTCCAAAGCAGCTAAATAAAATATAACCAAAACGACTCTTCTCAGGGCCAAATAAACAAATCTTTCTGTGGGAAAGAGTAAGTATTAGACCTTGTCACATTCAAGGTAATAGGCAATAACAAAAAGAGCAAAAAGATGTGTACTGGACCGGGAATTGACCTTTCTTCTTGCATCTTATCATCATGGAGCGCACTCTTTCCAACTGAATTAAAGCAAGGCTGGATGGGTCGATGCAGTTCAGAGCCTATATGGTATCTGTTCATAGTCTTCCTGTGGTAACATGAGTGTTATTCCCAGTTGTACTTGTTTTGAGAATTTATTCGAGTTTCAAATATGGAATTAACATGGGTGTTGTTTCCTATGGTTTCCTGGAGGGTAACTCCACACATCTCTTTGTATTAATCCCACATAGGAAGAGGGACCAATATTTGTAGGTTGTGCTGTAATCTGTGGATTGTATGAAACTTAATTATGTAATTTTATTAATGCAGTCAATGGCCATTTCTTTATTTTCAGAATGGATCAGGGAAAGGATTTTGGAAGGAAATCAACTTTGAACCAATTGAAAGGAACCCTACTAGCATTTGCCTGATGGTAAAAATGGGAAACCACAAAACCATTTTCTGGACGGCCGAGGTGGGATTCGAACCTTCACTCTCCCAATGCCAGCTAGGCACAAGATAGCATGTTAGCGCTCTCGGCCACCGTTTTTATAAGGTGCTGTTGGACCACTCACTACTGCATATACATTTCCAAATGCAGTGAAACCTCCAGTTAGTGTTGGTCAGAAGACGAAACATTTTGACATTAAATTGAGACACATATCAAAACAAGGCCTGGTTTGTGCTGCTGGACCCATGGAAACTGCGTACTAAATTCAAGAAGACACCAAGAGAGGGTTTTGCAGTATAATTATTGAGGTCAAGGATTTCATTATGGCTTCAAGCAAGAGCTACCTAATCGGGTAAATGTTCTGGTCAAAGAACAAACACAAGATTTCAAATGCTTACAGGTAAATGACTCCATTCCTAGATCAGGAAGGAAAGATATCGTCTGTAAAGCAAATATGTTCTGGTTTGCAGTCTAGTATCCAATCTATCATACTATGTCATATACTATGTAATTAATAGGTGAGGAATGTACTAGACAGAATAAAATTTAATCCATTAATCATGAGCACCTCCTAAAATATCTATTGCACTTACCATGAATTACTTATAATAATTATACTATAATTAGCATACAAGAATTTCTAAATCATGGAAGAAATGAAAACAATGACAGAATTATTGTACCAGAGATTTTTGTATAATAGTTATGGTAAATACAGGCTTAGCTTCAGGATATAAGATTAAGGCACTGGAAGGGATTTCCAATTCACAAACAAACATATAAAAGTAAAATATATAAAAACTTATCCCAATGAATGCTGCTTGAAAATCAAAGTTCCAGTACCTTATTTATTCATACATTTCACATTTTCTTCTCTACTTGAATGATATAAGCACTACAGTATCAACAGTGAACTGGATGATCTCAGTACCGGTACTGGAAAAATGTTCTTGATATTCCAGTTTGTAGCACAATGAAGCAAAGCCTCAACATACAAATATTTAACCTTAATGAAATACTTCAACTCTCTGAATAGAGAACATGTATGTTTACACCCTATATTCCTCTCAATGTGATGGCCAGTGTGACAGCTCTGCACAAATTTTAATATTTAGTTTTCACTTATAGAATGTAAATTAATGTCTTTCAGAAAGTAGTATTTGTTTCTGTTGTTTTTTTTTTTTTTTACTTCCCAGGAAATCAGTAGAAAGTAATTTACAGCTAATAGGCCTACTAAACAAACAGAAACTCATGTAATAATGATCACAATATTTTCATGTGAGAAAGAAGTTTGAATTTTTATGTAGGTCTATTTTCTTACATTGATAAAGCAAGTTAATGAAATGCTAACTAGGTATGTGTCCCAAAGTTTTAGAAAGCATCATTGCAAATACAATGAATGGTCTAAATACATTATTGTTATCCTTACATAGGATATAATACATATGATTGTCATTTTCATCAAGTTCCATAGAACAATTTACTTAAATTTCAGAAGCTAGAGAAAGGTCAAGTTTATTTTCTGATACACAGGTTAACATATGCTCTAATGTGCCATCCTTTATGTAAAATCTTGGTTCTCCCTGAACTTCTTCAAATGGTGGTTTGTACTTCCTTGCATGGTTTCCAAATGTTTCAGCTCAAAAACATTATGCTTTATATGGGTTTAGTGCCATACATATTTTATCTAGAGGCCTGGTTTGACTACTGTTGTAAAATTCAATATAAATAATTCTTGAATACTGACTTAAGATTGTGCTATTTAGAATTTTACTCAAGTATTAAACAATGTTTCCTCAAAATGTCTTCTTAGATGTAAGTACTTTTTTTTTCACTTCCACAGAAAGCAAAAGTGAAAAATATGATTCTATAAAAATATACTGTATATATTGATTAAATAGTAATATCTCAAAATGATTACGGAAATTTTCACTGAAAGAAAGCATTGTAGGTTGCTGCATACAAAGAAACTTTATGGTGACATTTCTTCTCAAATTATCCTACTCATTCAGTCTACTATTTACTCTTACTAGTTTAATTACACAGTGAGGTTATAGCTGGAAGACAAGTTCTTATACCAGGAAGCGAGGAACTCGAGGGTATCAGGACTACTGGAGCACTTTTAGTACCTCTTCCGCACATCTGACAAGGTACCAGAGTGAAGACTATAACTATCAGGATAACAAATGTCTACCATGTAGAAAATCATCAAATGAACTGTAGCTGTTTTCTGCTCATCTAAGTTACCGGTACACCATTTACAATGAGTAAATTCAAGATTATATTTCCAAAGTTAGAAACCTTATTCGACCATCTGTTTTTAAATTTATACATTCAAACTGCAATTGTGAATTAATTAATTTTATCTTGCACTGCTCTATACCCTCCACTTAGTTTCTTGTGCAATAGTGTTGGAATTCAGGTTAAGTGTAGTGATATTCACGATTCTAACTGTGATGGGACTTCATTGGCAAACGCTTACAGTTAATGAACATTTTAAACTAGATTACAGTGCTTCACTCACAGTATCTTTAATAGTACCGGCAACTTCAAATATGATCTCGTAGTTCTGCCCCTTACAACAACAATAACTAACTAACTAACAATTTCAAATAATATTGAGGTCCAAATGTAATTCAAGGCTTTCAGAAATGTGTTACGGTACAGTATTTACCAATGAATTTAACTTCCAGCTCCTTCCCTTGTGTCTATCATGATTAGAAAAGCAGACTGTGTGAGAGATACTCATTTCCTTTCCATCTTCTTTCTGATTCATCATCAACGATGAGCAGGAGTAGTTTTACTAGGGGCAGGGAACTTAATGGTTCAGTATTATTGACAGCAAGCCACAGGTTAGAAACCTGACTTGATGGTTGTCCCAAAGGTCTCACCATAAGTGAGGATGGAAATTGGTGATACCAACTCTGTGTGGTGTCACTGTTTCTGAATTAAGGTCTACAAGTAGTAATGAAGTTACAAATGACTCATGCAATAAGTCATGTTAAACTAACATACACAGCCATTTATGTGTAATTTCAGCCCAATTAGTCTTTTTGTACGAATACTGGATAGCCTGCTTTCATTAATTATGCAAAAATATTATTTTCTAAGGACATCACATACAAATAGGATAACTCGATACCATTGGCCACAATCATCAGATATTAATCTGGGCTACTTAGCCCAAACATGGTGTAGAAATATTACGGAATTATGTTGTCCTCCATTCGACTGGCTAGGTGGCTCAGCAGTATCATTCTCGCCTGCTGTTCCCGAGGTTTGCAGGATCGAATCCTGGTGCAGTCAGCTGGCATTCGAAGGTGCGCAAAGGAGCCATGTCAGTAGATTTACTGGCATGTTTAAGATCTCCTTCGGGGAAAAATTCCGGCACCCCGGCATCTCTAAAAGCCAGAGTAGTTAAAAGGGATGTAAAACCAATAACATTGTTATTGTCTTCCATTCTACTAATAGATGGTGAGCCATCATTAAGTTGTCTGATCTGCAGCTTTTGGCTGAATTCTGCTTTCATATTGAATACAATGGTGTAATCAAGTCCTACTATAGTGTCATGCCCAATATGGGAGGTAGTAATGTTAGCATGACCCTGTTGCATTTGAAGACAAAGTGGCATGATAAAAGATAAAATCACAGCATTTATGGCATCTGAATACATTCATTGAATATAAGCAAATTACACGTCTGCTGGCTAGATATAATTTTTTCCCCAGCTAATGTGAAAGAAGTAATTCTTGGTAGGAGATAACCTACAGTGTGTATCAGCAACTGCATTTTCAATTCGTACCCACAGTATCCATCAAATTTATTTCAATATACTGTACTTTAAGTACCTCTTTGGCTACAGATTGTAGAAAAACCTAATGTAGACATCATTATTTACTAAACGTTGGATAATATTGTGCATGTACCGGTATATAATAACTGAAGCTCTCTTTCAATGGCTTACGTACACAAAAATGGTTCCTGAACAACAGTACACCAGATATTATGTAACGAAAAATAATAAGTTAATTTCAGTTTTATGAATACACATTCCACCATGGAGCTTATGCATTTCCCCACATAGCCTAATCTCGAAAACATTGCAGCATTTGTCCTAGTGTGCCACTAATGGTGAGAGCCACCTATTGAGTGCAGACTGAATTTTCCTGGTAAGTGTGTGATGATCATAAACCTATTCACAAGTTTGTAATGTTTGTGAGGCCGGTATTACACTATCAAAGAAATTTTATGAAATATTTTATAAAACTGAACTTTTATAAAAGTTATACAAAGCAATAATCAGACCATTACACTACATCAAATATTTTATCATAGTTCAGCAAAATGGATGAAGGACAGTTCCTTGTTCACTTTACTGTATTACGGTAGTTGAAAGCCTGTAGTGGCCATACCGGTATGTAAAAGAAACGGAAAGATAAACTAAACGTCTATGGGTTAAACCATGGTTCGCCCACATGAAAGTGTATTACGAGTAAAATCTTGGTGAACACGCTGCAGTACGAGGACTTGAAAAATTACATTAACATTTAATTATTAATAATGATGAAAAGAATGATGGCGACGTTCAAAACAACCACTGCCCGAACAAAGAAAATTGAAACATACGAAGTAAAAAAGTATGCATTAGGTAGGACTCGATCCCTGGTCCTCTCGTACCGGAGTCGAGCGCTCTACTCATTGCGGCAACTAGACACTTGCGGGTTGCGGAAAGTTACTTGTATTACCTACCAGTAAAGATAAAGTGCTTATTTACACTCGCTTGTAATACCATAAGTGAAATTGACAAATATTATAATTATATTATATTATATTATATTACTAGCAACCCGACCCGGCTTCGCCCGGGAACAGTTATGAATGCATTACGTGATAAGCACTTTTTTTTTTCCAAAGTCAATGAACAACGACCAATATCCGTTTTACGTCTCGGCATAATGGGTTAAAATCACTGACTGGACTATTAATTATACTATCATGGAGATGCACGTGCAACAAATTCTTGTCAGACGTAATTTAAGAATGGCGAGGCGAATGAAACACAAATGCCCCTTCCGTCCAATCTTAACTTGACTGTGAATTTTGCGGAATGGAAAGTTCACAGGCGAAATGAAGAAAAGCCGAGTTGCACTTCCAGGGAAACTCCAAACACAACCATCATCATCATCTTGCACAGTTTCCAGCCACTGGCCGGGTCTGTTTGGAACACAAGCCTCTCCAACGTCTTCTGTCTTCCCACCATCTCTCAGCTTCCACCCTTGTCCAGTCTTCTCCTCTCTTCTTCACACTTTCTTCCACCCCCTTGGCGTGGTGGCTCAGCGGTCTAGCTGTATGCCTCTCACCAAGGCGGACCGGGTTCGATTCCCGGTCAATGCATGTGAGATTTTCGATGTGAAATGCCATGTCCTGTGGTTCGGATTCCACGTAAAACGGAGGTCCCGTGGCTTATGATCGCGAGATTAACGGTCACGTTAAACAACAAGCTTCCTTTTTTCTTCCACCCCCTTCAGCCACCTGTCTCTCGGTCTTCCTCTCGGTCTCTTTCCTTCCCACTTCGTCTCGTGTACTCTCCTGGGTATCGTCTTCTCCTCCATTCGCTTTACATGTCCATACCATCTAAGTCTAGATTTCTCTATACCATCCTGTAATGGTTCCTCCTTCATTAATTCTCTGGTCCTCTCATTTCTTATTCTGTCCATCTTTGTAGCTCCAATACTGCTTCTCAAGAACCTCATCTCACTGGCCTGTATTTTGCTCTTCTCCCTTCCTTTCATAACCCAGGTCTCCGAGGCATACGTCAGGATAGGGACACAGTACGTCCGATATATGATCTTTTTGCTGTTCTGAGGGACATCCTTGCTCCATAATATGCTTCTCACACTCCTCCGAAATGCTTCTGCCTGCCTCCCCCGCTCATTTATTTCTCTATCGTTTCTTCCATTATCCTGTATCAGGCTTCCCAGATACTTGAAACTCTCCACTTTCTTCAGCTGTTCCCCACCAATTGTTATTCCCATTGTGGTTCTTTCCTTCTTCCTTGTTGTGATCACCATCTCACTCTTATTTATGCTAAATTTCATCCCATATCCTTGTATTATTCCTTCCCACACGTCCAACTGTTCCTGTACCTCCTCCTCCTTGTTTCCCCAAATCATCTGCAAACACCATTGCTTTCATCTTTCCTTCCTCAATTACTTGTGCCACTCGGGTCATTATGTCATCCATCACCACAATGAAAAGTAACGGTGACAGTGCACTTCCTTGTTTCAAGCCGTTTCTCTGTTCCAACCAGTCCGATCTTTCTCCTCCCACTTTCACACAGCTCATGCTTCCCTTGTACATCTCTTTATCCTCTTTATAGTCCATTTCTCTACTCCTCTATCCTCCAGGGACTTCCAAACTTTGTTTCTGCACACACTGTCATATGCTTTCTCAATGTCCAGGAAGGCCATCAGCAGATCTGCTTCATACTCATAGTGCTGTTCTTGTAACTTCCTTACAGCAAAAATCAAATCCACTGTGGACCTTCCTGCTCTGAAGCCATGTTGTTCTTCCCTCATCCCTCCTTCTATCCTTGTCCTAATTCTCCTTTCCAAAACTTTCTCGAAGATCTTTGCACAATGACTCATCAGTGTTATTCCCCGATAGTTTCTGCAATCTGTTCTACTACCTTTCTTGAAGAGCGGGACAATTATTCCTTTTTTCCAGTCCTCTGGGGTTTTCCTTTCCTTCCATGCTGTCCTCATCACTCGGTACAACCATTGTATCCCCACCTCTCCTGCTGCTCTCACCATCTCCACACTCAACTCATCCACACCCGGTGCCTCCCCTCCTTTCATCTTTTTCACTGCATCTTCCACTTCTTTCCATGTCAAGTCCTTTTCTGTTTGCAGTTCATCTTCCTCTTCCCCGATTTCTTCCTCCTCACCATCATTTCCATTTGGGTTCAGAAGTTCTTCAAAATATTCTTTCCACATTTTCTTCAGTTCTTCCCTATTTTCTATCTCTTGTCCCCTTTTGTTCACCATTCTAACATAATCCGTAGGATCCTTCCGCCTCTTATTTTTTACCATCCCATACGGGACCTTTTTTGTACCTTAACTATCCTCCTTCATCATCTTGGTCCACTCTTCCATCCACTTTCTTCTCTCCTCAGCCACTACTCTCTTCGCCTCCTTCTTTCTTTCCTGGTACTCTTCCCTTGTCTCTACCGTCCTATTTTGATACCACCTCCTAAAGGCTCTATTCTTTTCCCTTACTATATCTTTTGTCTTCTCATTCCACCATGGTGTTTCCTTCCACCTCTTCTTACTACTTGTTCTCCCACATACTGCTTCTGCTGCACCTACTAGTGTCTTCTTAAATCTAGCCCATTCCTCTTCCACCCCTCTTTCTTCATCTGTTGGAATTCCTTCCTTTACCATCTCCGTGGCTTAGGCGGCAGCACGCCAGCCTCTCACCGCTTGGTCCGTGGTTCAAATCCCGGTCACTCCATGTGAGATCTGTGCTGGACAAAACGGAGGCAGACAGGTTTTTCTCCGGGTACTCCGGTTTTCCCTGTCGAAATTTAATTCCAGCAACACTCTCCACTATCATTTCATTTCATCTGTCATTCATTTAATCATTGCCCCAGAGGAGTGCGTCAGGCCTCGGCAGCCGGCACAGTTCATATCCTCGCCGCTAGATGGGGGCTTCATTCATTCCATTCCTGACCCGGTCGGAGACTGGAAGCAGGCTGTGGATTTTCATTTTCACCATTTTGAGGTATTCGACCCTTCTTTCAGTTTCCATATCCTTATACGTCTTTCCTGGATCTCAGTCCCTTTCTTCTCCTTACTCCCTCTCAGGTTCATTACCAACAATCGATGGTCGCTATCCAGGCTCTCCGATGGTATAACCTTGATGTCCGTGATGTTCTTATTTAGTTCTTTCTCATACAGTATATAGTCGACCACCGACTTCCTGGTCAAGTCATCACTGTACCATGTGATTGTGTGGCTCTCTCTTTTCTTAAACCAGGAGTTCCCAACTAGCAGGCTGTTCCTTTGGCAGAAGTCCAACAGTCTCTTTCCTTCCTCATTTCTTCCGCCCCATCCCTCTGGTCCTAGAACACTCTCATAACCTTGTCTTTCTCTTCCTACATGGGCATTCAGATCCCCCATAACAATCCTATTTCTTCCTACCAGCTGCTTCTGCAATTCCTCTTCAAACTCCTCCTTCTCTTCAGAGGCGCAGCCTACTTGTGGAGCATACACTTGCACTATTTCTACGGTCTCTCCCCTCAGTGCTACTTTCACTTTCATCATCCTATCACTTATTCTCCTCACTTCTTCTTTTGAACCATCTCGTACTACTACTCCCACTCCATTCCTCTTTCCCTCTTCATTCCCACTCCAGTACAGTCTATAGCCTTTTCTCAGTTCTCTCCTTCCTTCCCCTTTCCACTTTGTTTCTGCCAATCCCAATAAATCCAACTTCCTTCTTTCCATCATATCCACTATCTCCTCCACCTTCCCCATCAGCGTTTTTATGTTTAAAGTTCCAAATCTTAGTCCGTGTGTACAGCCGTGTCGTCGTCTATTATATCCATCATGTCCGAGGCTCGTTCCATTCTTGAAAGCATTTGGTTTCATCCACTACTGGCTCGCTGAGCCTATCGTAGCTTCACCAGAGCCCCATTAGCAGTCACTTTTCAGGGTTCCTGTAGGACCTTCACAGCTACCGTAACGGCCCCGGGGCACACGAAGTCCCCACTGTAATTCGCCCCTACAGGCGATCCCCTACTTTGTGCCGTTGCCCGTCTCCCACGATGTGGACGAGGGGTTGGACTTATGGGACAACCACTCTTTTCTAATTTAACTCAACACTACTCGACAGTTTGCTGCTGGCTGTATCTGGGGCAATAAGCTCGTCCGCTAGCTAAGTTGTAACTGGGGTGATAGACTCGCCCCTAGCTAGCACGTAAACTGTCACCTCAGTAATTGAATGGAGATTGTTGGAAGAAATGAAAAAGTAAAAACACTTATAGTAGGCGATGTATTGAAGATAGATATATGCTCTCCCGGGCTTTTTTTTGTAGAACTTTTCATGCTGAACAATTCTTACACTCATAGAATATAATTTTTTTTTTTACGGGTTGCCCAGCGTAAGCTTAAAAAGCGCACGGACGCCAGGTTATTTTCGACCTTTTCACTGAAATCGTTAGTGCTTGACTTCCTTTGGTCATAAATAAATTATTTTCTACAGAAACCTTCCTCGAGATATCCATTACAGAATGGTGAAAACCGATTCAAAATCCATTCAGTGGTTCTCGAGATTAACCGCGACATCCAAGATCGGGGACTTTGTTTTATACTAAGTAGAGATTATCCGCCAATCAGTATAATTTAATATAATATAATCCCCCTTCCGTCCAATCTTAAATTGACTGTGAATTTTGCGGAACGAAAAGTTCACAGGCGAAATGAGAGATGCACTTCCAGGGAATGGCGAAGTGAATGAAACTCAATTCCCCCCTCCGTCCAATCTTAACTTGACTGTGTTTCACAGGCGAAATTAAGAAAACCGGAGTTGAACTTCCAGGGAAACTCCAAACACAACCCCCCTTCTCAGAAGTCTTAATTCAACACGATTCAACGGTTTGCTGCTGGCTGTATCTGGGGCAATAGGTTCACCCGCTAGCTAGGCTGTAACAGGGATGATAGACTCGCCCTTAGCTAGCTCGTAATTTGTCGCCTCAGTAGTTGAATGGACATGGTTGGCAGAAATTAAAACGTAAAAACACTTATAGTGGGCGACGTATTGAAGATAGACTATGCTCTTGTGGACTTTTTTGTAGAACTTTTCATGCTGAACAATTCTTACACTCATAGTATGTAGATATTTTTAACGGTTTGCCCAGTGTAAGCTTACAAAGCGCTCGGACGCCAGGTTTTTTTTCGACTTTTTCACTGAAATCGTTACTGCTCGGCTTCCTTTGATCATAAATCAATTATTTTCTACAGAAATCATCCTCGTGATATCCTTTACAGAATGGTGAAAACCACATCAAAATCCATCCAGTGGTTCTCGAGTTTACCCGTAACATCCAAGAATCGGGGACTTTGTTTTACACTAAGTAGAGATAACATAAAATACACTACTATTTACGGCTTATTTCTGCCTATTTAACTATTTAATTTCTCTTTATATCCAGAAATGTGCAGCACTTATAGCCTCGGCTATTTTTTATTCTTTTTTTTATTCTTAGTCGTTTTACCCTCCAGGGATGGATTTTCCCTCGGACTCGGCGAGGGATCCCACCTTTACCATGTACAGGGCAGTGTCCCGGAGCTTGAAAATTCAGGGGATACAACTGGGGAGGTGAGGCGTGCACCTCGCCCAGGCGACCTCACCTGCAAAGCGAACAGGGGCCTTCTGAGGGATAGGAAGGGAAGATTGGGATGGATAGGCAAGGAAGAGGGAGGAAGGTGGCCGTGGCCTTACATTAGGTACCATCCTGGCATTTGCCTGGAGATGAAGTGAGAAACCACGGCAAACCACTTCGAGGATGGCTGAGCTGGTAATCAAACCCCCTCTACTCATTTGGACCATCCGAGAATGAGTAGACACAGTTCCAGTCCTTTTCAAATTTCGTGGCAGAGCCGGGAATCAAACCTCGTACCTCCGGGGTGGCAGCTAAGCACGCTGACACACCACGGAGGCGACTGGCTATTTTTACCTACACTTTTCATCTGTTACTTATGTTTTACATTGTATACTATACATTATGTAACATATTACGTAACACTTCATGCATTTCACACTTTGATATGAGCATCTTTGTTGTGGTTTAATTCCAGCTGTTAGGATCCGCCATTTTGGTTTGAATCTTGTATCAAAGATAGCATGATGCTCATACATTTTATAAAATAAAACCATCTTTTATAAAAGATTTCCCCATTACACTGTCATACCTTTATAAGAGATCTTTTATCAAAGATCTTTGACAAATTCCTTTGACAAATTTCTTTGATAGTGTAATACCGGCCTTTAAAGCCACATGACAAATGTATGCAATACTTTGTGAGCCACTGTTTGAGTAGAGGGTAAACAATTGACTGACAAGTTTGTCATGTTTCATGAGCCACTGTTTGAGCAGGGGCAAGGCTTGTATTAAGGCTGCGAGGCTAAGCCTATCCAAAGGTACCCCAATTAGTTTTGTACCAGCATTGTTGAAGTATTTCTTAGTTTAGCATTTCGGTCTCGCTTACACATACTGTAGGCTAACTTTGCTTAGATGGGGCAAGAAGTGCTATGTATTCTGTAAACATGCATATTAGCGATTGCCTTCAGGAATAAAGCAAGTCTACCAATTTATGGTTACTTCCGCAAGCACGATCTCACAGCTTCCATGCCTTGCTTATAGGCTACCCACAACAGTCTCTGGCTTATTACGTGTTTCTGAAGGAGTTACACAAAAAAAGTTGCATTATCAGTTATAGGAAAATATCAGATTTAGACTCTCAGTGTAGTTTCGTCAAAGAGATACCATATCAAAATAAAACTGTACACATTTTTAATTTCATGTTGCTGAATGAATTACTTCTAAAATGTAGTCAGTTAGGAACTTACTGTTTCTGGCATACTGTACATTACGAGTGTCAAGGTTGTGGCAATGATAATAATATTATTCAGAACGGACTTTTGGATCGTTAGCCCATGTAAAAATTTCTTGACATCTGACATTTCACCAGCCAAGATTTATTTAAAATAGTTTGAAGTGAAGCCTGTCTTATGTTTGTATAGGCTATTGGAATGTTCTCGAATGACCATGAAACGTGAGCGGTTCCTGGCAATTTCTGGTTGTTTTTGCTCCCATGTGGCTATGTTATTGATATACTATATGTGATTGGTTGGCTGCTGTGGGATGTTCCACTCCTGTGTACGGTACTGAAGGGAGTGAAGCGTGACATAAGTAAAGTTCCAGAACTACCTGACGGCTGGTTTTGAAATCTTGTCCATATAGTTCATCTCTGTTATTCTATTGAAATTTTGTGTATACAGTATTATACATTTTTATTGCTTCCCTGTACAATCTGGCGTGGCAGTTCAATGTTGTAGAGAGTATTTCTGTGCCTTCGAAATGGATAATGTTCGGCTATGGCAGATTTATCTATCTGTTGGAGTCTGCAGTGTCTAGAATGATCTTTAATTCTTGTTTTTAGCATATTTTCATCATATGAAAAAATAGGCTTATGAGATCACCTTTTGTGTGTGTGATATGTGGGTGTATCCCTAATAAAATCTAAACGGCCAGAGAGATTTCAATGAAACTTGGTAAGGATACCACCACCTCGTCTGACCTCAACTGTGCCTTTCAAATTTTAATACGTTTCATTAACGCAACATAGCGGCCGTGCGAAACATTTTACTGGTATTCCATATCTCCGCTATGGTTACCGATATCAACCTGAAATTTTGTACAGTCACTGTAAGTTCAACTACGGTATGTAATTTTCAAAAACCTTTTGTGTAGCCTACAAAGCAAGCAAAGTTGAAATATTTAAATTGAATTTTCTCATGATTTAATCATCCGAGTGTAGTGAAACTTGGTACGATAAATGTTCATACCAGATTTAATCTACTGGCATCTAATTTAATTCAATTGTTTTTATAAATTCAAGATGGCGGCGGTGTGCAATTTTAAAATTAAGTTTCTATTTCAGTGTCATAATCATGAGATCGAAGTGAACGTTTGAATAATCAACCTACACAATAATCTTCATCTAATGGTACATACCATAATTCTATGGCCTACACATAGAACAATCCAACATGGCGACCATCCAAAATATTCAGCCTGTTCTCAAGATCTACGACTCTATTACGGCAATCAAACTGAAATATTTCATGTTGATAGAGGCTATTTAGATAAGTTCACCTATGGGACTTTCAATAAATAACCTGATGAGCACGAAACCAACATGGTGGCGTCGTGAAATTTGAATATTTAAATGTATTTTTCTTGAGACTTACTCATCCGAGTGCTGTGAAACTTGGCATGGTATATCTTCATACAAGCCTTAATATATTGACGACTAATTTTATGGAATTTTATGAGAACTTAAAAATGGCAGCTGTGCAAAATTTCTAACATCTCGTTTTTATTTCTCGTGTCCTAATCAAGCAATAGAAATATAGGTTAGTTTAATGGGCCATCATTAGAATATTCATCTGCTGGCATATAGTTCTATAGCCTATGTGGTGTATGAAACGATTAAATAGGCTATGGTGTCCATACAATATACTTCACCAGTTCAGAATACTCTGCAACTATTAAGGCAACCAATCTAAGTACATATATGTGATTTTAGAAATTCTGAGAAACACAAAAACAACATGGCTGCAAAGTGATTTTCAAATATTTCAAATGATTTTTCTGCTGATCGTATCACCCGACAGCAATGATGTTAAGAACAGAGCGAATCTTTATTCAGAGCTTAGTATAGAGACATCTAATTATGTTCAATTGTTTTCAAAAATTCAAGATGGCATTAGTCCGAAATTTTAAAACTTTTTTTATTCTTAAATTTCTCGTACCCTATTCAAGCAACTGAAGTGAAGATTCGTATGATAGGCTATTATAATAATCATAATCTAATGGCACTAAATGCTGTAGCATAACGAATAGAATAAAAAATGTGATCTCTTCTCCCTCAATAGCATGTAATGAATACGGATCGGGTTGGCACTCACCGCTACGCAGCGCTACAGTCGATTTGAGATTGTTGATTTCCACATAGGCTATGTTTATGTGTTTATGTGCGATATATTAAGTATTTAATCGGTCGGAGTGTTTTGGTGGTGTTCTGTGCAAACGTTTATTGATATACAAGTGCTTACACTATTACTTCATAGTATTAATACCTGAAATGCTATTGTAGGAAGCATTAACTGAAATGGAATTTAATTTCTTGTCGTGTGTTGACGTTATCTTCGTGTGTTAATTTTATTGTTACCGTATTTAATGTAAGTAAACAGCAGTTTAGCCCTTACATTTTCATGAGTGCTTAATGTGAGTAATGAAGATGCCTTGCTGTTTTGTACCAGGATGCAGATCTGGCTATGGGGACTGTAAAGAGGTCAGACGGTTTTTCAAACCTCCTAAAGATAAGGAACGTTTTATGAAGTGCAAAGGGGCCATACCAGGGAAGGATAGGGAACTTACTGAAAAGTCCTACATCTGTGATGCTCACTTTTCAGAAGATTTAATTGTTAAATTTGACAAATTTGTGATAGGAAGTAGTACTTCTCCCAAGAACCAACTGGCGATTGAAATACTATTCTGTTCCACATCTATTTCCTAATTTGCCTAACTATTTGTCCAGTATGGTGTAAATAAGAATGCTCTTGATGCCATTAAAGATTCCCGGTACTTCTGTGAAGAAAGGGATGAGAATAAAACGACAATGAGTTTAAAAACATATATCTACCGTATTGCTGAAGGAGGCGTGATCAGTTTTAGGCAATAGCCTACTCTAAGAAGGGGTCATGACTGTGCCTTCTATGTCTGTTAAATGTTAAGTGCTTCTGAAATGATGGTAGTTTGTTGAGTTTGGTGTTTGTGGAGTGAAATTTATGGGTATAATTGATTTTTGTAATATTCTAAGGTAAAGTTGAAGGAGCCGTGATCGGGTTTAGGCAATAGCCTACTCTATGAAGGGGTCATGACTATGCCTTCTATGTCTGTTTAACGTTAAGTTCTTCTGAAATGATGGTAGTTTACTGATTTTGGTGTTTGTGGAGTGATATTTATGGTTATTATTGAATTTTATAGTAATCTACGGTAAAGTTGAAAGTTGCGTTCGTACGTTTTTTTGTGGCTGTGTTGCAAGTCTGTTAAGGGAATGTAAAATGTGTAACAATATGAAGAAATCCTTTCTGATACCGGTAGCGAGGTTAATTTTTCCGTTCTTTTTTTTTTTTAATTTACCGATAGTTGGCAAAACTAATTGCATTTTGAACTTGCTCTCTGTCTTCGCTTATTGTCGAAACTGGACTATTACAGGAGACGACTTATTAAATTATAATTGGGCACAGTAAAGTAAGTGGAGATGTCGAACTTATTAGCGCCTATGAGGATATCTTGCGGTGTTTTAACATGTAAAACAGGTCGCAAGGTTTTAAAAGTGTTGTAAGCGCCAATGCTAACTTACATCACAGATCGGAGCCAGCGCTGCGTTGCGGCGGACCAGGCATACTAGGCCAGTGATATCACTTCTTATTCTATTCGTTATGGCTGTAGCTTACTTTTCTTAAATTAAACTCCCCTGACTCGTTATAGAAAGATGCCATCGTGCAGAAGGAGTCTTAATCACTGATACTGAAAGTCATATATTCTAGCACATAATTTCAACATAATGGTGTTGGAGGAGACAGAGGTCGTGTACCAAATTCTATTTAGTATACACCACATGGAAAATCCTATTAATAGGCGGTAGAGTTTTCAATGGAAAAGACCTGTTGGATATGTGAAAATAGGCTATTTAGTTCTTCACGGAACTAATTGTTACACTTTGCTTAGTCATGCCAGTATATCCATGGTGTGCATGAAATTTTGTATACACCTCCAGAGGCCAGTGGGTCTATGGGATCTTTGGGGCTCCTGAGAACATCACTGATTTTTTGTGTTTGCCTGTAAATACCGTAGTTTCTATGGAATGGTGCTTCAGTATTCTTCCTATTCTGTTTGTGACACTTTTGATATAAGGGACAGTTACCGGCACATATCTCTGCACTTCCCCATACCACTCTCCCAGTATACTACTGCAACGAAAAACATTTGCCACGCTGAGCATGTCTGTCTGATTGTGAGAACCTACTGTCAAGCACGTCAATGTTCTTTGATAGAGAAGTATTAGTCACGCTCACCACACTGCCCTACACCCCGCTCCTCCTGCTGAGCTCTCAAGGTCAAGTGCACAACTGAACGCCGGTATCTGTAGATAGGCTTTGCCTCTTGCTTGTATTTTCTTTTCCTCCTCATGTGGGTTGTTCCTTGGTGGACATGTCAATTAATATGAGAGCTGGAGTCGCCATTTGCAAGTAATGTGGATATAACGTGCTCTATTTCCTCCTGTAGATTGCATTTTACATAAGGAATCAAACCACCACTCCAGCCACAACAGTGCTGTCACCAAAACATTAATAGACCAAGCTTAATGCCTGTCGCTAGAAAACAACCTTGAACTATCACACCAGGTGCAGATGACCTCGTAGTTCTGCCCCTTAAAACAATACTAAATAACTAACTAACTACCACACCAGATTGTACAAAGACACAATCAAAATTTATAAACATCCATAAAATGTCAATAGAATAATGGAGATACACTATATGGACAAGATTTGGAAACCAGCCGTCAGCCAGTTCCTGGAACTTGATTTATGTCACATTTTGCTCCCCTCAGTACCATATGTGGGGGTGGAGCATCCCACAGCAGCCAAAGAAATACGTGAGTATATCAATAACTTAACTAGGTATGTGGGAACGAAACCAGAAACTATCAGAAACCACTCACGTTTCATGGTTATTTGGAAACTTTCCAATAGTCTATGCGAACCTCAAACAAGCTTCACATCAAACTATTCAGAATAAATCCTTGTAAATGCTATACGACAGGGAGGCATGGAGAGCTGCATCAAACCAGTCAAAAGACTGAAGACTCGAACACACAAATGCTATACGCACTTGCTGGAGAAACAACAGATATCAAGAAACGTTTTACACGGGCTAACAACCCAAAAAGCAACTCTGATGAATATTACTATTACCACAACCTTGACACTCTGAATGCACAGTATGCCAGAAACAGTAAGTTCCTATTTGACTACATTTTAGAAGTAATTCATTCAGCAACATTAAATTAAAAATATGTAAATATTTGATTCGGTATCTCTTTGACTGAACTACTCTGACTGTCTAAATCTGAAATTTTTCCTGTAACTGATAATGTTATTTGTGTAACTCCCTTCAGAAACACGTAATAAGCCAGAGACTCTCGTGGATAGAATTTAAGTAAGGCATGGAAGCTGTGAGATTTTGCTTGCAGAAGTGACCATAACTTGGTGGAATCTCTTTTTTTTTCCAAAGGCAATCACAGAATACAGAATACACAGCACCTCAAGCTCCATCTAAGCAAACTTATGTGTAAGCAAGAAACTCTATTGGTAGTTTAGAGAATGCACAATTTAGAAATGCATAAAGACTGTTAACTAATTGGAGTACATTTGGATAGGCTTAGCTTTGCAGCCTTAATGCAGGCTATGTCCCTGCTCAAACAGCGATTCACAAAACATGACATACTTGTCAGGCCTATATAAACTTCAGACAAGTGCCACCTAAAACTATTTAGAACAAATCTTTGAAAATGCCAGCAGCACTTGCTGGAGAATTGTCAGATATCAAGAAACATTTTACACGGTCTAACAACCTGAAAAGCCATTCTGAAGACTACTCAACCAGCCGTGAAGGCCTACACCAGTACCTAGTCCTGCCAAACATTTTGCCCCTTCTACAGAGGCAGCTGGTCTATACAGAAATTATGACATCAAATGTATTTTATTCAATAGAGACTATAAAGAGTAGGCACAATACACAATTACTCAAAACAACCAACTTTTGCCTTCACACACCTCTTCAAACTCTGTGGCCACTCAATCGCCACTTACACCACATCCAATAAGGGTGTTATGGCTGCTGACTTCACCAAATCTGCCTTGAAGAATGTGACATTGCAGTGATAAATAGAGCAGGCCTTCTCTTCCAAAATCAACCACAAGCGATAGTCCAGTGGATTTTGGTTGGGGCTACCTGAGGGCCAAACGGCAGTGGTGGTCTCCAGCGAAAGATATGAAGAGGTGCAGAGGCCTGTTGGAATATCCAGCACTTACCTGCAAATAAGGTGATGTTCAGGGGCTTCACAATCTTTTTCAGGATATCGGTTTGGTCGTTAACAGCACATGTTTTCACCCTGTTTGCAGAAATGCAGTGATGTCTTGCCCTAAATGACACACTCGACCAATCAATCATGGATGCTGGATGGTGACCTCTTTGCATTTTTCGTGGCAGCTTCCTTAGAGATCCGAGTGTGTATGCGATCATTCTGCTGGTTGAGTTTCTCTTCTACAGTGAGAATGTTCTCATATGTGAAGAGAATTTAGCAGTGACTGCCATTTGCATGCTTCTCCAGTAGTCTTGTGGCTCTTATTTGTATCAAAGCTACTGTCAGTCACTGTCCCATGCTTCTTCGGTATGCTCGAAACCTAAGGTCTTCTTTTATGATGCATGTCATCGTTTGCGGAGGGATTTTCATTCCTCGTGCCACGATTCTTAGCTTGAAGAGTGGATTTCTTGGAATTCTCTCAGTGTCAGCGTTGATGGCTACTGGTGTCCTAGTCATGCATGGCCGAACTTGTCTAGCTCCGACATCAAAAGAGGAAGTCTCTTATGTATCCATTTCATAGATCGATGCACAAATTTACTGGTTATTTGCAGTGGTCACAAAGGGTTAAAACTCTCTACTGGTGTCTTATAATGCAATTACTGAGATGCTATTCTCTTTGACTCCCCATTTTATGTTCACTGGGTGGCAGCTGAACTTCAACTTCATGCATGTGGAAGCTGAGACTTCAAGCTCACTCTGCAGCACACCAAACTGTGCACGTGCCAACCTAACATGTGCTGGTGACCCCAGAAACTTAGGGACAGAACTTATGGTAGGACTAGGTATATGAATACGTAGTGCAGTCATTAAGTTCTGAGACTGACTGCATGACTGCGCTGTGGGGCACTATAGCGCATAGGTGGCGTCGTGGTATGGTACCATGTCAGTTAGTCTCTCTTCCCTGCAAGAGAGAGTTGAGTGCATGCACTGGTAGCAGATGTATGGTCGTTGTTGTGACAGTGAGTAGAATGCGCCAGTCAGACCTTGACATGTCACAGTTGGAGCAAAGGGCAAACATTTTCTGCCAGAAATTAAGCAAAACCTCTGCCGAAACGTTTGAAATGATGCAGCAGGTGTACGGTGAGGACGAAGTGAGTCGCAGTGTTGTGTTCAGGTGGCACCGTCGTTTTGTGCAAGGACGGGACAGTTTGGAAGATGATGTGCATACTGGTTGGCCACAAACAGTTTGAACGGAACGCAAGATCCAAACGTTGCTACGTTGGTGCGTGCTGACCGTTCCCAATCGGTAGATGCTCTCGCGGCAGCAGTAGGGGTGAGCCATGGTTTGTGCCACAAAATTCTGATGGATGATCTCAACATGTCTCGTGTTACCCAGCACAGTGTGCCACGAATCCTGTCGCAAGACCAACGTGAGGATCGCATGACGATTTGTGGTGACCTCATCAATAGTGCTGACGATGATCCGACGTTTCTCAACTGGATAATAACGGGAGACAAAACATGGTGTTTCCTTTACGATCCGCAACTGAAACGGTAATCAGCCACCTTGAAAACGTCATCATCACCACGGCAGGAAAAACCACGACAAGTCAGGTCAAAAGGCAAGGTGATGCTGGAACTGTTTTTTGATTCAAATGGAATTGCTCACATGGAATTCCTATCAGACGGTGCAACGGTAAACAAAACCCGCTACAAGAAGATCCTTGGCCGTTTATGCTATGCAATTCACCGCAAGCGAACTGGGCTTTGGCGTACAAAGAATTTGCTGTTGCTACACTACAACGCCCCTGCACATCGCTCTGCCCTTGTCCAAGAGGAACTTGCAAGGCAACAGGTGACAGTTTTGCCCCACCTCCGTACTGGCCTGATCTCGCACCATGCGTTTTTTTTTCTCTTTCCTCGCCTGAAAGCATTCCTACGTGGGCGCAGATTTCGGTCGTCCGAAGAGGTCATGACGGCCACAAGAGAAGCCATACGGGACCTTCCTGCCAACTGCTTTCAGCGGTGCTTCCAGCAGCAATACCAACGTTGGCAAAAGTGCATAACGGCCAACGGCGACTCTTTTGAGGGTGGATGTGGTTCTGTGTAGGGGTACGCCGGGTAATGCGGAAGCGTGTGCAACATACAGAGTCGTGTGGTGGCCTATCCTCCAGGCGCCAAGTCTCAGAACTTAATGACTGTACCACGTAATAATATAACCCTCTGAAGAAGAGAAGGCTTTTCAGGAAATTTATTACTTTCAACCTTTGTTACATCTCACCCTATCCCACAAAAGAACCCACGCTTAGCTACTGTGTTCCAGTTCTACAAGTTTTGAGAATCACCGATTAAGTAGAGAATAAACATTTCTACAAGTTTGTCATATTTTGAGAGCCACTGATTGAGTAAAGAATAAACGTTTTCCTGACAAGTTTGCCACTGATTGAGTAGACAAACATTTCCCTAGTACAATATATTTGTGAAAATTTCCGTCAAATCAATACATTTAAATGTAATTAACTTGTCAATACGGACCAAGAATAGATTCATGTAATCCCAGAAAAACATTTCCCTGACAAGATTGTCATGTTTAGAGAGCCAATGATTGAGTAGAGTATAAATGTTTCCCTGACGAGATTGTCATGTTTAGAGAGCCACTATTTAAGTAGAGAATAAACATTTCCCTGACAAGTTTGTCATGTTTTGAGAGCCACTATTTCAGTAGAGTATAAATGTTTCCCTGACAATTTTGTCATACTTTGTGACTCCAGTTTGATTAGAGGATAATTTTTTTCCGATTGTACAATCTTAAGCATATATTTTTTTCCAAATAGTGAAGTGAGTGGAGAATTTTCCAAATCATTTCCCATGCAGTTTGATCTTTGTAACAGACTAAACCTTGAGTGTGCTTTCAAACACCTCTCAGTTAAATAGTTTGTACTTTATCAAAAAGTGAGAAACAAATAAGAAGCCATGTAGTTTATCAAATTGGATACAAATATTATGCAGAAATTATTGTGGAGAAAGAAAGTTTAAAAGAAGCAGGTGGTTCGCTCTCTCCAATTCCTTGCACCTCTACTCCTCGGTACTCCACGATGATGTCTTTCCCTGTATAAAATAGGAATCCTATAAGCTATTTCTTCAATATTGCCAAATGTTCTTCAGTAGGTAAACATGTATAAGGAAGCAGTTAATGTTAGCATATTCTATACATATGCCTGAAATAAAATACATACTTACAAATTGTAACTTCACGACTTAAAATGACTAGAAGAATGGCATGTAAACATCTTCAGATCCAAGTAAATTAAATTAATATAGTATTACCAAAGTATCAATTAAGGTAAAGTACCCTAAATCTGTCCCCTCACCTTAATTCATCCCCCACTTTAACTTCTTTGGACAGTGCTACTATCTTCCGAGAGGAGCAGAAAACTCTTCAGAACCATTCAGTTGACTACTGGCAGTGACACACCTGCTTTGTTCTGATCATTTATGCTGTAATTTTTCAAATATAGTTATTGTGAGAGGTTGCAAGAGTGTCAAATCAATTTTATATCGTTATATCACTGCCTCACGGTACTATTCTCATCATCATTTAGCGATTGTTAATTGTACATTACTACTTGAATAGAGCCGTGTGGCTATAATCATTTGGTCAGGAGCCGTCACTATTTTTTGTTATAACTGGAGATCTGTCCCCTTTGCGTTTCTCAAATTTAATTCTGGGCTGAGTGCTGGAACGGGGTACACTCAGCCTCGTGAGGCAAAATTGAGGTGTGTTCTATTCCCACATCAGTCATCCTGGAAGTGGTTTAGTGTGGTTTTCCATGGTTTTTGCAATTTTTGTCGTATGCGTAACTTGTGTTTCAAAATGCATGAACATATTCCTTACATCTCAATCAATTTATTATAAAAGATCTTAAGACTATTAGAATAAATTTTCCATAAAATAAATGAATAGACAATAACTGAATAGGGGAATTAGGATACCTTTTTTGGAAAATGAAAATTTGTCTTCATTTGATTATTTATTGTTTTTGGTTAGTATAGATTTATTTAGCAGAATCATACCAGCAATATTATTAGGTATGGTGTTCAGTTGCTTAAATCAGTCTTTTAATTATTTCTTACTCAAAAAAATGTTCAGAATTAAACAATTTGCTTATTTAGGCACATTTCCTTACTTATTAATATAAAATACTATTTACAAACATTCATGGCCTGCCATTACTAGTCTGCGAATGTGTGGTTCTTGTAGGTATGTATTTTATTTCAGGTACCGTATGCGAGTAGCATATATTAACATTAGTTGTCCAAGATAATTGGGCTCCCCTATACGTGCTGAATATTTTTACGGAATTATTCCTCGTATGAAAGAGTTGATCTGGAGGCTGAGGAGTAATTTGCTGGTGACAAACAGTGAACTCCAAGTTAATTTTTGGTGCTTGAACCCCCTACCAATATACTTATGTTTGAATGTTTTCTTACTCACTTTTAATGTACTGGTAGCAACAATATTTACATACGACTATGTTCGAGAGATGTATATTATCCCTAAACTTCAAACAAGTTACGGTACCAATCCAGTGAGTGATGGAAACCACACTGTGGATTGATTCAAAAGTTGCCATTGACCATATTCAGACATTCAACATTGGCTTACAAGTCCTATCACTCACAGGTATAGAGAAAGAAAAATAGATGACAATATCAAATGGGACTCAGTGAAACTCTGATGATGAGAGGCTACACTCTCTGGGAGGTGAATGGAGTAAACAGAGCATATGCTAGAGCAACGATGCACAGCTGTGTTAAGAATAACCTAGGAACAAGGAAAGGAAACACATGAGGCAATGAAAGAAACCAGAGTGCAGAGTGAGGGGGATAGTGGTAAAAGTGGCCTGCTTAATCTGCTAGCTGAAATATGAGCTGTGACACGCAGAGCCCATGGCATAACTTTGGGGGGGGGGGGGGGGGGGGAGTGATAAGGGGGATCATTCCCCCCACCCAGAACCAAATATTGAAAATATAAAATTTGTTGAAGTTCTTAAATTTTGGATAAAACCAATCTTTGGATTGAAGACAAATGATTGGATTGTGTTTCATAGCATTGCTATTCACTCTTGTAACATTGTTAGTGTTACCCTAACGTAACAAAATGGTCAGCTGTTCAGTTAGCCAGAGTGGTGGCAGTGAAATGGGTGTGGCACTGTATTTCCTTATCCCTTTCCAAAAGCACACCACTCGTCAATTCTGTTAGTATCCGAGTGTAAGTGCCATTTTGTATTAAGTTGTATTGCTGCTTTAAGTTAAATTTTAGTTGTAAACTGTAGTTAATTAATATTTATACAATATCGGGGAATAGAAAAGGATAATAATTTCTGGACTTTATAATTAATATTAAAAAAATTGTTAATTTTAGAATATTCACACAATAATTGTGCAAATATTCAAAATTATTGATAAGTATTGATAATTATTGTATCGAATCCTAATGAAATTGAACACGAAAACACTATACAGTAGATGGGATGTCTTGAAATTTTGGAATTGTATATTAGCTTTCATTTGACACTCGTATATGTCATTGTGTCCAAACCCCCCCCCCCCCCCAATGTACAGTAATTTTGACTCAGCTAATCCCCCTCTAGAAGCAAACCCTAGTAATGCCACTGCACAGAGTTATTATATGTATACTTCTCTCCAAGCTTCCAGGATGGTGAGTGGTTTAATTACCAATACATTATCTCAAGAGTAATCTGTTAAACAGCCAGTAGTTTCAACATAACTAATGGTTAACTGGTTCCAAATACATAGTTGGCCTCCCCCACATATAGGCTACAGTTTTAATATCCGGTATAGAATTCTATTTGAACCATAGACCTATGCTAATCAACACCTAAGACATTCAATGAACAGGAAATTGTGTTTCATTGAGCATATGACTCAGAAGCAGTATGGAATTATTGCCCGAGGCAGCTCACAAGGGAGCCGGCCCCGTGGTGTTGGGTTAGCGCGCCTGCCTCTGACCCGGAGGCCCCGGCTCCGTCAGGGATTTTAGAAACTGACGTGAGGGCTGGAACGGGGTGCACTCAGCCTCGTGAGGACAATTGAGTAGCTGTCTGACAGTGAGGCAGAGCCCCGATCACGAAAACCAAGATTAACGGCCGAGGGGACCCGATGCGCTGATCACGCGTCACCCCAATATCTGCAGGCCAAATGGCTGGGCAGCGGTCGCTTGGTAGGTCTAGGCCCTTCATGGGCTGTAGTGTCAGGGGTAAAAAAGCTCGTAAGGGAAAGGCCTTTATTTTTGTGTGTTAAAATATATACTGCACTCTGATAATTGAAATACATCAGTTTACACTGCAGAGAGACATATTTTTGTCATGTTAGCCATAACATTTGCTTGTCTCACAAGACTCCAGACTTGCCTGAGGTGCAAGTAAGCTGTCAATTCCATTTCCAATGTTTCACAACCTACTCTTTCATACCTTTAATAATGCTAAATGAGTAAGGTTTGTAGAAAAAATATATCTTGATATACAGAATGATATTGTAGATCACATTTGGGCTGAAGATAGGCAGTAGTTACAATACATTTTACTCGGAATCAGTCAGGTAGGCCTACTGGTAAACTAATGTAGGTCCTACACAATTCGTGTCGACCCACTGAAAAGCATTCATTTCGATTACTAAGGCAACACTAAAAAATGGCTTCCAACACGATAATGTACCTTTCACGTTCTGCTACTGCTCTTGCAATCTTTTCCAAGCCAAATAGATTTTCATATTATACAACAATTTGGAGATACTGTCTCTATGATATATTTTTGGTAATACTGAAAATAAACAAGAGAACAATTTTTGCTTGTTTCTGGAAGAGGTAAATAATTGATTATTATGCATCTCACCAGGATAATATTTTGTTTCCATACTTATAGTTAATAAATTATATAAATTCAGTTAGACTCTTCCACAATAATGTTTTCAAGTAGTCAGGAAACATGGTCTTCACTCACTCACTCACTTACTCAACCACATATATATTATTTGAGTAACATGTTAGTCAACACTGAACATCTCAACCAACAGAAGTTAAAAGATATTCTTTGTACACCACATCGAATACCAGTTATCACATTGAATATTTAGCTATCTGATGCATACAGCGTAACAATAACTCACTGAAAGCTGCTCAATCCAAGTTCAAACCAGATAGAATATTCAGCTATTGGGTACATGTATTGGAACACACTGGAAGTTGTTCCAGGATATGCTAAAACTGTACCGTATAATATGTGTGTTATTTCTATTACAGTCACAAGATTCAATTTCAGTGTTGTACAGATATGCCAAACCAGGAAAATACCCATCACAGGCAGAATTAATAAGATATATAACTAAAACATTCCTTAAAGGAAATAAAATTCCTCTGGTAAATCAGTACAAGATGACACATACTGTACCTTGCAAAGTCATCAAAATGGCAAAATGAGGGGAACATATCAGGTAATACTTGCTAAAGGGAGACTATCAAAAGATTTCCTGGTAACATCCTATCAAAAGAGGGATTCAGTGTAGAGGCATCCAGGCATTTGTGTGCAGCAGTTGAAGTGGATAAAAGGGAGCAGGCAAATGAACAAATAACCAGAGTTCAGTTACATTATTAAACTGGGTGGCTGATGAAATACGAGACTTGATTGATGCAGCAAGAAGCAAATTTCTGAAAGCCAAAATTGTCATCAGTGGGATTGTGTTTATAAGAGAAGTGAATGACATTACTGAATGACTTTGAAGGAAGCAAGAGCACTCTTTGTGGATCTAAATGGGTGGTTTGGGGTGAATGATCTATGGACTGATGACCTTCATCTAAATAAAGAGTAGTGAAATCCTACATGGTGAGAGAAGGTGAAAACCGATATAAGGGCTATATCTGACTATAAAGAAACAAGGGAGGATGAGTTAAACTCAAATTAGGGATTCCAGAGGAGTGCTGAGGATTTGAAATGTCTTCTAAATACTGTAGAAATGTTGTAAACAATGAAATGATAATTGTCGTCGCCATATAGCCTCGGCTACTGTAGTGTAGATCTCTTCGAGTTGCAGCCACTTAGGCGAGCTCCTCTTCAATTTTGACCTTTTACTTAACTCTACCATCTGGCAATGGAAACTAGAACTCGATTGTGTGACCTATGGCTGAGATTTTTTAAATTTTGTCTAGTAATCACATAGAATCACATAGGAGATAGAAGCGAGGATTAAAGCTGCATCCAGAGCATCATATTCGGTTAACAAACTACTCACTTCCAAATTGTTATCAAGAGCGACCAAAATACGAATTTATAAAACTATAATTAGGCCAGTATTACTATATGTTGCAGAAACTTGGATTTAAGCAAATGCACAGGGAGAAAGATAAAGGTTTTTGAAAATAAAATCCTCAAAAAGATTTTCGGACCAATTTGTGAAGCAGGTGAGTGGCGAAGGAGGAAGAACAAGGAACTAAAGGAGTTGCATAAAGATCCCGATGTTGTTGCGGAAGCTAAGACAAGAAGGCTGAGATGGGTTGGTCACGTGTATACAACAGAAGAGGGATCTAGACTGCGAGAAGTGTGTGAGAAAAAGCCAGACGGACGAAGACCTATAGGCAGATCAAAAATGAGATGGAGAGACCAGGTAACCAAGGACATCCAGCTACTAGGAGCACGAAAGGAAGATGCCAAGGACAGAACGAGGTGGAGGAGGCTACTTGACGAGGCCAAGAACCGACTGCGGTTTGTGGAGCCAGGAGAGTAAGAGTAAGTAAGTAGAGATCTTTCCTGAGCCGACATCATATGACTTGAGTGCCGTGGATTTTCGTCGCCCATTAAAATCTGACTTCATTGGTTGGGAATCAAACCAACAGTCTTGAGATTGTAAGAAATTCCGTAAGAAATTCTACTACTGACCAACCGAGGAAGGAAACAGAATTCAGCAGCTTGGTTGAAGTTACAAATGAATCCTTGATGGGCAAGTTTTCCCAGAAGAGATAGGGGTACAAGGGAAAGGGGTGTTTTTATTTTAGCACAGAATATTTTCGTGAGCCACTTGAAGTTTTGTGAGGGAAAATTTTTTGGGATTAGAGTTTATTCGAAAGACATAGGATATTAGACATTGTGGGGCTGTACAGGACAGGGAGACAAGAGGAAGACGGTATTGGGTTCTTAGAAAACTTATTGACATGAGTGGCAGATCCTGAATGAGCAAGGGGGAGTATCTTAATAGGGCGAGATTTCAATATGCTAATGGTAAATTGGGAGGACAGAGTTGATTCAAGGGAGCATGTAGTTAATGAATCTACAAAAAGGGGAAATTTATGGGATGTACTTTTGATCAACCCCGAAGATATATGGTCAAATGCTGAGGGGTGTGTGACTATAAGGCAGTTTTACAGGATGGTTGTTAAAATAAATGTGAAGGGAAGTTAAAGGTTAGTAAATCTGTAATATAAAGCTGATACCATTGGATAGGGGACTATTTGGATGGTTGATTTAAAATTTGGATAGAAAGAGGGATAAATGTGGATATCCTACGGGGAGAGTTGACAAAAGATTGAGAATATTGATCCAGTGTATTATACAAAGGTGGTTAGGAGTCTAAAAAGAAAATGTTGAGTAGAAGGTAGTAGGGTAAAAAGGAAAAAGTCAGTTATTTAGATTTAAAATTGTTATGAAAATTATTGAATAAGATAAAGAATGTAGCTAAGAAATCTTTCTGGGAATGTTAATTGCAGAGGAGCAAAATTTCAAGCATGTTCAGTTATATTTGTAACAAAAGAGGAAGTTGAAAAACAAAAGGCTGCAATGTTTAATAGAGTGTAGGCTATAGCAGAGTAGTAGGGATTCAAGGGGTGATGGAAGAAGTGAACATAAGAGATGGGAAAGGGTACCATAAGAAATTGAGTTACACTACATCAATAACTCAATAAGAGCACTAGGGACTTGAAAAGCTGGAGGGATAGAACGAACAAACAGGGATTTGTTGAAGGTCATGGGTTGGAGCATTATGAAATATCTTCTGTTTCCTATTTGGTTATTGTATCAACAATGAGGTGGTGCCAGAAGAATGGTAGGAAGCATCAGTACCGTAATATCTGTTTTCATAGGAAAAGGGGAGAGGTGTAACAGTGGAAACTACTGCATTATATGCAAGACATTTGAGGCAATGTTAGAGAAATTTATAAGAGATGTGGTAGCTTAAGGAATATAGGTTGGCTGGATAAGAGGCAATATGGTTTCAGGGAGGGTCATTCTTGAGAAAAACAGTTAGTTGGTTTTCAATAATATTTATCAGAGATTTTGGACTGGAGGAGATAGATGGACTGTTTCACAGTTGACTTGTCCAAAGCATTTGACTGTTTAAATCATAAAATACCAGTGGTGGCTGGTAATAAGGTTGCACAATGAACAGATTAATTCAAGAAAAACAATTAATACCGTAATTATATTTTTAGTAATAAAAGCTGTACATTTCCTGTTATAAGTATAGGAATTCATAATTTTGTTCTTTAATAATTCAGGAAATCTTATAGTGAGTTACTGTGAACTGTCTGAGAAAGCAAAGTGCACCGAGTGTGTGGAGCGCTCGTCCGTTTGGTCGTTGCCAAGCCCGAGCACCGACCAGATCTCAATAGTGAAGGGTATGGCAGAGATGCTAGACCGAGTAAGTCCTGTTCCAACAGTTAACTCGGCTGGTCATTGCTCAGTGATTGCAACAAGGGAGCCGAGGTGCGGGCGGAGACATCCGAGATGCTCCATCAACTGCCGATGTCTTGAATGTAATTTGCGCATACTTGTGATACTCGCAGTTCTTTCTCGCCCTTGTATATAACTTACGTTTTGTTCTCATGAAGGTTTTCATGTAGCCTAACTTGTAATCTATTTAATCCGATGACAATGTGATGTTCTCTGAAATGCAGCATTCGTGACGAATGAGGTACATCCGTTTTACTGCGCAATTGAATACAGTTTTCTCTGATATCACGCAGTCTATTACCCTTAATGAATATAGTGCAACACCCAGAACAATTATCTGCCAGCCGCCACTGTAAAATACCATACTCATTAAGAAAATGGAGGGGGCAGGTTTAGACAGGAGGGTAGTGTGATGGAAGACCTCATTCTTGGAAGGGAGAAAGTATATGATTGGAGGGTATATATCTGAAAAAGCTCTGATGCGGAGGGGGATGCCAGAGTAAGTAAACTGGGAACATTTTTTTAAAATAATGCACCAGTAGGGAGAGGGGTTAGTTAACATACAACCTTGAACTATTTGGAGACAATTTGGTTACATACAGGGAGATAAGAAATGGCAATGACGATACCAAAAAGGGAGTTGGGCATACTCGAAAGTGGGAAGGATAGCAATGGTATGATGATTAACGTGGTTAAGAGACAATTTGTAAATATAAGTGGCTGAGCTGGGTATGAGCATATTTTGGGAGGGGAAGCAATTTATGAGTAATTGTGGGAGGGGGAAATTTTCACTGGCAAACATGTATAGATGATGATGTAAAGAAAACATATAAATCTTTGTGCATGATTGTAAGAGTGTTTAAGGGGGCAGGTAAGGGAGCAAGAGAGGGGACTTGCTTATCATTGGTAAGGCCTGAGTTCAAGTATGCCTCAGTGTGGTAGGACCCTTATCAGTCATATCTGATCAAGGAATTGGGCAGGGTTTGAAGGTAGTCAAGTATATGATATTATGATAAAATGTCTGGGGGTGGGAAATGTTGGTATGCAGGCAAGCACAGGCCAAGTGCTTATGTGTGAAGGGGAAAGAGCATGAGTAAACATTAAGGAGAGTTGGCAGTGGGCAGTGTATATAGAGGCAGAAATTACCTCTCATGTAAGGTAAGTCCAAGTCATTGGCACAGTAATTAGGATAAATACCTATTTGTTGGGAGAGTTGAAATTGTGTGGGACTGTCTGCAAGGGAATATTTTCAACCCTTGGTCAGACAATGGCAAGAAACGAGGAGAGAAGGGAGATGAGTGGATAAAAGGGTGTGTGTGTGCTTTGATGGTTTTGCGATTTTATTGTACTTTTCTTTTCTTTTAGGTACTATAGGTTATTAAGAGAATGATTTTATTTTATTAATGTGGTGATTTGTAATTTTCCACCAGGTTATAGTCCTATTAGCAAATAAATGTGTCGTATCACCACCATCATCATCATCAAGATGGGTACATCAGTAGATTATAACATGTGAGGATACATGCCAGGTAAAAGCCGAGTAGGACAATATTATATATATGAGGATACATGCCAGGTACAGCCGAGTAGGACAATATTATATATGTGGGATACATGCCAGGTACAGCCGAGTAGGACAATATTATATATGTGAGGATACATGCCAGGTACAGCCGAGTAGGACAATATTATATATTTGAGGATACATGCCAGGTACAGCTGAGTAGAACAATATTATATGTGTGGGATACATGCCAGGTACAGCCGAGTAGGACAATATTATATATGTGAGGATACATGCCAGGTACAGCTGAGTAGGACAATATTATATATGTGGGATACATGCCAGGTACAGCTGAGTAGGACAATATTATATATGTGGGATACATGCCAGGTACAGCCGAGTAGGATAATATTATATATATGAGGATACATGCCAGGTACAGCTGAGTAGGACAATATTATATATGAGGATACATCTCAGGTACAGCTGAGTACGACTGTATTATATATGTGAGGATGCATCCCAGGTACAAATAGTTTGCTCTGATGCTCTTCAATATGAACTTTATCTGGTTTATATCATTCATCTTCATGTAAAATATGAATCCATTTCTTGATTATCTTTTATTAAAAGATTGACATTTTTTAAATTACTTTGTAAGTCCATTTTAAACCGCAGAAGTTCTCATTTGAAGAAAACCAATATTCTCAGAATGAATGCCATCCTCGTTGCTACACATCACTGCAGTGGGGAACAAGGCACACTCTGTCAGAGCGTTCTGCATCACACGTCGTGTCACATTTAATAACACCAAAATATCATATGATTAAAATCACTAGATATGACCCATAATCTAATGATTAGCAAGAGAATGACTTTCAAACGAGTTTCACTCTTATCAGAATGCCTATTTTGAACTCGTTATTCCATTTTCTTTTATAATTATGGTACTCTATAAGGTAACACTTTTCACAATGTCGCTAAATAAAGAAATAGGTTGTCCACGAGGTGTATTATCATATTGGGTTGTTTACTTGCGCAGAGGGTGCCACATAGCAATAGGCTTCCTCAATGACGACAACATCTGGTTCCAATGTGATAGTGCCTTTCCTGAAGCTTGCGTTCCAACAATTACATGGCCGATAGAATATGCACGAGCCTCGCTTGTGTTGTCAGCCACTGTCAAGCGTAGCTGGATTGTCTGAAAAATGTATGCACAATTTAATTTCAAACAGAGCATACCATAATATTATGTTTAAATCACATGATCTTCATTTAAAGTGTCACAGCTGATTTGTTGAGAACCAGAGAGCCGTATCCCACATCCTCCCCTCAACACTGTCTTGAACGCATATTTCAATAGACCAAATGGCAATATACAATCAACTCATAATTTGAAAAACAGCTTTGATAGCCACATCTGTTTCTCAACAACTCTCATATGGTCAGTACAAATTATAGAAATATATTGTAATGGCCAAGACATGTTGCTATTCTGGCTGATGCTCTTTAAAAGGTATGAACAAAGGTATAATCTGTGACCATAGATCCAGTCTATCCCTATTCTAATTGCTGTAGATGGTGGCATAGCATGTATAAAACATCCCTAGACTTATTCAGAGCATTTTGGAATCAACATGTGTAGCTTAATATTAATTTGTTGTCATAATGTTGTTAGTGGTAAAGTGAGATTATGAATATGAGTAACATAGTTTCTAAAGAAGCTCCTGTATCTTAATCCATTTCAAACAGCGGTGTTCACTTTAATTAAAAATATCAACAGCAAAAAAAAAAAAAAAGTAAATTTCAGAAGTTCCTGCTGTAAAGAATGGCAAAATGTGCATGCATTTATGCTCTAAAATGGTCTCAAACTATAAAAATATACAACATAACATGTATTTTTCAAAAGCATTGTGATTTACTGAAAATCTCAGTTCTGGTGAGTGCAGATCCTTAAAGATTGAATACATGCATTTTCATTTTTTATTTTCAGGCTTCCTTTAATTTTTATAATTTACAAGTATTGCAATTAGAAACAAAACACTATGGTATTAGGTCCAGGATATTGATAGGTATCGTGAAACTTGAAATGCAATAAAGGAGCGCCATCTCATTCTGTTCCTAGCCAGGGCTTTGATCTCTCAACTCCCTGGTGTTTCCAATTCACCACTCGATTATTCACTGTTGCATGTATTTGAAATTTGCCTGTAATCTCACTTATAGAATTACCAAATTGATAAGCAATGCTAATCATGCCTCATTTAGATTGCACTCAACTCCTATTCTAGTAAACATTTCTAATGAATTATTTTATTAAAGAAAGCTTTTCAGTCCGTCAAGACAAATTGTTCCCAATTAGGCTACATTATGTGGTATGTTGATGTTATCCAATAACTCTCTTCTTCTGTAACATTTCATGTTACAATGTTGGTGTTCTGTGTTACTCGTGTGCCTTTGGTGTTCAAAATAGTGTCCGTTAGTAATGGCTATCTAATGTAGGCTATATTGCAGTTTGTTCATAAACAACTTATTATTCACAGTATTCCGAGTGTTATCTGGTGATTTAACTAAAGACATCAATAGGTTACCTATGGGCCCAGATACGTGTTGAGAAATTAAGTGTGTGATAAAACGTGTCGGCGTTGTATATTTCTGTTCGAAATCTCGACGAAGCTGACTTTGAGGTTACGCACGTGTTGATATTGTTGCAGTGCAAAATGGATTCAACAAGGTTTATCAACATAGGACTTTATTTATTTATTTATGTAAGTTATTTATTTATTTGGTACAGAAAGTCCCAGTGAGCTGGTAGCTCAAGGGGGGACCGCCCTTTACAAATATGGCTTAGTAACTAATACTAGAATATACTAAGGTGGTAGGAATATTTATTCAGTGCTTATGGGTTCATCGATATTCTTCAACATATTGTTTCAGAAAGTACCTGCATGCTTCCTTTTTGAATTTGTTTAAGTTTACAATTTGTCTCAGTTTAGGAGGTAAGTTGTTATAAGTTGTGCTGGCTGAATAGGAAATACTTTTAATACCATATCTAGTTGTGTTTGTTGACTCCATGTATAACTGGTTTGCTGATCTTGTGTTATGGGTATGAATGTCTTTCCTGCATTGAAGTTCAGTATTAAGACTAATAAGACCTTGTTTATATCTGAACATAAATAAAGCTTCAGAGTAGTTGAGCTGGCTTCGTAATGGCAATATGTTTGTCTCCTGAAATACTTGTACAGTCGGTTTCCTAAAATCGTAACCATACATGATTTTAATTTTTTTTTTTGGAGTACTTCGAGCTCCTTTATTGATTCCTGTGTACATTTACCCCATATTATGTTCATGTACATAAGGTGAGAATGAATAAGAGAGGCATATATGCTCCTTAAATGTTGATTGCTTATTCCATAATCTCTTAACCTTTTTAGAACACCAATTACACTAACAATTTTCTTTTTCACATTTGTGACATGTTCATTCCAACTTAGGTTATTGTCCAAAGTTAGGCCTAAATATAGGCTATGTATTGTTTCACTCGTTCGATGGGCGCATTGCCAAATTTAACTATGTTGGAAGTGTTTGAACTGTAAGCTGGTTTATGAAATAGCATGTATTTTGTTTTTGAGGTGCTTATGATTAATTAATTTTTTGAAAGCCATGTTGTTAGTATTTAGATTCTTTTGCATATTCTCCATAATCGTTTGTTCACATGCGCTCTCGTAAAGTAGAAATATATCATCTGCAAATAGAAATATTTTACCAGTAAACTCTAAATAACCTATATCATTAATAAATATCAGGAACAGCAATGGTCCAAGCACCAACCCTTGTGGGACACTGCATTTAACATCAGAGATGGACCCTTTAGTTTTATTAATATTAACATACTGCTTCCTGTTAGACAGGTATTTTTTAAACCACTCAAAGGCTATTCCTCTAATTCCTGCATTTGATAATTTACTTAGCAAAGAGGTATGGTTAACTGTGTCAAACGCCTTAGCAAGATCTATAAATAGTCTTGCTGCTTTTTTATTGTTGTCTAATGCTTTATGTATAAGTGACACTACGTCAAATGCTACTGAATCAGTGCTATGTTTGGGAAGGAAGCCGTACTGATATTTGAAGAAAAAATTGTTTTTTGTTAGGAAATTCAGGACTTGTTTTTTGATTACTATTTCCAGAACTTTTACAAGTGAGGATAATATACACAACGGTCTGTAATTACTGGGATTAGATACATCACCTTTTTTAAATATTGGCACCACTCTTGCCAATTTACATTTATCTGGTATTACTCCTGTTTGCAGTGACAAGTTAATTATATCAGCAAGCAATGGAGCCAGATGATTGGCACATCTCTTAAGGAGTATGTTATTTATTCCATCGTCTGTGTAATTCTTTTTGTTCGCAAGGTTTTGAATGATTTGTTTAACCTCCGTCACATTTGTTGGTTTTATGTATAGTGAGTTACAGATCGTCTGGTTCGAAGGCAAAATTGGGTTCATTGGAGTAAGATCTTTAACCAAGTTTTCTACAACATTTATGAAATACATGTTAAATGCTTTACATATATCTTGGCCAGAGGTGTATTGTACGTTTTCATATTCAATTTCTACAGTGTCTCGTGTATTATGAGGTTTGCCAAGTATTTGATTTACTGCCTTCCACATTCCTTTCATCGTATTCCCTTCCCTAATTACATTGTTGTAGTATAACTTTTTCAGCGCTCTTTTCATTCTAGTCACATCCCTACTACATCTTATGTACTCTTTAATGGTTTCAGTTGAAGGGTTTTTAGTTTTAGTTTTTGCATACAAATTATTTCTTCTTTTTACCGCTTCCAGAAACTCATGTGTTACCCATGGATTATGTGTGCCTTTTACCTGCGGTTTTTGCTTAATATTTATACTAGCTGTCCTAAGTCAATCACTAATGAAATCACAAAGCTGATTATATGCTTCGTTGACGTCAGTAGATAGATTTGGAAATTTATTTTTTGAAAAGAAATTGTTCAGTTTGGCATAACTTATTTTCGTAAATGTTTGTATATTTGAACGATTATTGGTTTGCGTACTCACTTCTGGTTGTGATGTAATTTCTAGAATTAAAATATTATGATCACTAAGATCACTCATAATATTATACAAATAGAAGTTATCATTGGCAAAGTTAGAATGTATATGGTCAATTAAAGTTGAAGAAGTGGGCGTTGTTCTTGTTGGCAGTCTTGTATTGCATGGATAAAAACTAAAGCAATTCAGTAAAGACGAATAGGCCCCGTGAATAATGCTGTCTTTTAGAAAATCTATATTATCGTCTCCGATGAGTAGTGTGTTTGGGTAAGTATTGCAAAGTATGCGTTCAAGGTCAAGCATAAATTCGTTTGCATTAGTCTCCCTTGGGTTATAGTAAGAAATTACACTGTATCTTCTGTGTTTCTGAAATATTTCGATTTGAAGTATATTGTGATAACCGTTAATGGTGTTAATAACCTTGGTTGCCCATTTTCTAGATACATAAATTGACAGACCTCCTCCAGTCCCGTCTCGTGTTACATCGTGTGACTCAAAGCTTGGAATGTTATAATAGTGTGTTTCTTTGTCTGACAACCAATTTTCTGTTATGACTATTAAATCTATTTCTAAAATCTCGTCAATAAGGAGAAATCAAATTGGAGCACTTGGAAATACAAAATAAGTATTTGTTGCGAGGAATTCCGGGAGCACTTGATGCTATCGAAGGCAGGTTAGTCAAACCAAATGTACTTCCCGCGAGTGCGACTGCTGATGAAAGGGCGGCGTATAAAAGTGCATTAGAAGCATTTAATAAAGCGGACAGTAATGCTTTAATTATTTTAACTACAAACATGACTGAAGAAACATTGCAGAAAATAATGCGTCTTAATACGTCTCGGGAAGTATGGTCGGAACTACACAAATTGTTTGACGGCGTTTCTGAAGACAAGGTTTATAACCTCTGCTTACAGTTCTTTAGTTTTAAAAAGCATCCTGAAGATGATATCGTGACACATATTTCGAAATTGAAAAATTTGTTGAGTAAATTAAAGCAAGAAATGACTGAACATGTAGAAGGTAATGCAGAATTGCCAGATTTATTTGTGATATGTAAAATCTTAGGTACATTGCCTTAAGATTATTTTTCGTTTAAATCTAGCTGGATGCTAGTCTAAAGGTGACAGGACAATTGATAATCTGACCAATCTATTGTGTGCATATGAAAAGGCTTTGAGGACCAAGGAGGATGAATTTATTGCACAGGAAACCCTATTTACGGACTCGTCAAAGCAGCTATCCCAGCCAGTATGTTCAACCAAGCCGAAGATGAAAAAGAAGATAATATGCCACTACTGAAAAAAAAAAAATCATACTGTCAAAATGTGTAGAAAATGGGCAGCCGATGGAAAACCTCCGAAACCAAGTTGCGCAGATACTAAGGATACGAACATGACACTTGTTGCTGTTACCTCGGCAGTAATGAATGCTGAATGTAGGCCTAATGACTGGTACGTAGATAATGGTGCGACAAGTCACATTACGATTGACAGAAATTCATTAAAGAATGTTCAGCCATTTTCAACAAAACATTCAGTGACTACAGCTAGTGGTGACAAGATTGAAGCGATCGGAAAAGGTTCAGTAGACATTGAAGCAGCAGTTGGAGGAAAGTGGCATGCAATTACTCTGGCAGATGTATGGTATGTACCAAATATTCAGAAGACTCTATTCTCTGTTCTTGCAGCACAAGATAAGCATCCAAAAAGTGAATTCATATCAACTGCAGAAATTTGTAACTTCAAAGTTAACCAAGATGTCAAACTGGTAGGCATACGTGATCGATTTGGAGGATTTTTTAAATTGGCAGTGAGAAATATAAGACCCATTTCTCACAATGAAGTTAATGTCACAGGCAAAGATAACCTGCTACAGCTATATCATGAAAGATATGGACATCAAAACAAGCGCCATGTGAAGTCGATTCTCAGCAAGGACCTAAACATCAAAATGGAAATGGACAGTGAACTGTGTGAAGGCTGTATTTATGGCAAGGCTCATCGTCTACCGTTTGGCACCAGAAAGAAGACTACGGAACCAGGAGAGCTTATCCACACAGATGTGTGCGGACCATTCCAAAAATCAGTGTCGGGATATCGATATTTTGTTCTTTTCAAAGATGACTACACAAAATTTAGGACAATCTACTTCATCAAAGAAAAAAGTGAGGTTGTGAAAAAGTTGAGTCAGTTTATAGCTGAAGCAAAGACAGCTGGACATGTTATTAAAGAACTTCTGAGTGACAATGGAAGAGAGTTTGACAATGAAGAAGTCAAGAAAATTCTTCAAAAGGAAGGAATCACACAGCGTCTCACAATGCCGTACACTCCTGAGCAGAATGGATGTAGTGAGAGAGAAAATCGAACAGTCGTGGAAACAGCAAGAGCCATTATGCATGCTCATGGAAATATTCCACAAAGACTTTGGGCTGAAATGATAAATTCAGCGTCGTACATCCTGAATCGGACAGGACCTTCCAATGTTTCTGGGGTATCTCCATATGAGATGTGGTATGGCAAGAAACCTGGAATGAAGCATTTGCGAATAATAGGATCCACTTGCTATGTTCATGTTCCAAAACAACGACGAAAGAAAATGGATCGTAAAGCTGCGAAAGGGATTTTGATTGGCTATGATCACGATGAAGGGTATCGAATTTGGTGCAAAGAAGAAAACAGGCTAATCAGATCACGTGATGTAATTTTTGAGGAGAAGACTTTAATCGAGAGGAAAAGAATGGATATCCCAATAAATGTCGAGCTACCTAATCAAGTATTTCTAGAATCAGGTACTCAGACTGAGGACCAGCCTGATGTTAAACCTCAGAGTGATGAAGAAGAGGATTCCTTGGGTTTCGACGACCTTTTCCCAGAAGAAGATGACCACCAAAACAATGAGATGACTGGACGACAGCTGCGAGATCGGTCTTCACTTAAACGTCCGAAAATTCTTCAAGACTATGTAGCATCTGTTTCAACAACTTTTAAAGAACCAGATGGCTATGCTGAAGCTTTGAAATCGGATGAACGGGATGACTGGAAAGAAGTCATGGATCGAGAAATGAGAGCACATCAAGAAAATGCGACTTGGGTCATGGAGGATTTACCACCTGGAAAAAGATCCATTCCCTGCAAATGGGTTTATAAAGTAAAAACAAATGCAGATGGCTCGGTGGATAAATTTAAAGCCAGGTTGGTGATAAAGGGTTTTTCACAACAGAAAGGTGTCGATTATGACCAGACGTTCAGTCCTGTGGCAAGAACATCTACTATTCGAACACTACTCGTGCCAATGAAAACATGATGCTAGCTCAAGTAGATGTGTCAACAGCATTTCTCTATGGTAATTTAGAGACCATATTCATGAAGCAGCCTGAAGGGTACAATGATGGTTCCAGTAGAGTATGTCGTCTGAAGAAAAGCTTGTATGGGCTGAAACAAGCCCCTCGCTGTTGGAACAAAAAGTTCAGTGACTACATAATCAAATTAGGATTTCGAAGGAGTGAAGCTGATCCTTGTCTCTTCGTTAGGCAGAGAGGTTGCAGCAAAATTTTCTTCGTCCTCTATGTTGATGATGGCTTGATAACAGCTGACAATGAGCATGAACTTCAGCAGTTTATCAATGATCTCAAGAAGGAGTTCAAAATTACTACATCGTTTTTCTTGGGACTAGAAATTAACAAAGACAAACATGGTTCTATCCAAGTTAATCAGAGTCACTACATTCAGAAGTTACTGGAACGATTCGGCATGAGCAATGGCAGGGCTGCGGCGACTCCCATTATCAAGGACAATGATACGAAGGAGAGTTCACCTAACACTGGGTTTCCATACAGAAAAGCAGTTGGAGCTTTGATGTTTCTAATGTGTGGAACTCGACCAGACATTGCCTATGCTGTTGGAGTGGTGTCAAGGAGTCTTGAAAATCCAACAGAACGTGATGTGATCAAGGTGAAAAGGATCTTCCGTTACCAGAGAGGCACTTCAGATCATGGAATCATCTACAAGAATGATTTAAATAAAGGTGTCCTAGAATGTTACAGCGATGCAGATCATGGGGGTGACCTCGGTTCAGGACGATCGACTTCAGGTGTACTTTGTCTCTATTCTGGTGCACCTATTTCATGGATTAGTCAACGACAACCTTCAGTTGCAATATCGACTATAGAAGCTGAGGTTGTAGCAGCCAGTGAAGCAGCACGAGAAATCATCTGGGTCAAGACTCTTTTGACTGAATTTGGCCAGTTGAATGCAACGCCTGATCTGCAGGTTGATAATGAAGCTGCAATTCGACTTGCTCAGAACCCCGAGTTTCACCGAAGAACCAAACACATCCGTGTGAGACATTTCTTCGTTCGTGAACTGGTAACCGCTGGTGAAATTACTGTTTCAAAAGTGGATACAGAGAAGCAGCTCGCAGACATGCTTACGAAACCATTGTTTGCAACTCGACTCAAACAATTGTGTGACAGCATGGGGGTCTGCAAGTTATTGAATAAGGGAGAGTGTTGATGTTATCCAATAACTTTCTTCTTCTGTAACATTTCATGTTACAATGTTGGTGTTCTGTGTTACTCGTGTGCCTTTGGTGTTCAAAATAGTGTCCGTTAGTAATGGCTACCTAATGTAGGCTATATTGCAGTTGGTTCATAAACAACTTATTATTCAGAGTATTCCAAGTGTTATCTGGTGATTTAACTAAGACATCAATATGGTAAACAAGTATTTACATGCCCTGTCAAAACATGTTAGGTTGGCAAGGGTTTTAACCAAATATTTTTCTGTTATGTTGGTACTTATTATGTATGTTATTTTGTTTTCAAGAAAAGCCTCCGTGGCTTAGGCGGCAGCACGCCGGCCTCTCACCGCTGGGTCCGTGGTTCGAATCCCGGTCACTCCATGTGAGATCTGTGCTGGACAAAACGGAGGCAGACAGGTTTTTCTCCGGGTACTCCGGTTTTCCCTGTCAAAATTTCATTCCAGCAACACTCTCCACTATCATTTCATTTCATCTGTCATTCATTTAATCATTGCCCCAGAGGAGTGCGTCAGGCCTCGGCAGCCGGCACAGTTCATATCCTCGCCGCAAGATGGGGGCTTCATTCATTCCATTCCTGACCCGGTCGGAGACTGGAAGCAGGCTGTGGATTTTCATTTTGTTTTCAAGAAAAATAAAAGAGTAGTACACTGCTCTGCCTTGCAAGTGAAAATGGTGTGTGAATCATTGAGTGTAGTGAAACCTAAAATATTATAAATTAGAGAAAGCAGACTGAATCAGTTTACTAAAATATCAAAACCAGAACAGGTCATGGGCCCAGATGCGCCAAATGCAATGGGTAAACTGTGAAACAAGATAAATTATCAAGAACTGTGCAGCGTGTTGAAGAAAAACAAAAGACTAAGACAATGGCATCAGAAGATAGTGAACTACACAGCATACAAAAACTCAGCAGCCCTGACACATTTCATCTGTGGGATTTTGAAATTCAGATTCTATTTAAAGCCAAGCAAGTATGGGATGTTGTTAATGGACAAGAACCTCTCACTGAAATACCACAAGATGCAGCTCAAAGGAGACAGGCATGGTTGGCCAAAGATGCTAAAGCTCATATTATATTCTGAGAACAATTGAGAAGGTGGTGAAAAATCATATTCTGAAATGTACTACTTCCAAAGAAATGTATCAAGCACTCAGAGGTGTATTCAGAAGAGATACCAGTCAACAAAAACAACAGCTACTCATGGACTTCCATGGTTTTAAGTTTGATAAAACTAAAGGAATGATGATGAACATCAGCCATCTAAGAAATATTGTCTTCAAACTACAACAATTCAAACAAGAAATATCTGAAGAGTTGGTTATGGCAAAAATCCTTTTTTCATTGCCTGAGCAATATCACTATTTCTCAAGTGCATGGGAATCTACACCTACTTCAAATAGGTCCATTGAAAATCTTGTGGCTAGACTTTGTGTTGAAGAAGACTACAAGTTGTCAAGTAGGCCTAAGTCAGAAGAGACAAGTGTTGTTTTTGGTGCACAAAATAAATACAAGAGGTCAAAAGGGTCTCAAGTGAAGTGTTATAAATGTGGGGGAGAAGGGCATATTAAAACAAGATGTCCAAAGAAGAAATATTGCAAGATCTGTAAACGTGACACTCACAATGAAGAAGAATGCTTCAAGAAAAGAAACAATGTGCTTGACAGTAAGAAATGCATTTACTGTAAGAAATCTAATCATGTGTCTGGCAACTGCTGGTTCAAAGAAGAACATGAAAAGAAGAAAGACAAAGTATCCTTCTTTGCAGAATCTGAACAGTATGGTGAAGTATTATTCTGTGAAAAACTAAATGAAAATATGTTAGTGGTAGACAGTGGCTCTACATCACATCTGACAAATAAGCATGACATTTTATCAAATACTGAATCATCAGAAGCTAAAATATACAGTGCAAAGAGAGGTGAAACAATGAACGCTGTGTTCTCAGGAGACATTGAAACTGACAACGTGTTGTTTAAAGATGTGTCTCATGTGCCACAACTTACCAGAAACTTACTCTCTGTCAATGTCATCACTGAAAACAATGGAGAGGTAAGATTCAAAAATAAAGAAGTTTTGTTTTTGAAGGATGATAAAGTTGTGCTTACAGGAAAGAAAACTCCAGGTGGATTGTTTGTTGTGGACTTAATCGCTCAACATCAAGAATAAACACTCCTAACCCAAACTGAAGAAGAACACATGGTATGGCACAAGAAATTAGGCCATATTAGCTTTGGAAATCTACAGAAACTTCCTAACCTATGTCAGGGAGTGCCAATTTCTCTAAGTAAATCCAAAGTTAACCCTAGATGTGAAATATGTGCTATAGCAAAATTCAACAGAAATCCTTTTAACACAGTGCGACAAAGAGCAGAGAGACCTTTGGAAATTATACATATAGACTTGTGTGGTAAAATTGAACCACCAACTTTTGACAACAAGAACTATTTTATGTTATGTATAGATGATTTCACCCATTTTGTACAAGTGTATTTGCTAGAAACCTAAGACGAAGCTGAAGGTTTTTTAAAGGACTATATTGCTGAAGCAGAAAACCATCATAACCTAAAAGTGTCTAAAATAAGAGTTGATAATGGTGGAGAATATCGGTCTAATGACTTCAAGAACTGGTGTAAGGGTAAAGGTATCAAATTAGACTATACCATACCTCATACACCCCACTTGAACGGCACTGCTGAAAGGATGAATCTGACTCTAGGAAACAAAATGAGAGCGCCACTGTATGATGCAAATTTTCCCAATGAAATGTGGGGAACTGCAGTGGAAACTGCTGCCTATCTTCAAAACAGGAGTCCAACGGTAACAGTTGACACCACTCCTGCCGAAAAATGGTACCACAGAAAACCAGATCTCTCTCGCCTTCAACAGTATGGTTCTGTGGTCTACACCAAGTGTCTCGGGCATCTGAAGAAACTAGATCCTAGAGGTAAGAAAGGTTCAGTTCTTTGACACAGAAAATGACAAGAAGCCTACATTACAAAACCAAAGTATCACCATTGAAAATTTACTTGAAGATGAAGACAACCAGCAAAATGAAAGTCAAGATGAAACAGATAGTGAGGAAGCAAAAGATGAAGATACTGTATCGGATTATGAACCCTCAAGTGATGAAGATGATGCACCAATAAATCCACAACCAAACCAAAGACCAAAAAGAGACATAAAAATGCCAAAGAAATATGAAGCTTATGCATTGCTTACAGATGACTCACCTCTTACATATGAAGACTGCATGCAGAGTCAAGATAGAGAAAAATGGAAGAAGGCCATACAAGAGGAAAAGGACTGCCTCAAGAAAAATGAAACTTGGGATTTAGTCAACGAAGAATGTGCCAAAGGTAAAGAAATCGTTACTAGTCGCTGGTTGTTCAAGATTAAAGGAGACGGTCGCTATAGGGCAAGATTGGTTGCTAGAGGCTTCCAACAGAAAAAGGGCTTAAACTATGAGGACATTTTCAGCTCAGTAGTACAATCAAACACTCTGAGAATGTTATTGGCTATTGCAGCCTCAGAAGATTTTAAGATATCAACCTTTGACATCAAATCTGCTTTCTTGTACGGTGACTTACAAACTGAGATATACATGCGCCTTCCAGAAGATTTTAATGTCTCAGGAAAAATATGTAAACTAAGAAAAGCACTATATGGTCTCAAACAGGCACCCCAACAATGGTTCAAACGTCTGACGGACTATCTCAAAAGCGGAGGTTTGAAACAAACTCAAACAGACCAATGTGTGTTCAAGTCCACTTCAGGAAAGAAATTATTTGTTGCTATCCATGTGGATGATGGGATGGTGATAGGAGAAGATGAGCAACAAATTATAGAACTAATGACGAAAATGAAGAAGCAATTCGAGACTTCCATAAATCTCGAACCCAAGACCTACCTGGGAATGCAAATTTCTCAAAACAAAGATGGAGTATTCATCAGTCAAGAAAGATATGCTCAACATGTCATTGAAAAATACAACATGGAAACATCAAAACCAACAAGTACTCCAATCTCACATCAAGATAATTCTCATGATGATGCCAAAACTTCCCAAACCAGCTTTCCATATCAAGAAGCAGTGGGAAGCCTGCTGTACCTATCCTGCAAGACAAGACCAGATATCAGCTATGCTGACAACTATGCCAGTAGATACACAAGAAGTCCTACGAAGCAAGACGTTGTCAACATCAAAAGGACACTAAGATACCGAAAAGGATCCATTGAACAAGGTATTCACTACTCAAACAATGTCAAGAATGTACATACTCTAGAAGTATTCTGCGACTCTGATCATGCAGGGGACAGAAAGGGATGCAAGAGTACATCAGGTTACATAATGTACTGCGCTAATGGTCCAATTGCTTGGTGCTCTCGTAAACAGTCTATTGTAGCTCAATCATCAACTGAAGCTGAGTACATTTCAGCCGCCCAATGCTGCAAGGAAATGAAATATGTGAAATCTGTACTTGAGGAGCTACTGGAAGAAACTATCAACGTAAACTTGCATGTGGACAATACCAGTTGCATAAAAATGATTCAAGCAAACCAGTTGACCAGAAAGTGTATGTATATTGATGTTAAATATCATCTGGTTAAAGATGAATACAAGAAAGGATGGTTCAAGATCCTGTATTGTTCTAGTGATCAAAATGTTGCAGACATTTTAACTAAACCTCTTCTTCCTGGTAAATTTGCAAATCTAAAAAACCGTGTTATGTTTAAAGTGTGATTTTTTAGAGTTTATCAGTGTCATTTCCATTATGTAAGTGGAAAACAAAAACAAAAATGACAAAAAAAACTATTTGATTACACCCTTGAGGGAGTGTGTTAAAACATGTTAGGTTGGCAAGGGTTATAACCAAATATTTTTCTGTTATGTTGGTACTTATTATGTATGTTATTTTGTTTTCAAGAAAAATAAAAGAGTAGTACACTGCTCTGCCTTGCAAGTGAAAATGGTGTGTGAATCATTGAGTGTAGTAAAACCTAAAATATTATAAATTAGAGAAAGCAGACTGAATCAGTTTACTAAAATATCAAAACCAGAACATGCCCTAACCTGAAAGAAACAAGATATTATTACAAAATATACAAAAGATATAAACAAAGGTATAATCTGTGGCCTTAGGTTCAGTCGATCCCTATTCTAATTGCTTTTGAAGGTGGCATCTGATAGCAAAGCAGATAATATCTCATTTCTTTCAGGTTTGTAATAATATCTCGTTTCTTTCAGGTTAGGACATATAAATACTTGTTTCCTGTGTAATGTAATTGGGCACAATTTGTGTTGACCGACTGGAGAGCTTTCTTTAATAGAATAAGGCAACACTGAAAAATGGCTTCTATTACTTCAATTTGTAATGAACACAAGGCCTTATATGCGGGAGTCTGGTCTGGTCGTGATGGTAATATACCGTACAGAACAATCAAATAGGCTATATAAAATGCCATTACAAACTAGTGGAACTTAATCAAAATGTTTGTCACAGTTTATGTTGTAGTTGCTTATTTTAGGGGCTTTGCAACATCGTGGTCATATAGCCCCATGTACTTAGGTGTGTGTGGAATTAGTGTGATAACCTGTATTATTGTAATGGTTGTACTAGTGTGTGTATTTGTAAATTGGGGATAGGATTGAGAAGGAGGTGGCCATGGCCATAAGATAGGAACCATCCCGATATTTATCTGGGCTAGAAGTGGAAAACCACAGAAAACCACCTGCAGGAAGGCCAAGATGAGAATCGAACCTGCCTCTTCTCAGTTTTGCCTCATGAAGCCGAGTACCCCATTCCAACCCTCAGACCAGAAATAAATTTCTTGTCAGAACCCAGACTTCCAGGGTGACAGCCAAGTATGTTACCCGCTACATGAAGTGGTCATATATCAACGGATATGAGTTGTTGCACCTTATCACAGTTTAACCGGCAGTGAATCGTATGACCCGGCGAAAACATCGCAATTCATGTCGATAACACAAGACATATATAAGATAAAGAACAAAAATGATTGAGGTCTGGGTTTGAATATAAAAAAAAATATGCCGGTGGTTACGAGAACTCAAGTAGTCTCAGGGGTGGTTAACAGGATATAGGTGTAACAGGTTAAATCAACCCACTCCCAAACCTAAATCAAAGCAATAGCACAACAGAAATCAGAAGATAAACAAAAATAATAAGATAAAATAAGCATCCGTTTATTGGCAACTCATCGACCATCACATAAAAATAGTAGAATATCCATGCTTTCCAAATCTATCAGACATTCATCTCAGGTCTATGTCTCAAATATCCAAATTATTTTGCAAGTTATTTCAGAGTCTCATTACCCTTATTACTCATAATGTTGCAACAAATGTGCATCCCTCATTATCATTAGTACAAAATTCAAATTTTATGTTTCAATAATATGTGACAACTAAGTGATTCTGTTTCTTCCCATTCGATGGTTAGTTTGTAATATAGTCCACTTGATTAAATGCAAAGTGATTGGACTATCATTTATACGCTTATATCAATGCTTAATTTGCCTATACTTTACGTAGTCATGCCGTTTTGAATGACCTCACACCAATAATGATTATTATAAGTAATATATATTTTTTATATTCACCACGTGTTTCATTATTCTACTATCTTTTTTATTTTTATTAAACGCCAAGATTAATCTTCAAACCATTGTCGAATTGTTCACAGCATATGTGAATATGTGAATTATCACCTTCAATTATTCTCTCATTTTTTAAAATCTCTTTTCATTTTTTAAATAAACACACCAACTTCACAGTTTTAGTGCAGAAAAATGTATAATTATTACCCTATAATCATTATGGATTCCCTTCGATCACATAATTGGCCTGTATAAATTATAATATTAATGTAGGCCTGACTAGAAGCAATGTCAAATGTATAAACGCTCAAGCAAAAATGGCAAAACGTGCTTGAAATAATTCAAATTCCAAAAGCAAAGAGTATGGGAGAAGAAAATATGAAAGTATTGAACTGATAATCTACTTAGCAAATCATAATAATATCCGCCAATATCTGAAGTTAAGATCCAAGAATTTAAACCTAAATTTTACTAAAGCTCTCAATATCAAATTAGTTACAGGCATCTAGCATATTCCATCGAAAATAGTCGAATAGACTATCAAGTATTCGACCAAAACTATAGGCTTGCTTCTATGAAGTCCCAACGTCCAAAAGTAGCAAAATCCTATCATCCGAATTTGAGATGGGTTGATAGAATATCCGAAAAATATTAACTGGATCGTAGAATAAGGCAATGTGGGTTATGTCCTTCCAACATCCAATAGCCTATCCATGTGAAATATTACATCAGATATCCTTCGTAGACGTAGAAAAAATCTGGCTATTAATGATAATAATCATCAATCAATCAAATAATTCACCACTGATTTGCTTAATCCAATACCTTCACCATCTTATCTAAATTCAATTCTACTCCCAATTCAACGTTAGTTCAATATTAGCTCAATTCCATGATATAGAGTAATACTGAATAGTCAAACCACTCACTAATAAATGAAGAAATATTCTGGCTCACCAACTCGAAGAAATAAGAAAGGATGGTACAAGGTTAGTAGGCATATGTTCCTGGTGTGAAGAATTTCCAGATCTAGTGAAGAAATCCCCATCTTCATCCAGTACCATCCGCCCCCAAATCCAAAGCTGCAAGAATCCATCTTCTTCAGTCTTCTTCCAGCCCCATGGTGGCTATCTCCATCTCCCTCGATGTAGTCATCATGGTGTTCTCATGGCTTCATTCTGGCGTGGCTATCACTCCATTTCGTTCCCTTACGTATCGGCTTAGTGCTCCATATTTTTAGTAAATATTCCCATTTCCAAATTTTTCACAGACACTTCAATAGCACAAGTTGGAAAATGCCCTAATTCCATTCTGGAAATTACAAGTCTCTGCGCCAAGCACAGTTCATATTGGAACACGACTCTTTCTATCCACTAGTCTTCACAGCTGTATATTGGCAGTCAGTTGAAAGCATTCACAGCTATTCATGAAATTCGTTTGCGTCCTCAAATCACACAATGCATTAGCGGGTGGTCCTTCGATGGCAAGTGCTCGATTATTCCCGAACGTTCGTTCATACAAGATGCCGTAATATAGCCCGCTTGTAAAGTTAATTATTTCGTTTTCAAGCCAAAAGCATTTTCATAATTATGCACACAAAACTCGGCCGTCTAATGTTTCGATTGTGCACGGTAACTTCGGCGATATGTAATTATAGGGTCTTTCATAAATTCTATTACAATCCACTCCCGATACACGGCAATTTAGCACTCATGGTCTCCGTAATCACGACCGGATATCAAACCACTCACGATCCGCACGACGGAGTACTGTATCGTACGCGCACAAGAAGCATCTGTCTGCCCGCCTCGATGTGACAAGTTGCCGTAGACAAGGCCTGACCACGTGGTCAGCCGGAGCGCGCTCTGCCGGAGATAGAATTCAGATACGCGTGACGGCACTCAACCTAGTGGCCGCGCACACAGCGATGACATACAGCGCTGGCGGAGTTGCCAATCCACGCTTATATTGGGGGACTATGTTGGGCACAATACCTACCTGCAGTGTATGGGCAGGCACACTGAATATCATGGCTTCATTGAAGATTGGACTTCGCTCACCACGTTTCGTGGAGGTTTTCTTCTTGTGCACCTTCTTACCATGCTGCAGCAGGTACACCTAGAAATGTTCGCATTACATTACACCTAGCCATGAAGTTAACGATTGTTTAGGTAATACTGAATTAAATTTGGCTACGTAATTCAGTATACACATACAATCATTGGTCAGGAAAAGAAGGATAGAAACACATATAAAGAAGGAACATGGTACAGGTGGAGGGAGAGATAAAAGAGGAAAACATGGACAAACACGTAAAATGGACAAAGACAATCTCCACAGCCAGAAATACCACCATCTTCACCTGTCAACAATAAAGTCAATAGCTCTTCAGTACCATAGTTCCCAAAGAGCACGTTGCAACCTTCCTGTCTTATCAGAAAGGTGGGCAACAACCATTTCTTCTGGCACAGAAAATAGTGGCATAGCCCACCTTGAAATTCGGCAGTAGATTTATGTGTTTATTTCTCCAGAGCTATAGTCTCCGAAGAGAATGTTGCAGTCTTCTGGTCTTATCAGGAGGGGAGGGAGCAGCAACCAATTCTTCTGTCAATCAAAATAGTGCATAGCCCACCATCAAAGGTGGTGGTAGATTATTCTTATCCTTTGTGTGTGTTTGCCCTTGTTTCTCCTTCGCCGACACCTGCCTGTCAATGTGATTGATTGTGTCCACCTTATGGTGTTTTCCTATACAGATTTAATTCAGGGTACAGTATCTATGTCGACTATTGTGTTGCACCGTGCACGGCTTGAATCACCTCTGAACAATAAACCTAATGGTAAATTTTTCCATCCATATTGCTACCACAAAGTGCATATTAAAGGATTTATAGTTCTTCGTAGGATAAATATAAGAGTTCCCTTTTGAAAGGGAAGGCTATAGAATAATGGCAGCAGTTTCTTCAGACATTACTTGGATGCTTTCAAATGGCTCTAAAGCAGAACCTCGAATCATCTCATATACGCAGTCAAGCATACCTCATAGGTATGTGCTACAATTTTCAAAAAATAATATTATTGTCTTGCTGCAGTTGTGGAGGTCCTTTAAACGTATACTGTTGTCATCATTGTGATGAAATATTTTCTCAGTTGCAAGTGATGCCTCTAATACAGGATATTACTCTAAGTGAAATATAAGGTGCGTTCAAAAAGTAACGAGCCGGAGGCTGGAATGCGGAAACCGGTGACTACATCGGCTAATCGTGGCGTGTGTAACGAGGTGTGGTTCCGACCAGAGCGTGGAAGGTCACAGCCCGTCGCTAGAGGGCACGCATGCACGTCACGTGACGATACAAAGCGAGCAGCAGCATGCATCAATCGTCCAACGCCGCCAGTCGCATTGCAAACAGTGACATGGAGGCGTCAACCGAAGAACAAAGAAGTGTTGTTCGGTTTCTGACAGCGGAATGAGTAGGGGGAACGGACATTCATCGCCGAATGTCACAAGTGTACGGCGAACACTGTATGTCCCTTGCAAGGGTCAAGGCGTGGCACAAGCGCTTCAGGGAATGACGGGTGTCGTTAGCCGATGATGCCCGGTCTGGAGCATCCCCTGTATTACCGATGACAACGTCCAGCTGGTTGATGCACTCATTACCCAGGACCGCTGAGTGACAGTGAACGCCATAGCCGCCATGGTCGCTCCACGACAATGCACGACCTCATACGGCCAACACAGTCGCGGCACTCCTGCAGAAATTCAAATGGGAGGTTCTTGGCCACCCTCCATACAATCCAGACATCTCTCCCTGTGATTACGCCATGTTTGGTCCCCTGAAAAAGGCTCTGCGGGGCCAACGATTCACCTCAGACGCCGACGTCCGGTTGTACGTGCGGAACTGGTTCACATCGCAGCCCAGGGAATTTTATGAGACGGACATTCACCGCCTCGTGTCACAGTGGGACAAGTGCCTCAACAGCCAGGGCCAAAACTTCTAACATACAAGTACTGGTTTCTGTAATTATGCCTCCGGCTCGTTACTTTTTGAACGCACCATATTATAAAGGATTCAGAGAAGAATTTTATGAAGCAACCTCTATTATTTTTATAAAACATATTCAGTATGCTTAGGCTTGCCATACGTCCCGGTTTGACCGGGACAGTCCCGGTATATTGCTCTTGTCCCGGTGTCCCGCCCGGTTTAATCAATGTCCCGGAAAACGGCTGTAAGATGTAAAAAGTAATGAATTTATGTGTTTAAGAATCTATTATAAATCGGATACTTTTCAACAATCAACATCGTTGTTTTTTTGTAATTGTTTTTGTAGTTAGACAAAATGTGTACCTTTTCAAAATACAATCTAAGACTTAGTAATTGTTCAATTTAACAATTTTATGAAGTATTTTAAACTGTATTTAATAACCCTTCTTTCTAGATGGTAGACCAGAAAAAAATTGTCATTGGAAAATTATGTATTTTTATGTAGCAAAAATTCCTATTTTATTTTTAAAACGTGTGTAGAACTAACAATTTAGGGTGCCAGATTTACCCCCCCCCCCCCCCCGTCACTTGCGAGGCTTTAAAAAATGGTTTAAAACTCACCATTTTGCTTCTAACTTTTAAAATATTTCCCCGACCCCCCCGCTCAATACCCCCCAGACCCCCAGTAAGGCCGTCCCATATTAATGTGTCCCGGTTTCACTCACCAAAGATATGGCAAGCCTAAGTATGCTTAACATATTTCTCATTCAGCTGTTGCATCTCGCTCATTTCGGGCCATTGGCAAGAGGAGATAAAGTTAGTTTTCCAGTCTAGAGGAAAAAATTGCTAACATACCGTATCAATCTAGATAAGTTGTGGAAAGTTTTGTTTGATCTAGAGGATATTCCTAATAAAATTGGCCAAGTTGCAACACAGTCTGGTGGTAGCAGCAGGGCCGGTCTTCGGGGTTTCAGCGCCCTGTGCGAATTTCGATTTTGCGCCCCGCTGTGCGAGGCGGGTTACCTAACTCTGGCAAACAATTGTGAGGTATAACGAAGAATCATGAAAATATAAAGCAGAAAATTAACCTTAAGTACATTTACCCATTTACTATAAGGTGCATTCAAAAAGTAACGAGCCGAAGGCTGTAATGCGCAAACCGCTGACGACAACGGCTAATCGTGGCGTATGTAACGAGGTGTAGTTTCGACAAAAGCGTGGAAGGTCACAGCCCGTCGGAAGAGGGCACGCGTGCACGTCACGTGACGATACAAAGTGAGCAGCAGCATGCATCAATCGTCCAACGCTGCCATTCGCATTGCAAACAGTGATATGGAGGCGTCAAACGAAGAGCAAAGAGGTGTTGTTCGGTTTCTGACAGCGGAAGGAGTAGGGGGAACGGACATTCATCGCCGAATGTCACAAGTGTACGGCGAACACTAAATGTCCCTTGCAAGGGTCAAGGCGTGGCACAAGCGCTTCAGGGAAGGACGGGTGTCGTTAGCCGATGATGCCCGGTCTGGGGCACCCTCCTGCATTACCGATGACAACGTCCAGCTGGTTGATGCATTCATTACCCAGGACCGCCGAGTGACAGTGAACGCCATAGCCGCCGTGGTCGGATTGAGCGTCGGAAGTGTGCACACCATCATGAAGGAACGACTGCACTTGCGGAAAGTGTGTGCCCAATGGGTGCCCCACAGTCTTCAACCACACCAGGAAGCGTGTCGAATGGCCTACTGTTTTGGTCTTGGTTGGACGATTGATGCATGCTGCTGCTCGCTTTGTATCGTCACGTGACGTGCACGCGTGCCCTCTAGGGATGGGCTGTGACCTTCCACGCTCTGGTCGGAACCACACCTCGATACACACACCACGATTAGCCGATGTCGTCACCGGTTTGCGCATTACAGCCTCCGGCTGGTTACTTTTTGAACGCACCTTATATATTACTTGAACATGCTTTACTTGCGTTGTAGTAAGGGATAGTCAAGGTAACATACAAAATATCGACTGTACGCTCGCAAGATGCTAAAATACTGGACTTTATTATCTAATAGGTGATGCGTTACATATTACAATAACTATTTTTTTAGTTGTGATGCAAAATGTCAACATAACAAAATCACTGGAAAAATACACTTACAGGAATCATGGTTTACTAATTCAAACGACTACGACACACAGGAAAAAAAACACACACTAAAACCCAAAATCTTATGAGAAGGGAGCTTTCCGTGCTTTGACTGAAGCAAACTGTTTCACTAACTGGGCTAAATCAAGTGAACGCGCAACATCGTTCTATTGAAATTAAAGCAAGTTTTGACAGTCTCTCTTGGCCAATTGTAGCACACAGGTAGGTTTTAATCAACTTCAATTTTGAAAAGCTACTACGTTCACCCGAAGCGACAGTTACCGGCAAGGTTAAGAGAATTCGCGAAGCTACATCGACGTTTGGAAAACCGTCAATCATATTCGTGCTGTAAATGAACTGCATCGCAGCGAGAGGGTTTTTTGCGTTTGGGCTAAAATGTTGCAGTTCAGAACGTAGATCCATCCCACTTATGCCAGACTCATTATTTCTACTGGAAAGCTGCTTTTGCAAGTTCAAGCAACGATCCATGAGTGGACTACTATCTTTAATAGACCCAGGCAGTACCTTTAGATCTTACAAAAATCCTCAGGTATCGGAACGCTGAATGTCTATGACTTCAGTCATAATTCTAAATTTTCCCGTATTGATTATGATATACTATTTAAAAAATGTATTGTAAAGGGGATATTTTTATAATATCGAAATGCTCTTTAAAGAAAAAGAATCTCTTCCTTACAGACTTTAAAGCTACTGTTAGGAGTTTGTCAAAGAAACTTTTTTTTTTGAAGAGTCATTGTGGCTTCACTTGTTTGCGCTTAACCTTAGCCTGAGCTTCAGCCTCCGTCAGCTCCGGCTCCAACTCGGACTCAGAACTGTCACTCTCAGTGTCTGACTCGATGACTTGGTCCGAGTCCGAATCATCTTCCTCAATCAATCGTTTAGGGGGTCTAGTCTTCCTTTTCCGTCTACCTTCTTCGACCTCAAGAGACACAGACGCAATGATTTCTTTAGCCGAAATTATAGCGCTTTCATAGCCTTCTTGGGAATATTTTTCAAGGTACGCGATACAACCTTCCGCGAAAGAAGACGCCTTTTGTAGGCCTATATCAATTGCTTCTGCTAACTATGTTTACATGAAACAAAATCTCGTGCCATACTACAACAGCAACGACAAATTTGAATGTCACAATTGTTTTCGTCAAGTATTCAGCTTCATGGCGTAGCCCCGAATCAAAAGCAGGATTCTCCTTAATGGCCTTTAAGGCTGCCACTACCCCATTCGTATCGTATCTAAAATGCCTCACTGCATCTATGCGACACTCCCAGCGAGTGTCGCTCAAAACTTTTTAGAGTCAAATTACAAATGTGAGCCAACAAAATAGACCACCGGCCAGGAGACGACGAAAATAAAACATATATGCGTTTAATAATGCCAAATAGAGTAACGCAGTAAGTACAGCATTCGGCTGAGTCAGTTAAAACTAGGTTTAACCCTTTACAGGGCAGAATATTATTGAAGATCTTTTATTTGTAATAATTTTAATTTATTATTTATTTATTATTAATTATAATTTTTGTTTTCTTTAATATTTTAATGTTCTTAAAATTAAGATTATAAAATAATGGAATTTTAATTTTTATAAACTTATTTATTTTTCATTGTAATTTTATTATCATTTTTTACTTTTTAATTTTAATTGTTTCGCCCTAATATTAATTAATATTCTTCATTTTTATTTTCTTTAACATTTTAATGTTCTAAAAATTAAGGATATAAAAGTATTATCATTTTGATTTGTATGAGCTTATTTTTATAGTTATAATTTTATTAGGCCTACCATTTTTAAAACTTTTTAATTTTATTTTTAAAAATTAAAAAACGTGTTTCGTGTACTTTAAGTCAAGGAGATAAAGTGATAATATTTGGTTTTCAGTAGTATTAACACTTCCAAAATAAAATTTGTTGGTATGGCTGAAAGTCAGCCATCAGCATTATTGACAATATAAATTGTCCTTATAGTTGGTGGTTAATATATGGACCACTAACCTATAAAGGGTTAAGGAATGGCTACCACATGGAACATATTTTGCGCGCGGGAACTCTTTTACAATGCGAGCTTGAACTCCTTTATGTTTACCTTTCATATTCGCGCCGTTGTCAAAGCCTTGATCTCTAAGGTCTTCTAGCTTTAGCCTCATTTCTGTCAAAGTATTAATGATCAGATCGGCACATTATTGGACTGATCAGTAGGATTTGTTTGAGAAGATCTCCCGTTTATTGGTGTTGAAGGTCGGACGAATTTTTTAAAAGCTTCTGCTGCCTTCTTGTCTTCTTCTGCATGCTTCTTCTTTGTTTGCAGCTCCACTAGCTTTACCGGAGGAGGCCATTGTTGTAGGGTTTCTCGTTCTTCGTCCCGACTTTACACCATCTGCACCACGCACTCGAATGAACGACAATTAGCAAGGGCCATAACTAACACTCCCGTGTATTGTGCTAAAAAGTCCCACCATCTACGAGCGGGTCGACGCCGACTTCGCCCAGCCACACGTGCAATTTGTTATGATTTCTTTCTCTTTGACTCTGTCTCCAGCTCGTGTCACACCCGCACCCCTTTCTCCAACCTCACTCCCCTCTCTCCCTGCCATCCTCGCTTTCTTTTTCTCTCCTTCGCCTTGCTACAGCTCTGCTGCAACAGCGAACCGAACCGAAATATCACGGAAATACCCGAGCGCTGCCGAAGGGCGATTTGGTTGATCCCGGGCCTGGGAGTCGAGCCGGGTTGCGTTTCCGCGATAGTGAAAAGGCAAGGCAAGGGAGAGAAAGATATAGTGTTTGCTAATCACTATTTCACTGAGTTTAACTTCAGTCCGTCACGGTCTAAGGTGCGCGTAGAGTTTTCAGTCGTGAGAGATAACACCGATTGAACTTAAAAAAAAAACACACTGATTCCCATATTTGTTTGACGAACTCGCATTTACCTATCTTGCCATTTGTGCAATAGGAAATACATCGATATTTGCCTATCTTTGGCGGACGCCTTCGGCGCCCCCCAAGTCGTTGACGCCCTGTGCGACCGCACATGTCGCACACCCCTAAGACCGGCCCTGGGTAGCAGTGACATTACCCCAGCACCTAACAAAATTCAAGGAAGCAATGAATGCCACAAAATCCAATTTTTGGAATCTAGCCCACAGGAGGCAACAATCGCAGTGTTACAGGCTAGCACAGACCAGCCTTGAGAACTAAGGCATCTCTCCCACTAGCTCAATTGACAGAGCAGGGAGATGTGGCTTGAACCTCACAGTAGGCAGACATTTTAAATCTTTGCCTTCCGGCGAAATAGCGTGTAGAGTTTTTGCAATATGCACCTTAATAGTTGAAAGCCTTCATTTGTCATCATTAAAGTCATCTTACATCTGCCAGGGACTTCCGGCTGTATGACTGTCTGCGTGGCACAACGGTTATGTTCTCGCTTGCTGCGCTCAAGGTTGTACTGTAGGATTGAATCCTGGCATGGCCAGTTGGCATTGAAGGGTGCGTAAATGTAAGGGAGCTATATCAGTAGATTAAGTGGCATGTTAAAGATTTTAGTTAGTACTTTTTATGTGTATAATTGTAAAACCTTTTTGAATAGTTTACCTCTATCGTTGCGAGCTATTGAAGTGATTCATTGTCGACTGTTCCGTTAGTAACTCTTACTTTTTAAATTTCTTATTTACTTGATGAGCTTTTGTTGTTGGTTGGTTAGTTAAACATTTAAATGTAACTGAGTTGACAATGTGGATTTGTAGACTTAGCTGATTTTGGCTGTTTTTGTATAGGTGGCCACTTAACTACACGTCAAAATACACAATACTTCAGAAGTGTAATAGATTAACGGAATAAGAATATAATTGGTTAAGATATCTGACTCGTTACAAAGTTTAATTAAGAACTTCTATACAAGTACTGATGTACATACGTGTTATATGCATATCCACTGAACCTAAATTAAACCTAAGTGAGCACGATCTGATGATGTTCACTTTACGAATGAAACTAGTCATCCAATTTAGCCCCCAATTTATGTGAGAAGTGTTTTATTAAGTGTATATACAGGGTGTATTTGATATGATGGAAGTCCGTTACACTGGTGATAGAAGAGACTATTCTAAGCTTCCTAGGTAAAAAAAATTGTCACCTATCTTGAAATTGATAATTAATCATTAAAAAGTCAATGTTTTTAGTTATTTCAGAAACTAATCAGGCAGAAAGTGGTGCGGCTGGCTGGGGGAAACGAGGCGGAACCAGGTTTGACGACGCGCGAAGGGGAAGTTGTTACGTAATCGGAGCATTGACCTTACCGGTTGACTTGAGGGGTGGTAGGCTATCAGCTGTTATGAGGATAAGCGCTACCGTCTCGTAAGAAAATGTGCATTGCCGTTGTTGTTGTTGTTGTTGTTGTTGTTGTTGACAACGCACGCAATGGCTTGGGACGTTAGGACCGGTAGTATTGTGTAGCCTACTTTGTAAGTGTGGAATTCATTGATTGATGTTCATGTATAAAATAATTTCGATACTCAGCCCTGGTGTATCATTGGCGTCCGTGTCGGACCTTCTGTTGACTAGTTTCTGAAAATACTAAAAACATTCACTTAATGAAATGCAGTGTGACAAAATTCCGACATCCCGTAGTCTGTTCAGAACTAGGCATTTAAGACGGAAGTAAAATACTTGATGTTTTGTTTGAGAGGCTTGGCGATTTTGATCATTTAGCCCCATGTAGCTGGGTGTGGGTAGAATTTGTGTGATAACCTGTGTTTTTGGGTTTCTGTAGTAATGTGGGTATTTATAATTCAGGTGAGGATTCGGAAGAAGGCGCTGGCCCTGTGGTGTTGGGGCAGTGCAACTGCCTCTCACCCGGAGGCCCTGGGTTCGATTCCCGGCTCCATCAGGGATATTAGAAACTGACGTGAGGGCTGGAACGCGGTGCACTAAGCCTCGTGAGGGCAATTGAGTAGCTGTCTGACAGTGAGGCAGTGCCCAAGTCAGGAAAATCAAGATTAATGGCCGAGGGGACCCGATGCACTGACCACGCGTCACCCTAATATCTGCAGGCCAAATGGCTGGACAGCGGTCGCAATGTAGGCCTAGGCCCTTCATGGGCTGCACTGCCAGCGGTTATGGTTATTGAGAAGAAGGCGGCCGTGGCCTTAAGTTAGAAACAATCCCGGCATTTGCCTGGGGTAGAAGTGGGAACCCATGGAAAACTACTTCCAAGGTATAATACTAGTACGGTACCACATGTTCATATTGTGAATTGTCACATCCCATCTCCAGCCCTGGGGTGGCCATAAACTGGAGAGGGGGGGAGGTGTTGATTTTTTGGTCAATCAACAACGTACATACATATGAAAATACACGAATATGTAAATAAAATACAAATACATGGTTATAATACAGTGTTATTAAATATAATAATAATAATAATAATAATAATAATAGGCTAATAATAATAATAATATTGATAATAGTCTTATAATAATAATAATAATAATAATAATAATAATAATAATAATAATAATAATAATAGTCAGCATGTGTAGTTCTGGTGGTAGAGTGCTAATCTTCCCGAGGGTGCGAGCTACGTTCAGTTATGTAGTAAATGAATGGGATCTAATACGATCATATCCATGGATTTCATGGCACATACAAGAAATCCTACGTATATTAAAGTCTGGCAACTCGACATACCAAAAAGAAACATAAAAGAAGTTAGTGTGCCTAAAAGCTTATTATTACTATTATTAGTATTATTAATATTTTATTACAGTTGTTGCACTATCTTCACACAAAGATAGACCAACAGTTCCTTAAATTAATTACCCAAATCTTTAGGATTTCTATTTTCTATGCATAGTCCATGAGGCTGGCAAAATCCTAAACAGATCCACCATCACTAGTCATGTAGCCACTCCCCATGAAGGTGTGAATCAGCTGTTCATAGGCTCGGTTTGAGTATTTCAATGTCATTGGCAGACAAGGCGAGTAGGTCACTCGACTTCAGACTCTTGTCAACATTCCTCAGCGTAGGAGGGGAGGGCGACGGGGAGAAGTCTGCTGTGCTGCTGAGGGGAACGCAGCCTAAGACCTTTTCCAAGACATTGACTGACGATTTTTGTGATTTAATTCCACCTACACTAATTAAGATACGACTAAATTTCATGAAGATATGTGTTTAGAATAGTCTCTTCTATCACCAGTGTAAAGGCCTTCCATCATATCAAATACACCCTGTATAATTCGTGTAATTTATTTCAGGCACTAGGAAATTAATGGTAATTCCCCGCCCAATCTAATTGGGTTGACCGACTGAAAAGCTTCTAATATTTCGATTATTGTCATTTGATGGGCTCAAGCATTGGCCCTCCAAACCCAAAATATTGGACTTAAGTGTGACAGCTTTGTCTCTATAGATTTAACGACACATTTAAGATCCTATCTTAGACAAAATTCTGGCACCCTGGTATCTCTACAAATCCACGAAAGTTAAAAGGCAAGTGAGGTGTGAGATGAGTTTTGTGGTGAATAGTGGCTTATGAGGCTGTATGCCTTTCCTGACACCAATCTCAGAGCATTAATTAAATGAATGAAAATTAGTGAAATTGGGCAAGGAGTAGAAGACAGTAACGTATTATTCCTTAGAAACCACGGTAAACTGTACATTGTGTAATATTATGTAACGTTAAATACACTAAAACAATGTTTTTCAATTATTATTTTTTATCTGCTAAATATTGAGTTGCAAAAGCAACATATTCCTCAACATATTTACATACATTTATGCTATAAAATGTTGTGTAAATATATATTTACATATCACAATGTATTCCACTAACTTTAAGGAATAAATCATCAATAGAAATTTATTTTGTAAAATAATTAGTATTCTTAGAAAACAGTTTTTTTTATTTTCCGAAAGTTTAGGTGTCTGGATTCTGTACCTTTTTCAACTCATCCATGTTATGATACACTGCAATTAACATCGAGTCATTAAGCCACGTAAAGTACTCACCTTAACAAAAGGATCACCAGAGTCACGACTTTGTGCGAATTTAAGGTTTCGACCCTTCACCACCACTACAGTCAGACGCTCCGCTGTAGGCAGGTAGCTCAGGGAAAACATCAGCTCTCCATGCTCTGTGCCTTTCTGGAAGAACATTGTAAGCGAACTACTGGAGTAATGTAATCACAAACAAAATCATTTATTCGTACAGAGCAACATGAATAGAAACGAGTTGGTATACAGGGATCATCATCATCATCATCATCATCATCATCATCATCATCATCATCATCATCATCATCATCATCGCAGGAGAATCCTTGTAACTAGACTCTCAGTAATGTGACATTCAGTTAAACATGACAAAGTAATGTATTGGTTTTGCATTTGAATGTGGTGATGCTTGATTGTTACCTGAGTGAGTCATCTAACCGTAAAGTTTAACCAAACCCATTCCATCTCATTTAAAAGATGAGAAGAAACCTTCAGCACAGTTCTCATTTTTATATAAGTTATATAGGCTACCATACTGTACCATACTAGTAGCTGGGGATTTCCTACCTAGTCACAGGTAGCAGCTACTGTAGGCCTACTCATACCTCACTACATTCCCTTCTATTTATGCTACTTTTTCTGCTGGAATGGGAATTGTTAAGTTTGAGTGGCACAACGCCTTACCTGAGAACTGTATAGTTTGTAAACAATTCTGAAGAATACTGGTAGCCCACTGTTACACTTTCCATTTAACAGTGAACCATCAACTTAAGTGCTGTGTTGTGTAGTGATAATGCCAAATGCAAAGAAGTAAAACAAAATAATGTGATTGTTGTGAATGTGCTTCTGTAATTTTGTGAATGTATTTCTGTAATTAAATTTGATTTTTGTAAGTTGGCACCCTTGGTGCGTTAATGAGCAAGATGGAACAGGTCTTGAGTAACTGAATGTAACCCAGTTGCGTGTGCTCTTACGTCGCGTACGGGTCGGTCTCACTTAGCTCGCCTATTCGAATCGCCTCGTGTGTGGAGAGCGACTGCTTCTGTTAAGTAGTGTGACCGTGTGTGTTCACGTAAACTTGTGTGTGCCTAAGTGTGTATTAGTGACTCTTACTCAGTGAATAGTAGACCCATTCTCGGTTCTATATACCGGGGACATGTCAGACACCAGTGGGGGTGCGGAAAATCCGGGCCCGCCTGACGTTGCCATGGACGTTATTCTTACGGAGATTATGCCTTTAAATGCCCCGTTTACTCCAGCCTTATCTTCTGCTACCCCGTCATCTGATACGAATTTGCCTCCCGTAATTTCGACCCCCTCAACTCCGTCAACTGGGGCTGATCCTCCGAGACCGTACCCCTCAACCCACTCTGGGCCCTATCATGTTAATGTCGAGTCTGTCGACAATTCGCATATCGGTCATTTACATCCGATGGCTTTGGGACGACTGTTCTATGAGAAAAAAATCGAGGGAATTTCGGCCATTCACCGCAAGGGGCGCAATCGCATACAGATTACCTTCAACACGGCTCGAGCCGCCAACCTCTTTCTTAAAAACCCCTTACTCGCCGAAAAAAAAAAGTTGAAAGCGTTCATTCCATCCGCGAACATCCAATGGATAGGCTTAATCCGTGGTGTCGATTTATCTCTATCGAATGACGATATCCTGCAGTATATTGAGTCGCCATGCCCCATAATCAAACTCCGACGCATGTCTCGCCGTAAGATGATTGACGGTAAAGTGGAGATGCTCCCCACGGGGACGATAAAACTTTTTTTTGAAACGCAGACTCTCCCAAAATATGTCTCAATCTTTCATGTTGTCCTTGAGGTCCACATTTTTATCTTTAGGCCGATCATATGTAATCGATGTCAGCGGTATGGACATACCGGTCAAAATTGTCGTGCAAGAGCTCCCCGATGTGGCCGCTGTGCTCAAGGACATGAATCTTCGACTTGTTCCCAAGTCTTGGTACGATGCGTGCATTGTGATGAGAATCATACAAGCGGTTCTTCCCAGTGTGTGTACCATCAATATCAAGTTGAGATAAAAACACGCATGTGTGTCGAAAATAAGTCATACCAAGAAATTGTTGCCCCATTTTCTAACCTCTTTCAACCACTTACCGTCCCTCAGCAATTTCCCCCACTTTCTCCCACTCATACCCCTGCTTCTACCACGCTACCTAAAAAACGTAAATTTACGTCCATTGTTCAAAGCTCACCCAAAGTGATACCACCTTTGGGTTACGACCGGCAGGCCTATCTCTCGATAGTTCAGCCAGACCATTTGACTCGTCCGGTGCCCGGCGCCGTCACTCCGTCGACGTCTACCATGCACTTCAGCCCCCCTCCTCCCCCTCCTGTGCCACCCAAAACTGGTGTGCCTCCTGCTATCACACGTGATTATCTCCAACTTATGGACCTTTTGGGCTCGAATGCCCAATGGGCCCACATTTTAAAAAATATGTATGATAAAATAGTTCTTCTCCCGTTTCATTCTCTTCCTCCCGAATCCCAACCACTTGAGTCACCCAGGGATGTACAATCATCTCCCATCCCATGAAGATCCTACAATGGAATTCCCATAGCATATTAAACAAGCGGCACGAACTCCTTCTTCTAATACAGGAATATCAACCAGAGGTTGTCCTGCTACAGGAAACATGGTTGTATAATTCCTTATTGTTCAATATACCGAAGTATGTAGTTGAACGTCATGATGGGCCCCATTATGGTGGAGTGCTTACTCTCATTCATGAGTCCCTTGCCTATAAAGTGATACCCTTTATTTTTCATCTTCCCCGCACATATTTCCTTACTATTCAAGTTGATAAGTATCATATTACCAATCTTTACATTCCCCCAGATGTTAAGGGCAACGAACGACAGTGGAAATCCTTCTTCACTTATTGTCAATCCTTTCCGTACCATTTACTGGGCGGTGATTTCAATGATCATCACATGGAATGGGGCAGCGCCCGAATTACGCCCAAAGGTCGTCATATCTGGACGTCGTCCCAACTTGCTTCATTTCATCTTCTTAATGATGGTTCCCCTACCCGTCTTTCTGCCCCTGAGCAAGCACCCAGTGCTGTCGACTTAACCTTTGTATCCCTTTCTCTCGCACACCTGTTCTATTGGCAAACAACTCCAGATCTACATCTCAGTGATCATTATCCCATCATCATTACCGGTTCATCTATACACCTGCCCCCACCCCCTGAGCATACTCCTCGCTTCTTTCGACAGTTTAAAAATTTTGATGAAGTGTTGTTTTCTGAATATATCCAACAACATTTTTGCCATGCCGCTCCGCCTGTACGCTATTCTTATGAATCCTTAATTACCATTATTAATAGATATTTTGACACTTATCATCCACTCATTCCTTGTCTCGAACGATCCGGTCAAGCCCTTTTTCACATCCCCTGGTGGGACGACGAATGTATACACTTGGTCAAGCGCCGCAAAGCATTGCTTCACCTCCTTCGTAAATACCATACTCCGTATACTTATTTGCAGTATAAAAAGTTTGTTGCGACTAAGCAACGCACCTTCAATGACAAACGTCGTACTGCTTGGCAAAAATATGTCAATTCCATTAATCACCAAACTCCCCTTACTCAAATATGGAATTCTGTACGCAATTTATCAAGGAGTACAAAATATGCGCCTCCACATCGTCTTACTTTTGAAAATTCTTTATGTTTCTATCGCAGTTTAACGCCTGATTTTGTTGCCAGTGCCCCACCATCCTATCAATATGTCACGCCTTCCAAGTTTACTTGTCTAATACAACCAATTCTACCAGCTGAACTCCGAAATGCCCTCTCTCTCAAAAATTCTTCAACCCGATTACATTTCTTACCACGTGCTCAATAGTTTACCCTCTTCCGCACATATGGTCCTACTTGAATTTTACAATAATGTCCTACGTACAGGTCAGATTCCTTCCACATGGAACGACTTTTTATTACTTCCCATCTTAAAACCTGGCAAAAACCCCGCCCTCCCCTGCAGTTATAGGGGAATTCAGCTCGGGTCCTGTATCAGAAAAAGTTTCAGCGTATATTGTTGGCGAGACTGATATGGGCTCTTGAGTATTATGATTTGGTCCCAAAAACCCAATTTGCTTTTATAAAACGAAAATCGACTATCGATGCTCTGAATATCTTCCTCACTGACCTCCTATTGGCCAGCTGTCGTAAACATTTTACGGTAGCAGTATTTTTAGACATTCAAGGCGCATACGATAATGTCAACGTCTCGTTGTTATTGGCTGTACTTTGTAAATGGAAATTCCCCTCCCCTTTTATAAAACTGATTGCCGCCTTTCTTCACTCCCGTCGCGTCATTCTTGCAACTTTCCCCACTGTCCTGAATTCGCGCTTTGCGTCTTCCGGCTTGCCCCAGGGCGATATTCTTAGTGCTATACTATATCTCCTTTACACCAGTGAGATTGAGAAACTAATACTCCCACATGTCCGGCTTATTCAATATGCCGCTGACCTTCTATTATATTGCTCACACCCCGATTTATCTCAGTGTAGACAACATATGTTCCATGCCCTCACGATTTTACATTCTTGGCTTTTTAATCACGGTCTTGATACAGTCCCACTCAAAAACTCTGCCTTACTTTTTACCCATAAACGTCTCTACGACCGTTCCCCAATTCTATATCAACAGGGTTCTATTACCATCACCCATCATACCAAATACCTAGGGATATTGATAGATGATAAGCTGACATGGGCACCCCAACTGGCGCACCTAAAATCACACGTCACAAAAAAAAACTACAACTCCTACGTTCGTTAACGCGCCGCTCTTGGGGAGCGGACCCTCAAATTTTGCTACTTTTATACCGCTCTATCGTCAGGTCCTCCATGGAGTATGGTTGCCATTTTTATGACATCATACCCCAGTCTCGTCTCACGATACTAGATAAATTACAATATGCCGCTCTGCGAATTATCTTGGGAGCTCTCTCCTCTACGCCCACGCAGGCCCTTCTCGTCGAAGCTACAGATCCACCTCTTGGTCTAAGACGGAAATACCTGTCTTCTCGTTATCTCCTTCGCAAAATGGCTCTTGCTGCTTCTCCCATTCTCCCGAAATTACAATTACTACAAGAATATCATCAGCAACACTTACTTAAAAAATATTCCACCCCCTCCATTCTCCCATCTTTCATCGGTCTTACCAGTCTTCGTCCAGACATTCTCCAAACCCGGAAGCCGCTATGCTATAATGCGCCCTTCCCTCTTTATCAGTTCATTCCTGATGTTCTTCACCATGCCCCCTACTTTTCTCAAAAAGCTTCATTTCTTTCCCACTCCATCGCCCGTCGATATGTCTGTCAAATTGAAGAAAGTGCCTCCAGCTGTACCACCATATACACAGATGGCTCCAAATTCGACTCCCCGCCTGGCGTGGGGGCGGCCTTTTATGTCCCCGCCAAACAACATCTTGCTTCCTTTACGTTACCTCCGCAATTATCTATTTTCTCGGCAGAAGCTTTTGCTATTCGTCAAGCTCTCTTATATGTCAAAAGGAATGTGATATCTCGCTCTCTTATTCTTTCTGACTCCAGAAGTGTTCTCCAGGCCTTACAAAATGTGATGCACATCGACAACTGGTTCATACTTCATATACTCAGGTTGACGTATGAATTGACTCAATCGGGATTTTCTGTTATTTTTTCTTGGATCCCCGGCCATACAGCTATTTTAGGAAATGAATACGTAGATCAGGCCGCTCGACGTGCTGCTTGTGGCCACGGCACCCCCATCGCCATTGCCACTCCCGCCTCTGATCTTATACCTCTTCTGAAAAATCAATTAAAGGAAGTATGGTCGACACAATGGAGGGATTATTCAAGGGAAAAGGCTCAGTTTTATTATAATCTACAACCGTCGATACCCCATCTCCCTTGGTTTTATAATGGTCGCTATACTCGTCGTCACATCATTACCATTATTCGCTTACGTTTTAATCATGCGCGCACCCCCGTCTTTATGGCTCGGTGCAACTTGCAAGCCTCCGAGGTTTGTGCATGTAATACTGCGATAGGTACTGTTAATCACCTCGTGTTTCAGTGTCCCTTATATACGTCTCAACGAACTACGCTATTTAATTCCCACAGTACGCTAGGTTTTTCTCTCCCCTTATCAATTTTGGTACTTCTTTATTCCCCTACATTTCCTGTCCTCTCCGCTTTACTCACATATTTTTCTGATTGCCATCTAACTATTTAACTCTTTCCCTTACGTGTGACGCCTCGTGTTTGTTTATGTAGCAAGTCGCCAAGATGCGTCACTTGGGCGTGAAGCTTAGCACCTTATTGTGTCCTTGGTTGTTTATGTGTCACCCCCCTTCCACGTCATAATCATGCTTCCTCCATATATTCTCCTCCCGATAATAGATCATTTTTTTGTTAATCTCTGAATTAGTGACTGGGTAAAGAGTGTACTGCGCCCAACACCCCTCACGAGAAGAAGAATAAGAACTAAATGTAATGGCTGGATAGTGATGCTCCTTGTTGTGTACAATAAAAGTGATTGTTCTTGAATTGTAGACATGAGTTGAAGAATTGATTTGTAACATTTTGGCGACCATTGACAGGATTGTATTGAAAAAGTTGGTTTGGTAAACAATTTCCCTGTTTTGTTTTGTTTTGAATTTGTTGCCTTGCAATGGCCACGATTGAAAAAGAAGAGAAGTGCGTATCGGGCAAGTGCGACGAAAGCTATTGGAGCGGTCGGAGTTGAAGCCGATTTCCAAAAATTACGTGTGAAAATAAATACCCTCCGAACAATTGCGGATACCTTAAAAGAATTGGACGAAAGCATCTTGAACGAGTTGTTGAATGTTGACGGAAACGAGGATGCCTGCATCGAAGAAACAATGCACTGTGTTACCGTTCAAGAAGACCTTCTGCAAGCACGTCTTGAAGCCGAGGATAAAGTGGAAGGATTAAAACCTAGTGTTGCCAGTTGTGTTGATGAGAGAGATAATTTCAGCGTACAGAGCAACGTGACTTCGGCGTCGTCATCCATGTCGTCAGAGAGGTTAAGGCTGCCGAAAATCACGCTTGAGGCATTCGACTTGGGTCCAGGTAACTGTATAAATTTTTGGACACAATTTCAAAGGATTCAGGAATATTCTAACATTACGAATGTTGATAAGTTTAGTTACTTAAAAATGTCAGTGAAGGGACAGGCTAAGAAGTTAGTTGACAGTTATCCACACACAAGTGAGAATTATGTTAAAGTCTTGGAACATTTAAAGAATCGTTTTGGTAAAGATGAGTTGGTTATAAATTGTATGTAGCCTATAAAGATTTGTTGCAATTGGTTCGCTCAGATTTATCTGTGACTGACCTGTATGATAATATAAGTACTAAGTTGAGATCCCTAGAAACATTAGGCATGAATTCTGATAGGTCAGCAATCTTAGTTCCACTCATTGAAGAATGTCTCCCAATTGACGTTTTGAAAATATGGGAAAGAAGAGCAGCAGATGAGGGCGATGATGGTGGTAATAAAATTGATAATCTTTTGTGTTTTCTGGGCAAAGAAGCCGAGAGTGAACTAAGACTGCATAATCATGCTAAGGTGAATGAGGTTGATAAATTCACTGCGCCCAGAACAGAGCCAACAGCAGCAGCTCTCGTTTCTTTCACTCCTACTCTCAGGCAGAATCGGGTAAGTTATCAGCAAACAGGATGGCCACACAAAGTAACCCTAACCTGTTAGTTCTGTAATGAGAACCATTCCTCTTACAAGTGTTCTAAAGAAATGTCGGTTGAGGACCGTCGTAAAACTGTAAAAGAAAAACGAGCTTGTTTTGCATGCTTGCAGGGAGGTCACTCGAGACAGCAGTGTAGGAAAAGAATAGATTGTGGTAAATGTAAAGGGAGGCACTATGATATCATGTGTGTTGGTGAACCCAGCAGAACAGCATCGTTATTTGCAGGGCCTAGTGGAACTGTCATTTTAAAAACATTAGTAGCACAATTGCGTGGTGTCACTGTTCGAATATTACTTGATACTGCTTCACACCGCAGTTATATTTCGGAAGCTGTCGGTGAAAAATTGGATTTGATCGAATGTGGTCGTGAAAATATTTGTCATATGCTGTTTGGTGGGAGTGTGTCATCTGAAATATCACATCGAATTCATGAAATTGAACTAACTAGCTTACAGGGTGATAACAGTTTTGTTCTTAAGGCACTTAGGGAGAAGAAGATTTGTGGTTTGATACCACCTGTGAATGATCCGCATTTGTTACGGAAGGTGGCTGCACATGGTATTACATTGACAGATGATGGAGTTAACCGACCTATTGATGTGTTGTTAGGAGCGGATGTTATGGGCGAACTTGTTACAGGTGTGAAATGTATTGACTCTAAGCTGTTAGCATTTGAGACGAAGCTTGGATGGTGTCTCCTGGGTACCGCAGAGAGGCGAGAAGTAAGCAGTATGACAAACTTTGTGACCTCTTTGCTCAATTTACACCATCCTTTATGGGACTTAGAAGTTATTGGAATTGAGAAACAGACAGAAACAAAAAGGTCGGACATAGATGATAGATGTTTGCGAAATTTTGAAGACACAATTCGTTTCGAAGGTGAAAACTGTCGGTATGTAGTAACATTGCCCTGGATTGATGAACACCCCCCCCCCTTTTCCCACTAATCGTGAAATAGCTGAAAGTCGTCTGAAATCAAGAGTAAGCCGTTTAGATAACAATGGACTCTATGATGCGTATGATACTGTTTTTAAACAATGGGAAACAGATGGGATTATTGAAATAACATCTGATGAAAACATAGGGCACTTTCTACCTCACAGACCAGTTATAAATTATGGGAAAACAACTAAAATCCGCCCAGTCTTTGATGCATCGGCGGAAAGTATTGGAAACGTCTCTCTAAATGATTGTTTAGCAACGGGACCCAACTTGATTGCTAGTATTGTACCTATCCTAGTACGTTTCAGGTTACAGGAGGTCGGTGTTGTGGGAGACATAAAACAGGCTTTCTTAATGATTGGACTGAACCCTGAGGATCGAGAAATGTTAAAATTCTTGTGGTTGCGTGATGGGCATATTATAACGCTGCGTCACTGTCGTGTAGTTTTTGGAGTTGTGTTTAGCCCATTTTTGCTGAATGCCACCATCACTCATCATTTGAATACTCTAAGTGGTGACTTAGTTGAAAGACTGAAAACTTCCTTTTACATGGATGATTGCCTTTGTTCATTTCAGTCCCTGAGTGATGCCAAGGAATTTGTGTCCGAAGCTACAAATGTCATGTCTCAAGCCAGTCTCCAACTCCGTGGGTGGGTTTTGTCAGGAGATGATGTGACACAAAATGTCTTAGGTGTCAAATGGCATGCTTTAGATGATCCGTTGGGATGCAACTTTAGCTTCGATCCAAAAGAGAAAATCAATGAATTAACTAAAAAGAAATTGTTGTCGATTATAAGTAGAGTGTTTGATCCATTGGGTTTGTTATCAGCACCTTTATTCCATTTGAAAATTGTATTGCAAATGGCATTTAAGCTCAAACTACACTGGGACACACCCCTTCCAAAAGAAATTCAAATGAAGTGCTCGCAGTGGCTTACTGAAGTTGATTTGATTGACAGCATTGTGGTGCCTAGATGTTTAAGAGGTGTCTCTGACACAGCTTGTTTACATGTATTCAGTGATGCCAGTCTCCTTGGACTGGGCACTTGTGCCTTTATGAGGTATGAAAACAAAGATGGCTTTACTGTTCGATTTGTTTTAGCTAAGTCCAGAGTTGCACCAATGGAAGACATGTCAATCCCTCGTAAAGAGCTTGTAGCGGCAACACTTGCAGCAAGGCTTGGTTCTGTTATTAGTAAATCGACTAATATTTCCAACATTGTGTACTGGTCTGATTCTATGATTGTTCTTTACTGGATCAAGAAAGGTGAATGGAAGACCTTTGTTGGAAACCGGGCAAAGGAAATCCACCAGTTGACGTCACCCGAGCAGTGGCGATTTGTTCCTGGTGATTGTAATCCTGCTGATATACTCAGCCGAGGATGCTTGTTGTCCGAATTTGTTGCATCAAAATGGTGGGAGGGTCCTCAGTGGCTCCTAGAGAATGAGAACAAGTGGTTAAATGTGAAAATAGCCCCTACAGAAGAGGAATCTAAGAAAACGGCTGTTGTTTGTACAACACAGGCGATGTAAGAGAAAACATGTTCACACACTTTGCTTCTTTCTCGGAAAATGTGCGTGTTGTTGGTTGGATCTACCGATTTCTTGAGAAAGCTAGCGGGAAAAGTTCAAACTGCGGGGAGGAGTTGACTGGCAAAGAAGTACGACATGCTGAATTAAAATTAGTACGGTGGATTCAGAGTAGTTACCCTTTAGATGTAAATAATTTCAACATTAAAACTGATGATGATGGCTTGATTCGAGTTCGTACTAAAATATCTGATGAGTTCACACCCATGTTCAAGGAACCCATTTTACTACCTCAGTGTGAACTAGTGGAGTCCATGGTGGTAGAATGTCATGAGAAAATGCACCATGCTGGAGCAAGTACTGTGTTAGGAGCCCTGAGAGAAGAATACTGGATAGTCAGAGGTAGACGATTAGCCCGACGTGTTGTTAGTAAATGTGTTCGTTGTCTTAGGCACAAAGCCCAATCTGTGTGAACGCCACCTGTCGGGTTACCTAATAACCGTGTAAATCTTGGAAAGGTGTTCCAAGTATGCGGAGTCGATTTGGCTGGACCTCTTTTCATAAAATGTGGTACTAGGGTTTGGATTGCCTTGTTCACCTGTGCTGTATACCGTGCAGTCCATCTTGAAGTGGTAGAGTCGCTCTCTACAGAATCGTTTCTACATGCTCTTCGGAGAATGATCGCCAGGCGAGGCAGAATCACAACTATGTACAGTGATAACGGTACTAACTTTGTAGGAGTTTGGAATCTCATTAAGCAGACTACAGTTGAACGTGAATTGAAAATTCTGTGGCTATTTAATGTTCCCACAGGAGCTTGGTGGGGTGGACCTTTTGAGCGGCTTATTGGGGGTGATGAAAAGACTGTTGAAAATATCCCTTGGTCGTGAGTTATTGAATCTTTGTGAACTAATGACCTTGATTACCGAGATGGAGGCTGTTATGAATGCGCGTCCCATTACCTACATGTCTGAAGATGTTAATGAGTTGAGACCAATAACGCCTGCTATGCTTTTGCAGGAGCAGTTTGAGACAAAGGTGCCTGATCTTGACGAAGTGGATGAAAAGGGTCTTTCTGCTAGGGTGAAATATGTAGCTGAGGTTAGGATAAACCTAAAAGAACGTTTTTGTCAGGAATACCTAGGGTCTCTGATGTTAAACACTGCTAAGTCTTCTAAGAATGTCAGGGTGGGAGATGTTGTATGGGTTGTGTCTGACCAAAAGAAAAGAATTGATTGGGAATTGGCTCGAGTGCTTGAGATCTTCCCTGGTGAAGATGGAGTAACTAGAGTGGCAAAAGGTAAAAAGAGTTAAGAGTGAGTTGTTGCGACCAGTCCAACGTTTGTGCTTGATGGAGATTGGATCTCCTTATGATAATAGTGATGGTTCTTGTGTGGTCCCAATGCTGTTGACTTGGTGCACCAGTCCAACGTTTGTGCTTGATGGAGATTGGATCTCCTTATGAAAATAGTGATGGTTCTTTGTGTGGTCCCAATGCTGTTGACTTGGTGCCTGATTGTGACTCTAGTAACCCCCCTCAAGTAGTTGAGAGTGAAGCAGTTGCTCTGACAAGAAGGGGCAGGGTTGTTAAAAGGCCAACCAAACTGAATTTGTAAATATTTGTTAATTCCATGTTTATTCCTAGGTTTTGTATGATTTTGTGCTTTTCGTTGAAACCTACCGTTTCAAGGTGGGAGAATGTTGTGAATGTGCTTCTGTAATTTTGTGAATGTATTTCTGTAATTAAATTTGATTTTTGTAAGTTGACACCCTTGGGGCGTTGATGAGCAAGATGGAACAGGTCTTGAGTAACTGAATGTAATGGCTGGATAGTGATGCTCTTTGGGTACAATAAAAGTGATTGTTCTTGAATTGCAGACATGAGTTGAAGAACTGATTTGTAACAGTGATGATGAATTTCAATAAGAATTACAGTAGTTTATATAAGATTCTAGGTTTTCTATTGATCTTCTTTTTTGAAGTTTTCAATATTTGAATACAGCCTAAAATACAGTACATACATTGTGAATATCCTTCGCATGAATCCGTAAAACTCAACGTTTTCATACTGTAACTCGACATCCACTCAGTGGACATCAAGTCAAGTTTCCAGAACTTGACTGAATCATTATTAAGTTATTTCATTCCAAGAATTGGATTTTCTTGAACACAATGATACAAATGAAGGCTTTCAGCTATTAGGTCATGAAATACACAAATAGCGCAAGCCATAGAGAATTACCGGACATGGATCTACAATCTCCAGCTCTGACCACTGAGTTAGCAGGGTACACTAATACATTTGACATCATACTGTGGGCTACTTATAGAGCACTATGATGACAAATGATGGCTTTCACCCATTATATCATAACATAATCCATATAGATAGAAGGTAGAGAATTAACATGTCATGTCACATACTGTAACGTGTTTTTCGTGGGGTTTTATGCAACTGGCATAAGTCAGTAGGAAGCCATTCTATATTTATTTACGCGGCAAATTGTTCAGCCAAGAGAATTTTTCATGTTAATTTATTATTATTATTAATTTATTATAATTATTATTAAGATATTTTCGGAGCATTTTATAAAAATTATAAGCATACAGATAGGTTTTCTATGTCTTAGAAAACGCTAACAAGCAAATTATTACGAACGACGATATCATAGAAAATTATCTGATTACGGAATTTTACGGAGTTTTGTCAGTTAGGGTATTTGAGAGACATGACTCACTGGGAATTCTGATACAAGCTGATTCCTGTCGAGAAGCATGACGCAATCCTGGGTCGCAAGGTCTAGAAGAGGCGAATTGTTGAAACGGAAAACGACTTCTCCCTCTCGCCCGCGGAGTGTAATGAACCGGAGGAGGGGAAGTGGCGGCGTGCTCAGCCAATCAGCGGAGACAACGTAAGCTAGGAGACTGCTCCGGAGTGGGGGGGCCGACAGGTGAATATATCGTTCGACGCGCCGTGAGACGAGGACAATCTGTGAAACACTTGCGGAGTATGGTTATACGCGGGGGACGCTCCGATGTTCGGTGGAAAGGACAATCTGTGTAGAACTTGCAGTGTACGGTCGCAAGTGCGTGTCGCTCCGATGTTCAGTGGAGTTAGCGACGAACTTTTGTAAAACGTAACCAGTGCGGTTTTACGAGAGTTTGGGTCCGATGTACGGACCATAGAATTATCTAATCTACCAGAATATCATCAAATTTCGACGGAGATGACGACGTCCAGGAGACTGTGGGAAGCACACAGCATCATCAAGAACGAGGGAAATGCTTTGGCAATTTCCAGGGGTAAGCGCTAATGACGCAGAAATACGCAATCTCTCATTTTTCTTTGTTTTATATTTCATAATTCAGTAACTTCATAGCTTGGAAATAAGAGTAAAATCAATTTATCAGACTCCGTTTTCACGTAATTTTCTATCGGTAATATTCAAATCACAACGCTCCAATTTAAATTTTAAACTTATTATTATTATTAATTTTGCTATACTTGTTTTATATAATAAATTCATTTCTTTTACAATGCAATCTTTGCTTTCAGTAGGTAGCATTAGATATAGACCAATTCCTTCTCCTGATACAATTGTTTCTTGGGTTAATGATCAAATCATACCACGATCTGAGTGAATAGAGTCTTGAAGGTGTTCTGCCAGAGCTAGACGTTGTTAAATACAAATTTAGATTTCAACATTGCATTGAGGTCTTGGCGCCCATTAAAACAACATAGCTTAGGCAAAGGTAAACAGTTACATTTCTCTCCCAACAGTGTGGGCTAGCGAAAACCATTACATTTGTCGCTACCAACAGGGGGCACTAATAACCATTACATTTGTACGCTCAACGTGGAGCAAAGTAAATACCGTTTCACTTGTCATCCCAGCCTAAGCAAAACTGCTACATTTGGCGCCCAACGTGGGGAAAAGTAAATACCGTTTCACTTGTCATCCCAGCCTAAGACAAACCATTACATTTGTCGCCGACAACTTGGGGCTGAAAACCTAATAACATTTGTGGAAGGAGAAGGGTATATATTTCTGTGCCTGTATTTTGGGGGTTATTTGTCTTTATCAGTGTATATCATTATGGGGGATGAGAAAGAAAGACAGATGAGGTTACGTAGTGGTCATCAACTGGAGAATGATGATACGAGCAGTATGTCGAGTGATGGTAGTACCGGGGTAGCGGAGGTAAATCCCGATACTGAAACAGGGAGTGTAGGCGGCCAACCAGAAGTAAAAACTTTACTTCTCGAGTTCATGTATCAGAACAAAGTTAGTAGTGATGCTTTAAATGCAAAATTAGAACAGAATAATGCAAAATTAGAACAAAACAGTAGGGAAAATAAAGAAAGTACAGAAGCTTTAAATGCAAAATTAGAACAGAATAATGCAAAATTAGAACAGAATAATGCAAAATTAGAACAAAACAGTAAGGAAAATAGAGAGAGTACTGAAACTTTAAATGCTAAATTAGAACAAAACAGTAGGGAAATGAGTGACAAATTCGAACTGATTAGAGGTGAGATCAGGGGGGTGATGGAAGAAAAGGCTAAAGAGATTATTGCAGATGTAGACAGAAAATTAGGAAAAGTACAGGAGGAGTTGGAAATTAGAATCAGTACACAGGCTGAAAATTTAAAAGAACTAGTGCAACTGGAAACACAGCAGGTCAAAAAGCAATTGGGGGGAGAAATTGACAAAATTCAGGTAGCTACTAAAGAGGTTAAGGAACAGCTGGGGGGTAGAATTGAGAAAGTCCACTCACAAGTAGTTGCAGAAGTAAATGATTTAAGAGAGAGTAATAGGGAAAGCATTAGCAAGATTGAGGAGAAACAAGCAAAGCTATATGATAAAGTAGAAGAATCAGAAGGAAACATTAAATTAACAGTAAACAGTATTGAGAGGAAGGCTGAGGAGAAAATCGCAGAATTAGAATTAAAATTAAAAGCTAGGATCAGGCAAGAAAATAGTCAGAATAGGCCAGTTTTTGTGAATAGCACACACAGGGAGGTAGAACTGGGTAAGTTCAGCAATCGACAGGGGTGCCCAATGGAGTTCATGAACACTATAGAAAATAAATTCGGGGAGAGGTTGGAAAATGGTAGTATTGAGTGGTGCCAGGTAGTTGAAATTTTAGAACAAGTGTTTGTGGGGGAAACGAGGAATTGGTTTGCTGTCTACAGAGACAAGTTTACTGATATCAATGATTTTAAAATGAAATTCTGTGAAAAGTTCTGGAATGAGGTTATTCAGTCGCAGCATCGTGAGGGAGCAGTGTGTGGTAAATATAACCCTAAAGGAAGCTCCACCATGACCGAATACTTCTTAGGGCAGGTATTAGTGTGTAAATATCTGGATGGCTTGAAGGAGGAAAGTGATGTGGTAAGGTTGCTACTTAGGCACTTTCCCTATAGGATCAAGGAGGCTGCTTGTATCCAGAATGTAAAGACTATATCACAAGTAGAAAATTTGTTAAGCACATTTGATGCACTAGGGAGAGGGGGTTATGATGACAATTTCAATCGGAACCAGGGTAATAATAATAATAGACCTAATGAAGCCAGGCATCAAGAAGTTCAAGGGAACGGTGGCGAAGGGGCCAACGCTCAAAATAGAAATAATAATAATCAGCTAAATCAGAACAGAGGAAATGGCTATGGTAATCAGTATCAAGGGAGGAACAATGATTTCAGGGGAAATCAAGGGAGGAACAATGATTACAGGGGAAATCAAGGGAGAAACAATGATTTCAGGGGAAATCAAGGGAGAAATTATAATGACAATAATTACAACCAGAATAGGGGTCAAGGAAGAGGACAGCCTAGTGGTAGTAATATACAGCCAAACAATGACAACACAGCCCAGAACAACCAGACTAGTTCAGTAGTTAGTAGTACTACGGCCAGCTGTAGCGGTTCTTTAAACGCGAACCAGGCTGCGAAGTAAGGTCAGAATCTCAGTCTGTAGCATGCCCTGTCCATACAATTATACAGGAACCCTATGACCTAAATGTAAGAAATGAATTATTACATGAACTAAATGATGAAGGTATTATTCAGGAAGTGGTTAGTAAGAGCCCCATAGTTAAATTTAACGTGTCCGAGGCGTACACAGATGTTTTAATTGATAGTGGTTGTATGAAGAGTTGCATAAGTAGTGCATTTTATGATAAAATGAAAGGAACTGGCGTAAATTTTGAGGAGATGCCAATTAAAAGCACTTTTGTTATCACAGCTGTTGGGAAGAGGTCTAAAGTAATTTCTAAGCAAGTTTTAGTAGACATTAAAATTAATAATCATGTAGAGAAGCAGATTTGCCTTGTAATTCCAAATTTAGTATTCAGTGTTATCTTGGGTTCAGAGTGGCTAAGTAGAGTGTCTGGTAACTTATGTTATGATGTAGGGAGTTTGAAATTTATATGGGGAGATTCTGAAGTAGAAGTAGCGTTCAATGACCATATTCAGAGGAGTAGTATTGTAGGTGTGATGTGTACTTTAAATGAGATATCGCCAGCCGTAGAGCGGGGTTCTCCATGTTTTGTGGGCAGTGTGATTACGAACGGAAGTCTAGAGGACTCGTTACGTGAGGCTGCATTTCAGGGAAATATAGAGGATGAACAGTGTGTTCGGCTCTATGATGTGTTATGGTGTAATAGGAGAGTTTTTGAGGATCGCATTGGTATGACCAATTGCTATACACATTCATTGAACGTTATTGATAGGTCAGTATTCACAGGACATAGATATCCTGTACCTTTCGCTTATCAGAGTGCAGTTGAGGCACAAATTAATCAGATGCTTGAAGATGGGATTATTGAGCACTCGAACAGTCCATATGTTAATTCTTTGATCACGGTACCCAAGACCGACGGCACTGTTCGTATTTGTTTAGACGCTCGTTTGGTTAACAGTAGAATTAGTTCAGATCAGCTGAAATCTATGTCAATAGAGGAATTAATGCAAACATTTGAGGGGAAGAAGTATTTCACTTGTGTAGATTTGAGTTCCAGTTTTTGGCAAGTGCCACTTATGTACGAAGATAGACCATTTACAGCTTTTAGTCATAAATATAACCTTTATCAATTTTGTAGAACACCTTATGGGTTAAAGAGTAGTTCAGCAGCTTTAATTAGGGCTTTAAACATCGCATTAGGGGATGACACAGGAGAGTTTGTAACCATTTACATAGATGATATGGTAATTAGTTCACGCAGTTTTGAGGAGCATCTACATCATTTAAATATAGTTTTTCAGAAGTTAGATCAGGCAGGGTTCACTTTGAAGCTGTCTAAGTCGTCATTCTGTCAGTCAGAAGTGACATTTTTAGGTCATAGAGTGTCGAGTAGAGGTGTAACACCAGAAGAAAGTAGGGTTAATAAGATACTTAACGCAGAGGTGCCACAGAATGTTAAACAGTTAAAAACTTACCTGGGAATTTGCAACTTTTTCAGGAGGTTCGTTCTTAAATACTCAGGGTTGGTAGAACCATTCAGGGAATTGCTTAAAAGTGGGACTCGGTGGAGATGGGAGTCCAAGCATGATCAGGCTTTTAGAGCGCTGAAGGAAGGTTTTGAGAAAGCTGTAGTGCTGAAATATCCGTTAAAAGATAAGGAATATGTGGTTATGACAGATGCTTCACATATAGGCATTGCTGGAGTATTATGTCAGAAAGATGATGAGGGTAATCTGTGCATTGTATCTTTAGCCTCGCGAGGACTGACAGCAGCGGAGAAAAGATACACGATTACTGAGTTAGAGCTTTTAGGTATTGTTTTCAGTTTAGGGAAATTTAGAATGTATTTAGTAGGGGGGAAATTTGAGATCCACACAGATCACCATGCATTACTGTATATGAGGACTTGTAAACTCAGTTCTAACAGAGTTAGTAGGTGGATTCTTGCTCTGCAGGAATACGAATTCACAGTAAAATATATTAAAGGTAAAGATAACATTCTTGCAGACATGCTATCGAGGGACACTAATTTATGTAGGGATTATCCTGTGGTTAAAGCAGAGGACGGTATTTTAATATGTGCATGTGTGGACAGTAGCAACAGGGCATCGTTACAGACACTGAGAAATATGCTAGTAGGTAGAGCAACGTGATGACGTTCATTTTAAGGGAGCCACTTGCAAGGTTGGAAGCAGGTGACGCAGAAACATTTATAGTTTCCAAACGTATTGGAAAAACAGCATATGTGCTGGAGAATAGTGAGGGAAACAGATTATACGGATCGTATAATATACATAGTCTACGAAAATATGTGTCATAAAGTGAGAGTGTTTAGCTGGCGAGCCAGCCTATCAAATGAGTAAGTGTGGTATCTGGTGCGTGGAGGATCTGGTCTTAAGGCAGGCGTATCGGAAGTCACACAGGGGGGTAGTATGTAAGTAAATGAGAGTTTTTAAGGTACAGGGAAATATGACGGGATTGTCGGATGCTGTTCAGCACTAAATTGTCTCGATGCACCAAGGCCATTTTTGGCAGCGCTGATGGGTTCCCATTTATCTCCAAGAGATGGGGGAGCGCTTGAATAGGGCTTGTTAGCTTAAGGCGTCCACGAGATAAAAGATGGGCCATCAGAATGCGAGACAGTCCTTCATGAAACTCATACATATCAGCACACGTGATTTCTGTTTACGGCCTCGCCATGTAAGATTTGTAAGTGTGTAATTTAAGATAGTTTGTACAATGGTATTATTTGGGTGAGGAGAAATGGTCTGTGTTGAGAACTAGTATTAAGTAGAATATGGTGTACGGGGACTTAACAAGACAGGGCGATTACGGCACAGAAATATTTGGTGTTATATGTAATGCGCATTTACTGTTTTTTTTTCAGAAGTCAATCTTAATTTAATCTACTTCAAAGAGAGATTAAGTATTATGGTCACGAGGCGCTGCCACAATCGTGTGCTCAGTGATAAGTGGAATTAAATGTCACCATAAGGAGGGGACCTCCAGTGAAAATTAGGAAGTTCAATGATGATATAAATATATCAGAACACCTTCAATGCGTGTGATATGACATCATAAATACATAGTGCTCACACATTAATTATGTCTATTTCTCCAACATAGAGCAATTTGAGAGGCGGAAATATCCGTGGAACACTATTCCATATGTAAAACATTGGACTGGTTGCAAAGTGCAATCCATAGTGACAACAAACTTTGACGCAAAGTGCGTGAAGAAAAAATATGAGTGTATATATCTGTAATTTAGGGTGATTTCATTTATGTAATATGTATTTTGGATGGGGTTTATTAACGTGTCTGGGATAATCGGATAATGGACCGTCGTCACGGTAAATCATCCGATGATCCGAGGCGAATATGTAACGTGTTTTTCGTGGGGTTTTATGCAACTGGCATAAGTCAGTAGGAAGCCATTCTATATTTATTTACGCGGCAAATTGTTCAGCCAAGAGAATTTTTCATGTTAATTTATTATTATTATTAATTTATTATAATTATTATTAAGATATTTTCGGAGCATTTTATAAAAATTATAAGCATACAGATAGGTTTTCTATGTCTTAGAAAACGCTAACAAGCAAATTATTACGAACGACGATATCATAGAAAATTATCTGATTACGGAATTTTACGGAGTTTTGTCAGTTAGGGTATTTGAGAGACATGACTCACTGGGAATTCTGATACAAGCTGATTCCTGTCGAGAAGCATGACGCAATCCTGGGTCGCAAGGTCTAGAAGAGGCGAATTGTTGAAACGGAAAACGACTTCTCCCTCTCGCCCGCGGAGTGTAATGAACCGGAGGAGGGGAAGTGGCGGCGTGCTCAGCCAATCAGCGGAGACAACGTAAGCTAGGAGACTGCTCCGGAGTGGGGGGGCCGACAGGTGAATATATCGTTCGACGCGCCGTGAGACGAGGACAATCTGTGAAACACTTGCGGAGTATGGTTATACGCGGGGGACGCTCCGATGTTCGGTGGAAAGGACAATCTGTGTAGAACTTGCAGTGTACGGTCGCAAGTGCGTGTCGCTCCGATGTTCAGTGGAGTTAGCGACGAACTTTTGTAAAACGTAACCAGTGCGGTTTTACGAGAGTTTGGGTCCGATGTACGGACCATAGAATTATCTAATCTACCAGAATATCATCAAATTTCGACGGAGATGACGACGTCCAGGAGACTGTGGGAAGCACACAGCATCATCAAGAACGAGGGAAATGCTTTGGCAATTTCCAGGGGTAAGCGCTAATGACGCAGAAATACGCAATCTCTCATTTTTCTTTGTTTTATATTTCATAATTCAGTAACTTCATAGCTTGGAAATAAGAGTAAAATCAATTTATCAGACTCCGTTTTCACGTAATTTTCTATCGGTAATATTCAAATCACAACGCTCCAATTTAAATTTTAAACTTATTATTATTATTAATTTTGCTATACTTGTTTTATATAATAAATTCATTTCTTTTACAATGCAATCTTTGCTTTCAGTAGGTAGCATTAGATATAGACCAATTCCTTCTCCTGATACAATTGTTTCTTGGGTTAATGATCAAATCATACCACGATCTGAGTGAATAGAGTCTTGAAGGTGTTCTGCCAGAGCTAGACGTTGTTAAATACAAATTTAGATTTCAACATTGCATTGAGGTCTTGGCGCCCATTAAAACAACATAGCTTAGGCAAAGGTAAACAGTTACATTTCTCTCCCAACAGTGTGGGCTAGCGAAAACCATTACATTTGTCGCTACCAACAGGGGGCACTAATAACCATTACATTTGTACGCTCAACGTGGAGCAAAGTAAATACCGTTTCACTTGTCATCCCAGCCTAAGCAAAACTGCTACAATACCTCAATGGTTAGAGAAAAAGTGTATAGTTCTTTCGAACTATAGTCGACCGTCACTGCTCTAAGAGGGAAGTTGATACTACTCGCAGCTACAGCGCGGAAGACATCCAAACAGATGAGTAATAGCCTGCACTATACAGTACAACCATAGTTGACTTTTACAACCATTAGTCTCTCCAAACAGACAAATTCCGGATTTCTATCACCATTTTAGCATTTAACCTAACATCATATATACTACAACTAGCATACACTGACAAGTTGCATTACCAATACTGCAACTAAATAATTGTACATATTGTAAATATTTTCCCCTGTATTTTCAAACATAGATTTTACAGCCTAAGTGTAATGGATCTGATGATGATCGCTTGACGATCGAAATTGGTCATCCTAGTGTATCTATTAATCTCATGTAATTTTTTTCAGGATTAGGGTATAACCCAACTCTTTTGGGTACATTCGTGTTGACCGACTGAAAAGCTCCAAACTTTTGTTTACTACGGCAAGACTGAAAAATGGCTTCAAACCCCACAATGTTCTTTCACTTTCCTCAGGAATGACTGGCTCACATTTGAAACCAAGCTGGGTGGTTATGTTTACATTCCGTGCCTGCGTGTGGAACCAGGGCTTTGCCAGCCCAAGGCACAACACTGTAGCCACTGAGAGTAAGTAGCGAGACTGGACAGAACTGCATGCAACTGAGCAACACTGGAGACCTGACCTGCAAGCCGGCAGCCAGGACTGGACTTTCAGCTCCACGTGGAGTGCTATTCATCAAGAACCATCAGCTATGGGTCAACAGCAAGCGATGGTTATTGGCCGTGCGTGGTGCTGCCTATTGTTTGTGTCGGTGGTGATTAAGGAGGAAAGTGGTTTGGGTCCTGTGTGTGTCAGACAATTTCACCTACTTGGCTTTTACTACTTATTATAGAAGTAGGCAACACTGAAAAATGACTTCTAATAATTCGAATTGTACTACTTACGTATTACTATTACACAACGTAATAGCTAAAAGCCTTCAATCATCATCATCGTCATCATCATCTACCAATAAATCAACAAAGATTTTCTTATTAGTCCACCATGTTATTATTATCCAATATAGTTTGTGATACTACACGACAGGCACGCAGAACAAGAACAAACATTAACAGTGAAATGTAACAACATAATATATACATAAGCATGCCCCAGATTTTCCCCGCTGACTCAACATTCCTGTTCTCCTTACCTCACACTCCACGCCCTCAGAGCTGGCGCAGGAACATAGCCTTGTGCCTTAGTGTGTTCAGGTAGTACGTTGGTTGGTAGCAGAAAGTAATGAATATACTCTACATTCATATTTCTTCAGTAGTTTACAAGATGCATTGTAATGTGTAATGAACTTCATTGTATTGCACTTGCTTTATCATGTTGCTCATATTGGCTCCGTATTGACACAATTAATTCAGCAAAGTCTTTGCTGAATTGCACTTGCTGGCGAGCAGGTCTCAAAAATACAAACGAAATTTAAAGGCAAGCCTTCTTTCTGCTACTGACCCTGTGGTATAGGGTTAGCACACTTGCCTATAACCTAGGAGGTCCTGGGTTCAATTCTTGGCCCCATGGCGGATTTTCTAGAATGGGGTACATTCAGCTTTGCGAGGACAAATGAGTAGCTGTCTGATCGGAGAGCAGCAACCCCGGTCAAGAAAGCCAAAATTATCGACTCACTACAAATCTTACTCCTACCTAGAGCTGTGACATTGTTTAAAACCAGAGCTGTATTTTTTTATAATACCAAATCAGAGTAATCTCTACTTAGTATAAAACAAAGTTCCCGATTCTCGGATGTCACGGGTAATGTCAAGAACCACTGGATGGATTCTGTAAAGGATATCTCGAGGAAGGTTTCTGTTGAAAATAATTTATTTATGATCAAAGAAGCCAAGCAGTAACGATTTCAGTGAAAAAGTAAAAAAAAAAGGCCTGGCGTCCGTGCGCTTTTTAAGCTTACGCTGGGCAAACCGTTAAAAATATCAATATACAATGAGTGTAAGAAGTATTCAGCATGAAAACTTCTACAAAAAAATCCGCAAGAGTATCTTCAATTCATCGCCCACTATAAGTGTTTTTAAATTTTTATTTATTCCAGCAATCTCCATTCAATTACTGAGGCGACAGTTTACGAGCTAGCTAGGGGCGAGCCTATCACCCCAGTTACAGCCTAGCTAGAGGGCGAGCCTATTACCCCCAGATACAGCCAGCAGCAAACCTTCGAGTCGTGTTGAGTTAAGACTTCAGAGAAGAGTGGTTGTGTTTGGAGTTTCCCTGGAAGTGCAGCTTGGCTTTTCTTCATTTCGCCTGTGAACATTTCGTTCCGCAAAATACATAGTCAAGTTAAGATTGGACGGAAGGAGGATTTGTGTTTCATGCACCTCGCCATTATTAAATTACGTCTGACAAGAATTCGTTGCACATGCATCTCCGCGATAATATAATTAATAGTCCAGTCAGTGATTTTAACCCATCATGACGAGAAGTAAAACGGATATAGGTCGTAGTTCATTGATATCGAAAAAAAAAGAGCTTATCACATAATGCATTCATAACCGTTCCCGGGCAAAGATGTGTGTCATTGGTAAAATTAGTTGGATTGTTGAAATGAATGCTTGTAAGATAAAAGAACTTTTTTTGTTTTGAAAAGTGATGTTATTTTCGTCATGCCAACAGTATCATAGCTTTATCGTACACTCCAATGAAACACAAATAAATGAATAATATTGATACTGAATTGAACATACAAGTAGCTAGACCTATATTAATAAAACAAAAATAAAAACAAAATGAGTATTGCAAAGACTTTGCATGACATTGGCGTGAGTGGTGTGACTTCCTCATAGAAAGCAAAACTAGAATAGTTTATGCCAGAATTGTAACGTTTTTATTAAGAGCTGCAGCAATATAGTGGATTAAACGAACTCTTCATCAGACAGCAATTGCGGTTGTTGACTCTCATTTAATTCCGGTGCATTTGCATGGTCATCATATCGGAGATTCCATTGTACCGAAACCAAATATTCGGTTGTTGCAGGAGAAAGTCTGTTTTTTGTGTGGATTTGCCCATAGATAGACAAGTTGTGCTTACTTAAGGCTGATGGTGGTACATTCAGAAGTCAAGATGCCAGTGAATTTATCGAATGTTTACCATCAGGTAGAAGGTGAGTGGCAGCCAACAAAGTGTCTCAGGAGAAATTGCCAATGCTGGCTTAAAATTATGATACTAACATCGACAAGGGGACGCCAGAGGTCTCACTGGGAGCCACCACTGTATCTGTAGAGGTACTGTCTATACTGAAGAAAATGACATTGTAAGACTATCAACTCTTTCAATACTCTTCCTCTGCCTGCCTGATGATTGCTATGAAGTAATCAAAGTAATCTGTTTAATAGATTGTGGACATAATTTACATTTAATTTCATGGATGCTCGTGTAGACTACTAGCTAGAGTATGATGCTGTGAGGTTCCACAGTACTTACAGTTTGCTTCGGATTTCCCTTCTGTTTGTTGTGTCTTGCAATGTTACCAAACTGCAGCACAAGGATGCATTTCACTGAAGGTTTGTTCACAACTAATGGATATATAGCTGCTCCATGGGTTTATATATTCTCTCTGAGATGTAGGTTCTAGAAGCATCTTACTACATGAAACAGAAGAGTTCTTCAAAGATAAGTTGCCTGGAGGTTATGCACAACGGGGATCGTTGCGATAGTGAAAGTCGAGTCATATTGTTTGAATTTTACAATGATTAATGCAGTATTAGGTATACAATGTGTTTCGGTACTATACGGTATTATACAGTATTTGTTTTACAACTCTACTCCTACCCTAGGTTCTTCTTTTATGTGAGCACAAATACTGCAAGATGACTAACCTCTTATAGTTGCTGTATCATTAATCCATTAGCCATCTCAGCAATTCAAAATCCATCAACTTCGATCCTCCCATACCCATTCTAATCTGCAACACCAAATCTCTTCTTACAAGTGTTTTACTGTCAAAATTATTACCACCAGTCCTTGTTCTAGCTCCCTCCCTCACACCACGTGGACTCCGAGGTTGGATATCAACTAGTACTGAGTCCATGGAACATCAGATAACATTCTTGCCCTGCCTTCTTCTTCCACCTACCCCTGGGATTAATCCTTCCTGTGGTCTATTTTTCTTTCTTCTCCACCAATGAAAAATCATCCAAAAGTTTTGGATCATTGTGATGTTCTACTTTTGTGTGTTTTCCCCAAGGAGTTCTTACCCGGTAAGCTGATACTTTGCAAAGTTTCCTTTAAGGCTATCTAACGTACACAAGAGTTAAGAAACCAACCTGTCCCGTGTCTGTAAGAGTTAACCAAGTGGTGACTGGTTGGCGAGCTGGTACATCACACAGCCTCAGCTCTACTTCACCGATCAGAGTATTGGAATACTTGTCGCTGGCATATACGTAGAAGATGAGAGACCGACGAGCATATTCACTTGCTTCCAGTGCGAACAAGAACTTCTCCTTGTAGCTGGGGCAGTTTGTCCTGCGATATACCTGAAAAAATATTACAGTATATTGTTTATGTAAATAACAAAGAATATCTTGGTCATCAGATATCTCTCTAGAGAGCATAGAAAATTATTTTGTGAGTTTTACAGCTACAGGTGATGAGTGACTTTATGATTAGTTCCTGATGCTATGGATTCTCTGTTGATTCCCAGCTCTTGGAATGGATTTTAGGAAGGTAATCCCAGTGATATATTTGCTTGAACAGAGTAAGCAACTCTTTAACTTGGGCAATTTGAGGGACAATAATATCATCATCATCATCATCATACTGTACATGCATACTCATGAGGCCCTGTGTAGGCAAGATTAGCAACCTGCTTCACTTGTACTTTCTAAACCTGCTAACAATGTCTTGAGCAAGCCTCAGATCTATGGGAGTGAAGGAGTCCCATTCCCATCTGACAGACCAGGGACTCCTGGGAAATGTACATGCAATCAAACTAGTACTGTATTCAAAAGGTGTTGTTAATATTGAGGGGGGAGTTATAGAAAGAAGCATCTTCCATAAGACCAACCCCATGTCCATGTCGTGGGAGATGGGCAATGGACTAAAGTAAGGGATTGCCTATAGGGGTGAAGTACAGTGTGGACTGGGTGCCCCAGAACCGCTATGGTAGCTGTGAAGGCCGTACAGGAACCCTGAAATAAGGACAGGTAACGGGGCTCTCGTGAAGATTGGTATCCAGTGGCTCCGAAGGTGGAAGAGGATATTAGGTATTATCCCAAAAGCTGGAGGCAGAGGAGTTACCATTCTATAACATCTGGTACTTTGCAGTTAGTAAAATGGAACCACAAAGACTGAGGGACTAACCCTAATATTAATGGGCAGCGATCCGGACAGTTGTGAGGGGCAGCCTCTTAGATGGTTGTGTTCGGGGTTAACGACCCTGTCACAGAAAAAGGTAACTGTTGAGAAGACAAGATCACAAGTTAATAGCTGGACGGATTTTAAAAGACAACGACATGTACTAGATTTTGTGATTGGTACATGGAATGTAAGAAGTTTGTATAGAGCTGGGGCATGTGATAAACTAAGGGACTAATTGGAGAAATATAAAATACAGCTTCTGGCATTGCAGGAGATTAGATGGAAGGGGTCTGGTAGTAGTATTGTATTTATATATGTCTTCAGATTGTCCTCCTTGTCCTCACAACTTTTACCTTGTACTATAGGCTGGAACCCCAACATTTCGTATTTAATTCCAGTGAGGAGTACAGCCTTTCAGAAGAAGAACATACATAAAGCGACTTGGTATTCACCTTGTGCCGGCTGCTCGACCGGAGATCTTTTAGTTCCCTTGAGAAGCTACGTATTGCAGCTTGCCAGCGGAGGTGTGTGAACAATTTATGATTATGCCATGATTATTGTGTTTTATCTGAAGTTCTAAGGGCTTTGGAGTTGGACACTTTAACAAAGGCCCATTTTGTTAAGAAATGGTAACAAAAGAAGATACAGTGTGATGTGGTTAGAAAATGTAATTCTGATTGGAACTAAAAAGAGTCTACGTGAAAAGATAGGGCGAGACGACTCGAACGTCGGCTGGATGGTCTCGCCCAAGTTACCTGGATATTCTCTATTCGATGTTGTCCGATGATATTGAAAATGTATGATATGGCAGTTGACTGTGTGACCTATTGGTCTTACCTATAGCAAGTATCGGTCAGTTGTTGGGTGAGCTGGATTAGGGAGGATTGATAACCTTTTACCGTAAACTCGGGAAGGCTTATTTTAGGGATTTAATTTATGTGAGTCGAGTGTTCCAGGTTCTAGTGATGTGTTTTCCTCTGTCTTGGTTCTTAGTTTAGAACTGATAAGTTCTTGTCCTTGAAGTCTGCTAAGACGACCAAGTGAGGTTTTCTTTTTCGTTGTCCTGGTTTCTCTTTCCTAACGATTCTATTATTTGCCTTTTCTTTTACGTTTTTTCCCCTTTTTTGGGATGCGTTTCCTCTTTTGTTGCTCTTGTGCTGTTACCTATTCACTTGTGCCCCCCCCCCCCACCAGCACAGAGAGAGTAGTTTGATCCTATATGGATCCCGCATTATTTAATTTTAGTACACATTTTATCTTTGTGTTTCTGTTTTTTGTGATTTGTCTTTCTACCTTCATTTGGTGGGGATTGTCGCTGTGGACAATAATTATGTAGTTAGTTATGAACTAAGATGGTGGAACATTTTATTACTGTCAATCTGATTCCCGAGATCATATTTAAGATTCAATAAACCTTATTCTCCCTTTTCCTTCAGACATTTAAGTTTTCCATTATGGGTAACTGGAGTATTTAGGAAGTTATTATTCTCTAACGCTTTGCTGTCTGTGTTGATGAGAAAGGTAAAGGTTAGATGTGGATCCAACAAGGGTTCACTAGTAGTGGTTTACTATATAAGGTTTGGACTTGTTATATTATGTTAAAATGTTATCATGTTAATTAAAAGGTCTTTTATATTTCAAATCTATTCTGTTGGTACTTTGGTAGTTTGTGTTAAGTATAAGTATAAGGTTTTAAAGCGGCAATGAAATGTAACGCTCGTTTAAATGTAACTCAACTGATTTATTTAACACAAAAATACATGACCTGTTTAAATGCGTTGTGCCGTGAACAGATCATAAAACGAACTGTTTAAAAGTTAGTTGAGGGCGCTAGTTGCGCCTATCGATCAGGATGGAGGTCGATACCGGCAGGTGCCAATCTCACCAACACTTCCCCTCGACCAACAGCCGGAGTCATCCTGGTGCATGTGGTCTCAAGCCAAGGCTTTGAGCACATTTCTCGTGCTTGGGCCTTGACAATCCTTTTGTCAATATGTCGGTAGGCATCTCATCCGTTGGAGTGTACTCCACCGAAACCACCTTTTTGGCCACGGCATCTCGGACGAAATGGTGCCTGATGTCGATGTGCTTCGTCCGTGAATGAAACATAGGATTCGACGTCAGCTTCTGCGCACCTACATTGTCGTTCTTCACTGGGACAACATCTATCGGGTTTCCGAAGTCTTTCAGGAGTTTCCTCATGTGTAGAGCTTCCTTGGTTGCTTCTGTCAAGGCCATGTATTCGGCCTTCGGCGACGACAGGGCCACAGTAGGCTGCTTCCTGGACTCCCAACTCACTGCAGTGCCGCCTAGTGTGAACGCGTATCCGGTGTACGATTTTCGATCCACCAGGCAGCTTCCCCAGTCAGCGTCCACGTACATCACCGCTGGACCGCTGGATTTGGAGTACATGGGGCCGAGATCACGTGTGTTAGCGAGGTATCGCAAGACACGTTTTGCAGCCTTCCAGTGCTGCTGTCCGTGACAGTCGTTGAACTGAGAGAGAGAACTGACTGCATCGGATATGTCCGGCCTCGTTCCCACTGACAGGTACATTAGAGCTCCTATCAACTGTCGGTAGGGGACGCTCTCCGCTTGTTCGCCAGGGTTCACGTCTTCCTTCTGCAGCTTCGTACCTGGATCAATGGGAGTGCTGACAGATCGCACTCTGCCATTCCGAATCTCTCCAGGACCTCGTCTATGTATCCTTTCTGGCTGAGTTTCATCTGGTTGGCGCTCCTCTCGAACTCCAGCCCCAGACAATACCGCACGTCCCCCAAGTCCTTGATCTCGAACTTGGTATTCAGAAAGTCTCTCACCACGTCGATCTTCTTGTCGTCTCGAGCCATGATCATCATGTCGTCGACATAGATGATTATATAAATCCTATCTTCGACCGGTCCGATGTGGTACATGCATGGATTTGCATCCCAGCGAGTCGCCTTGAGATTTTTCATCCCTTCCTCGAGACGGTGATACCAAGCGCGTCCTGCCTGTCGCAGTCCGTACAACGCTTTGTTTAGTGAGCACACCATGTCACGATTGGTCAACGTCTCCAGCATCTCATCTGCGGTCTTTCGCACAGCCTCGTCAACCGACTCGTCTTGATCGGTATGGGCAGGAACGTCCTCGAAGTGGTCCGGGGCCTCCATGAATATTTGCTCCTCGACTTCTCCGTTCAAGTACGCCGTCTTGACGTCTAGCTGTCGGATCTTTAGATTATCTTGTACAGCTAACGCCACCGCAGTCCTTATTGTGCTCAGCCTTGCGACTGGAGCGAACGTGTCGTGAAACTTTATTCCTGGTCTCTGCGTGAAACCCCTCGCTACCACGCGCGCCTTCCTCTTGCTGTTAGTGCCGTCAGGGTTAAACTTATTCCGGAGAACGAATCTGCTTCCTATCACACGTTGCCCCTTGGGACGGTCGACCAGCTTCCACGTATTGTTCCGAATCAGTGAAACTGCTTCTTCTGACATTGCTTCGATCCACGCAGGTGAGTCATCTCCGGAGATAGCCTGGGTCACTGGGATTTCAGCGACGTTAGCCGCTTACGCTGGTCGATCACCGTAGTACTTGCGGGGTCGCACAGATTTTCCAGTTCTACTCAAACGAGGCCGTCCGCCTCTTCTCCTAGATGATGCCGCTTGTTGCTCATCGGATTGGATCTCCAGTTCAACAAAGTAATCGTCGGCAGAAAAGCCTATGAAGCCATCGGGGAATTCCCATTCAGCAACATCAGGTTGGTTTTCTGCCAGAACTTCCTCTCTCGACACCAGCTCGAACTCCAGTTCATGGATCGGATATTCTGGTTCAATGCGTACTTTGTCCGGAGAGTCACGCGGGAACAGTTCATCGACTGATTTCTTAGGCGCGGTCATCTCCTCACGAAAAACAACGTCTCTCGTGATCTCGATCTTCTTCGTTTCAGGAATCCAGATGCGGTAAGCCTTCGACTGTCCCGAATATCCAACAAAAATTCCCTCTTTTGAGCGAGGGCTAAACTTACCCTTGTTTGGGGTCTTGTCCAGGCAGAACACCTTTCTACCAAAGTCCTTGAAATAGTGTGCAGTCGGAGTTCTGTCGAACCAGCGCTCAAATGGAGTCTTCCCGTTTAGTTTTTGGTTGGACATCGGTTCCTCAGATAATTTGCGGTGCTGATCGCCTCCGCCCAGAATGTCATCGGTAGGCCAGATTGCAGGAGTAAACATCGTGCTGCCTCTTCAAGGGTCCGATTATTCCTCTTGGCCACACCATTTTGTTCAGGCGTATATGGTGTTGTGAGACGGCGCTCGATCCCCTCAGATTTCAAGAACTCGTCAAATTCCCTGTTGACATATTCACGTCCATTGTCGGACTGTACGCACTTTATTTTCAGACCGTGCTGCTTCTCGAAGAAAGCCTTGTACTCTCGGAACATTTGCAACGCCTCGCACATCGTCTTCATAAACCGTACCTCTGTCCATCTCGAGTAGTCGTCCGAAAATGTGATCATGTACTTGGATCCACCGTTCGACACAACACCCACAGGGCCACAAACGTCTATGTGAATAATATTGAACTTACCGGTCACACGATTTGACTCTTTCGGGAAAGGTATTCGAGTCATTTTGCATTTCGTGCAAATGTCACACGTTAGATCTCCACATCTCCCTTTTAGTTGCACACCTCGAATGGATCCGCTCTTCACTGCTGTATCGAGATCACGAAAGTTGACGTGACCCATCCTTCGATGCCACAGCTGTGCCACATTCTCATCGCGCTTGTCTTCTGACGCTCCGTTTCGACATTTTTCCAGTGTGGTGCCCTGTACGTAGTACAGATTGTCCTTGCGCTTTGCAACTAACCTCGTCAGTCCATTCTGGTCGAAAACTTCCGCCTGCTCTTTGCCAAAAACAACCGAGAAACCATGGTCTGCCATCTTCGAGACTGATAAGAGATTAGTGCGGATCTCAGGAACGTGCAAAATCTCATTGAGAGTAACGTTGCAAGTTTTACCGTCTAAACTTGTTGCAATTTTTGCAGTTCCTCGGGCCTTTATCTCTGCGGTTGCGCTGCTCGCTAACTTCAGCTTGCCAGTCTCGCCCTTGTCCATCTCTGTAAACACAGTCGCATCACCGCACAGATGAGACGTGCACCCACTGTCGAGACACCACAGGTTTTCGACGCTGCTCGACGCGATCTGGCACGTATCAGGTTCCTCAACTAATAAGAGTGACGCGTCCGACAGCTGATTTTTGTTGACCTTAACATTGCAGTCCACTGCCTTATGTCCCTTGATTCCGCACTTCGATTATTTGAACGGAAACGATTTCTCCTTGTCACTCTTACCACCGGAATAGCCGTGGTTTTTGTTTTGAGGCTTCGACTGTGGTTTCCTTGAAGGACCTTTCTTCTTCACGTACATGGTGCCTTGATTTTCCATCGGTGTTGACGAGGCAAATCTGGCATCGTGTTCTTCGATTATCTTCGTACGTAGAATCTCAGGCTTCGGTAGATCGTCCCGGCTCTCGATGGCAATTCTGAAATTTTCAAAACTTGCCGGCAAACTGTACAGCATCATGATGGTAAGTTGGTCTGGATTAATAACTACGTTCATGTCAGCCAACTTGTCGACACAGTAAAAGTAGTTGTTGAGGTGCTCACGGATGTCGCCACCTTCAGTCATTTTTTGCAAGGTTAGACTCTTCAACAACGTGGCCTTGCGAGCCGGCCCCTTCGACTGACGTATCCTCAAATTTCTGCCATATCTCGCTTGATGACCTGCAGTTCTTCACCAACTTGAGCTGGCTTGATCCGATGGATAGGATTAGGTCTGACATGGCCTTTTCATCCCTAGTCGTCCACTCGGTCACTTGGGCTGCATTGTCTTCACCCGGCTCGGGTTTGAAGATCTGGCGGTTGACATAACCCCACGCGTCATTCTTTATCAGAATGGCGCGCATTTGCATTTTCCAGTAGTCGTAATTATCGCGCCCTAAGGCCTCGATGCGCACTACACCGTTTGAATTCATTGTCTCACTTCATTCGTGCCGCGTGTTAATGTCCGGAACACTCACGATTGTTCACAATAAATTTGCTGTGCCGCGTGTTATTGTTTGAAACACTCACAACCGGCCATACACTTTGCGTCGCGTGCTATTGTCCGGAAAACTCGCAAATAGGCCTGCGGACTTTCGTGTCGTGCGCGTTTGTACACAACTCGCACGTTAAGCACGTTTTCTTGCGTCACGTGTTATAGTCCAAAACACTCGCAATAAGCCAAAAATTCGCGTCGCGTGTATTGTCCAAACACTCCCGATTGGCTTTTTCACTGTTCACTCACGATCAAGCACACAATATTCGAGAAGACGGCGTTTTTTTTTTTTTCGCTTTGTCGATGTCCAGAAGTTTCCAGTTTTCAGTTAATTTAAATCCGAGCCAATCGTTCTGGGTCCACAACCTATTAGAGGTTTTAAAGCGGCAATGAAATGTAACGCTCGTTTAAATGTAACTCAACTGATTTATTTAACACAAACTACATGAATTGTTTAAATGCGTTGTGCCGTGAACAGATCATAAAACGAACTGTTTAAAAGTTAGTTGAGGGCGCTAGTTGCGCCTATCGATCAGGATGGAGGTCGATACCGGCAGGTGCCAATCTCACCAACAGTATCCATAGAAATTGGAAACTTTGAGATCTAGATTTTGCGTATATCTCTCTGTTCTTCCGCTAACACTGGGGTATGGGAACCACAACATGTCTCAGCACTCTTCCACTTCAACTATATCCCCTAGGGGTCAATACTGGTAGCAGAGCGTGTTTTAGATCCACGGACCTCTGGCTTATGGGCCCAACACGCGTTCACTTTTTTTTTTGATCCTCACATCTTCAATAAATTTTAAATATAAAATTGGTTATTGCATCACAATTTCAATACTTTTTGTTTGTTTAAAGGTCCATCTTTGCCACCATTTATGTGAAAAGGAATTACAGGCCATGAACAAAAATTAATTTGCGAGAAATAAGAGACCCTGATCAGCAGACTGATCGTTGATGTAAGTTTGGCTACCACAAGAAAATGCTCATCCCTCTAGACATAAGCTTACTGCAGCTGTGATAAATAATAATTGAGTAATACATTTCTCAATAATTCCAAACTGCTGCAGTGGATTAAATAATTGGTATTTAATACCATTACATTCCCAATCTACGCACCCCTCCCTCCAAGAAAAAAAAATCAAGTTATATTTAAAGATGCATCAATAGCAGTTTTCAATATAACAATTGCAGCATAATTTCTTTCTCAAAAGCATGCAAGTACCCATATTAACATGAACAGATACTACTGCCTAGTGGCAGATATCCTGCTGCCACGTGTTCAGGATCTCTTATCAAATAAATGAATATGTTCACAATGCTTAGGCCTAATATCTTTAATTAGCATCACATAATGCAGCAACACATTGGTTCATATTGCTTCAATCACATTTCAATAAATTGGAATGCAGTTATTCTTTAAAACCATTCTATAATGGTTAGTTAACTTTGTACATTTGCCAATAAAATATTTTGTCTTTCATATATTGATGGATTTTAGATTGCCTATAGTGATTCCCTCTAAACATGCAGTGGTTTGCCGATTGATTTATGACACACATGTGAAAAACTGTCATGTTTGGTGTTCAAGGACTATTAAGTATCTTACGAAAGAAGTATTGGATTTGACAAGAAAGGAGGTCTGTGCGCGCTGTTATTTCAAAATGTGTCATCTGCAAGAGACATGGTGGGAGGAAGAAGGTTTTTAGCTGCCCACCTTTACCGGAGACACGTGTAAGAGATGGAACCACTATATACTCGGGAAAATAAGGTTTGGATTTGTCTATTCAAGTGTGCAGTCTACCGAGCGATTCATTTAGAGATAGTCTCTTCGTTATCTTCTGGACACTTTTTGCAAGAAAAAGAAAGAAAACAATCGATCCCCCCCTTCCTCCCCCCCCCTGCCTCAAATAAGTAGGTATGTGGCCATTTTACATCCACTGTAAATGGCATAAAACGAAAACAGAAGTATGTGTACCAGCCTGGAAGTTGAATCTGCTTCCTGGCAACTTGGCTCTACAACAGCAGCTTCAAGACACTTTGGAAAGCTTTGGTGTATGACTGGCACTTATAGAATCTGTTCGTAGTTCTAATAGACACTTTCTGTCCGAACGCAAGGTAATGTTATTCACAGCTGTGCTAGTTTTAAACAATCATTCATTATCGTTTAAGTCATTGAAATAACATTGGCACTAATGATTTCATCTATATTCTGAAGCATGAACTTAATGATAAGGCTGTACTAAGGCAATAAAGGATCATGTACCAATTTTTTTAAGGTTGGTTTTGATAAACAAGTTTGTTGGGTTGCGTATTGCTTAAAAATAGGGGCTGGTGGACCACCTGGTACAGGAAATATTGTGTTGCCGAAACACAATGCGAAAATATGGTGCCCTGAAAATTCTAGATTGGTAAGCCGTATTATTTTTACTATATTTTCCTATAGATTTAATAACTCACATCGTCTCTACTTATTCACGGCACAAAGTACGCAAGACGCAACAGGTGAATGGGAATATTTAAAGCATAATAACAAATTTTATATAAAAAAGTGTATGTAGGTTCACTAATATCTTCCTTTAATTGTTTTTCTTGAAAATACTTGTATTTCACCATATCAGAGTAATATTGGAAGCATCATGGCAACTGAGGAAAATATTTTATTGCAGCGATGACAAAATTACACATTTAAGAGAACCCCCTCAACCGCAGCAGAGCAATTAGCAATGTTAACGTTTGAAAATTATAGCACGACCCCATTTGAAGACACGAGCCACCTCTGCCCTCTTCTCTGACTTTTTCCTGCCTACCTCTCTTGGCCTCGCATGTTAAAAATCCCATCTAGTTTTCTTCTATCTCTTTATTTGTGGTAATATATCTGGGTTCAAGGAGAGGGATGCATTGCTCACGAGTGATCTGATGGACCAATGGACATTAGCAAATACGCACTTATGTGACATCTGTTGGCTAATCTGTGGTAGTAAGATATTCAAGACTATACATACCCTGGTTTGCATATTTGTAGTTTTGTCCGGCAGCAGGTAGACTCTAACATATGTATCGATGAAAGGATTCTTGTCAGGCCCCACCAGATCTTTGGCTTCGAGCACACTGACGACCAGGTCAGCAGCGTCACTGAAACACAAACGCCTGCTACCAGTAAGCGCGTCAACAAGTGGCCCTGAAGCCACCGCAAGTATGGCACATGGGGATGAGATGATGACAGTTAGAAGGGAGGGGTAAACACAATATTAGAGCAGGATAACAATGAATATACATCTTAAAAGAAGAAAAACCAATAAAAGCCACTGTACGACTATGTATTATGAATGACATTATTTTAAAGGGGAAGTTTACAGTACGGATTTACTATCCTCATCATCATCACAGCATACTAACAGATATTTACACACGTGGGGAGAGAAAGGACATCTTATCGGAGAAACAAAATCAGCACAGGATAAAGCCTTTCCTCCCACGTTATACAGCTTCAACAATTCAAAATGGCACCGATGCATACCAAACTTCCGGCCTGTGAGTCTCCATTTAACTTTCACGGACATAGAACCATCCGCTTTTATTTTGTTTTGTTATTTCAGTTCAGGATTCATGGATATCCCAAAGACAAGTGCCTCCTAAAATATTAGTAAAACCACCTCATCAGACGAGCAGCCATTGCTGATAGCATGGAGACCGCAACTCAAAATAGGACCGATGTTGCATCTACAGTGTTAGCTAGGACCATCATGAACCGTTTGCTAGAAGCTGTGCTACAATCAAAGGTGGCACTCGCCAGACTTCCCCTCACCTCTTTACTGATTAGTCCACCTCCAATGTTATCACAAAAGATGCAACTAGAGGGATGCTGTGTTTAGTGATAAAAGCAGATTCTTCCTGGGCATTAGCGACATTCGTTTGCGAACACAGCATCAACAAGGAAAGCGACAACTACCGGAGTGTATACGGAAGTGATACCTCCTGACATGATGTGGGGAACCATAGCGTGAAATGAACATACATCTATGGCATTTATCGGGGGAACGCTCAACAGTACCAAATACAGGTACATCCAATCCAGCCCATTCTGTTGCCGTTCCTGCAACGTCAGGGTGGTGTGCTCTTTCAACAGGACAATACCCGTGCACACATTTCTTGGACCCAACGATCTCTCGAAAATATTCGTCAGTTCCCATTGAGCATATGTAGGTCATGATAGGATGTTATCTGATGCGGTCTGCATTACTGGTAACATCCCTTGGTCAATTGTGACAACGGATGGAATTAGCATGAAACGCTATCTCTCAAGATGACATTCGACACCTCTATGATCATCTCTATGCACAATTGCAGGACTACATTGTAGCTAGAGGAGGATATACAAGATACTGAAATATGTTGTCCAAGACAACCTGTCCATAGGTGTATGATTCTGTGATTATGATCATAAACAATGTACAACCAGTACAATATTTGAACAAAATTGCATACATTTGGAACCATTGTTTTACGGTGTTTACTTTTCATTTTCCACTGGTGCATTTACAGTCTCGGGAGTAGTCAATGTGGCATTGTAGTCATTGTAGTCACAGTCCAAGCTCGCAGTTTGTATCCACATGTAATGTCTTCAACAATCTGGTGAGGGGGTCCACAGTCACACTCCAGACTAGGTAATTTTTTCCATTTGAACAGCGAGCCCCTGCATCCACCATGCTTTGTACTAAGTTGATTCAAGGTTGCCCATGTTCGACGAGGCTGACTGAAGCTCTCAACAGTCTATCCATGCAAGATGTTACGGGTATGTTACTGCTGTCCTGTGTGAGTTCCCAACATTGTTTCCAGGTAGTTGTGATGTTGAAGTTGTTGCCTGTCATGTGAAATTTCAGCCATTTACGCTCAATGTTAGAAGATCTTGATTAACTTGCAGCTGAGGATTTGATTGATCTTTTGAAGCTAACGAACAACGGCGCATAATCGCCACAAATCAGGTGGTGCAAATCCGCCAATAGGGGAAGCCTATGTGTAGATCTGATAGTGCTGGGAACCAAATGCATATCGATGAGTCTTCTGTAGGGACTATTAAGTCAAACTGAGGTACAGTATTCAGCAATTGAGTAAACCAGCCTTAAAACTGAACAACGGAGAGTATTTGCAAATGGTCCCCTTGTAGCACCACAATTTCTGTAGGATGTAAATCATAGTTTTGAGCATGTTGGAGACATTTGTAATGGGCTCCTTTAATGACAATGTGCGGTCGAAGGTGACACTAGGCTATTTAGGGACCATGTTGAATCTTAGAGTTCGGCTACAGAAGTTGGCATTAGCTTCGTGTTTGCTAGTTTGCTGTTCAAGAGGAAGGGCAAAATGTCAGTTTTTTTGTACTAGGAGAAAGCTCCACTGTTCAAGACAGTTTCCTTGATCTGAAACAGTTGAGTATGCTGTACTGCTATTGCAATGTAATCAGGGAAACAGAACTTTCTGGAAGTATTGTCTGGAAGATCACTGACGTAGAGGTTAAATAACAGAGGGTAGAGAACAGATCTCAGATGCAGGCCATTATTTCGTTTTCATTTCATTTCCCAGGATAGCCGCACATTTGCTGTTATTCATCATATTCTACATGGTATTGTACCGTATATTTTCATAAGGTTATGCCCAGATACTGTAGTGGAGACGGCGAGAGACGCGATGCTGTTAAGCTCGTGAGTCAAGTCATGATCTATCACGCCGTTAATATAAGAAGTGTCATTCGGTTTGAGATCGGAAAGTAACGAGCATTCCCGAGTGGGTGGACTCACAGCTACAGTAGACCGATCAATAAACCTATATGTGACGTCATGTCATATATCGACCCAGGCTACAGGATTATCTTTATTGTTTTAAAGCGAATCAGAGTATTAGAAGACTTTTCAAAGAACGTAGAACGCAGATTACCATAGCAGAAAGCTATTTTATATGAGGAATATAATATAACAAGCGACGTGCAAGAATAACATCTATAATGATCAAGCCATAAGCGAGTTATTGACACATCGAGATATCGATGAAGGAAGGTAGCAGTGGGGGTTGCTTGCTGTGGCGTTTGACAGCCAGCAAGGCGACTTCACTTGTACTATTGTATTCGGAGTGTCATATGTGTGGTTACGCAACTCGTCTAGTGAGCGAGATCGCAGGTGCAAGGCAGGCTGTGATAACTCTGTGTGGAGACGGCTCGCGTTTATACTAAGCTAAGCCGAACAGTCTTTTTCAAAGTGCGTTATAAACGTGCAGAGTATTTCGTATCTCGACAAGCGGACGTGTACCGTGTACAAGTACTTACCGAAGCTACCATTTTATAATGGATCTGAGATATTTTCAGAACAGTTGTAAATGTATACTGCCATCTTGGTCAAGAAGAATTGTGTCGAAACGGAACGCGGACTGACTGTATGTCTCTGTCCAGCGGTGTCCATTATCAAGGCAGCCATTTCGAAACCTTGTGAGGTCTTCATCACGAGCAATAGTAACGTGTATGATTGTGCTGATACATGCTAACATCAGGACTTGTTAAGCTATACATTATGCAGACACTAGAACGCATATTATCGTCTGAGATGTCAGTGGGGAAGTTCAACGTTATAGTTATGACTTCCAGAATGGCAGGTTAGATTAAATGGGGTAGCTTCATGAGAAATGCTTAAGCGAGATGACTGCCACCCACAACTGCATTCTCCTTTTTGGAGAGGAGTATGTTTTTTCCGCACTCCAGTGGTTGTTTGCGAGTGCTTTCATGAGCTGCGACATGCAGGACAGTGCTATTTCTCAGGCGGATTATAGTATTTCTGGCATGATGGGAGTAGGCTCGTATGGTCGTCTGACCAGTATGCGTGTGCGCTGCAGGCCCGGGTTCGATTCCCAGATCCAGAGAAGAAGAAGAGTGTATTATCTGGTGATACCCTGGATATTCATCAGATCTTTATATATCCCGCTTAAGACGCTTCAAGATGCAACAAAAGGTACTGGACCAGCAGACTCTTTAACGTAGCTTAGTTGAGGCACTTGTTAGCAACTGCAATTGTCATGTCATTTTTGTAGATTAAATGGGTATTCACAAGTTTAGGTTCGATGTTTCTGTCGAATCTGACTTGCTGTGTTCCCGGGATTTTGTATTCGCTTAACGAATTCATCCCTTGTGTATTATTAGTTTGGATCATTTAATCAGTAGAATGAGTAATTTCTTAGTAGTGCGTATTTTTATTTGCCGAGATGATGATTTAGGGGAATATCTCCAATATTTTATTAAAGCATAGTATTAATCGCGTTTGTTTCTCAGTGTTTGGAACACTGATTTCTTTGAGGCCAGTACATGTTGTTCATGTACTACTGTTCTGTTAGGAACTTCGTTTTCTCGCAGGGATTTGAATCTTGGAAAGTTTATCTTGGTGTTCGTTGCATTTATAGTTTTAATTCCCCTGTTGGATTATTTTTATGGAAAGCACTTCGCTTTTGTGAGTACAAATTTATTAGTGGATCTACTTAATGACTGTCATTGGATTAACCTGATTAGTTAACTTGCTTTCATGGTGTAAGTTTTATCCACTAATACTTCGAAGCGCACCGAAGTTGGAGGCTATCCTGGTTAAGGAAAAGAACTGTTTTACCTTCTATTAGGTATTGATTTGACACTAACTTAATTTAGGATGTCATTTTGAGACATGTATTTTCCACAGTATTAACGTAAATAATTGCATTTAATGCAATTGTGTGAGTGAGATATAATATAGCAGTTTTGAACACCATTCACAAGATTGATTAAATTATTCCAGGAAAGCTTGACTTGGAGTCAAGCAAAATGAACAAGTATTATTAATATACATTATCGGGAGGCAAGATAGGTTAATTTGCTAGTGGAATGTTTTAGTGTCTCGACTTTGAACAACGTGCTTAAGGTTAGTGTGTGAGTTAAGCATGTCTGTAGGTCTTGTGTGAGTATTGAGATTAAATAATAGTAGTGTTTTGAAGGTTCGTATAACCTTGTTGTGTTGTGTTTTGGATGCACATCTGGGATGATGGATTTTTGTGAGATTTTATGCTTGTTGAAGCATTAGGCCAGTTTTAGATTGAGCCGGTAAGTGCTTTCCAGCCAGTAAGTACCAATCTGTTTGTGACTTCGAGTAGTCGACACCCGTGTTTGGTGTTACGTTAATATAGATGAGTTTTTCTGGTATTTTAATGTATGTTGGAGACATTGGCGTCGTCATTCTTATAGAGCGATCCTACATGCTTTTCTTCACCTAATCAAAAGCAACGCTTGGATAATCTGTTAGAGTAACTTAAGACATTTCCTCAGCATATAATCATTAAAACCTCTACAATTATGTACAAGTTTACTTGAAATTTGAATCATGAACATAGTCGATAGATACACTACTTAGCTTAATTGCTTGATAAAATTTGGTAACCCGATGTATTGAATGTTAATTACACATCACGATGCGAATGTAATGGCCAAGATCAGCTGTTTAGGCTGAATCATGTGAATGTCTGAGGACATTTCTCTATATATTCTTATAAATACTTGTATATAATCTTAATATTGCTACACTTTTGGAATATCGTTTAAGACGATACACGTGTAAAATTTTGATAATTCTTCTTTATTCATCGTCTAATATTTCATCCAGTCCTCCTAATATCATTAGGATATTGATGCCTAATATCCTTGTTTCATAATGTGAGATATTATATTTAGAATCACCCCAGCGTGTAGGTGATGATCGTAATCCATTTTTGGAATTATTTAGGATTTTCTTAATACAGTTGTGTTTAGCTGTGATTTTGTTTTCTTGACGACTGGGTATTAATATTTTATTTTCTTGTCTGTTACCTTGTTCTCTTGGAATAAATTGTTTTCCCAATTTTAAATCATGGAGTGGTCTTTTAACGAAGAGATTGGAGGTCGTTTTAAGATGGCCATCGCTTGGATTTTCTTTTTCCAGGGTTTTCCACCCTTGAGATAGTTCTTTTTAGAGTTGTTTTTCGTGTTCTTGAGCTAGTTTCTTATTTGTTCGTTCGTTGTAGCCATGGTCATTCTTAAAACAACCTGATAGGATGACTAGTACCCCATTCATTCCTCTACTTGGTGGTAGGACCTGGGAGGGTTTTTCGCCGGTCAATTTTCAGGTTCTACGATCCAGTGACCATCGAGGGATTTCACCAGGTATTGGTAAGTGTTTCGGGTACAGTATGATCTTCAGGAGTTTGTATTACAAGACCCCTTCTCCAGATAATGTCCAAGACTGCAGTTAGCTATCATACGCCTCTGGAAGCCTGCCTCAATATATAGTATGTTACTAGCTAAGAAAAATTGGTCACAACAGTTCCTCTGTGGTTTAAAACCTACCTGATCCAAAGTCTTGCTCTAAGATGGTTCAGCTGATTCAATTGTATCAAAACGTTTGCATCGGCAGCTGAGAAGTGGCATGGATCTATAACTTTCAGTGTAACTTAATACAAGTAATAGGTGCTACATGTAAATATACTGGTACACATCTCTTTCTTAGTAGCATTTGAATGTTCATTATGTCTCTAAACATTAATTGCTCTAGGCTATCTGGACAGTAATTGAGTTGACAACATAGAATCTTAATTTAGGTAAAGGGTGGATTGTTTGTTATTCTCTCTATATAATCCTGGAGCACAGTGGTGGGTGGCAATAAGGAAGGTTGATTATTGTATGTGACAGCCCTATCAGTTCATATGGTCTGAGGCCATATGTCTTCTCTGTCATGAGATTAATACACAATACGGGTTGATTGTTTATATCCACATGACAAGCTGTGTGATTGAAACAGGAATAATAATGTGCTCACCTGTCATACTCCAGTCCCACACACAAGTAGCCCGTCACGTTGGGCTCTTGGAGGTCACCCAGCACCACTGATGTGTCGGAACACACCGAGTCGCACGAGACAGCCCTCTGCAGGGCAGGTGGCAGTTCCACTTCTTCCGTGCATGAAGGCGATGGCTCTTGAACTGGTGGTGGGGTTTGAGTTTCCATTTTAGGTGTTGGTGGAGGTGGTGGTGGAACCCTTGGAGGCAGGGGAGCAGGGGCAGGAGCTGGCCTCAGAGGCTGCGGGGGGATCACAATGTTGGACTCCGTCAAGCTACTACTTGCTATGCTCATCCTCTGATCACGATCCATTGGTTGGAACTGTTTCAAGTTGATATCCGAGTCTGATGACACCTACAACAGTTCATGTTTAATGAGGACAATTTGAGGTTTGATTGTTATTTCATATACGGAGGTTGATTCATAAATCATGATAACTATATCTTTACTCGCGAACACAAAAATCTATGATATACATTTGAAAGTATGTGGAATGCACTTTCGAATGAAGCCACCAGATGGTTTATCCGAACAACAGTGTGGGTCTAAGTCAAGGCCAGGTAGCTATGTGCACACAGTCACTCCAAAACGCTGCTCCTATCTCCAGCAGACAGGTAATGTTTGCATTGGAGGGGGAATAGAGAGGGAGGGAAGAAGTCCAGCAGAGCTATTGTTGTTCTAAATATGGGTGGAGCTGCAACGTAATTTCATCAGTTTTCGCTGAACATAAAGACAATGAGAATATGACTTCAGTAAATTGTGGCCAAAACATTAAAGTATTGTGCCCAATAACTTACATTTTAACTCATTTGAGGTATGGTACAAATACAATTAATCACCAAAAGAATTAAGGTACATTGTAACCCAATTAAACTGTAAGATTGTGCCAACTAACTCACTGATAGAGTAAACCAAATGATATAGTCATACGTCATGCAATATAGAAAAAGGGATCCTTTCCTGGAAACAAATCAAAGGATTCAATCTCAGAATCAATAGCTTAGAGGCAGGTCAACTGGAATGATAGATAGATAGATAGATAGTTTTATTAATTCCATTTGATCAAATACATGTATACAATACATTTTTATATAGGACACGTCAGAATTTACATCTATAAAATAAAAGTACTAACGGGTATATATAGTAGACCAATACTAATACTATAACTATTTATAAGTTATTATAACAACAGATCTTAAGAGATACAATCTTATTGGACAACTATTTACACTTTATTCTATTATCATAATATGAAAACTTAATTCTATAAATACAACAATTTAACTTACAACTAGGTATTACAATTAAAATACAAAAGTAAAATATAATTATAGATTTCATCGTTTTTATACACTAAGATATTCAACTACAGAGTAAAAACAATGCCACTGCAGATAAGCTTTCAACATTCTATCAAAGGTTTTTATTTTTGGGGCAAGTTTTATATACTGGGGTAGTTTATTGTATAATTTGACTCCTGTGTGATAAGTTCCTTTTTGATATATGCTTGTGTGTGTGAGTGAAATATGAATGTTTTGATTTTGTCTTGTGTTATGCCAATGAACATCATTGTTTGTTTTAAGAAAAACATCCTTATTCATTACATTATTTTTACAAAACATAATACTTTCAAAGATATATATACAGGGCAGAGGGAGAATGTTTAAATCTTTAAACAGAGGTCTACATGATTCTCTAGTGTTTACATTTGCCATAATTCTAATCGCCCTCTTTTGTATCCTAAACGTGCTGAGTACATCTGGCGACATACCCCAAAATAAGACCCCATATCTTAAGTATGAATGGAAATAAGCAAAATGAGTATTTCTTAATGTGTGCATGCTAGTGCAGGTTTTCAAAATACGTAACGCAAAGCACATCGAGTTCAGTTTAGTATTCAGATATTGTATATGTTTATTCCATTTCAAGTCATGTTGTATCCATAGTCCTAAAAACTTTGTTTCTGATTTCTTTTCTATTTGATGACCATTTAATGTTATATTGGGCTTCGCAGGATTCCTATTCTGTATAGTGTGGAAATTTAGACATACTGTTTTTTTACAGTTGATTATGAGGCGATTATCTTGTGACCATTTGGTTAACTCTCCTGTAACGGAGTCAGCAGACTGCTGTATGACCTGTTTAGTTTCACCTTTTATTACGAGTGTTGTATCGTCCGTAAACAAAATTTCCTTATGTGAATGAACGTTCTGTGTTATATCATTGATATATATAAGAAAGAGTAGTGGGCCCAAAACCGATCCCCGGAGTACTCCAAATTTTATAATTCCCTCATTGGACAATGTTTCATTAAGTAATTTGGATCCATCTTCCTTGTGTCTCAAGCTTACTATTTGTTTACACCTTGTTAAGTAAGACTCTATCCATTTATTAGCTAGACCTCTAATACCATATTGATTTAGTTTTGTAAGGAGGATTTTATGGTCTACATCGTCAAATGCTTTCGATAAATCCAAGACTAGGCCAGTTACATGTTCCTTATTGTCAATTAATTTCAGTATACTATTAATAAATTCATAAATTGCTGTCTGTGTAGATTTTTCCATTCTGAATCCTTTTTGTGAGTTTGATAATATTTTATTTTTTTCTATAAAACTTATCAGTCTCCTATATATGATTTTTCCCACAATTTTTGCGATACCAGTTGGTAAGGTAATAGGACGATAGTTATCTAATTCATCTTTCGAACCGTTTTTGTGCACTGGAATTACTTTTGATAACTTCAAAATATCCGGGTAAGTTCCTGAGAGAATTGAACTCTTTATTAAGTGTGTGGAAGCCTCCGTGGCTTAGGCGGCAGCACGCCGGCCTCTCACCGCTGGGTCCGTGGTTCAAATCCCGGTCACTCCATGTGAGATCTGTGCTGGACAAAACGGAGGCAGACAGGTTTTTCTCCGGGTACTCCGGTTTTCCCTGTCAAAATTTCATTCCAGCAACACTCTCCACTATCATTTCATTTCATCTGTCATCCATTTAATCATTGCCCCAGAGGAGTGCGTCAGGCCTCGGCAGCCGGCACAGTTCATATCCTCGCCGCTAGATGGGGGCTTCATTCATTCCATTCCTGACCCGGTCGGAGACTGGAAACAGGCTGTGGATTTTCATTTCATTAAGTGTGTAAGTGGATTTATTATATTTTCTGCACATTTCTTTAAAATTGCATCTGGGATGCCATCAATGCCAGCACAATTTTTAATTTGTAGCTCTTTTATAACTATTCTTACCTCTTCACTTGTGACATGATTTATAAATAAAGAATCACTACATATATTTATTTTAATATTAGAATTTAGTGTATTTACCTGTGATTTATTTAATAATTTTTGTGGAATTCCCAGATAATAGTCATTGAAAGTGTTTGCTATTTCCTCTGGATTATTTATCACTTTATTATTTCTGGTCAGTGTAATGTTCCTTTGTATTTTAGCAGATTTTCCAGTTTCTTTCTTTATCACGGACCACATAGCCCTGTTTTTATTAGATGATTGGGAAATAAAATTATCATTATGCATTTTCTTTGCTAGTCTTATTACCTTATTTAATATGCTAGTGTATTTTTTGTAGTATAAATTGAATTCAGGTGTTGTGTGGTATTGTTTATATAATTTGTGTAGAAATTTCTATCTTTGACATGAATTTATAATCCCTGTTGTTATCCAATTGTCAGTTTTGTTATTTTGAACAGTTCTCTGTCTAAAGGGGAATGCAGTTTCAAAATAGTGTTTTAGGGTACCTTTTTTTCTTTTTTTTTTCTTAGCGTATGGCTTTTAGTGCCGGGAGTGTCCGAGGACATGTTCGGCTCGCCAGTTTTGTAGCTGCTTCGAGACGGACACCCAATGGATGAGCTACAAGTACCGTTGGGGAGGGAAGGAGGGAAGTTGGAATGTAAGGACGAGGAGTTGGAAGGTAGCGGCTGTGGCCTATAGTTAGGGACCAACCCCGGCATTTGCCTGGAAGGAAGATGGGAAACCACAGAAGACCATCTTCAAGGTTGCCGGCGGGGGGATTCGAACCTCCTCGCCTCCCGGATGTGAGCGACTGCCATCAGTCATGCCGTAACCACCACGGCTAACTCACCCGGTTTTAGGGTACTGTTAAATGCATTAAATTTATCATTTACATTTTCTAGTTTATACATTTCTGACCATGTTTCCTTATTTAATAAGTCATTGAAATATGTACATTTGTTTCAGTGAATGACCTGCACTTTGATTTTACTCCATTATCATTATTATTGATTGTTTATGGTACTTCAAACCTCAGTATTTGTCCATGGTGGTCACTAAAACCCGGACAATAGACTTCTATTGAATGGTGATATTTATCTGTATTTAAAAAAATTGATCAGGAGCGGTTTTACTAAATGTTGTTATTCTTGTTGAGGTATTTACTGTAGGTTTCAGTCCATAGGAAATTAGTAACTGTGTTAATAATTCACAATTTCTATCAAATTTTAAGAAATCCACATTTACATCCCCACAAATTATTATATCGAAATTTACTTTGCTCATGTTATTGAGTAACAATTCTAATTTATCTATAAATAAAGGAAACTTTCCTGACGGAGAACGGTATACGCATAAAATGATTAACTTAAACTGCTGTATTTTTACGACAGAGAATTCAAAATCCTGTTCCATAATTAGATTATCATAAGCTGTTAACTGTTCATGATTTAAATTATTTCTTAGGTAGATACAAGTACCACCATGGCTAATATTAGTTCTAGAGTATTTACAAGCTTGTATAAACCATGGGAATTGAATTAATTCGAGTTGTTCCTCTTTCAGCCAATGTTCTGAAATACATAGTGCTGAGATGTCTTTAAGTTCATTTTTAAGCATTAGATTTATGTAATCAATTTTATTATAGAGAGACTGAACATTCTGGTGGTAAAGTTTAAATGTGTTACTTTTGCAAGCTTGTGTTGGTGATTTATTTACATTAATATTATTATTATCATGAAAATGAAAATCCACGGCCTGCTTCCAGTCTCAGACCGGGTCAGAAATGGAATGAATGAAGCTCCCATCCAGCGGCGAGGATATGGACTGTGCCGGCTGCCGAGGCCTGACGCACTCCTCTGGGGCAATGATTAAATGAATGACAGATGAAATGAAATGATAGTGGAGAGTGTTGCTGGAATGAAATGTTGACAGGGAAAACCGGAGTACCCGGAGAAAAACCTGTCTACCTCCGTTTTGTCCAGCACAGATCTCACATGGAGTGACCGGGATTTGAACCACGGACCCAGCGGGGAGAGGCCGGCGTGCTGCCACCTATGCCACGGAGGCTGGTTATTATTATCATAATTGTCATTATTATTGTTGCTAGACAAATCCGAAATACCATTGTTCCACTCAGTTAAGTTTGACATCGAAAGATCTGAAAGCCAAACCTCACGTTTGGCTTCTTTTACAAGTTTCCCTGCTTCCACTCGAAAGATATTACTGTTGAAATATTCTTACCATTTAAAGTTACAATTTTGCAGATTTCATCACTAAGATAAACTTTTCCTAGCCTATTTAAGTGTAGGCCATGTCGAGTGTGGAACTTCCTGTCTAATTTACTTACATCTATAATTTGGACATTTGGAAAACTCTTACAAATTTTACGAATTTTACAATTTGAAGCCTCTATTTCTACATTTACACATGATTTGGGAATTATATCGTATCTCTGCGGAATGTTTACAATAATGACATTTGTTTTAAGCATGGATGGCAATGTACCCTTTAAATCTTTGATTACGTTTATACTCTCATTTCTATAGATGTCGTTTGCTCCAGCGATGATTACTGCATAGTCCTTTGAAGTGAGGGTTGCACACTCTCCTATCATCTCGTTCGTGACCGCTGCAATGGGTGCTCCTGGCTTTACTGTCGAAGTGACCTCCATTTCTCCGCTTCTCTCCAATACGCTTGCTGCTACATCTCGACCGTGACTGTCCGCAAATATCCGCAACTTCCTGGATTTTCTCTTTATCACTTTCTTCTTTTCTTCTTGAAGAAAGTCATCATTTTCTTCGACGAGCGCTCCAAATGAATTTGAGACGGGAATTTCAGTTACATGTACCGGTACTCCATTTATAGGCCTAGGCATATTCAACCTTACCTTACCAGCAACCACTTTGGACCAAGTTTCCTTGCTTTCCTCTCTGTTTCCTTTTAATTTATTCAACTCTTCCATTAACTTAGTAATATCTTCCTTTAGCAGCTTAATAATTTCATCTTTTGAGGACAGTTCGTTTCTCAGGTTATGACATTCGCATGACGGTACCGGTAGGCCTACATTACGACAATCGGTTACACTTTTCTCCTCACTCAATTTTACCTGAGATCTTGTGATGATTTTATTTGCATTTTTTACTTTTATTTTGCACGACAAGCATAAATCCGTAACGGTTTCATTACCTGACGAGACACTAACACTGTTTTCTGCCGACATACTAGATATCTAAGTTAGCCTTGATATTTACACCAAATTACACTAAATTTATGTTAATTATTACTACCTAAATGAATTAATCTAATTACCTACCAATAAAGAAGAATGTGAAATACGTATATCTTCCAATCGGGTGAAAACTCGTAAAAGCATCACTGCTCTACTTGGTTCAAACAGTGATTGAAGAAGTCACCGAATCTTTGGATACACGTTCCCACAACTTAGTTTAAGTTTATTAAATTATCAATAAGAATTTCTAAATACTATCAATATTCCATATTTCACTTGACCTAAGGAAAGTAACTTTATAGATTTTAAAACTCTGTTATAATATTTTACCACTTTTATCAAATATTTACACTAGCTGCTATTTCACTACACTCTCACTGTGACGCCATCTTGCCGCAGGCAATCATTCTTAGCATAGTGTTGTACATTTACCACATAAATGCTCGTAGCCCTATGAAGGGTGGAATGCAATGTGTAGGTCTCATGATGCCATTGCTCCAGCTCATCCCAATTAGTAATTCCATAGACCCGCCAGAGCAATGATCGGGTTCACTTGACACTGGTTCGACATACCTTTAACTGCTGAGAAATGCCCAAATTTGTACGTCTCACCATTCAAGACACTTTTAAACACATGACTCTATTCAAACTCTATGGCAGCAAGTATGTGTATGATGTTGAATTTGTAATTAGTATTTCTATGCTTTATTTTTCCTGTTCCCACAGGATTGGCGATGTTGTGAGATAAATGTTTGATGTAGAGGATCTTTCATGCCCCTCCTAATGCCAGGCTCCTTAGAGGTGATAGTGAGAGATGAAATGAATGAAAGTGGGCAGAAGGAATCGGCTGCAACCTATGAGAAGGTATGGTCCTGGCATTTGCTTGGAGTTGAAAATGGGAAAACTGTTTCAAGAAAGGGAGACGGAGGAGTTTGAACCCACTCACTTTCCGAATCCAGAGATAGCCCGGCCCCATGGCCTTGTGCCTCGACACGCATAGCTACCTGGGCATTTTGGCTTATAATGACATGGCTAAATTACTATGTTTTCTCACTTCATCCACTGAATGAAATTAAAGGTCGAATGAGATTATGTTCAACATTATGACACTAAAGAAAATCACTGAAATTTGATACAAATGCAATATCTTTACGAAGAAAAGCTTTACTTCGGTCACTTGAAGTGGATAAAAAATATTTTTTTAAAAATTTTGTGTTGCCGCCATCTTGAATTCTTGAAAATAATTCAACAAATTTGATGCCTACCTACCTTCGCTGTGCCATGTTTAACTACGCTCAGATGATCAGATAGCCATAAAATTAATTTTGATTATTTGAATTTCACCTTGCCATCATGTTGCTTTTAAGCTTATCAAGTTTTTGAAGGTCACATTCCGTATATGAACTTACTTAATAGCTCTCGATCACCATACGAATTTTCAGTTTGATTGCTGCAATAGCTTCGGATATGTGGAGTACTGTATTTATTAAATATTTCGCACGGCCGCCATGGTCGCTTGGTTAAAATGTAAACCAAAGATATATGTACCAGTAAATAAATATTATTAAGTAGGTTTACTATACAAACTTTAAATTCGTTCCTTTAAGATACGAAAAATAAAAATGCGTTTGTAAAATTTTGAACTGCCGCCATCTTGAATTTTTGAAAATAATTTAACGTTACATGTCAATATATTTGGCTCCAAATAAAGATTCACTGAGCAATTTTTCACTACGCTCGGATGATTAGATCGCCAGGAAATACATGTTAAATATTTGAAACTCGGACGGGCGCCATGTTGCTTTTATATTTATCAGGTTTTTGAATATCATATAGGCTCTCTTAGTTGCCATCTGTCACCATGCAAATTTTCAGGTTGATTGTTGAAATAGTTTCGGAGATATTGAGACCCGGTGAAATATTTCGCGAGGCCGTCATGCGAGATTGATTTATGTTTATAGGCCACAGAGTTATGCATCAGTAGATAAATATTAGTAATGTTCATTATACGTGGTATTAGAATTAGGCCATTAATACGGTATGTAAACTTACTATAGTGACCTCTCTCACCATACAAAATCTCAGATTGTTCACTTGGTTAGGACACAAGAAATTAAACATGATTTTAAAATTTCGCACATCCGCCATCTAGAATTTCTGGTATGAATTGAATTACATTAGACCCCAATATGCTAAACTTTGAATAAAGAGTGACCTGCCAAGTTTCACTGCACTCGGGTTCCCTGCGAGAAAAGCGGCAAAAGCCCATTGAAATATTTGAACTTCGCGTGGCCGGCATGTTGGTTTTGAGCTTATCAGGTTTTTGCAAGTCACATATCGATGATCTACTGTAGTTCAAATACCACGTAAGTTATCTTCATAAGACAGAGAAAAGTAAGCCATTTGTCTGTAGCTACTATTCAGTGAACGTTATCTCCAATCTTGTAGAGTAAACCACATGATATACGATACCGGTATCCAGGGCTGGATTTAAGATTATGCCGCCTAATTTATAGGTAGAGTCCTGCGCGGATGAACAAAACGTTATCCGCATCCGCCCCGCATCCGCACGACTGTTATCCGCATCCGCCCCGCATCCGCATTGCTGTTATCCGCATCCGCCCCGCATCCGCATGACTTTAATCCAAATCCGCTGATATTTCAATATTATTTTTAATTTATTAGATAAAGCATAAAGTGTTGATGTCATAACTCTCTGCGTTGCAATATCACAGTCAACGTGTGTCAGCGCCAAGTTGGAAATAAATCTACAGATAAACCTGGAACCAGATCTTCCAGGATAGCTTAGACCGCGAAGTAGCTGACTTGAGGAATGTTAATGATGTCACCACGATGAACTAACAGGCTTATTGACAGCATTATATTTCGTACGTATAGTAATAATGGCAGTGAGAATTGATGAGATGTCAAGACCATCTACTACAAACATACGGTACTTAATAAAATGTAGTTGAAAGCATATGAGTAAAATATTCTCCCTGTTTATAAGTGCAATACTTGCCTGAATATTTCGTACGCAATAGGCTATATAATATTATCGTAAGTTCCACATTGTATTCTAAAAACTATCCGCAAATTTACTCGAAATATTATCCGCAGCGTATCCGCTATCCGCACAGCCATGCAAACTATATCCTCGTGGCGAAAAATTTTGCGGATATCCGAGGGTTTATCCGCGGTTATTCGCATCCGCGCAGGGCTTTACCTATAGGCTGAAGTTCATTTGCCGCCCCCTCTATAGTTCATATTTGCTTAATACATTTTTCTTATACAACAAAAGGATAGATTTCATTGGCGTTTTCATATTTTTTAAACATAAAGTTCATTTAGTTTATACTGAAATTAGTCATCTGCTTGCCTTTTTTTACTTACTTCTTTTAAGATTCGTTAAAAATGAAATGGGTTTCGAACTTAATAAATTAATTTGTTCTTGGAGATCAGTGATCACTATTTTACACATATTTTTATATTTTAATGCTAATGACTATCTTTTGCGTAATTGAAGAACTGTGTTCAATTTGAATTAAGTTGTCCTACATGGTGAAATGAAATTACACAAAATGTAGTTAATTACTGGTTTATTTGTTGAAAAATATACAAACTTCTCTAAAACAACTCACCCCACGCAATCTTGATTTTCAAATTTACATAGCGTTCTTGCGAGATTTCCTAATGGCAAACTCGTTAATAATGTCCTCATATGAAAATGTTTTTGTTGTATTTGCCACAATGCAAAGTACCGTAATGAAAGAGAGTTTAACCATATTTCAGAAATACTAGTTCGCAGATAGTTCTTAACTCTTCTAAGGCAGGAAAAACTGTAGAAGGACTAAAACATAGTTTTAAGTAACATGTATTCTTAAATTCGTACGGAAAATATTATTAACGTCTGAAATACTTCATTTGAATGAATTGAAAACTGCCGCCCCTGAATATTTGCCGCTCGAGGCTGCCGCCTACTTAGCCTATTTAGAAATACGGCCCTGCCGGTATCCCACCCATTACCTGTGATTTTTGGTTAAAATTCACTCCATATACTGTGGCGTGCTGCCGAACACTGAGAATAGTACCGTATCGTATCGTCACTACGTGTAAGGGAGTGGCTTCTTAATGCTATCAGATTTTGCTTAATTTTCTTGTTGAGACAGGAACTCTGCCGTGGAAGGCTTTCTTTTCTCTCAACCAAAGACACTTACGTGGTATTAGAACTAGGCCATTAATACGGTATGTAAACTTACTATAATGATCTCGATCACCATACAAAATTTCAGATTGATTGCAGCAATAGTTTCGGAGTTAAGCTTACTGAATGTCGGTGAAATACTTTGCACGGCCGCCATATTGGATTGGCAACTAACATTTAGCAGCAATTCCTTGCCATGTTTCAATGAAATCGCGCCAGCCACACATACACATGGACAAAAGGTGATCTCGTAAGCCTATGTTTCATAAGATGAAAATGGGCTAAAATGAATATCCAGAGAGGCGATGGATGCATTCAGAAAACAGTTTTTATCATCAGTTTTCCTACGAAACAATGGAAATCTAAATAGTAATGATTAGATAATACACTAAACAGTTCTTGGCCATGGTCATTCTAGAGAAATAACACTGATCATATCTGCTACCCCCAACTGCCCCCACCCCAACAGCACGGGGAACTGAACCCTGCTTCGTTGGACCAGGACAGTCGAGCTTCCCGCTCAGATATAGAGTAGCTGCTACCAGTTGGGACACTGGACGGGTAGCACAAGGGTACGGCAAAATGCCGCGGAGTGGAAGAGAGCACCCTATTCAGAGGCCAAAGTGAAGGGCTCTCAGGTTTTGCACCTAAGAAAAGGGGACCCAGGTTTGATGCCTCAAAATATGACAAGAGAACAAGGACAAGACAAACAGAGGAGGGACACTTGGAAAGCACTTCGTCATGCGGAGTGCTAAAACTACAATAACGAGTTCACCGTCGCCCCACTAATTGCACCCAGCATAGGGAAACTGCCGCCGCGCCATTACGTCACCACAAAGCCCAAATTAAAAGCGTGGATCCAACCGCATTGGGTTTCCACCACCCATCAGCAACTCGGATCACTCACCGCCTGGCCAGTGAGTAGGGCCTATTCTCAAATACACCACACTGAATCTGCTCAACAACTTAATTAGCACCTCTTAGTGCCCTTCATTTACTACCACACATTTCAGGAATCACTATCGCCGACACTCTTGACCAGCTTGGGTCCTAACACAATTCGGCACCGTAGGCGTATAAAACAAAACTCCAGATAGACTCGTCACTTCTTGCTACATATCTCGTGAATTATCAAAACTCCAATGTCTGGAGAGCACTCGAAAGCATGATTGGGCTCTAAGCCCACCAACAAATAACTCATGATATAGGGTATATACAGTAAGTTACATTAAATTTTAAAAGAAAATAAATACTGATAATCATAAAGAACAAAGGAAGACAAAACATGGCCGTGGCTTTCCTCCAAACTATCCTGGTGCTTTTACATTAGCCTCATAAATACACATGAGATTAACCCTTTCCAAACCAACAAAATACGAATACGGGAACTCAAATATCCTACATCTAATTACAGTCTACAAGTATGCTACAATTACAGGCATTGGGTATGTAGGTACGGTAGTCTATTCATGGACCACATGGGTCGGTATCGCATGTCGGAGTGGAGCGAGACGTGATCAACAACAAATACTGTATGTACAGGGCGCCAGGGAATGTTCTCCGCAGTGCCTGCAAGCTGCGGCGAGAGATTACGTCACCAGTTACGTTGGCAGCACGGCTGTCGCTTGTATCATAACAAACAGTAAACTTATACCCACCACAGCCATTCATAACATACTGTTGCACTCTTCCAATAATCTAACTATACGCACTGACGATTTCGACAGCCCACACATGTGGCCTTCACCCTATCAAGGACACTGTGCTGCCAACTAAACTGACGACGCAAACTCTCGCAGCTGCATGTAGCCACTGCGGAGAACATTTCCTGGCGCCCTGTATAATCAACACCAAAGCCCTAATGCGAGCATATAGATCACACAAGAATTGAATCAAAGAGAAACTGGGTGCAACACAAATGACAAAATGCATCAAATTGACTCCCGGCGGCTTCGTGTTAAAACATCACATTACTTCACTCTCTTTACTTGAAGCTGAGCCCCGGAGTTCCTCGAACAGCAAGCAACATAAGCAACCTTTCCTAGAGGTGAAATAATATTACGTTAATAACTAAAATGGAACAGAACCAGAAGGTATACAAGTACAGTATAATCAACCATTCCGCTCCACCCAACATGCGACACACTTTCTACGGGTAGGTGACTACGTAGAGATTTGAAGCCATTCTTTGTCAGTGTTGCTCATACAAAATTGTCATTTGTACCGTAGCTCTTCAGTCGGTCAACACGATTGTGCCCAATGAATGGGCGGGATACAATATATAAATATCTAAACACACTCCTGAAAAAAAAATGCATGTATTAATTAGATTATCACAATTCGCGTGGGTTCAAGCCCCACTGTCGGCCGTCCTTGAAATGGTTTTCCGTGGATTCCCCATTTTCAACATCAGGCAAATGCTGGGACGGTACCTTCTGACAGGCCACGGCCGCTTCCTTCCACATCCTTGCCCAGTTTCATTCATCTTCATTCATTTCATCTCTCATTAACTCTTCTCGTGAGGTTGGCGTCAGGAGGGGCATCCGGCCGTAAAATCATCCGTCATGAACAATTTCATCACATCTCATCTCCGACCCCTTTGGAAACGAGATTATTAACGGGTAGACATACAAATTAGATTATCACAATTGCCCCATTAATTGTGATAATCTAATTCATACATTTATTCCAGGAGTGTGTGTACATATTTGTATATCTTGTACCCCCGCCCATTCATTGGGCACAATCGTGTTGACCGACTGAGGAGCTACAAATGACAATAGGTAACTACGGTCCTAATTATTCAACATCATTGAATATTTGTCTTTGCAGGCAAATAGTTGCAAACTCACTCACAGTGTCCTCATCCCCAGGGCCGGCGCGTGGCCCATGCGACACATGCGGCCGCATGGGGGCTGGCACGACTGGGGCGCCGTGCCGGTAAAGCCGGCGTCCTTTTTCATTTTTCATTTTTTTTTTATAATTCTTGACTGCACTCCTGACGTAAGTCGTAAAGAAGAAATAGCACTTGTAGTTCGGTTTGTCCATGCAGTGTCAGGTGAAGAAGTAAACGTGAGGGAACATTTCCTTGGATTTGTTCAGGTCTCGAATACATCTGGGCAGGGGTTAACAGCTTGCTTGCTTGTTAGACGAGCTCTCATAAAGAGGAATACCCTTACAAAATATGCGTGGCCAAGAATATGATAACTGGTCAAACACGAAGGGGAAGAATGTAGACGTACAAAAGAGGATTCTTGACCATAACCCACGAGCTTTTTTTTTGTTGCTTGTGGGAGCCATTCGCTAAACCTTGTTGTCTGTGATGCAACACTTCCCTGTACTGTGCTGTGAAATTCTTCAGTAACATTCAGGAGGTTTATAACTTTTTTCTGGATCTACTCATAGGTGGAGTATATTAACAAATCATGTAAAGAATTTGACTGTAAAATCTCTACGTGAGACCCATTGAGAGAGAAGGATAGACACCCTTGAACCTTTGCGATACCACATTGATGAGGTTTACGACGCTGTCTATGAAGCAACTGCAGATTCCAAGATTGATGCTTTTGGAAAATGTACCGCTATTGGACTTGTCAAGAAAATCACCGATTTCCAATTCCTCTGCTGTTTGGTCATTTGGCATGATATCTTGTTCAAAATAATTTAGTACCGGTAAGCAAAACACTACAGAAAAAAACAGTGAATTTGCAGAGCGCATTGAAACTATTTGAAAGTGTGAAGACTCTTTTGGTGAACATGAGGTCGGAAAATGAACAGAATAGTGGTATTAGGCCTACAGACGTAAAGAAACTGGCCGTAAAACTGGGAATCAATCCAGAATTCTCTGATGAAGTTGTGGTAAGGTCAAGATGGACCAAAAGGCTATTTTCCTATGAAAGTAAAGAGGAACCTGTGAAGCCAGGAAAGGAATCTTTCAAAGTAAACTTTTCTTTTCTTTGTAGTTCTCGACACTGCAATTAATTCATTGACAGAAAGGTTTGAACAGATGGAAAACCGCAGCAAACATTTACAATTACTCTATGACATCAAACAGTTAGAAACATATGAAAAAGATTCAATCAGAGAAAAGTGCAAAAACCTGCAATCAGTTTTGACGGGTGATTGCAAGAGTGACGCCAATGGAGATGAACTGTTGGGGGAAATCAACATTTTAGCTCCAATGTTGTCCACAGATAGCTGCCTCAAAACAACTCTATCTTATATTACAACAAACTGTGTAATTGATATCTTTCCCAATGTGTATGTTGCCTAAGAATTTTGCTTACCCTCCCGATATCAGTGCCCAGCGAAGAAAGGAGCTTTTCCAAACTGAAGATAATAAAAAAATACCTTCGATCGACCCTTTCTCAGGACCGACTAAGTGGAATGGCAACATTGGCAATTGAAAACCAAATTTTAAACACTATTGATACCGATTCAATTTTGAAAGACTTTGCCAAGCTTAAAGCGAGAAAAGTATGTTTTTAAAAGTTTCTTCATAAGAAGTCTTTTATAATACAGTATTTGTTATTGTATTAGTTAATTTTTCATTTAATGTAAATACAAATCACAATTACTTATTTTAATTTGTAATAAACAATAAAATTGTTACATCCCATTAATTAAAATACGAATACGTTTTTAAGACAGGGGGACCAAACCCTGATCTCGCATGTGCCAAAAGAAAACCTTGAACCGGCCCTGCTCATCCCGAAAGGTTGCGGGGATCCGACCCCCTTCAGTAATGCCCAGGCCCCGCAGGGTTAACACTCGACCAGTACACAGAGCAGAGTTGCATTTAGTTCTTTAGTTTCATACTTCCTCTTGATGCATTTGTCCACCAACAGAGACACCACCCAGGTGGTACGAAGGTCGCCAGATCCTTAGGAGAACACCCCGAGGTTCCTGTGGTTTTTAGTTGGCAGGTATGGCGCCGAAGCACAGCATAATACTTTCTCAACTTTCGGAATATACACACCAGTATATGTAAGTATGTCAGTATCAGAAAATTCAATTTTATTTATTTATTTATGAGTTCCCGGAATAATGGCGTGAGTTTCATTATAGGAAACTCTGTACTCAGTAATGGAACTTGACTATGCATGACTAGCAATTGTCGACGACTACACAAGTAGACCAGAAGTCAGTCAAATTAATGACACATTCATGTCATCTCAGGGAAGGAGCGAGATCTAACCTCGGAAGTCAAGGTCAGTCTCAAATGCTTGAACACGGCAGTGTTCGAAAGGTCGATATCGGGTATATCCGGTTGACATGCCGAGGGCATGACATGTTCCGAACATTTTGAAAAGGAAGGGTGGTGGGGTGTGGGCGGTAACTTTGTGACACCGTCACAAGATCAACATCAAAATTTAAACAGAAAAAATAACTGTTATACGCGACAGAGTTTGATATTCTAACTACAAATCTATCGCCAATTTTCCTCTATCCTATCTATTTTATCTTCATTCGATAGTTGACACCTCACTAGCAATTGCATTATAGCCAACGGTATGTAAATGGGCATGCAGGGGGATTTTAAAAATATCTGCCTCCTTTGTCCATAAGACATTCAAAACACAGAAGAACATTACGGTACATTGAACATGACTGGAAATCAAAAGAACGCTTACAACGATGGAGAGGAGGATGAGTAGAACATTCGACTGGTTGACCCCAAAATTTGCTGCTCCCACTCCTCTATATAAAGCTATGCTTGAATAAGAGCTTATTAGATACACTGGGGATGTACTCAGAATATATGACGGTAGGAACTGGGCAGGTGGGTTTCGGAAATTACTATAAGACAAGTACACAGATATTACTTCCAAACCGTATCACGTAAGAAACCAGCATGGCGACTGCGCGATTTTTGTAAATTTTATTGTCCTTTTCTCGGAATCCTAGTGTACAGCTCTAAGCTCGAATATTAGTTTCATGTAGAGAACTATGAGAAAGTGAACCGATATGACTTTCGCAATCGCTACAAATAGGAAACAAACATGGCGGCTTCGTGTATTTTCAAAATGCAATTACTTTTTCTGTGAACCTATGTACAGTTATAAGCCTTTTAGTTTACCATGATAAGGGACTGTAAAACAGTTTACTGAAGTGTTTTTAGAAATCACCACAAGAAAGGAACATGGTGGCTGTGTGAATTTTCAAAAAAATAATTGCATTTCCTCGAAGTGTGTCTTCCATGTACCTGACGTTCCACTGTATATAAACCATATTTTCAGTTGTAGCTGGAGAAAATCTGTTTCGTAATGAAGTGTAGATTCATCCGTGAGCTGACCGATTACGCTCACTTGCTGCTGAGGAAGGTGGTTTGTTTAGTACATAAGACTTTCCACCATGTAAAAGGAAACATGTTTTGCTGCTCGACAAAGCGTATTGTATTCTTCATTACAGTGTTTACTTCTCTAGAAATACCATCAAAGAGTTGCGAACTTCGGCTTCAACCTTGCATATGGCTTCTGACATTGTTCGTCAGAGACGCAATGCCATGTTTCGTGGGCAAACACAGAAGCCTTGAGTATTCTGTCACACTGCATAGTTGAGCACACTGGTTTCTAAAATACCGTAGCCTCTTTGTTCTTTAGTATACTGTAGAAACAAATCACAATAACTACCTAGCGGGTTGGTGTACGAAGCATTAATGCCACAGAGGTATGATCGTATTTCTCTCTCCTGTTGGTTTTCAAGAAAGCATGGGAATATGTCGGCCCTTGACGAATTTTACTTCGCTATATAGAAGTACTCTTGTAGCATTTTCACTGACATTATGCCCTTAATTAGAAGATTAAATATATGCTCTGCGCAGCATATGCAGGATATACAGTACTGTGTGTTTATATTGCTCCTCTAATATTGTCCATGCAGTAAGCCACGGTACGCATATTTTGAGCGTGGTCTGTGGCAACTTCAACGAACCTTTCCACACCTTTTTAACTAATGACTTCAATTACTTTAGAAGCAATATACGTACTGGACAGTTCATTTTCCTCACCAGGCTGCATACTTTTATAGAATATTGGCGGGGTTTTGCAAAAGTTGATGACATTTATTACATAATTCATCAGTCCACCTATCCGAAATCAGTCAAAGAGCACTTCAACGATGCACCATCACACGCTGATATTCGTCAGTAGGCAAAGGTCTGCTAAGCAGATGGTGTGTAGGAGGCTTACAGCCAAGCCAAATTTTCTGAAAAACTTTCCGCCAATACTTTGAATGCAGCATACATCGTGGAATGGCTGAAGCATACACAGCTTCATATAGCAATGATACTAGCAGTTGCTTAGCGTATTTCAATGCCCGGACGAAGAGGGTTGTGGTGAATCTGTCGAAAGTTGTTCACTGACAGAAGACCCAGAAAGTCCTTGACACTCCAGTAACGTGTAGCCCATTAAAGTCTGACATCAATTTTTTCCTCCCTTTTTTACTTGCGATGCATCATCCGAAGCTATCTGTTTAACAGACTGAGGCAAGGCTCATATCTTTAAGAAGTTGTTTTAATCGTGATGCCAGGGCGTTATATAGTCGTATAAGGCTATATACCACCAATACAAGTTATCTAAAATTCACACCTTTGATCGAGTACGCATTCCACTAAACTATTCGTTTGACTGAGTAAGGTAGCGCAGCGTCGAGTAAACTGGGATATATCAGCACTTTCTGCCTTTTATATACTGTATGTAGATCGGTGACCTGTGTTTTGGATGTTTTTGGGTTCATCCAATTCATTCCATTATGATAATCCCTGAAGCATATGAATTACTGTAGGTACAACTGTTCGGTGTAGCAAGTTGGGTGACACTCGGGACGAAATGAATCATTCTCATCATTCTTACAGTGTTTCAAGCTGTTTAAAACAACGCCGTTATCAATTCAACAGTATTAAACAGTACTTTAAACCTTGTAAGTGACATTTGCTCAATTATACACCAAGTTACTAAATTTAATGATTAATAGTACAAACGTCCGCCCTATTGAGTAGCCTACTGGAATATTAAGATAATGCAGGGACTATGCGGAAATTACCTTCTTGTGAAGTTTCTCAGTTAGTGCTCGATTTATACAAGAGTTATCCATTTAAATGTTTTACTACGGCAATTGTTATTTAGCCTCCGACAACGCATGAAATTAAAGCTAGAATTAATAGCGTAATAGTATTGTTGGCAGAAGTTAAGTACTTTTGAACATAATCGCCATAATAATAATAATAATAATAATAATAATAATAATAATAATAATAATAATAATAATAATAATAATAATAATCTATTATGTTTGTATTTATAGCATGACTTGTGAAGTTATTTTAATTGTGAGCCACTGCTAGCCCAAACAGCACGTGGTCCATAGAGCTACGAAATAATAGCAAATAGCCTACCATGAAGGTAAGCATTTCGTCACTATGAACGCGTCCGCATAGTCTTTGGTGCATTTTATTTAATCCGCAAAGAAAATATAATTTTGTCTACTAATGCATGTTAAACTACAAAAACTCACTACGTAAAAACCAAAAGATTGCCAATATTTAACGATGATTAACGAATGATTCTAGAAATACAGGTTCTTACCAAGTAGCCGTTAGCATTGTAGATACCCTTGTCTCGAGTTAGACCGACCTTCTCCTCTCGACTAGAACAGATCCACGCTACGGCCCATGTCCATAGTCCCATAAACCGACTGAGTGCAAGCAGAAGGAGCAGGATGACAGCCGCCACTCCTAGCAACGTGATGGTCGTCCGTAGTCCACTCATCGTCCCTGCAGAGACCAGAAAATAATAATAATAGTAATATTAATAATAGTAATAATAACAAAATAATAAGCGGTGATGCACTTTATAAGGAACTGCAACAACAGATGAATTGAATGAATTAAAAGTGTTATTGCAAGATTAGCTATAACTCGGAAAAGTGAATTACATGTCATCAATGACAAGGTAACTGAATGACGTGCCGTCAGTAAGGCAAAAGAATGATGATGCCATCAGTGCATCAGTGATAAGTGAGAGAATGACTGACATACCATCAGTGATACGTGAGCAAATGACTGACATACCATCAGTGATACGTGAGCGAATGACTAACATACCATCAGTGATACGTGAGAGAAAGACTGGCATACCATCAGTGATACGTGAGCGAATGACTGACATACCATCAGTGATACGTGAGAGAATAACTGATATACCATCAGTGATACGTGAGAGAATGACTGACATACCATCAGTGATACGTGAGAGAATAACTGATATACCATCAGTGATACGTGAGAGAATAACTGACATAACATCAGTGATAAGTGAGAGAATAACTGATATACCATCAGTGATACGTGAGAGAATGACTGACATACCATCAGTGATACGTGAGCGAATGACTGACATACCATCAGTGATACGTGAGCGAATGACTGACATACCATCAGTGATACGTGAGAGAATGACTGACATACCATCCGTGATACGTGAGAGAATGACTGACATACCATCAGTGATACGTGAGAGAATAACTGATATACCATCAGTGATACGTGAGAGAAAGACTGACATACCATCAGTGATACGTGAGAGAATGACTGACATACCATCCGTGATACGTGAGAGAATGACTGACATACCATCAGTGATACGTGAGAGAAAGACTGACATACCATCAGTGATACGTGAGCGAATGACTGACATACAATCAGTGATACGTGAGAGAATGACTGACATACCATCCGTGATACGTGAGAGAATGACTGACATACCATCAGTGATACGTGAGAGAATAACTGATATACCATCAGTGATACGTGAGAGAAAGACTGACATACCATCCGTGATACGTGAATGACTGACATACCATCAGTGATACGTGAGAGAATGACTGACATACCATCCGTGATACGTGAGAGAATGACTGACATACCATCCGTGATACGTGAGCGAATGACTGACATACCATCAGTGATACGTGAGTGAATGACTGACATACCATCAGTGATACGTGAGAGAATGACTGACATAGCATCAGTGATACATGAGAGAATGACTGACATACCTTCAGTGATACGTGAGAGAATGACTGACATACCATCAGTGATACGTGAGAGAATGACTGACATACCATCAGTGATACGTGAGCGAATGACTGACATACCATCAGTGATACGTGAGCGAATGACTGACATACCATCAGTGATACGTGAGAGAAAGACTGACATACGAACCGTGATACGTGAATGACTGACATACCATCAGTGATACGTGAGAGAATAACTGACATACCATCAGTGATACGTGAGCGAATGACTTACATACCATCAGTGATACGTGAGAGAATAACTGATATACCATCAGTGATACGTGAGAGAAAGACTGACATACCATCAGTGATACGTGAGCGAATGACTGACATACCATCAGTGATACGTGAGTGAATGACTGACATACCATCAGTGATACGTGAGAGAATGACTGACATAGCATCAGTGATACATGAGAGAATGACTGACATACCTTCAGTGATACGTGAGAGAATGACTGACATACCATCAGTGATACGTGAGAGAATGACTGACATACCATCAGTGATACGTGAGCGAATGACTGACATACCATCAATGATACGTGAGAGAATGACTGACATACCATCAGTGGTACGTGAGCGAATGACTGACATACCATCAGTGATACGTGAGAGAATGACTGACATAGCATCAATGATACGTGAGCGAAAGACTGACATACCATCAGTGATACGTGAGCGAATGACTGACATACCATCAGTGATACGTGAGAGAATGACTGACATACCATCAGTGATACGTGAGCGAATGACTGACATACCATCAGTGATACGTGAGCGAATGACTGACATACCATCAGTGATACATGAGAGAGTGACTGACATACCATCAGTGATACGTGAGAGAATAACTGAAATACCATCAGTGATACGTGAGCGAATGACTTACATACCATCAGTGATACGTGAGAGAATAACTGATATACCATCAGTGATACGTGAGAGAAAGACTGACATACCATCAGTGATACGTGAGCGAATGACTGACATACCATCAGTGATACGTGAGTGAATGACTGACATACCATCAGTGATACGTGAGAGAATGGCTGACATAGCATCAGTGATACATGAGAGAATGACTGACATACCTTCAGTGATACGTGAGAGAATGACTGACATACCTTCAGTGATACGTGAGAGAATGACTGACATAGCATCAGTGATACGTGAGCGAATGACTGACATACCATCAGTGATACGTGAGCGAATGACTGACATACCATCAGTGATGCGTGAGCGAATGACTGACATACCATCAGTGATACGGTAGAGAATGACTGACATAGCATCAGTGATACGTGAGAGAATAACTGATATACCATCAGTGATACGTGAGAGAATGACTGACATACCATCAGTGATACTTGAGAGAATGACTGACATACCATCAGTGATACGTGAGAGAATGACTGACATACCATCAGTGATACGTGAGAGAATGACTGAGCATCAGTGATACGTGAGAGAATAACTGATATACCATCAGTGATACGTGAGAGAATGACTGCCATACCATTAGTGATACGTGAGAAAATGACTGACATACCATCAGTGATACGTGAGCGAATGACTGACATAGCATCAATGATACGTGAGCGAATGACTGACATACCATCAGTGATACGTGAACGAATGACTGACATACCATCAGTGATACGTGAGAGAATGACTGACATACCATCAGTGATACGTGAGCGAGTGACTGACACACCATCAGTGATACGTGGGAGAATGACTGACATACCATCAGTGATACGTGAGACTGGTGAGAGAATAACTGATATACCATCAGTGATACGTGAGAGAATGATCAAGCCATCAGTGACACGTTAGAGAATGATCAAGTCCGTCAGTGACACGTGAGAGAATGATAACGTCCATCAGTGACACGTGAGAGAATGATCAAGTCCGTCAGTGACACGTGAGAGAATGATCAAGACCGTCAGTGACACGTGAGAGAATGATCAAGTCCATCAGTGACACGTGAGAGAATGATCAAGTCCGTCAGTGACACGTCAGAGGATGATCAAGTCCGTCAGTGACACGTGAGAGAATGATCAAGTCCGTCAGTGACACGTGAGAGAATGATAATGTCCATCAGTGGCACGTGAGAGAATGATAACTTCCGTCAGTGACACGTGAGAGAATGATAACGTCCATCAGTGACACGTGAGAGAATGATAACGTCCATCAGTGACACGTGAGAGAATGATCAAGTCCATCAGTGACACGTGAGAGAATGATCAAGTCCGTCAGTGACACGTGAGAGAATGATCAAGTCCGTCAGTGACACGTGAGAGAATGATAACATAACGTCCATCAGTGACACGTGAGAGAATGATAACGTCCATCAGTGACACGTGAGAGAATGATAACGTCCATCAGTGACACGTGAGAGAATGATAACTTCCATCAGTGACACGTGAGAGAATTATAACGTCCATCAGTGACACGTGAGAGAGTGATGACGTCCATCAGTGACACGTGAGAGAATGATAACGTCCATCAGTGACACGTGAGAGAATGATAACGTCCATCAGTGACACGTGAGAGAATGATCAAGTCCGTCAGTGACACGTGTGAGAATGATCAAGTCCGTCAGTGACACGTCAGAGAATGATCAAGTCCGTCAGTGACACGTGAGAGAATGATAACGTCCATCAGTGACACGTGAGAGAATGATAACGTCCATCAGTGACACGTGAGAAAATGATAACGTCCATCAGTGACACGTGAGAGAATGATAACTTCCATCAGTGACACGTGAGAAAATGATAACGTCCATCAGTGACACGTGAGAGAATGATAACGTCCATCAGTGACACGTGTGAGAATGATAACGTCCATCAGTGACACGTGAGAGAATGATAACGTCCATCAGTGACACGTGAGAGAATGATAACGTCCATCAGTGACACGTGTGAGAATGATAACGTCCATCAGTGACACGTGTGAGAATGATAACGTCCATCAGTGACACGTGAGAGAATGATAACGTCCATCAGTGACACGTGAGAGAATGATAACGTTATTCAGTGATACGTGAGAGAATGATAACGTCCATCAGTGACACGTGTGAGAATGATAACGTCCATCAGTGACACGTGTGAGAATGATAACGTCCATCAGTGATACGTGAGAGAATGATAACGTTATTCAGTGATACGTGAGAGAATGATAACGTTATCCAGTGATACGTCAGAGAATGATGAATGGTAACGTCCATCAGTGATACGTGGGAGAATGATAACGTCCATCAGTGATACGTGAGAGAATGATAACGTCCATCAGTGACACGTGGGAGAATGATAACGTCCATCAGTGATACGTGGGAGAATGATAACGTCCATCAGTGATACGTGAGAGAATGATAACGTCCATCAGTGATACGTGGGAGAATGATAACGTCCATCAGTGATACGTGAGAGAATGATAACGTCCATCAGTGATACGTGGGAGAATGGTAACGTCCATCAGTGATACGTGAGAGAATGATAACGTCCATCAGTGATACGTTGAGAATGATAACGTCCAGTGATACGTGGGAGAATTATAACGTGCATCAGTGATACGTGAGAGAATGATAACGTCCATCAGTGATACGCGAGAGAATGATAACGTGCATCAGTGATACGTAGGAGAATGATAACGTCCATCAGTGACACGTGAGAGAATTATAACGTACATCAGTGATACATGGGAGAATGATAACGTCCATCAGTGATACGTGAGAGAATGATAACGTGCATCAGTGATACGTGGGAGAATGATAACGTCCATCAGTGATACGTGGGAGAATTATAACGTGCATCAGTGATACGTGAGAGAATGATAACGTCCATCAGTGATACGTGAGAGAATGATAACGTGCATCAGTGATACGTGGGAGAATGATAACGTCCATCAGTGATACGTGGGAGAATTATAACGTGCATCAGTGATACGTGAGAGAATGATAACGTCCATCAGTGATACGTGAGAGAATGATAACGTGCATCAGTGACACGTGAGAGAATGATAACGTACATCAGTGATACGTGGGAGAATGATAACGTCCATCAGTGATACGTGAGAGAATGATAACGTGCATCAGTGATACGTGGGAGAATGATAACGTGCATCAGTGATACGTGGGAGAATGATAACGTCCATCAGTGATACGTGAGAGAATGATAACGTCCATCAGTGACACGTGAGAGAATGTTAACGTGCATCAGTGATACGTGGGAGAATGATAACGTCCATCAGTGATACGTGAGAGAATGATAACGTGCATCAGTGATACGTGGGAGAATGATAACGTCCATCAGTGATACGTGGGAGAATTATAACGTGCATCAGTGATACGTGAGAGAATGATAACGTGCATCAGTGATACGTGAGAGAATGATAACGTGCATCAGTGATACGTGAGAGAATGATAACGTGCATCAGTGATACGTGAGAGAATGATAACGTGCATCAGTGATACGTGAGAGAATGATAACGTGCATCAGTGATACGTGGGAGAATGATAACGTCCATCAGTGATACGTGAGAGAATGATAACGTGCATCAGTGATACGTGAGAGAATGATAACGTCCATCAGTGATACGTGGGAGAATTATAACGTGCATCAGTGATACGTGAGAGAATGATAACGTCCATCAGTGATACGTGAGAGAATGATACATAATCATTTAAAATGATAAAAATATACGGATAGTCAGTCTGAAAGACTGAACTTCATATCATTTTAAATGCTATCAGCCGAGTACCAAGAAGGCAGTGCGAGAACAGAGTGTCAAGATTCTATTTTGTTTCTTCACTGCCTACTTGATTGTTCTCGCACTGCCTTCTTGAAACTCTGTTCTCGCACTGCCTTCTTGGTACTCGGCTGCTTCATCGTACTATGACGTCACACACTTCAGTGCATTCTCTGTACATTTCGTCCCGTCACCGTAACGTAACGCCAGATCTCAGCGTATCGACGAAGTCGACAAGATAATTTAAAATGATAAAATGTATACAACACTTTGTAGCTTTCATAAGTTTTTGTACACAAAGTGGTCGTCTTTGGTCTTCTCAGATTTTGGAATTTCTTCAAACTGATATTTTATAATCATTCCACACAAACTGTTCTAGCCTCCTTTTAAAGATTGGTAGGCTAGGTGCAAATTTTATATTTTCTGGTAGTCTATTAAAATTTACTTAATGCTATCACTGCCATATTGTTTGGAATTGATATGGAAAAGTGATATGTCATCTGCATGTCTAGATTTGTAAGTGTGTAAATCAGATTGTTTAGTGAAGTTTAAATTTTTGTGGATAGGCCTACTTTTGTGTAGGATTTGGTACATCAGGACATTTGATTTAATTTCTGCATTTAGGGCTAAATGTTGAATTTTTGGTGTAAAAAGGGGTAGTTATAAATATTTCTTATGGCTCTATTCTGAATTTCCTCCATATCTTTTTTAAAGTAATTTGTGCATTTTATCCAAATTGTATTCAAATATTGTATGTGGCTATCGATTAAGGAAAAATACAATTTCCTGAGTAGATATTTTGGGACGTAGTAGCTCAATTTCTTTATCATACCAGCGGCAGGTGATATTGTTTTACTATACTCTGTATTTCAAAAGAAAGAACGTGAAGGGAATGGCGGGAGCTTAGAACAGCTGAGTTGTGTTGTCAAGTTTTTATTGTTGTTGTAGATCAGCTGATTCGAATAATAAACAGAACTACACTTTGGACATTATTTCGGTACTATAATGCGCAATATAATGTAAATGTCGATCCTGAGTCATCACCGTGGACATTCAAATAGAGAAATACGGCACATAAATAAATAAATAAATAAATAACACACCGAAGCTATGCTACCTTTATCACCGTTATTCAATAAATACGAGAAAGAGGCCAAACACTCGACAGCTGTACAAATATAATACAAAATACAAACACAAAGTAATCTGATGATGAATATATCAACACTCACCATGCAATGATTATATCCTTCAAGATGAAACAAGTGTTTGGGTGAAGATCGTTCGCAGTTTACAGCAGTTAACACAGAACGCAGAAACTACATCATGATAACACCAAGCACACTCACTCACTGTATAGCGACTCCGTTCGGTTAATAATAGCTTCCACATACATAATGTTAAGGTAAAGACGTATTTAGCAACAAGCACACATACAAGCTGCTATAAGGCGACATTATTGTCGTGTTTTTACATTGTCGATTTGTAGGCTATTGAATGACAAGCGTTAATTTGAATACTACCGTATGATGGGAAACAATAACTTGTGCTGTACTCGTATTATCTACTGCCGTGAACTGACACCAAGAATCCTAGAATAATGCGCATATTTTCTTAACAATGTTCGTTGGCACACAACAGCCTTGACGGTCTCCGGCTGTATTCCCCGCATTTTCACACGTTCTTCCTGCGGTACTATTTGCAACTCATTGACGTACTATAAAAGAAATAACGAAGTAAAAATTGAAACAAAAAATATTAAAACTCGATGCTAAAAGTAAACGAAACGATGGCAATGAAACAAACTCCGACACAGTTAACAGGCAACTGAATGAATGAATGAACGATGCGATGGCAACGTGTGGCATTAGTTGTCAAAATCCAGCCAATAGGAGCCCGCGGTGGCCATTTTTATATCGTTCCCGCCAAATGCTTCAGGTTCTTACTCTCGAAATACAGGGTATAATGCATCAATGTGCTTTTTCCAGGAGAGATTTTCATCTATTATTAGGCCTAGGTTTTTAACAGATGAGACCCTTCTAACTGCCTTTCCATTCAGCATTATATTCTGAGTGATGTCTAACTTTGATCTACGCTTAGATATTATTATATAATTTGTTTTATCTTCATTTATTGTTAATTTATTTGACTGGGTCCAGCCAAGTATTGTATTCAGATCCTCCTGCATGTGTGTATTCAGCGTGTTGGTGGTGTACGGATTGTAAAAGATGCTTAAGTCGTCTGCAAACATCGCTATATTACCATGCAAACGGAGTGTTGCTATGTCATTAATATATACTAAGAAGAGGGAAGGACCCAATATTGATCCTTGGGGCACACCGTGGGTAATATTTACTTCCTTACTTCCTCACTTTTCTAGCCATTTATTTCAATATACCGCTTACGATTGGATAGGTAATTTTTAAACCATTTCCATGCTACTCATCGGATACCTGCTTTATCAAGTTTCCCTAAAAGAATTTCATGGTCGACCTACAGTATCAAACGCCTTTCTCAGGTCTATGAAAAGGCCACTCGCTGACATCTTATTGTCTATGACATCCTGCAATTTAGAGATAATATCAATTGTGGCTATTTCTGTGCTTCAGTTTTCTCAGATACTTCCCTTTGTAGAAGTGAAATGAAAATCCACAGCCTGCTTCCAGTCTCCGACCGGGTCAGGAATGGAATGAATGAAGCCCCCATCTAGCGGCGAGGATATGAACTGTGCCGGCTGCCGAGGCCTGACGCACTCCTCTGGGGCAATGATTAAATGAATGACATATGAAATGAAATGATAGTGGAGAGTGTTGCTGGAATGAAATTTTTGACAGGGAAAACCGGAGTTCCCAGAGAAAAACCTGTCTGCCTCCGTTTTGTCCAGCACAGATCTCACATGGAGTGACCGGGATTTGAACCACGGACCCAGCGGTGAGAGGCCGGCGTGCTGCCGCCTAAGCCACGGAGGCTCTTTGTAGAAGTAATCATTTTTATTTAAGAAATTAACAATTCTGTTTTTTACTACTGTTTCTAGTACCTTTGATATGGGTGGGAGGATGGAAATGGGTCTGTAATTGTCTGGATTGCCTTTGCCACCTCATTTATAGACTGGTATGACTCGTGCTGTTTTTAGATCATCAGGCACCAGGCCAGTCTCTAAAGATAAATGTATTAAAGTAGTTAGTGGGCTACTTAGCATGTCAATGGAGTTTTTTAACAATTTTATTGAAATACCAACTTTGCCTTGGCTACTTTTCATTTTAAGACTTAATATTGCGAATTTCCATTTCATTAGTCGGGGTCATAAATATGGAATCTGTGTTGACATTAATTTCACTAAGTTTCTTCCCTGGGAGGATGTTTTTGGCTAACTTGTGTGCTATGTTTATAAAGTGAGTGTTTAGAGCATTGCAAATATTTTCTTTTCCTGTGGAAGATTTACCGTCATTTATTATCTCACTGGGATCATCTTTGTTTTCTTTGTTGTGCAGTTTTAGATGATTTCATTGATTACTTTCCAAGTATCTTTTACGCTATTGGCGTTCAATGTTAATTTATATTCATAGTATGAAGATTTCAATTTCCGTTTTAAATCTGTCACTTTGTTCCCACTTATTATGCTCTTCCTTTAAGAGGTTGTTGTTTCTGTGAATGTTAGTTTTAAGTTTAGCATGCAGTAGGCCCCTTTATTTTATTAGCTGAATTAATTCTGTTGTTATACATGGGTCTTTGTGTTTCAGGTGTATTACCTGTGAAGGTGTGTCCGTGTTTTCTTTGTTAGGTGTCTGAATCAAGATTTTGTGTTTTATGGCGGTGTAAGTTTTGTTTACATCATATATGCAGTCTATTTGATTCAGATATTCAGAGAATTTGTTTTTGTTCACGTACCGGTAATTTTTATTTACGTTTTTTGAATAGACCTTTGCTTGTTGGGAGGGTATTTAAATGTCATATTCGAGATTGGGCCTATGCCTGGATAGTAATTTGACCAGAAAATCACAGTTACCGTACAAGAATATTATGATCACTAATATCACTATTTATATTGCTTATTCAATGGGCATAGTTACGGTTATTAGTGGCTACCAGATCAAGGAGTGTAATTGTTGATTCACATATTCTTGTTGGATAGAGGGTATTGCCTAGTGTGAAACTATAGCTTGATAGTAGATTGAGGTATGATTTGGTTACATTATTTAATTTTAGTAAGTTAATATTTGTATCACCAATGCATAAGCAAAGATTGGCATTGTTTTTCAAGAGAATGTGGTCCAGAGATTGCATGAAATTTGTTGTGTTATTTATGTTAGGATTATATACTTCAATTATACTTATACTGTAGTATGCGGATTCTTGAAACGAACAGTATCCATCAGTGACAAGTAAGAGAATGATCATGTCTATCAGTTACAAGTAAGAGAATGATCATGGCCATCAGTGACAAGTAAGAGAATGATCATGGCCATCAGTGACAAGTAAGAGAATGATCATGGCCATCAGTGACAAGTAAGAAAATGATCATGTCCTTCAGTGACAAGTAAGAGAATGATCATGTCCATCAGTGACAAGTAAGAGAATGATCATGGCTATCAGTGACTAGTAAGAGCATGATCATGGCCATCAGTGACAAGTAAGAGCATGATCATGGCCATCAGTGACAAGTAAGAGAATGATCATGTCTATCAGTTACAAGTAAGAGAATGATCATGGCCATCAGTGACAAGTAAGAGAATGATCATGGCCATCAGTGACAAGTAAGAGAATGATCATGTCCATCAGTGACAAGTAAGAGAATGATTATGTCCATCAGTGACAAGTAAGAGAATGATCATGGCCATCAGTGACAAGTAAGAGCATGATCATGTCCATCAGTGACAAGTAAGAGAATGATCATGTCCATCAGTGACAAGTAAGAGAATGATCATGGCCATCAGTGACAAGTAAGAGAATGATCATGGCCATCAGTGACAAGTAAGAGCATGATCATGTCCATCAGTGACAAGTAAGAGAATGATCATGTCCATCAGTGACAAGTAAGAGAATGATCATGGCCATCAGTGACAAGTAAGAGAATGATCTTGGCCATCTGTGACAAGTAAGAGAATGATCTTGGCCATCAGTGACAAGTAAAAGAATGATCATGTCCATCGGTGACAAGTAAGAGAATGATCATGGCCATCAGTGACAAGTAAGAGAATGGCATGTCCATCAGTGAAAAACAGGAGAATGACATGTCCATCAGTGAAAAACAGGAGAATGGCATGTCCATAAGTGAAAAACAGGAGAATGACATGTCCATAAGTGAAAAACAGGAGAATGACATGTCCATAAGTGAAAAATAACCAGGAGAATGACGTGTCCATCAGTGAAAAATAGGAGAATGACATGCCCATTAGTGAAAAACAGGAGAATTAGTTACAGTAGTTATTGAGGATATATGGGGCGGAACTACTAGGTCATCTGCCCACCAAAAATAGGAGAATGTCTTGTCCATTAGTGAAAAATAAGAATGACATGTCATCAGTGAAAAATAGGAATGACATGTCACCAGTTAAATATAGGAGAATGACTTGTCATCAGTGACAAATTAGAGAGGTTGGGTGCAGAAACAGCGATCGTGCTCATCATTGACAAGTTGAGGAGTTGGTTGGGGTGGAGAATGGAGAAGCAGTGAACACGATCCTCATTGATTTCTCTGACAAAGCGCGCTCTCTCGTTCCTCCGCCTCAGGCTAATACTCCGCGAACTCTTGCCTTGCCAAGAACTGGCATGACATCTGTTGCATATCACATCCTGAATGAGATGCAATGCTGAGTTGGGTTGTTAAGCCGTCTGACTAAAATGAACATAGCAAATTCTGGTATATTGCATTTTGGACAAACCACTAATCCCGTAGAAATTAGTATGGGGTTCCCCATCACTATATAACTTCTACACAAAATCTGTGCCACAGCTTTACTATACAATATTTGACGTCAAAAATGATACGGCTGCTGAATATTTCCCATTCCACCAAGTTGAATACATTTTCTAAAATAATTCCTTGAAGTGTTTTGATGTTGATATCATGGTATTGTGACGAAAATAAAGCAAACTTGACGTTGCTCGTACGATCTTATAGCAAAGAACCTCCTTTATAAGTGGAATTCGAACCAGTGGACGTTCGTTTCGAAAATCACACATGCAACAACAACCAGGAGAAGAACCCGTTCCATCTTACATAGAAGGAGGTACCCTAAGTAGCTAGACCGCTACACCATGACTTATGTTTACTTCGTTTATTGTCTAATTTTAAAAGAGTTGAGGGCAACATTGTGAATTATTCTGGTGCCTGTAATCTCTCTATATATAAGAATGAAAGTTTGTCTGTTTTTTTTTTCTGAATTTCTACGGATTCTTGCGTTATTTACGCGTTTCAGACGGTTTTATGATGGATGCGCGCGGAAATGAAATTTTTGTCTGTCTGCATGTCTGTCTGTTTGTCTCTCTGTGGACAAAGTGGTAGTCCCCGTATAACTCGAGAACGGCTGGGTGGATCAACGTAAAATTTGGTACAGATATCCTTCAGAGGCACGACACTAATCATTGATGTAACTCTTCTCTGTAGCTCCAATAAAAGGTGGCCTACCCCCTTAAAACACTTGCTGAAATAGGCGTAGAAGGGCGAGACAAAGCTCATTTTCAGCCCTTCAATGTGAGAAATGAATAGGGCCCCCGAAAACCACCTTTTTATGCCCTAAAACCAAGCGTTTATGTGATATTCCCAGAAAACTAATTTCATTTAATACAATAATGAAAGAATGCAATCCGGTAACCATGACAACAGAAACTCACAGGTCCATCTATTGCTGTAGGACGCAATACAATTGCATTTTTTACATTACTGAGATAGTTTGCAAACGGTTATAAGGTTATAACGGAACAAAATCAAGCTGTAAAATTCATCAATACATAGGGTATAATGCGCTTAAGGGGGTCAAGGGGTACTCTAGAATTTTTTCACGCGATTTACACGTGCGGGTGTGGTACGGAAGGTCTATTACGTCCCTAACTCTATATTGTTATATAATAATAATAATAATAATAATAATAATAATAATAATAATAATTATTATTATTATTATTATTATTACTATTATTATACTACGGCCTACAGCGACGAGACAAAGCTTATTTTCTGCCCCTTGGTGTCAGAAACAAAACTCGGGGACCCTAAATAGCCGTAAAGTGTTCCCGAAAACTACAGTTTAAGCCTCTAATACCAACAGTTTCTGATATTCCAAGAAAACTAATTTCATTTAATAAACTAATGAAGGAATGCACGCCAATAGCCATGACAAAAGCATCTCAAAAGGTGACATCCCACTTTCCATCTATTTCTGTAAGAAGTAATGCCACTCCATTTATTAAATTTCTGTGAACGTTTGCTAAAGGCAATAAGGTTATCACGGAACCGACTAAAACTGTAAAATTCATTAATGCGCTTAAGGGGGTCAGGGGTTACCATAGATTTTTTTCACACGACTTAAACGTGCGATATGTCGTACAGAAGGTCTATTATATCTCCCAACAGGAACATGACGTGTATTGCGTTTCGTCTACGAGGTTTTCAATTTTATTTTCACCTCAGGAAGTATACGTTAGGTAGGCTAAATTTATTTGCTGAGCAAATTTTAACTAATCATTTATCTTTGTCAACAAACAGGTTCCAAGCCTCTAACCTTTGCAACAGTAGCTCAATTGATTACGTCTGGCTATTAATACCAAATACCGTTCGAAGAATGGGTACTTCTGCTAGTACCTAATATGTGTCACTGTCATTATAATGTTTGGTTGGATTTGGAGAGATGCCCTGGGACTAGAAATTACTTGAAACACCAGCAGTCTTGTAGCGTGAAATTTGAAAATACCTAATATAAGCTAATCCTATTGAGAATGCATTCAAAATGATTAGATAATAAACTCCAATTTCAGCTAACACGAATTCTTGTATGACGTTGTAAATGAGATGATTTGAAGTAATACTGAAATGTGCTGGAATGATTACGGTAATTAATATGGCCTACATACTAGCTCTCTGGTTAGTTATTTTACCCTCCAAGCCCCACTTCGTCTTCTCACTACTACACAGTGTCTACGGAGATCATTTGCCACGTTAGAACTGAATTACAACTCAGGAAGGAAATAACCCTATCGTCCTGGTGACTAATTAATCGATATGAAGTGCTGCAACTGGCACGTAGTCATTGTTGCCAATTTCACGGATTTATCTACAGATCCTACAAATTTTAAGCAAAATTATGAATTTTTGGATTTTATTCCAAAACTACAATGTTGGCTTTCGCAGATATTATTATCTCCACCTAAAACTTACTTTTATTGAGAAGTTTCAGCAAATATCGTAAACATTTCACGCGGAACTTCTTCCCGACAGCAGTGACCACTATTTAGCGGATTTTTTGAAAATGCATATGCGCATATGCAAATGCATATTTTATGGGTATATTTGTTTTATTGCATATTCTGAACATAACATATTTTAGCATATGCATTTGAAATTAAATATAATTTAAAACATTTTGAAAAAAATTGGTTTCGGTTGTGTGTTGGATATCTCTCGTAAGGAACTTTCTGAGCAACAGATAACGGGATAACAGTATTTTACTCCTGGCATTTCAAGAAATGGATCGGGATGGACATTCCTTCCACCATCTGGGCAGTATCCCTCAAGCAACTTTCTGAGAAACAGATAACGAGATAGCAGTATTTTACGCAAGCATGCTACCTTGTGCAATCTAATATTTGTCTTATACATTTCAGTTATCGTGGCTAGCGCGGGAGATCTGCGGGAAAGCGGAAGCAATCCCAGCATAATATACAACTGGTTTCTTTCTGGAAAGCAGGTCTGTCTGGTGCCGCAAGCAGCTTGGGTAAGTGAGTCATTCCAACTTCCCAGCCATGCCAGTAATTATAGATGATAAACTGTTAAACTCTCGGGCGGCCTACAAAGGTCAACTCACCCGTTTTCAAAAATATTTAGCTACTCTACCGAAAGAGGAACAAAACCTTGATATTATATCTCAGCGTTTAAAAGCTTTTGAACAGGCGTACGAGAAATATGATCTCGTGCAACTTGAAATTGAAATCAAAAGTCCAGAACATCAATCAGATAGGGAAGAAGTAGAAAGTAATTACTTTGATACACACGCTCAGGCTGTGGCATTAGTTAGAACTTTGACCCTGGCGTTGAAGGTAGAGGAAACTCAAGGAAGAATTAGCGACCATGGGAATGGTATCAAACCATTGCTACCTAAAATTGAAATTCCGCATTTTTCAGGAAAGGAAGAGATGTGGCAATCATTCTTTGAATTGTTCAGTTCATTAGTACATGATAATGCCACACTTCCAGAAATTCAGAAATTTCATTATTTAAAATCCATTTTGCAGGGACCACCCCTTCAACTTATAAGAGAACTCCCCTTAACAGGAGAAAACTATAACATTGCTATAGAGCTTCTTAAAGGCCGTTACGGCAACGAAAAATTATGCATACAGAGGCATATTCAAGCCTTATTTAACCTGCCCGCATTGCGAGCTGACAGCTTGTCAACACTGCGAGCCTTAAGTGACACGGTCCAACTACACGTCAGAGCATTGGCACGGTTGAATCAACCGGTCGAGCATTGGGATCTATTCTTAGTTCACTTGGTTACTTCTAAATTTGATTCATCAACCTTAAAGGCATGGGAGAAGGAACTAACAAATGACACTTCATATACCTATGGCTCATTGCTTACGTTTATAAATAATAGATGTCAGGTTTTATCAGCCGTAGCCTGTCATATGTCAGGAAGTGCAGATAACAAATCTAATGTTGTGAAGCCAGTCGGTACTAAAATAAACAAATCTGCTGTCTTTACTGTTCAACATAATTCAACAGATTGTATTCTCTGTAAAGCGCCTCACAGGTTATATTCCTGCGTTGCCTTTAAAGCCCTTTCTACCGACGAAAGACGCAAATTAATAGCTCAAAAAAGATATTGCTACAACTGTCTGTCAACCAGGCATATGGTGCCTGATTGCGTATCTAAAAATACTTGCTCCCATTGCAAGGCTCAACATCATACCTTGCCTCATAGGTTTGAAAAGCCACGTCAGGCTCCTTCCCCTGGATGTTCTAAAGATACATCCCCAGGAGCCAATGCGCAATCTTATACTCAGAGCTCTAGCCCTATTCGTAGTTCCCAGGTGCTACTATCAACCGTGTTATTAAAAGTTCAAGATTCCTCTGGTAGATGGCTTGAAGCACGTGCCTTATTGGATAATGCCGCCACCCATGACTTCATAAGTGAGCGTCTCATTAAGAAACTTGGTCTTCCCAAGCAACCTACATTAATTCAGGTTACCGGTATTAACAATAGCAATGTTAAATCTTTGCATTTTGTTCGTGTTCACATCAAAGATGCTGTTAATTGTACCACAACATTTCAGTTGAATTGTCTTGCCATTGATACTATTGGCAGTAATACCCCTAGTACATCTTTTGAAATTAGAAATTGGCAAATTCCTCATAACATTCAGTTGGCAGATCCAACATTTAATACGAGCGCTCCAGTAGACATACTTCTCAGTGCCCAAGTATTTTGGCAATGTCTCCTTAGCTCTAAGGTTAAAATATCACCAGGAGTGTTTGTTCATCATACCAAGCTAGGTTGGTTAGTAACGGGTCAGGTCCCTCGTAAGTCATTCCAAAACTTCTCACAATGTCATTTTGTCAATACAAGTCTCGATTACAACCTAGAAAGATTTTGGAAAATCGAAACTATAGATTCAGTTTCACCTTCCTCAGTTGAAAATGAAATGTGTGAAAAACTGTTTCGCGAAACAACCAAACGCAATTCAGAGGGTAGATTTGTCGTAACAATGCCCCGAGTGGATAATCCACCTCTTTTATTTGAAACACACCCTAGGGCTCTTAGAGCACTCTATGCTGTGGAAAGCAAATTTAAACGTGACCCTGTTGTTAAAGCTCAATACTCCACATTTATGGAGGAATATGAGGCACTTGATCACATGGAGGTTGTTACCAAGAAAGATGATGCTTCTTATACCCCATCTGAAGTCATTTACCTCAATCATCATCCAGTTTGGAAGAATGAGATTTTAAAGGAAAACATAAGAGTGGTCTTTAATGGCTCTGCTTTGGATGCCAATGGAACTTCTCTGAATGACACATTATTATCAGGCCCTCCTATTCAATCTGACATTTCTTCTGTTTTAATGAATTTTCGCTTGTTCCCTATCGCAGTGATATCTGATATCAAGCAGATGTATAGACAGATTTTGGTCGATCAACAACAGCGCGACCTTCAGAGAATTCTTTGGCGCGACGAGCCTACTAAACCCGTCAAGATTTTTCGGCTAAAGACATTAACCTATGGACTAAAGCCTTCTGCTTTTTTAGCCATACGTACGTTGAAATTACTTGCTGAACAGGATGGCCCGTTGTATTCTCCTAAGGCTTCTGAAGTGTTAAAATCATCATTTTACGTTGACGATTTTCTTTATTCATTTGAGTCAGTATCTGAAGCACTGCAAGTCTCTAAGGATTTGACAGCTTTGCTTTTGGGAGGCGGATTTTCCTTGTGCAAGTGGAACTCTAATTCGGAAGAATTTCTTTCTAGATTTCCATTAACTTCAGTATATAACGACTCAGTAGAGCTTCTTCATGAAAATAACTCTATCAAAACTCTAGGCATCTATTGGAGTCCTCAAAAGGATTTTTTCTTTTTCAAAATTAATCTCAGTGACATCAAACCGCAAACTAAGCGGCAAATTTTGTCTGAGATTGCAAAGATATTTGATCCTCTCCAATTTTTGGCGCCAATCATCGTCACAGCAAAGCTTTTCATGCAAGACCTTTGGTCCTTGAAAACTGGTTGGGATGAACCAGTTCCTTCCGAGTTGCAAAAAAATTGGATTTCTTATAGAAATAGTTTGGAAGATCTTTCTAATGTTATTATCCCGCGAGTGATTATTCCCTTTCCCTCCTGTGGAGGATATGAACTTCACATCTTTGCCGATAGCTCATTGAAAGCTTATGGATGTTGTGCGTACATTGTTTGCCGTAATTTTGTCCAGTCATATTTCTTTTCCAATTTAATTTGTGCTAAGTCGAAGGTGGCCCCTCTTAAATCTTTATCCTTGCCACGACTGGAACTTTGTGCTGCTCTTCTGGCGGTTGAATTATCGGTCAAAATCCGTCAATCTTTGAAAATCCGATTTATTAAAACTTACTTTTGGAGTGACTCAGCCATCACGTTGGCATGGATTGCCAAACCTCCCTCGCTTTGGCAGGTGTTTGTAGCTAATAGAGTGTCCAAAATTCAACAATTGTCTAATCTTGAACAATGGCATCATGTATCTGGCAAGGAGAACCCTGCAGATGTCATTTCTCGGGGATGTTCCCCTCTTATGTTGGCTAACCTGACATTATACTGGCACGGTCCCCGTTGGCTTCTGCAAGAACCTTCCGCTTGGCCAAATTTTCCTCTTCCGGAGTTATCAGACTTGCCGGATTCTGGTAAGATTACTGGATCTTCTCTTCTCGTTTCCGACTCTCCCCTTCTCTTGCAGCGATATTCCTCTTTCCATAAATTGGTGAGGGTTATGGCTTATCTCCTTCGATGGAAATATTTTGTGGTAGAACAACCCCTTTTTCCTAAGCCATATTTAACCCTTTCTGAATTAGGTTTAGCCACTACAAAAATCTTATGGCTTACTCAACAAGAAATATTCTCTGAAGAATGCCAGGTGTTGTCCCAAGGTCAATCCCTTAAGAAATCGAGTAGGCTTTCCTCACTCGCCCCCTTTTTGGATACTGATGGTTTATTAAGAGTAGAAGGACGTTTATCTTTGGCTGATCTTTCTGAGGATAAAAAACATCCAATTATTCTTCCCTCAAAGCATCATGTCACTTCCTTAATCATTCGTCAGTATCATTACCAGCATCTTCATGCTGGTACTCGTACATTACTTTCTATCATTCGTGAAAGGTATTGGCCCATAAACGGAGTCCATGAAGTTACCTCTGTTATCCGGAAGTGCATTCCATGTTTTAAATCCAACCCTAAAGTTACCGCTCAGCTCATGGGTGATCTTCCCAATTTTAGATCCGCGCCTGCTAGACCCTTTACCTTTACGGGGGTGGATTATTCCGGGCCTTTTGTTTACAGAAAAAATTCTCCTGAGGCCAAAAAATGTATTTCTGGAAAACTCTATATTTCGCTGTTTGTATGTATGGTCACCGGAGCAGTTCACTTAGAACTAGTTACCAACGCCTCTACTGCTTACTTTTTGGCAGCTTTTGCCAGATTTTCTGCTCGCAGAGGTCTTCCTTCAGAAGTATTCTCAGACAATGCTAAAAATTTTATCGGAGCTTCTGAGCAAATTAAGAGAGCTCTTACTCAAAATTCAGCGCTGGAAAGGATTACTGATTATGCTCACCAGAGAAATTTCAAGTGGCACTTCATCCCCCCTTATGCACCTCATCAAGGTGGGCGGTGGGAGTCTTGTGTGAAACTCACCAAGAAGCACCTTAGACGTGTTTGTGGCCACACCCCCTTTCTCATGAAGAGTTCAATTCCTTAATCATTTTTATTGAGGGCATAATTAATTCTCGTCCTTTATCACCCTTATCTAATGATCCTTTAGATCTTCTGCCATTAACGCCAGGTCATTTTCTTATCGGTGGTCCTTTGACTGCCTCTTCCCCTTTGTTATATTCTAATTCTCAATCTTCTTTAGCCATTTCTTGGCGCAAAATTGAAAGTTTGCGCAACAATTTTTGGCGCCGCTGGAGGTTGGAATACCTCAGTTTGCTTCAGCAGCGTGGTAAATGGCGTGTTTCCTGCTCTAACCTTCAGATTGGGGACTTGGTCCTTTTGAAAGACCCTAGTCCCCCTCTTGTCTGGAATTTGGGTAGGGTTGTTGAGTGCTTTCCTGGCAGAGATGGTGGGATTCGCGTGGTAAAACTGCAGACTTCTGCTGGCCATTTTCTCAGGCCAATCACTATGATTGCTCCTTTGCCACGCGAGGCCTAACTTCCGCGCTTTCTTACTGCAATTTTTTCTCGCCCCTCCCAGCATGTTCGCTTTCGCGAATATTTTTCTTGTAGGCTATGTTTCCCGCACGGTTTGAAACACACGTTCAATTATTCTGCTCCATTTTTTTTCGTTATAATTGCAGTATGAACGCGGTGTTCTGATTATTTATTTAACTTACGTTTCATTTGAATTGTTGTTCTTTATTATTTTTGTACTCACCTTTTTTCTGAAGTGTCTTTCTAGACGCACCATACTGTCACACTGTTTCATGAGGTACTGTGTTCGCCTCAGCGGCTACCCTCGCAACGTGCATGGGGCTGTGCGCTGATTGGCTGTTATATATTCTCCGCCTCGCCGTCCTGCGGCCTGTCTTCACCTGCCCACGGCTGCCTGACCACTTCAGTGCAGCCTGCTCGGCGCACTGTTTACCAACACTGTTTGACCTGAAGCTATCTACGCGGCATGCTTATCTGCTTGGACTTTGTCGGGCTGAGCAGGCCGGGGTCAACAACCTTCATCTAGGCGACAGCTTCGTCACTTAGTTTCTCTACAACTCGGCACGATGGAATCGTAACTGCTTGCACCCGCTAAACCAGGTCATTCCCAAGAGGCCTGGCACTGCTGGTTATGTTTCGCTGGAGGAATTATCATCTATCTTCTTTGGAAGCCACATCACGGCTTCTTAGAGAACAACTTCACTGGACTTCACGACCCACTCTACGCGGGCCAGCCAATTCTTGGTCTACACTCTGACCTTGGATTCTAGATGAACTAACTTGTCCTGCCTGGACAATCATCATCGCTTCCCGCTATCGTCAGCGGGGTCTCCGCAGGATTACTTATGGAAGATACTCCCTGTATCAAGTATCGAACTGGTGGTAACCAATCACTCATTTTATATAATACAAGGCTAAGCCTTTACTATTTCTAACTTTGTTGTCATGGATTTTTCGCTATGAACTTTTTTATCGAGTTGCCTGTTATTACTCTTTCTTCATTCATTTTTTTCTAGTCAATGCTACTTGCAAGTTAGTTTTGAGTTTCCTGGAGAAACAGGCATTTTTTAATTGCCTCTTTTAAATAATCATTTTAATGCAAATAATTGTCACTATTTATCCAAATGTTTAAAACAATCAAATAAATGTATCAACAGTCAAGTAACTTTTGGTCTCTTCCATATAGTCCTATTATAGTCCACTGTGTGCCCTAACCCTAATCCAATGCTATTTCCCAGTTGGGGTGATATCTTAACATAAACCCCTTTCCAAAGGGTATGGGGTGGGACATTTCTTTCACCATCTCGGCAGCCAGTAGCCCGGGGTCACTATTCTGAGGAGTGTCTTCAGTTAATGTGTTACTTTATTCTTAGTCTGCATATCATTGACTCAAAATGCCTAAAGAGAAGAGCAGCAGAAAGTATTTATTAAATCAGTGGGTATCAGGTAATAGTGATTATTCAACTGATGGCGTTGTCGTCTATTGTCAAATAGGCCAATGCTCGAAGGAAGTGAAATGTGAAAAGAAATTTCAACTTGAACAACATGCAAAAACGACCGCACATACAGTATTACAGCAAAGGAGGGAAAGAGGAGTGAATAAGATTGGCTTATTGTTAAGTGCACATTTTTCAATTTTTAATGCACATTTTCTGCATTTTAGTGCATAATTGCATGCATATTTTAATCGTTTTTAGTGCATAAATGTCTGGTCCCTAGTGATCACAATGAATCTGAATTGAAAATAAGGGATATGTGAAACACGTTGGAATTCGAAGGTTCCCATGTTGGAGACTGGTTGTCTCCATTCGAAACAATTCGAGATATCTTACAGCAGAACGAAGATGGATGGACTTGACAGGGAGCTCATCGGACATCTTATCCGTTTGAGCAGGAGACAAACAAATTGCAAAGTGAGAAGTCTCCCACTATACAATACTGCCTTCTCACCTTCGCCACATGAGGTAGGCCCTAACCATCTGTCCAAAAATGCTTCTGCTGTGCCAGACTATCCAATAATACAGCAAGTAACAGAGAGGACTCTATATTTCTTTTACAACAAAGTGCAGATTGGAATGAAGCAAAACATTGCAACGTTTCCACCTCACTCCGCCATCTGAGAATCAATTCTGATCCAGACAGGGCAGAGTTGCGCAATGCTGCACGAAAGGTTTGTAAGGCAGTGGCTTCGCACATGGCTGAAGCAAGTGCTGGGGAAGAACAAGTCACACATCTAGAGAGTATTGGAATATGACGAGTGGCATGATGGTTCAGACGACACCGAGTGTCATGATGAAATTTTTCTATATTTATCTGTAGATGCAAGTGACTTATTCATTCATTCATGTAAATTATTTGCAAATGGGGGTAATTCCCCGGTGGCAAATTTTACACTTATAGAAAATTACCAACATCAATACACTCGCGATTTAGAAACTATAGTAATTACATCGGAGTATTTACACAAAATGTCAGTCTTCTCTTAAACACACCAATATGTTCGGGGAAAGGCTCTAAGACTGCGGCAGTTCCAATTAACAATACCACGATTAATGAAAGAATATTTCCCATATATATGCTGCGGTCCGCCCTTAACTTTGTGTGGATGATCTGCCCTGCTCAGGTAGGTGGAATTTCTCAAATTGCTTAGTTCTCCCCGTGCTGACCGATTAGTATGAGTTAACCGTAGCGTATAGTCTGGATTTCGACCTATCTTCCAGAGATTCCCACACTAGTTTCTCTATCATTCGAGTAACACTACTTCTAGGATTAAAATCGTTGAGCACAAACCTAGCAGCCTTCCTTTGCACCATTTCCAACTCATTGATGAGCCGTACTTGATATGGGTCCCAAACCGCTGAAGCGTATTCAAATATTGGCCTCACCAGGGTCAAATATCCTAATTCTTTTGCGGTGGAACTACTGCCTTTTAATACCCTCATTACGAAATGAAGCGATTTGTACGCTTTGGAGAAGACACATCCTATATGGGTACTCATTTCAGATCATTCCTTACATGGATGCCCTAGTATTTGCACAAGTCTTCTTCTACAAGATTTCCGTGCCGACATTATATTGAAAATCATGCCTTCGCCCTCTCCGTATTCTCATGAGACTACGTTTAGCCTACTCTTAATCTTCATTTTGTTGTCAATGGGCAAGGTTGAGGTTAGTTTGTAATTCAACGCTGTCTTGTGTGCATGTATTTTTCAGCATATTACACAATATCTGCAAACAATCACCAGTCACTTCGAATCTCATTAGGTAAGCCATTAATAAGTGCCAGAAATAGCAAGGGCCCAATCACACTATCCTGAATGACACCTGACGTTATAAGAATATCAGAGTATGCATTACCTATTTAAACATTTTGCGAGCGACCAGTCAAGAACTCTTGAATCCACAAAATTACTCTTATCAATCTTCGTTGCCGCAAATTTACGGAGTAGTATGTCATGTGGTACGACATCAAATGCCTTCGCAAAATCTATATTTACGGCGTTAACATGCACTCCACTGTCTAGCGATTCGTTAATATCCTGAAAGAGTGATAACATTTGGCTCTCGCATGAATACCCTTGCCTAAATCCATGTTACCTCCCAACAAGCCATGATAATTTTTCTCACTGTTCCCGCAAGTAAGCGGAAATAATGTGCTCCAACAGTTTACATATGATGGATGTAAGGCTAACAGGCCTATAGTTTCCCCATTTCCAATCTGTACCCTCCCTTGAATTTTGGAATTATGGTAGTTATTTTCCAGTCTTTGAGTATTTGCGTATTATTAGTTGATACGGTACATTAAACAGCACCACCAAGTATCGCCCAATGGTTGTACCTCCCAATTTTAGCACATCTCCACAAATATTGTCTGGGCATTTCGGTATATTTCTACGTAGCTTTTTACTTCTTGATTGAATTGACGACTGGTTTATTCGGAAAGATGGGCGATCAGAATCATCGTTAAAGTTCAACAAACAGCTATTAAATTTATTAAACAAACATACTACAGTAGTAGTGCTAGAGGGGTTCTGCAGCAATTTCAAGGTCATCCATGGTTTCTCGTGGTCACGTGATCCCAGGCGTGCCTGGGCCTGTGCCGGCCGGCCAACTGGCAGAGCTGGCTAGTGTGTACTTGCTATACAGTGTGGAGGAGGCCATGGGAGTGGGAGGAACTGGTTCGGCTGGCCGGCGAAGGAAGCCGAGCGTGGCCGAGCTGAACTTTAAGTATGGTTACACGGCTGGCCTCTCTCTGTCATGTTATCTGTGGAGGGCGATAGGTATCAATCACGAATGACCTAATAAGGATAATAATAATAATAATAATAATAATAATAAATTATCCATGGTTATACGGCCGGTCTCTCCCTGTCATGTAATCGACGGTCTCAGGGTGTGGCGGCCATCTTGCCCCTTAGCCTCTGGCTCAGTAGTTAATAATAATAATAATAAATATTCCATTGAGCAACTACACGGCCGATCTCTGTGACTTGTAGCGCAAGCAAAGAAATCCGCAAGACCAGGTACCCAACCAAATGGATAGCTTCCGCCTGGGAAAGATCCAAGAAAACAGAGCAAGACTTGCTCTCATCTTGATGAACATCGAGTTTCTAGGCCGACAAAATATCGCCTACCGAGGTTATCGTGATGACGGCCCAATTGCTCAAGAGGAGTCTTCACAAAACGACGTTTATTTCCGTGCTCTGCTTCGGTTCCGGATGAAAGATGGAGACGTCAAACTGGCCAAACATCTTGCAACGGCGGGACCCAGAAGCCTTTTCACTAGTAAAACGATCCTGAACGAATTAATTGAGCTGTGCGGGGAGGACATTCGCGAGCAGATCTTAAGCCGCGTTCAAGAAGCCCGATTTTATTCTGTCGGATTTGACGAGACAACAGATGTTGCGCACATCTCTCAGCCGACTTTGTTCTTGCGGTATCGCTGGAGGAACGAAATCAGGTTGGATTTTGTGGGCTTCCTAGATGCTCGCAAATCTGTGGTGGAGGAGAAATGGAAAGATACTCAAGGAAGTGAAGAAGAAGAAGAAGAAGAAGGTGATTTTCCTAGTGAAGACGACGATGAGAATCCTCAAGCAGCCGCAGAGTCTGCTGTTGAACCAAACCTGACTCGGGTAAAGCTGGGAGTCATCGTTGCCAAGAAAATCAACGACGTCAAACTAGACCCCAAAAGCTGTGTTGGCATCGGAACTGACGGATGTTCGGTGAACATATCGGAAGCTGTAGGGGCAGTACATGAGCTGCAGAAGAATACAGTTCATGCTGTTCGGGTGCCCTGCTACAACCACCAGCTCAACCGACGCTTTCGAAATCGTCCAAAGTGCAAGCAGTTAAAAATGCATTTGGAACTGTGGAAGAGGTGACGAATTTCTTCACAGCGCCCTCGAAGCGGAATTTTGTGTTGAAGAAGACTATCAAAGGCCAGCTTGTCGCGCTGTGCGATACGCGCCTGGTTGAACGGCACGACGCAGTTTTGAAGTTCCTGAACTAATTGGACGACATTGTGAACGCGTTGGGAATCGTCTTTCAATGGGATGAAAATCAGTCAGCGCACAAAGCCGAAAGTTTGCTGGCCAGCATCACTAGTGGGCAATTCATCGTCACACTGTGCTGCATAGCAGAAGTGCTGACTCAGACGGAACCTCTCAGCGTCTGTTCCAAAGCGAAAATCTGGACGTCCAAACCGCCTTCGAAACCACTCGGAATACCATCCAAATCTTCAAAGAAAAGCGGTCAAACGTCGAACAAGAATTTTCGTCGGTCTTTGACAACGCCAGCAAGCTTGCGCGTGAGCAAGGCGCCGCTATCGACCTGCTGCGTCTTGTACAGAAGCAAAAGAACAGGGCTAACGTACCGGCTGACTCGCCCGAAGAGTACTACAGAAGGAACATCTACAGTCCTCTTCTTGACTGGATCTTGGAAGACCTCTCAACGCGTTTCACAGACGACGTTTTAAACGCATATCAGCTCAACGTTTTTCTTCCCCGCGTCGTAGACCCAGGATTGAACATGGATCGTCAAATCCACTGCACGGAGGAGGACATCAAAATCCTTTCCGAGCGCTACGCTCCTCTACTTAAAAAATCGCAGTCGGAACTCCGGGCGAAGATGCAAGCCGAGACATCCCTTTGGGCGGCGAAATGGAGAAGAGAGAGCGAAATGGGACGCCCAATCCCTTCAAAGGCGGTGGAGGTCTACACAGCTTGCCATCCACAAGGTTTCCCTACCATCAGAACAATGATTCATATTCTTATTACTTTGCCTGTCAGTATTGCGACCGGGGAAAAATCATTTTCTGTTCTGAAGTTAGAAAAAAATGAGAATAGGTCAAGATGCGACGAGGAAAGACTGAACGGCCTAACTTTAATGTATGTGCATCGAGACATTAAATTATACTACGATAGAATCATTAATCGTTTTGCTTCCAAGAAAGCCCGAAAGCTAAAACTTCTGTTGTAGTGTTACGGTAGGGAAGGAGCCTAATGTGAGACCATTGTGAATTGTGAGGTAATAAATATTTTTCATGAGATGTGCTATTGATTTAAGTTCATTCCCAAGACTTGTTTTTTTTTTCGTTGGTTTGTTTTTTCGTTGAAAGCATTTTATGATGTTTAGAAGCTAATTGGATCGTTACCTTCTTTTAAAAGAAAAACAAAAGGATCAGTGCCGGTAAAAAATCGTAATGAAATATGAAATAAAAGTACTGGTGCATATTTTTCCAGTAGTCTCGATTACTAGCAAAACTATTCTTTTATATTGGCTAAGGTACGTGGTGATAAAATAAAATAAAATAGTAATAACTAAAATAACAAGCGAAACTGTTATCTGCAGAGATGATGAAGGTCTACTAAAAATGGCACTGCCTTCGTGGAGACCTCCTACAAATTGTTCTGATGTAGCCCCCGGAACATAGGCAACCTAATTAAAATTCATCAACTGCCCCTCCCCCTGAAAAAACCCCTAAATCCGCCCCTGCTTCACATGGGTAAATCAACTACGGTACCTGAGAAACCCCCTCCCTAACTAGCTTTCGAGATGAACATTAACTTAATTGGTGGAAACAAAAATTACCAGTGCTTCCGAAACATATTTTTGCTATTCCCGCCAATAGCATTGCTAGCCAGCGGGTTTTCAGTTCCGCTTCGAACGTAGTTTAGGAGCGTAGATCCAGAATAAGCCTGGATCATGTAGACAGAATTTTGTTTCTTAACAGTTATTACAGAAGTACTATGCAACCAGAACCATTGAAGGGAACCAAATAGCAATGCGTGATGTGCACTATGTGGACTGTCTGTTAGATTTACTGCAGTAAACCTTTACTTCTATGCCTGGTGCAGGACGCATTTTTAGCCTATTTCCATTTAAGAAAAAATAGGCTTATGCGATCACCTTTTGTCCATGTGTGTGTGTGTGTGTGTGTGTGTGTCCATAGTAAAATCTAAACGGCCAAAGCGATTTCAATGAAACTCGGTAAGTGCATACTACTACCCCCTCGACCGTGCCTTTCAAATTTTAATAAGTTTCACTAATCCAACATGGCGGCCATGCAAAATGTATCACTGGCATTCTATATCTCCGCAACAGTAAAAGATTTCACCCTGTAATTTTGTGCGATGATAAAGGATACTGCTAAACGTTCATCTATGTGGCTTCCATAAACCTGTAAAGTACAAAACGAACATGGCGGCCAAGCGATGTTGAAACATTTAAATAGACTTTTCTCGCGATTTAACCGTCCGAGCTCAGTGAATCTTGGTACAGCAAATGTGTATACACATCGTAATGCACCGACATCTAATTTAGTTCAATTGTTTACATACCCTCAAGATGGCAGCTGTAGGACATTTTAAAATTAAGTTTTTATTTCTTGTGTCCTAATCACGCAATTGAAGTGAAAGTTTGAATAATGAACCTACGCAATAATCTTCATCTAATGGTGCATAACTCTATGGCCTACATATATAAGAATCAAACATGGAAACCATCCGAAATATTTAAGACGGCTCTCAATATCTACGAATCTATTACAGGAATCAAACTGAAATGTTGTATGTTAATAGAGGCAATTAACACAAGTTCACCAATGAGACTTTTAATAACCTGGTGATCACAAAATTAAAATGGCGGCCAAGCGAAGTTTAAACATTTAAATGGAATTTATTCGAGATTTTATCATCCGAGCGCAGGATTCTGTGGCAAGCTCTTCTTGCGCGTATTGTAATAAGGCGGGCCCAGGCAGGTGCAGACCCTAGCGGGTGAGGACCCGGCTGTGTCGTCACGTTACCCGACCAGACCCGTCCGATGCGGAGCCCTGACTTCAGCTGCCTCATGGCACCTAACGGAGGGATATGGAACTACGTAGGGCAGGAAATTATTAAACTGTAGTTACGTCGGCATCTATAATCCTTTGAAATCTGCTTTCCCGAGAAATTTAAGCTAAAAAATAACGGGTTGTTCGCATTTGCGAAGGCTACAAAAGCCATTTGATATATTCATTTAAATATTTCGTACCAGTAGAGAGAAAAGGTTAAGCTTTTAGTATTTCTTTTCTTGCTACGGTACTTAACCTTTATGTAACATGTGTTAACGTGTTTGCTAAAGATCTTTAACTTGGGTCCTGATTGACCATTTTATTAAGTATTTACGATAGTTTTCACCTACCTGTTTTACAATCACTCTTGCATGGCTTTAAAACATTTTCTTCAGAACTGTTATAGTTAAAATTTTACGTCTGAGCATGTTTGTTCATCATGTCAAAGTGGACAGCCATCTTGGCCTGCCGTGACTTACTTTTGCTGTCTGCACTTCTCACTGGCTGCCGATGTCCAGCGAGCCAATCACCTTCTTTCCTCTCTGGAAAAATCTGGATTTTTGCCTTAACTCCTATATAAGCCGAATCAGCTGTTGGTCAACTTACCACACTGCACTCAGCTCTACACGTTTGCCGCCACTGTGCGCTCGTCGTAATGGGCTGCTGGTCAACACACGGCGTCAACAAGGCAGCTGTGATGTCGTAACCTTCGACATTTGCTTCTTCGGTATTTGCTGGTCGAACCTCTGGCCACGCAAATTTAATCAACTCAAAGCTCTACATTCGACCTGAAGGAGTCACCTTTAACCTAGCAGCTGGTGTCCTGTTTAATTCGCCTGTCGCATGAGCCTTGTCTAGGCTCTAACTTTCTAGCACGGTGATTTCGCCGCAACATGGGACTTTAGCCTGTCTAAACTTGCCGTTTTTACTTCTGTTTAATACTTTAGCAGTGGATCTGCTTTAGTGAACTTCAAGTTGAACATTCGCAAGAAAAAGATAAGTCAAGTTGTTAACCTCATTCATGGAACTCTTTAAACCAACCTAAAGCCTGCAATAGTGATCTCTTTGATTTGCAATTAAAACTAGCTTACCACTTCTTTTTCTGGGCTCGTATTAAATGGCCGTACATTTCTTGCTTAAGGCTCTTCAGCCAGTTGTTCTGTTTAAATTCTACGTTTTTGCTCTTTCTAGGCTAAATTAGCCTTATCACTGTTATTCTCTTATAGGCTCTTTTTGCCTAATGATTATTATTGTTAAACTTGAATTAGTTATAGCCTCTGTTGAACAGGCCTCTTGTTAAATTCTTGATGGTATGGCATATCAGTATTTATTCTTATTCAATGAAACCCATACTCGATGTTAATAAATTGCAATACAAATGTACAGTGACTTGCTCTCCTTTAGTGTACTTAACCTGCAATCTCAACCTTGTTTCCCTTTTTCATTTATCTCCCCATTCAAACTTTATTCGACCTTGGGCCTGTTCCTTGGTTCATCTGAAGTAGGAGGTCATGCTTGCTATGACCGATCCGATCACATTGCAATTAGTTCAGTCTCCTCACAACATTCATAACCGAAAATCGACTCGTCAAATGCATACGGTAGGTATTTACACAGCTCTATCAACAATTTCCATAGAAAGCCTGAATAACTCAATGGCAAAAATATATGGACACTATTACGTCACTGACCTCTTCTCAACAGTTCTCGGTCAATAACCTGGAGGTCAGGTCCCTTAAAACAACAATTATCACCACCACCACCAACGGTTCAGTTCAGTTCAGTTCTTATTAATATCCTCAACCTGAGGTATTGAAGGACATTTCGCCACTGGAATTATGAATTTAACGACCTTTAATTACAGAATACACCGTATCGCTGACAACAGCGCCTGCCACAGTGAGTATTTAGCCCAATTACAGTGAGCTCCAGGGATTGAAATACAATACACATGTCTTTTCAAGAAGTTGGAGTGCGTTCTTCACTCCCACAGGATCCAGCTGAGACTATGGCAATTGTGTACGCCTGCAATGTAAATTTTGTGCAATAATAAGTCTCTCTAAAAGCACTCTCAGACGCTTAAGGCTCCCAGAGTAGAATCTCAATATGCAATTATACTTGCATGAAATCTTGGTACGCAATTTTTAGCCAGACATTGATGTAATAAGAACATCGATCCAAATATTACGTATGGCTGGATAACTTGGGCCAATTGGCCTACTCCACAATAATTGAGCAAAGCACAATTTCACCATGCCGTTTTGTAACAATATCAACACCATCACCGATGGTAATAATAATTATGATGATGATAACAATAATAATAATAATAATAATAATAATGGTTCATGGTGTACCTGTAGTCACGTCCTAGTTCGTGCAACCATGAGCAACTGCTAATGGCCTAGTAAGTGGTCCTGACAGCCGGGATACCAGTTGCTATGGAATACGTGGGGCATCTTAGGACATATTATGAGTCGTGGCCCTCCTTGTGCTCAGGTGGCTAGGACTACCCAACTTAGATGTTTGTTCCCTGAGGTCAAACTCATTGTAAGAAAGGCTAGCAACGAGCTTCACTTGTACTATCTAAACCTTGAGCAAACCTCGGACCTATGGGAGTGATGGAGTCCCACTCCCATCTGACAGATCAGGGACTCTTTGGAACCGAACAGGCAATCGTACTGGTATTCGGTGGGGTGCTTTAAATATCCAGGGTGGTTATGGAAAAATGAAACCAATGAAGTTCCGTTAGTGAAGGGAGATAGAGAGGGCAAGTAGTAGATTACAAGGTTTACCTGTGAGGTGTAAAACGAGGCAGGGCAAGCCCTTAATAGGGCTTTATGTCAAGAGAATCTTAGACCGTAACATAAATCGATGAGATACGTAAATGAACGATTAATGTGGATAGATTTGGAAATGTCAGGAAATCGGGTCAGGATTGTTTCAGTGTACGCTCCATGGGAAGGGGTGGATCAGGACGAAGTAGGCAGATTTTCATGGGGCACTGAGTGATGTGGTAGTGGGAGTCAATAAGGGTAGTGTAGTATTGGTGGGGGACTTCAATGATAGAATAGGAAATAGGATTGAGGGGTATGAGAAGGTAATGGCTAAGTGGGATGAGGATAGGGAAGCGAACACCAATGAGAAATTTTTACTGCACTTCTGTGCTAGCATTGGGTTATCTGTTGAGATTCACAGATACATATGGGAGGGTAGAGGAACCACGTCAATAATAGACTATATCATTACTGACTTTGAATTTAGGAAATTGATAAGGAATTGCAGGGTAATCAGTTCTTTTGTGAAACAGATCACAAACTGCTTTGCTGTGAATTCATCATAGTTAGACCTAAATTGCAGAAAGTGAGGGCTGTTTACAGAAAAATTAGGGTTGAAAATCTCCAGGATAAGCAGGGCCGTTTTTTTTGTTGTTTTTTTTTCGTTATTAGCGATAAGCGCGAAATGTAACGAGGAGATTCAGCAAGCAGTATATGCACTATTTATTACACTTGTGAGTGATTTATGGCTGTAATTTTGTAATGAATTTTCGCGAAAATTGATCGTTTTTGCGATAATCATTTTTACGATAAAAACGAGAACAGCATATTTACGGGGAAAACCAAACACAAATCGCATTTTTACGGGAAAAATGAAACATATGACATTTTTGTAAATAAATTAAACATTATATTTGTTTTGAAGATGTTGGCTTATTATTCTCTTATAAGAGTTTGTGACCTGCAGAACCATCGGCAACTGTGTTGTTTCTTTCTGCAGGTTGATAAGTGATTGTAAGACATAAATATTAATGAGCAAATTAAGAATGGTGCGTTTCTAAATTGTTTTGCAACAGAACCCGTCCTGTCCCGACCATGTGGGTAGAACTAAATTTCCAATGAAACACTAATGGTTGTGTATTTCTATAGTTCTGAGAAGTTGAGAACTACCGGTACTCCAAGTAGACCTACTTGATGGTTGCAAATGATCAGTTTATTCCCGTCTTCTGATCGAGATAGGGAGGAATTGTGAAATTAATATCGCCTCTCGGGCTATCGAATTCAGGAAACATGGTTTCGTGACAAGCAAAGATAATTATATGTTAATTGTCCCCGTTACGTCATGGACGATTAAACGATCGGAGCGTGTGAGGGAAGCGTTTGAGTAGCCTACGCGTGTCGCGGGTGGACAATTGAATGCACGAAATTATATAGACCTAATTATTTTGTTTTCGAGGAAGATGTTTTGAATGTATTTATTTATTTATTTATTTATTTATTTCGACCTTTATTCACATATATTCCATATATATGAAACTACAGTATATGGAGTGCAGCGTGGAATATTCGAGGAGTACCCGCGGAAGTGATTATTAGAGCGCACTCTGAACACGGAAGTGGGTCTGGACGTGATCTGGATGGCGGATTGGGCCGTCACTGCGGTCGACTGTCGACCGCACAGTGAGTTCCTGTGAGCACGAAAACTGCGAGTAGCTGTAGTACGGAAGACAATCAGATAAGTAGTTAGCCTAAAATTTTATAGTTTAACCATAGTTTACAACCATATAATCTCTCGAAAGTACAATCTCCGGATAGCTATCACCATTTAGCATTTCACCTAACATATATACTGCATTTAGCATACACTGACAGTTGCAGTACCAATACTGCAACTAAATAATTGTACATATTGTAAATATTTTCACCTGTATTTCAAACATAGATTTTGTAGCCTAAGTGTAATGGATCTGATGATGATCGCTTGACGATCGAAACTGGTCATCCTAGTGTTTTATTAATCTCATGTAATTTATTTCAGGATTAGGGCATAACCCATCTCTTTTGGGTACATTCGTGTTGACCGACTGAAAAGCACTAAACTCTTGTGTACTAAGGCAACACTGAAAATATGGCTTCAAACACCACAACAGTGAAGACTATTAAAGTGCCAGATGCAGTGAGTGTGTGTTATCACTTGCGTCAAGCGAGCGTGTCAGTTAGTGTTACTCTAAATGGCCGGTCGTACAGTTCACTCAGGTCAGTATGCGGACTCCAGTGCATATTACTACGTAGGCCAGGCGCGCCGATTCATTTTGTGGTGTGGTTATTGCAAGAAACTATTCATGTGAAAGTGTTGCGAACTGTTATTACGAGCACACACACATTTAAGAAATTGTAATTGGGACTATTAAATGGTTGAATGGTCATGTGAAATTGTTGCGAACTGTTGTTAAGAGTACATACAAATTATGGAAACGGTAACCGTACCAATATTAACTGGTTAAGCTGGCAGCTGAAAGTGCCGTGAATAAATAATTGCGAGTGCACGTAATTTATGAGAAAGGTAATTGCGATATCCCATTTTATCGGAGGATTAAATCGGGACTCATTTGGAACCGTGCCTTTCGGAAAATAATTGGCGAGACGTGACGTCAAACGTGGACAGACACGTTAACACTGGTCGAATCACACCTGGGATATTTGTTGTATTTTGTCGGTGCGTGCCTTGACGTTGGTGGAAATCTATTTGGTCTTCGATCCTGTCAATATGAGACGCTAGACTACCCGATGGGATTTTGACAGCAGGAATGCTGGTGATTGGCATAATGCGGAGAAGACATGCCGGTGGCACTGGCACGCGTCGCGACGCTTACAGCCGACGCCGAAGTGCGCCGCCATGGGAAAGAAAATGGATCCATATCAGAAGGTATCCCGTGGCGATCTGCAAGTAAGGTATTGTGTCAGCTAATTCACCGTTTGGTTACTTGTGGCTATCGTGCAATTCGTTTAAGTCCATCGTTCTTTCCTGGTTGATTGATCCGCGTAGGTTAAGCTTAGTTAAGATCAATTTATATTTGACAGCTCCAGATTCGTTGTAAACGAGGCATTTGTTTCCAAATATCTTTACAGGCTAGTTCTTGATTTCTATCTTAAGACAGGCATCTTGACGACAGCATCTTTCGTAATTATTGGTGATCTATTGAAACGACGTATTGGTCGTAATGTTGATTTAATGGGATAGCCAGTGATTTGTATTTAATAAATTTAAACCGAGCATGACGTCGGGAGGAGGAAATATTTCGAGTGCAGGAGTGTATTGCCTTGGTGCTATGATGCGTATCAGGTGATGTTGTTATTATTATATCGTGAGCCGAGCCACGGTGCCACGACTTATCAAGTGGTGTTGTTTACATTTCGTGAGCCATAGTGCCACGACACATCGAGTGTTAACATTTCATGAGGCATGGAGCCACGACATATTAGGTATTATTACTGTTCTATTCGTGAGGCATGGAGCCGCGACATTTAAGGTGACATTTACAAGTTTTTCACCAGTACTCAATTCCTCAGAAACTATTAAAGCGACCAACTTGCAAATTACTACAATGACAGAACATTATAAAGTTAACTCAGGAATATGTTATCTGTAAACGTGACAACCATAAAGCCCAATATGGCAGCTGCATGGAATTTTAGTATTTTAGAATTTTGGCCCAATCATCGGGGGGCGGGAAAATTTAGTGCGATGAAACTGTACCGTGAGTTAAATATACGGTACCAGCACGGACTTAGTCTCAATTATTTCGAAACTTACCACCACGTGATGTAGTGGCTAGCATTCCTGGAGGCCCGGGTTAAATTCCTGGGTCTGCCAAGAAATGTAATCCTGTTCTGAGGGCTGTAACGGGTTACACTCATCCCTCGTGAGGCAAAACTGAGAAGATGTTGGTTCGATTCCCACCTCATAAACTTAAGATCACGACCACCTCCTTCCCATTCCTCACCTCAATTACAAGTACACACACTACTACAGGCACCACAATAACAATAGTAGCCTACCACACACACCAGCATACAGTACACGGGTTTTATTATGACCACGATGTCTAAGCCCCCTTAAATCAAACAACAACAAACAACTTGTATCGAAAGGACAAGGCACCGACCTGGTAGATTTTCGAAAATATGTTATAAAATATTTAAAATGAATAAGAAATCATGATTTATAACAAAATATTACATCACATGTCCTATTAAACTGATTGCAGTGGAACGTCGTATAATAAACCACTATTGTAACCTATATACTCTGAACCGTATTTCCACATACCCGTTTATAATTTAATGGTTGTGATAGTCACTTGTAAACTTGAATTGATTCGTAGAAATGCTTAAGGGTAATGCAATCAATGTTGATAACATTTAGTTTATCATTTTTAAATAACTTTATGAGTGTAGAACATAATTTGTGGTTTTGCTAGGGGGCCAGGAAGGATTTCAGTAGGCCAGGGGTGTGCGAGCACCAATTAGGCCCTCCGTATTTTAGTAACGTCACTGATGCACTGTCATAAGCAATCATGATGATGATGATGATGATTGTTGTTGTTTAAGGGGCCTAACATCTGGGTTATCGGCCCCCACAGGCATTCAATCAGCAGAGAATGCATTGGACATGGGATTGCCAGTAATAAATCTGGTGTCAACATTGCGCCACTCTATTCCCATCCTTGGTTATTGTCTCCTCTACACAGTCCGCAGTATAAGCGGTGCAGTGAAGTTGATCCATTTTAAATTTGAAATTCAAATTACTTTTAAATCTATCAGAGTAGAGACTTCAATGTATAGGTAGATCTGGAACTTCAGAACTAATATTGACGGAGTTTCCAGAGCGTAAAAATAACAGGTAAGAGAAATCTGCTCTTTTCACGTGCATCTTAGGCCATATATTTGTTTTACATTACATTTCATTTTGCACTCCTTTTTGACGTGGGGTTTCTGTTGCCTTATATAGTGGGTAAGAATATTAACAGTCATTTGCTCCATGTTCTTGGGTTTAAATGAAGGAAGCGTGTCGTTCTTCACGACTGTTAATCTCACGATCATGAGCGGTTGGGCTTCCCTTTACGTGCTATCCGAATCATCGGACGTGACATTTCACCTCCAAATCCCACATTCGGAAATCGGACCTGGTTCATCTTGGTGGAGGCAAGCAGCTTTATCGCTGCGCCATCACGCCCTGTACTTGGGTGTGTATGAAGTGTATCTAATAATCCGTTACTGTAATGATTATAGTACACTAGTGTGTATATGGAATTATTTCGATCTAGACAACTACCCTAAACCTTTTTCATAACTCCTGCAAATGGAGCAAACGACTGAAAGGAAAACTACTCCAGGTGGTAAGCAATACATCCTCGACTATATTGGGGCAAGCAGGTCATTGGAGCTTGGGGACTCAGCACCTTCATGTGAGTGTAAAAAACATATCAACTTCTTGGAAACCATCAACCATCTCCTAAAGACAGGGAAACAAACATACAATATCCTGATAACAGCACTAAAAGAGATGAAGAAGTGACGGAATCATATGGTTACAGAATCTGCAAGTGAGTCTTGGTCCGAGAGTGATGTCGAATGTGCCTCACTAGAGTACAGGCTTCATAGTCAACAACAGAGTAACCAAATGCTTAAATACCTTCTCATCCCTGAACGCGGAAACATCCACTATATCCTTCAAAACTCTCAACAATACAAACAAAATCGCTAACTTCCGGTCGCCTACCAATGGCACCAACAGGAAAGATATTGAAACGTAGAAAACTTTAGGGAGATGTCTGGAAGACAAAGAAGAGACATACCACACGACTATCCTAGTGAAGGATATCAACGCCCAGATGGGGAAGTATCGAGATTTAAGTCCATAGTAGGAGAATACTCAGCTCACAAGGGAACAAACTGGAATGAGGAGCAACAGATCGACCTGTGCAGAGACAAAAAAGTTTGTAAATCCATGGCATTCAAACACCTTCCTAGGAAACCCAAAACATGGAGATGTCCCAAATGGATCATGTGGCCATCAGTAGAAGTACAGCAAGGAAATACATGATTAAAATTACTGAGAACTGCCAACATCGACTTAGACCATCATCTTTCTTTGATCAAATCTAATCTCATTCCACTCACACGGAACAGAGGTAAAAACTGCAACAAGTCAACTGTTAAGAGATTCAACCCGGTCAAACAGAGGCAAAGCGACTTTACCAAGACCCTAACTAACAAGAAGAATAAGGACTAGACACGACTACAGAAGACATTGATGGATTCAGCTACAACAACCATCCCTGCGACTACAGGGAACAACATCAGAGATGGACAACAGCAAATGGCAAGGCATCAGAGATAAGACTAGCATGGCTGAAATGAAACTTCAACATGAGCATGGATAATCACGAGATCTTCTTAGCAACCCGGAAGACCGCCACCAGAACGTTTAGAAACACCAAGAGGCAGTACAATAAGGACACCATTGTCCAAACGGAGAGAAAATTCCAAAGGAACAACCCCAGAGACTTAGACCAAACTTTAAAATTCCAAATAAACCCCAACTTAGCCCCAACACTTCATCTTTGGGGACCAGATGGGAAGTTCAAATTGAACAATACGGATTGCACCACAGCACTAGCAGAGTATTTCAACAACCTTCTCAACTCAGAGGAACCCGAGACGAAACTACATTTCAAGGCTAAGAAGGCTACTAAATCGGAATCCCTCCCACGAACTGAGAAGGAGATCCGGAAGATCATTTCTGAACTTACATTCAACAGAGTAGAGGGCGAAGACTGTATCATTAAGGATCTGTGGAAACACGCAGAGGAGTCGTCAATATAACGTATTCTCGAGATCATATCTGACATGTGAGTAACAGAAATACTACCAAGCGACTGCACATCGGCAATAGTCCGCCCAATGCACAAGGAGGGAGACAACCTTAACAACTACAGATGGATCTCCCTCCTATCTGTAACCTTCAAGATCCTCACCAAGGCACTAAAGAGTGTTCGTCCCTTCCCTAGACCCGTATATACTGGGCTTCAGGAAGTCAAGGTCATGTGTGGAACAGATCGTGAATCTCAAAACTATCCTCACCTACAAGAAACTAAGTGCCTCATTTAGCAACATTCCTCGATTTCCAGAAGGCCTACCACTCGGTAGACAGCCAGTCCATCTTCCAGACAATCACCGAACACTATATCTAAAAGTCAAACTCCAAGAACTTCGTGATCATAACAACGTGATAGCTTACCCCCAGACCTCTTTAATTGCCTAGTGGAGTAAGTCATTCGCGAAGGGACAAACACACTGGCAGAGGGCTCCGGATTGAAATTCGGTTACAGGAAAGACAAGATACGGGCAAGTTGCCTGGCATTCGCTGACAACCATATACATCTACCGCCAAGCCTAGTATGGTGGAAGCTACACATAAACTCTCTTCACTCAACCACATAGCAGATAAAGTAAGAATGACGATCACCATTCATGAACAAAACGCGATTCATCACAAACATCAGCGAGACACCCACTCGATTCCACTGGGAGAAGAAATAATACGAAGGACTAATTCCTTCAAAAACCCCGGAGATTGGATAACCTAAGAACGTCAGCATAGGGCTCTAGAAATAAAAGTATATCTCGTCGCTGCATGGTGACACTTTGTTCGTTTACAACCGTCGGTACATAATAATTGTCAATAGAAATTAACTTTAAGAGTGAAAAGTAAATTATGCCTTGCGTGTGCCAGTGTTTAAAATTAAATAAACGCTGCATGAGTCTTTCGTCATATGAGTCCCTCTGGGGTAACGGTAAACAGTTAATTTAGCCATATGAGCCTCCCTCTGGGATAACGGTAAACAGTTCATTTAGCCATATGAGCCCCCCTGGGATAACGGTAAACAGCTAATTTAGCCATACGAGTCCCCCTGGGGGTAACGGTAAACAGTTAATTTAGCCATATGAGCCCCCCTGGGGTAACGGTAAACAGCCAATTTAGCCATACGAGTCCCTCTGGGGGTAACGGTAAACAGTTAATTTAGCCATACTAGTCCCTCTGGGATAACGGTAAACAGCTAATTTAGCCATACGAGTCCCTCTGGGGTAACGGTAAACAGTTAATTTATCCATATGAGTCCCTCTGGGATAACGGTAAACAGTTAATTTAGCCATATGAGCCCCCCCCTGGGGTAACGGTAAACAGTTAATTTAGCCATATGAGTCCCTCTGGGATAACGGTAAACAGTTAATTTAGCCATATGAGCCCCCCCCCCTGGGGTAACGGTAAACAGCTAATTTAGCCATACGAGTCCCTCTGGGGTAACGGTAAACAACCGGGTGAGTTAGTCGTGGTCGTTACGGCATGACTAATGGCAGTCGCTCACATCCGGGAGGCGAGGAGTTTCGAATCCCCCCGCCGGCAACCTTGAAGATGGTCTTCAGTGGTTTCCCATCTTCCTTCCAGGCAAATGCCGGGGTTGGTCCCTAACTATAGGCCACAGCCGCTACCTTCCAACTCCTCGCCCTTCCCTTCCAACTTTCCTCCCCAACGGTACTTATAGCTCACCCATTGGGTGTCCGTCTCGAAGCAGCTACAAAAACTGGCGAGCCGAACATGTCCTCGGACACTCCCGGCACTAAGAGCCATACGCTTAAAAAAAGAAGGGTAAACAGCTAATTTACCCATACGAGTCCCTTTGGGGTAACGGTAAACAGCTAATTTAGCCATACGAGTCCCTCTGGGGTAACGGTAAGCAGCTAATTTAGCCATACGAGTCCCTCTGCGGTAACGGTAAACAGCTAATTTACCCATACGAGTCCCTCTGGGGTAACGGTAAACAGCTAATTTAGCCATACGAGTCCCCCCTGGGGTAACGGTAAACAGCTAATTTAGCTATACGAGTCCCTCTGGGGTAACGGTAAACAGCTAATTTAGCCATACGAGTCCCACTGGGGTAACGGTAAACAGCTAATTTAGCCATACGAGGCTCTCTGGGGTAACGGTTAACAGCTAATTTAGCCATACGAGTCCCTCTGGGGTAACGGTAAACAGCTAATTTAGCCATACGAGTCCCCCCTGGGGTAACGGTAAACAGCTAATTTAGCCACACGAGTCCCCCCTGGGGTAACGGTAAACAGCTAATTTAGCCATACGAGTCCCTCTGGGGTAACGGTAAACAATTAATTTAGCCATACGAGTCCCCCTGGGGTAACGGTAAACAGCTAATTTAGCCATACGAGTCCCTCTGGGGTAACGGTAAACAGCTAATTTAGCCATACGAGTCCCCCCTGAGGTAACGGTAAACAGCTAATTTAGCCACACGAGTCCCCCCTGGGGTACAGGTAAACAGCTAATTTAGCCATACGAGTCCCTCTGGGGTAACGGTAAACAATTAATTTAGCCATACGAGTCCCCCCTGGGGTAACGGTAAACAACTAATTTAGCCATACGAGGCCCCTTGGGGTAACGGTAAACAGCTAATTTAGCCATACGAGTCCCTCTGGGGTAACGGTAAACAGCTAATTTAGCCATACGAGTCCCTCTGGGGTAACGGTAAACAGCTAATTTAGCCATACGAGTCCCTCTGGTGTAACGGTAAACAGCTAATTTAGCCATACGAGTCCCTCTGGGGTAACGGCAAACAGCTAATTTAGCCATACGAGTCCCCCCTGGGGTAAAGGTAAACAGCTAATTTAGCCATACGAGTCCCTCTGGGGTAACGGTAAACAGCTAATTTAGCCATACGAGTCCCCCCTGGGGTAACGGTAAACAGCTAATTTAGCCATACGAGTCCCTCTGGGGTAACGGTAAACAGCTAATTTAGCCATACGAGTCCCCCCCGGGGGAACGGTAAACAGCTATTTTAGCCATACTAGGCGCCCTGGGGTAACGGTAAACAGCTAATTTAGCCATACGAGGCCCCCTGGGGTAACGGTAAACAGCTAATTTAGCCATACGAGTCCCCCCTGGGGTAACGGTAAACAGCTAATTTAGCCATACGAGTCCCCCTGGGGTAAGGGTAAACAGCTAATTTAGCCATACGAGTCCCTCTGGGGTAACGGTAAACAGCTAATTTAGCCATATGAGTCCCTCTGGGGTAACGGTAAACAGCTAATTTAGCCATACGAGTCCCCTCTGGGGTAACGGTAAACAGTTAATTTAGCCATACGAGTCCCTCTGGGGTAATGGTAAACAGCTAATTTAGCCACACGAGACCCTCTGGGGTAATGGTAAACAGCTAATTTAGCCACACGAGACCCTCTGGGGTAACGGTAAACAGTTAATTTAGCCACACGAGTCCCTCTGGGGTAACGGTAAACAGTTAATTTAGCCATATGAGTCCCTCTGGGGTAACGGTAAACAGTTAATTTAGCCGCACGAGTCCCTCTAGGGTAACGGTAAACAGCTAATTTAGCCATTCGAGTCCCTCTGGGGTAACGGTAAACAGCTAATTTAGCCATACGAGTCCCCCCTGGGGTAACGGTAAACAGCTAATTTAGCCACACGAGTCCCTCTGGGGTAACGGTAAACAGTTAATTTAGCCATACGAATCCCTCTGGGGTAACGGTAAACAGCTAATTTAGCCATTTGAGTCCCTCTGGGGTAACGGTAAACAGCTAATTTAGCCATTCGAGTCCCTCTGGGGTAACGGTAAACAGCTAATTTAGCCATACGAGTCCCCCCTGGGGTAACGGTAAACAGCTAATTTAGCCATATGAGTCCCTCTGGGGTAACGGTAAACAGCTAATTTAGCCACACGAGTCCCCCTGGGGTACCGGTCAACAGCTAATTTAGCCATTCGAGTCCCTCTGGGGTAACGGTAAACAGATAATTTAGCCATATGAGTCCCTCTGGGATAACGGTAAACAGTTAATTTAGCCATACGAGTCCCTCTGGGATAACGGTAAACAGTTAATTTAGCCATATGAGTCCCTCTGGGGTAACGGTAAACAGTTAATTTAGCCACACGAGTCCCTCTGGGGTAACGGTAAACAGTTAATTTAGCCATATGAGTCCCTCTGGGGTAACGGTAAACAGTTAATTTAGCCATATGAGTCCCTCTGGGGTAACGGTAAACAGCTAATTTAGCCATACGAGTCCCCCCAGGGGTAAAGGTAAACAGCTAATTTAGCCATTCGAGTCCCTCTGGGATAACGGTAAACAGTTAATTTAGCCATACGAGTCCCTCTGGTGTAACGGTGAACAGCTAATTTAGCCATATGAGTCCCTCTGGGGTAACGGTAAACAGCTAATTTAGCCATATGAGTCCCTCTGGGATAACGGTAAACAGCTAATTTAGCCATACGGGTCCCTCTGGTGTAACGGTGAACAGCTAATTTAGCCATACGAGTCCCTCTGGGATAACGGTAAACAGTTAATTTAGCCATATGAGCCCCCCCCTGGGGTAACGGTAAACAGCTAATTTAGCCATACGAGTCCCCCCTGGGGTAACGGTAAACAGCTAATTTAGCCATTCGAGTCCCTCTGGGGTAACGGTAAACAGATAATTTAGCCATATGAGTCCCTCTGGGATAACGGTAAACAGTTAATTTAGCCATACGAGTCCCTCTGGGATAACGGTAAACAGTTAATTTAGCCATATGAGTCCCTCTGGGGTAACGGTAAACAGTTAATTTAGCCACACGAGTCCCTCTGGGGTAACGGTAAACAGTTAATTTAGCCATATGAGTCCCTCTGGGGTAACGGTAAACAGTTAATTTAGCCATATGAGTCCCTCTGGGGTAACGGTAAACAGCTAATTTAGCCATACGAGTCCCCCCTGGGGTAAAGGTAAACAGCTAATTTAGCCATTCGAGTCCCTCTGGGATAACGGTAAACAGTTAATTTAGCCATACGAGTCCCTCTGGTGTAACGGTGAACAGCTAATTTAGCCATATGAGTCCCTCTGGGGTATCGGTAAACAGCTAATTTAGCCATATGAGTCCCTCTGGGATAACGGTAAACAGCTAATTTAGCCATACGAGTCCCTCTGGTGTAACGGTGAACAGCTAATTTAGCCATACGAGTCCCTCTGGGATAACGGTAAACAGTTAATTTAGCCATATGAGCCCCCCCCTGGGGTAACGGTAAACAGCTAATTTAGCTATACGAGTCCCTCTGGGGTAACGGTAAACAGCTAATTTAGCCATACGAGTCCCACTGGGGTAACGGTAAACAGCTAATTTAGCCATACGAGGCTCTCTGGGGTAACGGTTAACAGCTAATTTAGCCATACGAGTCCCTCTGGGGTAACGGTAAACAGCTAATTTAGCCATACGAGTCCCTCCTGGGGTAACGGTAAACAGCTAATTTAGCCATACGAGTCCCTCTGGGGTAACGGCAAACAGCTAATTTAGCCATACGAGTCCCCCCTGAGGTAACGGTAAACAGCTAATTTAAACACACGAGTCCCCCCTGGGGTACAGGTAAACAGCTAATTTAGCCATACGAGTCCCTCTGGGGTAACGGTAAACAATTAATTTAGCCATACGAGTCCCCCCTGGGGTAACGGTAAACAACTAATTTAGCCATACGAGGCCCCTTGGGGTAACGGTAAACAGCTAATTTAGCCATACGAGTCCCTCTGGGGTAACGGTAAACAGCTAATTTAGCCATACGAGTCCCTCTGGGGTAACGGTAAACAGCTAATTTAGCCATACGAGTCCCTCTGGTGTAACGGTAAACAGCTAATTTAGCCATACGAGTCCCTCTGGGGTAACGGCAAACAGCTAATTTAGCCATACGAGTCCCCCCTGGGGTAAAGGTAAACAGCTAATTTAGCCATACGAGTCCCTCTGGGGTAACGGTAAACAGCTAATTTAGCCATACGAGTCCCCCCTGGGGTAACGGTAAACAGCTAATTTAGCCATACGAGTCCCTCTGGGGTAACGGTAAACAGCTAATTTAGCCATACGAGTCCCCCCCGGGGGAACGGTAAACAGCTAATTTAGCCATACGAGGCGCCCTGGGGTAACGGTAAACAGCTAATTTAGCCATACGAGGCCCCCTGGGGTAACGGTAAACAGCTAATTTAGCCATACGAGTCCCCCCTGGGGTAGCGTTAAACAGCTAATTTAGCCATACGAGTCCCCCCTGGGGTAACGGTAAACAGCTAATTTAGCCATACGAGTCCCTCTGGGGTAACGGTAAACAGCTAATTTAGCCATATGAGTCCCTCTGGGGTAACGGTAAACAGCTAATTTAGCCATACGAGTCCCCTCTGGGGTAACGGTAAACAGTTAATTTAGCCATACGAGTCCCTCTGGGGTAATGGTAAACAGCTAATTTAGCCACACGAGACCCTCTGGGGTAACGGTAAACAGCTAATTTAGAAATATGAGTCCCTCTGGGGTAACGGTAAACAGTTAATTTAGCCATATGAGTCCCTCTGGGGTAACGGTAAACAGTTAATTTAGCCGCACGAGTCCCTCTGGGGTAACGGTAAACAGCTAATTTAGCCATTCGAGTCCCCCCTGGGGTAAAGGTAAACAGCTAATTTAGCCATTCGAGTCCCTCTGGGATAACGGTAAACAGTTAATTTAGCCATACGAGTCCCTCTGGTGTAACGGTGAACAGCTAATTTAGCCATATGAGTCCCTCTGGTGTAACGGTAAACAGCTAATTTAGCCATATGAGTCCCTCTGAGATAACGGTAAACAGCTAATTTAGCCATACGAGTCCCTCTGGTGTAACGGTGAACAGCTAATTTAGCCATACGAGTCCCTCTGGGATAACGGTAAACAGTTAATTTAGCCATATGAGCCCCCCCCCTGGGGTAACGGTAAACAGCTAATTTAGCCATTCGAGTCCCTCTGGGGTAACGGTAAACAGATAATTTAGCCATATGAGTCCCTCTGGGATAAGGGTAAACAGTTACTTTAGCCATACGAGTCCCTCTGGGATAACGGTAAACAGTTAATTTAGCCATATGAGTCCCTCTGGGGTAACGGTAAACAGTTAATTTAGCCACACGAGTCCCTCTGGGGTAACGGTAAACAGTTAATTTAGCCATATGAGTCCCTCTGGGGTAACGGTAAACAGTTAATTTAGCCATATGAGTCCCTCTGGGGTAACGGTAAACAGCTAATTTAGCCATATGAGTCCCTCTGGGGTAACGGTAAACAGCTAATTTAGCCATACGAGTCCCCCCTGGGGTAAAGGTAAACAGCTAATTTAGCCATTCGAGTCCCTCTGGGATAACGGTAAACAGTTAATTTAGCCATACGAGTCCCTCTGGTGTAACGGTGAACAGCTAATTTAGCCATATGAGTCCCTCTGGGGTAACGGTAAACAGCTAATTTAGCCATATGAGTCCCTCTGGGATAACGGTAAACAGCTAATTTAGCCATACGAGTCCCTCTGGTGTAACGGTGAACAGCTAATTTAGCCATACGAGTCCCTCTGGGATAACGGTAAACAATTAATTTAGCCATATGAGCCCCCCCCTGGGGTAACGGTAAACAGCTAATTTAGCCATATGGGTCCCTCTGGGGTGACGGTAAACAGCTAATTTAGCCATATGAGCCCCCCCTGGGGTAACGGTAAACAGTTAATTTAGCCATATGAGTCCCTCTGGGATAACGGTAAACAGTTAATTTAGCCATATGTGCCCCCCCCTGGGGTAACGGTAAACAGCTAATTTAGCCATACGAGTCCCTCTGGGGTAACGGTAAAAACCGGGTGAGTTAGCCGTGGTCGTTACGGCATGACTAATGGCAGTCGCTCACATCCGGGAGGCGAGGAGGTTCGAATCCCCCCGCCGGCAACCTTGAAGATGGTCTTCTGTGGTTTCCCATCTTCCTTCCAGGCAAATGCCGGGGTTGGTCCCTAACTATAGGCCACAGCCGCTACCTTCCAACTCCTCGCCCTTCCCTTCCAACTTTCCTCCCCAACGGTACTTGTAGCTCACCCATTGGGTGTCCGTCTCGAAGCAGCTACAAAAACTGGCGAGCCGAACATGTCCTCGGACACTCCCGGCACTAAAAGCCATACGCTTAAAAAAAAGAACGGTAAACAGCAAATTTACCCATACGAGTCCCTCTGGGGTAACGGTAAACAGCTAATTTAGCCATACGAGTCCCACTGGGGTAACGGTAAACAGCTAATTAAGCCATATGAGTCCCTCTGGGATAACGGTAAACAGCTAATTTAGCCATACGAGTCCCTCTGGTGTAACGGTGAACAGCTAATTTAGCCATACGAGTCCCTCTGGGATAACGGTAAACAGTTAATTTAGCCATATGAGCCCCCCCCCTGGGGTAACGGTAAACAGCTAATTTAGCCATACGAGTCCCCCCTGGGGTAACGGTAAACAGCTAATTTAGCCATTCGAGTCCCTCTGGGGTAACGGTAAACAGATAATTTAGCCATATGAGTCCCTCTGGGATAACGGTAAACAGTTAATTTAGCCATACGAGTCCCTCTGGGATAACGGTAAACAGTTAATTTAGCCATATGAGTCCCTCTGGGGTAACGGTAAACAGTTAATTTAGCCACACGAGTCCCTCTGGGGTAACGGTAAACAGTTAATTTAGCCATATGAGTCCCTCTGGGGTAACGGTAAACAGTTAATTTAGCCATATGAGTCCCTCTGGGGTAACGGTAAACAGCTAATTTAGCCATACGAGTCCCCCCTGGGGTAAAGGTAAACAGCTAATTTAGCCATTCGGGTCACTCTGGGATAACGGTAAATAGTTAATTTAGCCATACGAGTCCCTCTGGTGTAACGGTGAACAGCTAATTTAGCCATATGAGTCCCTCTGGGGTAACGGTAAACAGCTAATTTAGCCATATGAGTCCCTCTGGGATAACGGTAAACAGCTAATTTAGCCATACGATTCCCTCTGGTGTAACGGTGAACAGCTAATTTAGCCATACGAGTCCCTCTGGGATAACGGTAAACAGTTAATTTAGCCATATGAGCCCCCCCACTGGGGTAACGGTAAACAGCTAATTTAGCTATACGAGTCCCTCTGGGGTAACGGTAAACAGCTAATTTAGCCATACGAGTCCCACTGGGGTAACGGTAAACAGCTAATTTAGCCATACGAGGCTCTCTGGGGTAACGGTTAACAGCTAATATAGCCATACGAGTCCCTCTGGGGTAACGGTAAACAGCTAATTTAGCCATACGAGTCCGCCTGGGGTAACGGTAAACAGCTAATTTAGCCATACGAGTCCCTCTGGGGTAACGGTAAACAGCTAATTTAGCCATACGAGTCCCCCCTGAGGTAACGGTAAACAGCTAATTTAGCCACACGAGTCCCCCCTGGGGTACAGGTAAACAGCTAATTTAGCCATACGAGTCCCTCTGGGGTAACGGTAAACAATTAATTTAGCCATACGAGTCCCCCCTGGGGTAACGGTAAACAACTAATTTAGCCATACGAGGCCCCTTGGGGTAACAGTAAACAGCTAATTTAGCCATACGAGTCCCTCTGGGGTAACGGTAAACAGCTAATTTAGCCATACGAGTCCCTCTGGGGTAAAAGTAAACAGCTAATTTAGCCATACGAGTCCCTCTGGTGTAACGGTAAACAGCTAATTTAGCCATACGAGTCCCTCTGGGGTAACGGCAAACAGCTAATTTAGCCATACGAGTCCCCCCTGGGGTAAAGGTAAACAGCTAATTTAGCCATACGAGTCCCTCTGGGGTAACGGTAAACAGCTAATTTAGCCATACGAGTCCCCCCTGGGGTAACGGTAAACAGCTAATTTAGCCATACGAGTCCCTCTGGGGTAACGGTAAACAGCTAATTTAGCCATACGAGTCCCCCCCGGGGGAACGGTAAACAGCTAATTTAGCCATACGAGGCGCCCTGGGGTAACGGTAAACAGCTAATTTAGCCATACGAGGCCCCCTGGGGTAACGGTAAACAGCTAATTTAGCCATACGAGTCCCCCCTGGGGTAACGGTAAACAGCTAATTTAGCCATACGAGTCCCCCCTGGGGTAACGGTAAACAGCTAATTTAGCCATACGAGTCCCTCTGGGGTAACGGTAAACAGCTAATTTAGCCATATGAGTCCCTCTGGGGTAACGGTAAACAGCTAATTTAGCCATACGAGTCCCCTCTGGGGTAACGGTAAACAGTTAATTTAGCCATACGAGTCCCTCTGGGGTAATGGTAAACAGCTAATTTAGCCACGCGAGACCCTCTGGGGTAACGGTAAACAGCTAATTTAGCCATATGAGTCCCTCTGGGGTAACGGTAAACAGTTAATTTAGCCATATGAGTCCCTCTGGGGTAACGGTAAACAGTTAATTTAGCCGCACGAGTCCCTCTGGGGTAACGGTAAACAGCTAATTTAGCCATTCGAGTCCCTCTGGGGTAACGGTAAACAGCTAATTTAGCCATACGAGTCCCCCCTGGGGTAACGGTAAACAGCTAATTTAGCCACACGAGTCCCTCTGGGGTAACGGTAAACAGTTAATTTAGCCATACGAGTCCCTCTGGGGTAACGGTAAACAGCTAATTTAGCCATTTGAGTCCCTCTGGGGTAACGGTAAACAGCTAATTTAGCCATTCGAGTCCCTCTGGGGTAACGGTAAACAGCTAATTTAGCCATACGAGTCCCCCCTGGGGTAACGGTAAACAGCTAATTTAGCCATATGAGTCCCTCTGGGGTAACGGTAAACAGCTAATTTAGCCACACGAGTCCCCCTGGGGTAACGGTAAACAGCTAATTTAGCCATTCGAGTCCCTCTGGGGTAACGGTAAACAGATAATTTAGCCATATGAGTCCCTCTGGGATAACGGTAAACAGTTAATTTAGCCATACGAGTCCCTCTGGGATAACGGTAAACAGTTAATTTAGCCATATGAGTCCCTCTGGGGTAACGGTAAACAGTTAATTTAGCCACACGAGTCCCTCTGGGGTAACGGTAAACAGTTAATTTAGCCATATGAGTCCCTCTGGGGTAACGGTAAACAGTTAATTTAGCCATATGAGTCCCTCTGGGGTAACAGTAAACAGCTAATTTAGCCATACGAGTCCCCCCTGGGGTAAAGGTAAACAGCTAATTTAGCCATTCGAGTCCCTCTGGGATAACGGTAAACAGTTAATTTAGCCATACGAGTCCCTCTGGTGTAACGGTGAACAGCTAATTTAGCCATATGAGTCCCTCTGGGGTAACGGTAAACAGCTAATTTAGCCATATGAGTCCCTCTGGGATAACGGTAAACAGCTAATTTAGCCATACGAGTCCCTCTGGTGTAACGGTGAACAGCTAATTTAGCCATACGAGTCCCTCTGGGATAACGGTAAACAGTTAATTTAGCCATATGAGCCCCCCCCCTGGGGTAACGGTAAACAGCTAATTTAGCCATACGAGTCCCCCCTGGGGTAACGGTAAACAGCTAATTTAGCCATTCGAGTCCCTCTGGGGTAACGGTAAACAGATAATTTAGCCATATGAGTCCCTCTGGGATAAAGGTAAACAGTTCATTTAGCCATACGAGTCCCTCTGGGATAACGGTAAACAGTTAATTTAGCCATATGAGTCCCTGTGGGGTAACGGTAAACAGTTAATTTAGCCAAACGAGTCCCTCTGGGGTAACGGTAAACAGTTAATTTAGCCATATGAGTCCCTCTGGGGTAACGGTAAACAGTTAATTTAGCCATATGAGTCCCTCTGGGGTAACGGTAAACAGCTAATTTAGCCATACGAGTCCCCCCTGGGGTAAAGGTAAACAGCTAATTTAGCCATTCGAGTCCCTCTGGGATAACGGTAAACAGTTAATTTAGCCATACGAGTCCCTCTGGTGTAACGGTGAACAGCTAATTTAGCCATATGAGTCCCTCTGAGGTAACGGTAAACAGCTAATTTAGCCATATGAGTCCCTCTGGGATAACGGTAAACAGCTAATTTAGCCATACGAGTCCCTCTGGTGTAACTGTGAACAGCTAATTTAGCCATACGAGTCCCTCTGGGATAACGGTAAACAGTTAATTTAGCCATATGAGCCCCCCCCCTGGGGTAACGGTAAACAGCTAATTTAGCCATACGGGTCCCCCCTGGGGTAACGGTAAACAGCTAATTTAGCCATTCGAGTCCCTCTGGGGTAACGGTAAACAGATAATTTAGCCATATGAGTCCCTCTGGGATAACGGTAAACAGTTAATTTAGCCATACGAGTCCCTCTGGGATAACGGTAAACAGTTAATTTAGCCATATGAGTCCCTCTGGGGTAACGGTAAACAGTTAATTTAGCCACACGAGTCCCTCTGGGGTAACGGTAAACAGTTAATTTAGCCATATGAGTCCCTCTGGGGTAACGGTAAACAGTTAATTTAGCCATATGAGTCCCTCTGGGGTAACGGTAAACAGCTAATTTAGCCATACGAGTCCCCCCGTGGGTAAAGGTAAACAGCTAATTTAGCCATTCGAGTCCCTCTGGGATAACGGTAAACAGTTAATTTAGCCTTACGAGTCCCTCTGGTGTAAAGGTGAACAGCTAATTTAGCCATATGAGTCCCTCTGGGGTAACGGTAAACAGCTAATTTAGCCATATGAGTCCCTCTGGGATAACGGTAAACAGCTAATTTAGCCATACGAGTCCCTCTGGTGTAACGGTGAACAGCTAATTTAGCCATACGAGTCCCTCTGGGATAACGGTAAACAGTTAATTTAGCCATATGAGCCCCCCCCCTGGGGTAACGGTAAACAGCTAATTTAGCTATACGAGTCCCTCTGGGGTAACGGTAAACAGCTAATTTAGCCATACGAGTCCCACTGGGGTAACGGTAAACAGGTAATTTAGCCATACGAGGCTCTCTGGGGTAACGGTTAACAGCTAATTTAGCCATACGAGTCCCTCTGGGGTAACGGTAAACAGCTAATTTAGCCATACGAGTCCCCCCTGGGGTAACGGTAAACAGCTAATTTAGCCATACGAGTCCCTCTGGGGTAACGGTAAACAGCTAATTTAGCCATACGAATCCCCCCTGAGGTAACGGTAAACAGCTAATTTAGCCACACGAGTCCCCCCTGGGGTACAGGTAAACAGCTAATTTAGCCATACGAGTCCCTCTGGGGTAACGGTAAACAATTAATTTAGCCATACGAGTCCCCCCTGGGGTAACGGTAAACAACTAATTTAGCCATACGAGGCCCCTTGGGGTAACGGTAAACAGCTAATTGAGCCATACGAGTCCCTCTGGGGTAACGGTAAACAGCTAATTTAGCCATACGAGTCCCTCTGGGGTAACGGTAAACAGCTAATTTAGCCATACGAGTCCCTCTGGTGTAACGGTAAACAGCTAATTTAGCCATACGAGTCCCTCTGGGGTAACGGCAAACAGCTAATTTAGCCATACGAGTCCCCCCTGGGGTAAAGGTAAACAGCTAATTTAGCCATACGAGTCCCTCTGGGGTAACGGTAAACAGCTAATTTAGCCATACGAGTCCCCCCTGGGGTAACGGTAAACAGCTAATTTAGCCATACGAGTCCGTCTGGGGTAACGGTAAACAGCTAATTTAGCCATACGAGTCCCCCCCGGGGGAACGGTAAACAGCTAATTTAGCCATACGAGGCGCCCTGGGGTAACGGTAAACAGCTAATTTAGCCATACGAGGCCCCCTGGGGTAACGGTAAACAGCTAATTTAGCCATACGAGTCCCCCTGGGGTAACGGTAAACAGCTAATTTAGCCATACGAGTCCCCCCTGGGGTAACGGTAAACAGCTAATTTAGCCATACGAGTCCCTCTGGGGTAACGGTAAACAGCTAATTTAGCCATATGAGTCCCTCTGGTGTAACGGTAAACAGCTAATTTAGCCATACGAGTCCCCTCTGGGGTAACGGTAAACAGTTAATTTAGCCATACGAGTCCCTCTGGGGTAATGGTAAACAGCTAATTTAGCCACACGAGACCCTCTGGGGTAACGGTAAACAGCTAATTTAGCCATATGAGTCCCTCTGGGGTAACGGTAAACAGTTAATTTAGCCATATGAGTCCCTCTGGGGTAACGGTAAACAGTTAATTTAGCCGCACGAGTCCCTCTGGGGTAACGGTAAACAGCTAATTTAGCCATTCGAGTCCCTCTGTGGTAACGGTAAACAGCTAATTTAGCCATACGAGTCCCCCTTGGGGTAACGGTAAACAGCTAATTTAGCCACACGAGTCCCTCTGGGGTAACGGTAAACAGTTAATTTAGCCATACGAGTCCCTCTGGGGTAACGGTAAACAGCTAATTTAGCCATTTGAGTCCCTCTGGGGTAACGGTAAACAGCTAATTTAGCCATTCGAGTCCCTCTAGGGTAACGGTAAACAGCTAATTTAGCCATACGAGTCCCCCCTGGGGTAACGGTAAACAGCTAATTTAGCCATATGAGTCCCTCTGGGGTAACGGTAAACAGCTAATTTAGCCACACGAGTCCCCCTGGGGTAACGGTAAACAGCTAATTTAGCCATTCGAGTCCCTCTGGGGTAACGGTAAACAGATAATTTAGCCATATGAGTCCCTCTGGGATAACGGTAAACAGTTAATTTAGCCATACGAGTCCCTCTGGGATAACGGTAAACAGTTAATTTAGCCATATGAGTCCCTCGGGGGTAACGGTAAACAGTTAATTTAGCCACACGAGTCCCTCTGGGGTAACGGTAAACAGTTAATTTAGCCATATGAGTCCCTCTGGGGTAACGGTAAACAGTTAATTTAGCCATATGAGTCCCTCTGGGGTAACGGTAAACAGCTAATTTAGCCATACGAGTCCCCCCTGGGGTAAAGGTAAACAGCTAATTTAGCCATTCGAGTCCCTCTGGGATAACGGTAAACAGTTAATTTAGCGATACGAGTCCCTCTGGTGTAACGGTGAACAGCTAATTTAGCCATATGAGTCCCTCTGGGGTAACGGTAAACAGCTAATTTAGCCATACGAGTCCTCCCTGGGGGGTAACGGTAAACAGCTAATTTAGCCATTCGAGTCCCTCTGGGATAACGGTAAACAGTTAATTTAGCCATATGAGCCCCCCCCTGGGGTAACGGTAAACAGCTAATTAAGCCATACGAGTCCCCCCTGGGGTAACGGTAAACAGCTAATTTAGCCATTCGAGTCCCTCTGGGGTAACGGTAAACAGATAATTTAGCCATATGAGTCCCTCTGGGATAACGGTAAACAGTTAATTTAGCCATACGAGTCCCTCTGGGATAACGGTAAACAGTTAATTTAGCCATATGAGTCCCTCTGGGGTAACGGTAAACAGTTAATTTAGCCACACGAGTCCCTCTGGGGTAACGGTAAACAGTTAATTTAGCCATATGAGTCCCTCTGGGGTAACGGTAAACAGTTAATTTAGCCACACGAGTCCCTCTGGGGTAAGGGTAAACAGCTAATTTAGCCATATGAGTCCCTCTGGGATAACGGTAAACAGCTAATTTAGCCATACGAGTCCCTCTGGTGTAACGGTGAACAGCTAATTTAGCCATACGAGTCCCTCTGGGATAACGGTAAACAGTTAATTTAGCCATATGAGCCCCCCCCTGGGGTAACCGTAAACAGCTAATTTAGCCATATGAGTCCCTCTGGGGTAACGGTAAACAGTTAATTTAGCCATATGAGCCCCCCCCCTGGGGTAACGGTAAACAGTTAATTTAGCCATATGAGCCCCCCCCCCTGGGGTAACGGTAAACAGTTAATTTAGCCATATGAGTCACTCTGGGATAACGGTAAACAGTTAATTTAGCCATATGAGCCCCCCCCCTGGGGTAACGGTAAACAGTTAATTTAGCCATATGAGTCACTCTGGGATAACGGTAAACAGTTAATTTAGCCATATGAGCCCCCCCCCTGGGGTAACGGTAAACAGCTAATTTAGCCATACGAGTCCCTCTGGGGTAACGGTAAACAACCGGGTGAGTTAGCCGTGGTCGTTACGGCATGACTAATGGCAGTCGCTCACATCCGGGAGGCGAGGAGGTTCGAATCCCCCCGCCGGCAACCTTGAAGATGGTCTTCTGTGGTTTCCCATCTTCCTTCCAGGCAAATGCCGGGGTTGGTCCCTAACTATAGGCCACAGCCGCTACCTTCCAACTCCTCGCCCTTCCCTTCCAACTTTCCTCCCCAACGGTACTTGTAGCTCACCCATTGGGTGGCCGTCTCGAAGCAGCTACAAAAACTGGCGAGCCGAACATGTCCTCGGACACTCCCGGCACTAAAAGCCATACGCTTAAAAAAAAGAACGGTAAACAGCAAATTTACCCATACGAGTCCCTCTGGGGTAACTGTAAACAGCTAATTTAGCCATACGAGTCCCACTGGGGTAACGGTAAACAGCTAATTTAGCCATACGAGTCCTCTGGGGTAACGGTAAACAGCTAATTTTGCCATCCGAGTCCCCCCTGGGGTAACGGTAAAAAGCTAATTTAGCCATACGAGTCCCTCTGGGGGAACGGAAAACAGCTAATTTAGCCATACGAGTCCCCCTGGGGTAACGGTAAACAGCTAATTTAGCCACACGAGTCCCCCCTGGGGTAACGGTAAACAGCTAATTTTGCCATACGAGGCCCCCTGGGGTAACGGTAAACAGTTAATTTAGCCATACGAGTCCCTCTGGGGTAACGGTAAACAGCTAATTTAGCCATACGAGTCCCTCTGGGGTAACGGTAAACAGCTAATTTAGCCATCCGAGTCCCTCTGGGGTAACGGTAAACAGCTAATTTAGCCATACGAGTCCCTCTGGGGTAACGGTAAACAGCTAATTTAGCCATACGAGTCCCTCTGGGGTAAAGGTAAACAGCTAATTTAGCCACCCGAGTCCCTCTGGGGTAAAGGTAAACAGCTAATTTAGCCATACGAGTCCCTCTGGGATAACGGTAAACAGCTAATTTAGCCATACGAGTCCCTCTGGGGTAACGGTAAACAGCTAATTTAGCCATACGAGTCCACCCTGGGGTAACGGTAAACAGCTAATTTAGCCACACGAGTCCCTCTGGGGTAACGGTAAACAGTTAATTTAGCCACATGAGTCCCTCTGGGGTAACGGTAAGCAGTTAATTTAGCCACACGAGTCCCTCTGGGGTAACGGTAAACAATTAATTTAGCCATATGAGTCCCTCTGGGGTAACGGTAAACAGCTAATTTAGCCACACGAGTCCCTCTGGGGTAACGGTAAACAGTTAATTTAGCCATATGAGTCCCTCTGGGGAAACGGTAAACAGTTAATTTAGCCATATGAGTCCCTCTGGGGTAACGGTAAACAGCTAATTTAGTCACACGAGTCCCCCCCAGGGGTAACGGTAAACAGCTAATTTAGCCATACGAGTCCCTCTGGGGTAACGTTAAACAGCTAATTTAGCCATACGAGTCTCCCCTGGGGTAACGGTAAACAGCTAATTTAGCCATACGAGTCCCTCTGGGGTAACGGTAAACAGCTAATTTAGCCATACGAGTCCCCCCAGGGATAACGGTAAACAGCTAATTTAGCCATACGAGTCCCTCTGGGGTAACGGTAAACAGCTAATTTAGCCATACGAGTCCCCCCTGGGTAACGGTAAACAGCTAATTTAGCCATACGAGGCCCCCTGGGGTAACGGTAAACAGCTAATTTAGCCATACGAGGCCCCTGGGGTAACGGTAAACAGCTAATTTAGCCATACGAGTCCCCCCTGGGGTAACGGTAAACAGCTAATTTAGCCATACGAGTCCCCCCTGGGGTAACGGTAAACAGCTAATTTAGCCACACGAGTCCCTCTGGGGCAACGGTAAACAGTTAATTTAGCCATACGAGTCCCTCTGGGGTAACGGTAAACAGTTAATTTAGCCATATGAGTCCCTCTGGGGTAACGGTAAACAGCTAATTTAGCCATACGAGTCCTCCCTGGGGGTAACGGTAAACAGTTAATTTAGCCATTCGAGTCCCTCTGGGGTAACGGTAAACAGTTAATTTAGCCATATGAGCCCCCCCCCCCTGGGGTAACGGTAAACAGCTAATTTAGCCATTCGAGTCCCTCTGGGGTAACGGTAAACAGTTAATTTAGCCATATGAGCCCCCCCACTGGGGTAACGGTAAACAGCTAATTTAGCCATACGAGTCCCTCTGGGGTAATGGTAAACAACCGGGTGAGTTAGCCGTGGTCGTTACGGCATGACTAATGGCAGTCGCTCACATCCGGGAGGCGAGGAGGTTCGAATCCCCCCGCCGGCTAACTTGAAGATGGTCTTCTGTGGTTTCCCATCTTCCTTCCAGGCAAATGCCGGGGTTGGTCCCTAACTATAGGCCACAGCCGCTACCTTCCAACTCCTCGCCCTTCACTTCCAACTTTCCTCCCCAACGGTACTTGTAGCTCACCCATTGGGTGTCCGTCTCGAAGCAGCTACAAAAACTGGCGAGCCGAACATGTCCTCGGACACTCCCGGAACTAAAAGCCATACGCTTAAAAAAAGAAGGGTAAACAGCTAATTTACCCATACGAGTCCCTCTGGGGTAACGGTAAACAGCTAATGTAGCCATACGAGTCCCTCTGGGGTAACGGTAAACAGCTAATTTAGCCATACGCTCCTCTGGGGTAACGGTAAACAGCTAATTTAGCCATACGAGTCCCTCTGGGGTAACGGTAAACAAATAATTGAGCTATACGAGTCCCTCTGGGGTAACGGTAAACAGCTAATTTAGCCATACGAGTCCCACTGGGGTAACGGTAAACAGCTAATTTAGCCATACGAGACTCTCTGGGGGTAACGGTAAACAGCTAATTTAGCCATACGAGTCCCTCTGGGGTAACGGTAAACAGCTAATTTAGCCATCCGAGTCCCCCTGGGGTAACGGTAAACAGCTAATTTAGCCATACGAGTCCCTCTGGGGTAACGGTAAACAGCTAATTCAGCCATCCGAGTCCCTCTGGGGTAACGGTAAACAGTTAATTTAGCCATACGAGTCCCTCTGGGGTAACGGTAAACAGCTAATTTAGCCATGCCAGTCCCCCCTGGGGTAACGGTAAACAGTTAATTTAGCCACACGAGTCCCCCTGGGGTAACGGTAAACAGCCAATTTAGCCATACGAGGCCCCCTGGCGTAACGGTAAACAGTTAATTTAGCCATACGAGTCCTCCCTGGGGTAACGGTAAACAGCTAATTTAGCCACACGAGTCCCTCTGGGGTAACGGTAAACAGTTTTTTTTTTAGCGTATGGCTGTTAGTGCCGGGAGTGTCCGAGGACATGTTCGGCTCGCCAGTTTTGTAGCTGCTTCGAGACAGACACCCAATGGGTGAGCTACAAGTACCGTTGGGGTGGGAAGGAGGGAAGTTGGAATGTAAGGACGAGGAGTGGGAAGGTAGCGGCTGTGGCCTATAGTTAGGGACCAACCCCGGCATTTGCCTGGAAGGAAGATGGGAAACCACAGAAGACCATCTTCAAGGTTGCCGGCGGGGGGATTCGAACCTCCTCGCCTCCCGGATGTGAGCGACTGCCATCAGTCATGCCGTAACCACCACGGCTAACTCACCCGGTGGTAAACAGTTAATTTAGCCATATGAGTTCCTCTGGGGTAACGGTAAACAGCTAATTTAGCCATACGAGTCCCCCCTGGGGTAACGGTAAACAGCTAATTTAGCCACACGAGTCCCTCTGGGGTAACGGTAAACAGCTAATTTAGCCATACGAGTCCCTCTGGGATAACGGTAAACAGCTAATTTAGCCATACGAGTCCCTCTGGGGTAATGGTAAACAGCTAATTTAGCCATACGAGTCCCCCCTGGAGTAACGGTAAACAGCTAATTTAGCCACACGAGTCCCTCTGGGGTAACGGTAAACAGTTAATTTAGCCATATGAGTCCCTCTGGGGTAACGGTAAACAGCTAATTTAGCCACACGAGTCCCTCTGGGGTAACGGTAAACAGTTAATTTAGCCATATGAGTTCCTCTGGGGTAACGGTAAACAGTTATTTTAGCCATATGAGTCCCTCTGGGGTAACGGTAAACAGCTAATTTAGCCACACGAGTCCCCCCTGGGGTAACGGTAAACAGCTAATTTAGCCACACGAGTCCCTCTGGGGTAACGGTAAACAGCTAATTTAGCCATACGAGCCCCCCCTGGGGTAACGGTAAACAGCTAATTTAGCCATACGAGTCCCCCCTGGGGTAACGATAAACAGCTAATTTAGCCACACGAGTCCCTCTGCGGTAACGGTAAACAGCTAATTTAGCCATACGAGTCCCCCCTGGGGTAACGGTAAACAGCTAATTTAGCCATACGAGTCCCCCCTGGGGTAACGGTAAACAGCTAATTTAGCCATACGAGTCCCTCTGGGGTAACGGTAAACAGCTAATTTAGCCACACGAGTCCCTCTGGGGTAACGGTAAACAGTTAATTTAGCGATATGTGTCCCTCTGGGATAACGGTAAACAGTTAATTTAGCCATATGAGGCCCTCTGGGATAACGGTAAACAGCTAATTTAGCCATATGAGTCCCTCTGGGGTAACGGTAAACAGCTAATTTAGCCATATGAGCCCCCCTGGGATAACGGTAAACAGTTAATTTAGCCATACGAGTCCCTCTGGGATAATGGTAAACAGCTAATTTAGCCATATGAGTCCCCCTGGGATAACGGTAAACAGTTAATTTAGCCATACGAGTCCCTCTGGGATAATGGTAAACAGTTAATTTAGCCATTTGAGTCCCCCTGGGATAACGGTAAACAGCTAATTTTGCCATACGAGTCCCTCTAGGATAACGGTAAACTGTTAATTTAGCCATACGAGTCCCTCTGGGATAACGGCAAACAGCTAATTTAGCCATACGAGTCCCTCTGGGATAACGGTAAACAGTTAATTTAGCCATATGAGCCCCCCTGGGATAACGATAAACAGTTAATTTAGCCATATGAGCCCCCTCTGGGATAACGGTAAACAGATAATTTAGCCATACGAGTCCCTCTGGGGTAACGGTAAACAGCTAATTTAGCCATATGAGCCCCCCTGGGATAACGGTAAACAGTTAATTTAGCCATACGAGTCCCTCTGGGATAACGGTAAACAGTTAATTTAGCCACACGAGTCCCTCTGGGATAACGGTAAACAGTTAATTTAGCCATATGAACCCCCCCCCTGGGATAACGGTAAACAGCTAATTTAACCATACGAGTCCCCCTGGGGTAACGGTAAACAGCTAATTTAGCCATATGAGCCCCCTGGGGTAACGGTAAACAGCTAATTTAGCCATATGAGCCCCCCTGGGGTAACGGTAAACAGGTAATTTAGCTATATGAGCCCCCCTGGGGTAACGGTAAACAGTTAATTTAGCCATATGTGCCCCCCCCCCTGAGGTAACGGTAAACAGCTAATTTAGCCATATGAGCCCCCCCTGGGGTAACGGTAAACAGCTAATTTAGCCATATGAGCCCCTTCTGGGGTAACGGTTAACAGTAAATTTGGCCATATGAGGCCCCCCCTGTGATAACCGTAAACAGTTAATTTTGCCATACGAGTCCCCCTGGGGTAACGGTAAACAGCTAATTTAGCCATATGAGCCCCCCCCCCTGGGATAATGGTAAACATCTAATTTAGCCATACGAGTCCCTCTGGGGTAACGGTAAACAGTTAATTTAGCCATATGAGTCCCTCTGGGATAACGGTAAACAGTTAATTTAGCCATATGAGTTCCTCTGGGGTAACGGTAAACAGCTAATTTAGCCATACGAGTCCCCCCTGGGGTAACGGTAAACAGCTAATTTAGCCACACGAGTCCCTCTGGGGTAACGGTAAACAGCTAATTTAGCCATACGAGTCCCTCTGGGATAACGGTAAACAGCTTATTTAGCCATACGAGTCCCTCTGGGGTAATGGTAAACAGCTAATTTAGCCATACGAGTCCCCCCTGGAGTAACGGTAAACAGCTAATTTAGCCACACGAGTCCCTCTGGGGTAACGGTAAACAGTTAATTTAGCCATACGAGTCCCTCTGGTGTAACGGTGAACAGCTAATTTAGCCATATGAGTCCCTCTGGGGTAAGGGTAAACAGCTAATTTAGCCATATGAGTCCCTCTGGGATAACGGTAAACAGCTAATTTAGCCATACGAGTCCCTCTGGTGTAACGGTGAACAGCTAATTTAGCCATACGAGTCCCTCTGGGATAACGGTAAACAGTTAATTTAGCCATATGAGCCCCCCCCTGGGGTAACCGTAAACAGCTAATTTAGCCATATGAGTCCCTCTGGGGTAACGGTAAACAGTTAATTTAGCCATATGAGCCCCCCCCTGGGGGTAACGGTAAACAGTTAATTTAGCCATATGAGCCCCCCCCCTGGGGTAACGGTAAACAGTTAATTTAGCCATATGAGTCACTCTGGGATAACGGTAAACAGTTAATTTAGCCATATGAGCCCCCCCCCTGGGGTAACGGTAAACAGTTAATTTAGCCATATGAGTCACTCTGGGATAACGGTAAACAGTTAATTTAGCCATATGAGCCCCCCCCCTGGGGTAACGGTAAACAGCTAATTTAGCCATACGAGTCCCTCTGGGGTAACGGTAAACAACCGGGTGAGTTAGCCGTGGTCGTTACGGCATGACTAATGGCAGTCGCTCACATCCGGGAGGCGAGGAGGTTCGAATCCCCCCGCCGGCAACCTTGAAGATGGTCTTCTGTGGTTTCCCATCTTCCTTCCAGGCAAATGCCGGGGTTGGTCCCTAACTATAGGCCACAGCCGCTACCTTCCAACTCCTCGCCCTTCCCTTCCAACTTTCCTCCCCAACGGTACTTGTAGCTCACCCATTGGGTGTCCGTCTCGAAGCAGCTACAAAAACTGGCGAGCCGAACATGTCCTCGGACACTCCCGGCACTAAAAGCCATACGCTTAAAAAAAAGAACGGTAAACAGCAAATTTACCCATACGAGTCCCTCTGGGGTAACTGTAAACAGCTAATTTAGCCATACGAGTCCCACTGGGGTAACGGTAAACAGCTAATTTAGCCATACGAGTCCTCTGGGGTAACGGTAAACAGCTAATTTAGCCATCCGAGTCCCCCCTGGGGTAACGGTAAAAAGCTAATTTAGCCATACGAGTCCCTCTGGGGGAACGGTAAACAGCTAATTTAGCCATACGAGTCCCCCTGGGGTAACGGTAAACAGCTAATTTAGCCACACGAGTCCCCCCTGGGGTAACGGTAAACAGCTAATTTTGCCATACGAGGCCCCCTGGGGTAACGGTAAACAGTTAATTTAGCCATACGAGTCCCTCTGGGGTAACGGTAAACAGCTAATTTAGCCATACGAGTCCCTCTGGGGTAACGGTAAACAGCTAATTTAGCCATCCGAGTCCCTCTGGGGTAACGGTAAACAGCTAATTTAGCCATACGAGTCCCTCTGGGGTAACGGTAAACAGCTAATTTAGCCATACGAGTCCCTCTGGGGTAAAGGTAAACAGCTAATTTAGCCACCCGAGTCCCTCTGGGGTAAAGGTAAACAGCTAATTTAGCCATACGAGTCCCTCTGGGATAACGGTAAACAGCTAATTTAGCCATACGAGTCCCTCTGGGGTAACGGTAAACAGCTAATTTAGCCATACGAGTCCACCCTGGGGTAACGGTAAACAGCTAATTTAGCCACACGAGTCCCTCTGGGGTAACGGTAAACAGTTAATTTAGCCACATGAGTCCCTCTGGGGTAACGGTAAGCAGTTAATTTAGCCACACGAGTCCCTCAGGGGTAACGGTAAACAATTAATTTAGCCATATGAGTCCCTCTGGGGTAACGGTAAACAGCTAATTTAGCCACACGAGTCCCTCTGGGGTAACGGTAAACAGTTAATTTAGCCATATGAGTCCCTCTGGGGAAACGGTAAACAGTTAATTTAGCCATATGAGTCCCTCTGGGGTAACGGTAAACAGCTAATTTAGTCACACGAGTCCCCCCCAGGGGTAACGGTAAACAGCTAATTTAGCCATACGAGTCCCTCTGGGGTAACGTTAAACAGCTAATTTAGCCATACGAGTCTCCCCTGGGGTAACGGTAAACAGCTAATTTAGCCATACGAGTCCCTCTGGGGTAACGGTAAACAGCTAATTTAGCCATACGAGTCCCCCCAGGGATAACGGTAAACAGCTAATTTAGCCATACGAGTCCCTCTGGGGTAACGGTAAACAGCTAATTTAGCCATACGAGTCCCCCCTGGGTAACGGTAAACAGCTAATTTAGCCATACGAGGCCCCCTGGGGTAACGGTAAACAGCTAATTTAGCCATACGAGGCCCCTGGGGTAACGGTAAACAGCTAATTTAGCCATACGAGTCCCCCCTGGGGTAACGGTAAACAGCTAATTTAGCCATACGAGTCCCCCCTGGGGTAACGGTAAACAGCTAATTTAGCCACACGAGTCCCTCTGGGGCAACGGTAAACAGTTAATTTAGCCATACGAGTCCCTCTGGGGTAACGGTAAACAGTTAATTTAGCCATATGAGTCCCTCTGGGGTAACGGTAAACAGCTAATTTAGCCATACGAGTCCTCCCTGGGGGTAACGGTAAACAGTTAATTTAGCCATTCGAGTCCCTCTGGGGTAACGGTAAACAGTTAATTTAGCCATATGAGCCCCCCCCCTGGGGTAACGGTAAACAGCTAATTTAGCCATTCGAGTCCCTCTGGGGTAACGGTAAACAGTTAATTTAGCCATATGAGCCCCCCCACTGGGGTAACGGTAAACAGCTAATTTAGCCATACGAGTCCCTCTGGGGTAATGGTAAACAACCGGGTGAGTTAGCCGTGGTCGTTACGGCATGACTAATGGCAGTCGCTCACATCCGGGAGGCGAGGAGGTTCGAATCCCCCCGCCGGCTAACTTGAAGATGGTCTTCTGTGGTTTCCCATCTTCCTTCCAGGCAAATGCCGGGGTTGGTCCCTAACTATAGGCCACAGCCGCTACCTTCCAACTCCTCGCCCTTCACTTCCAACTTTCCTCCCCAACGGTACTTGTAGCTCATCCATTGGGTGTCCGTCTCGAAGCAGCTACAAAAACTGGCGAGCCGAACATGTCCTCGGACACTCCCGGAACTAAAAGCCATACGCTTAAAAAAAGAAGGGTAAACAGCTAATTTACCCATACGAGTCCCTCTGGGGTAACGGTAAACAGCTAATGTAGCCATACGAGTCCCTCTGGGGTAACGGTAAACAGCTAATTTAGCCATACGAGTCCCTCTGGGGTAACGGTAAACAGCTAATTTAGCCATACGAGTCCCTCTGGGGTAACGGTAAACAAATAATTGAGCTATACGAGTCCCTCTGGGGTAACGGTAAACAGCTAATTTAGCCATACGAGTCCCACTGGGGTAACGGTAAACAGCTAATTTAGCCATACGAGACTCTCTGGGGGTAACGGTAAACAGCTAATTTAGCCATACGAGTCCCTCTGGGGTAACGGTAAACAGCTAATTTAGCCATCCGAGTCCCCCTGGGGTAACGGTAAACAGCTAATTTAGCCATACGAGTCCCTCTGGGGTAACGGTAAACAGCTAATTCAGCCATCCGAGTCCCTCTGGGGTAACGGTAAACAGTTAATTTAGCCATACGAGTCCCTCTGGGGTAACGGTAAACAGCTAATTTAGCCATGCCAGTCCCCCCTGGGGTAACGGTAAACAGTTAATTTAGCCACACGAGTCCCCCTGGGGTAACGGTAAACAGCCAATTTAGCCATACGAGGCCCCCTGGCGTAACGGTAAACAGTTAATTTAGCCATACGAGTCCTCCCTGGGGTAACGGTAAACAGCTAATTTAGCCACACGAGTCCCTCTGGGGTAACGGTAAACAGTTTTTTTTTAGCGTATGGCTGTTAGTGCCGGGAGTGTCCGAGGACATGTTCGGCTCGCCAGTTTTGTAGCTGCTTCGAGACAGACACCCAATGGGTGAGCTACAAGTACCGTTGGGGAGGGAAGGAGGGAAGTTGGAATGTAAGGACGAGGAGTGGGAAGGTAGCGGCTGTGGCCTATAGTTAGGGACCAACCCCGGCATTTGCCTGGAAGGAAGATGGGAAACCACAGAAGACCATCTTCAAGGTTGCCGGCGGGGGGATTCGAACCTCCTCGCCTCCCGGATGTGAGCGACTGCCATCAGTCATGCCGTAACCACCACGGCTAACTCACCCGGTGGTAAACAGTTAATTTAGCCATATGAGTTCCTCTGGGGTAACGGTAAACAGCTAATTTAGCCATACGAGTCCCCCCTGGGGTAACGGTAAACAGCTAATTTAGCCCGTCGAGTCCCTCTGGGGTAACGGTAAACAGCTAATTTAGCCATACGAGTCCCTCTGGGATAACGGTAAACAGCTAATTTAGCCATACGAGTCCCTCTGGGGTAATGGTAAACAGCTAATTTAGCCATACGAGTCCCCCCTGGAGTAACGGTAAACAGCTAATTTAGCCACACGAGTCCCTCTGGGGTAACGGTAAACAGTTAATTTAGCCATATGAGTCCCTCTGGGGTAACGGTAAACAGCTAATTTAGCCACACGAGTCCCTCTGGGGTAACGGTAAACAGTTAATTTAGCCATATGAGTTCCTCTGGGGTAACGGTAAACAGTTATTTTAGCCATATGAGTCCCTCTGGGGTAACGGTAAACAGCTAATTTAGCCACACGAGTCCCCCCTGGGGTAACGGTAAACAGCTAATTTAGCCACACGAGTCCCTCTGGGGTAACGGTAAACAGCTAATTTAGCCATACGAGCCCCCCCTGGGGTAACGGTAAACAGCTAATTTAGCCATACGAGTCCCCCCTGGGGTAACGATAAACAGCTAATTTAGCCACACGAGTCCCTCTGGGGTAACGGTAAACAGCTAATTTAGCCATACGAGTCCCCCCTGGGGTAACGGTAAACAGCTAATTTAGCCATACGAGTCCCCCCTGGGGTAACGGTAAACAGCTAATTTAGCCATACGAGTCCCTCTGGGGTAACGGTAAACAGCTAATTTAGCCACACGAGTCCCTCTGGGGTAACGGTAAACAGTTAATTTAGCGATATGAGTCCCTCTGGGATAACGGTAAACAGTTAATTTAGCCATATGAGGCCCTCTGGGATAACGGTAAACAGCTAATTTAGCCATATGAGTCCCTCTGGGGTAACGGTAAACAGCTAATTTAGCCATATGAGCCCCCCTGGGATAACGGTAAACAGTTAATTTAGCCATACGAGTCCCTCTGGGATAATGGTAAACAGCTAATTTAGCCATATGAGTCCCCCTGGGATAACGGTAAACAGTTAATTTAGCCATACGAGTCCCTCTGGGATAATGGTAAACAGTTAATTTAGCCATTTGAGTCCCCCTGGGATAACGGTAAACAGCTAATTTTGCCATACGAGTCCCTCTAGGATAACGGTAAACTGTTAATTTAGCCATACGAGTCCCTCTGGGATAACGGCAAACAGCTAATTTAGCCATACGAGTCCCTCTGGGATAACGGTAAACAGTTAATTTAGCCATATGAGCCCCCCTGGGATAACGATAAACAGTTAATTTAGCCATATGAGCCCCCTCTGGGATAACGGTAAACAGATAATTTAGCCATACGAGTCCCTCTGGGGTAACGGTAAACAGCTAATTTAGCCATATGAGCCCCCCTGGGATAACGGTAAACAGTTAATTTAGCCATACGAGTCCCTCTGGGATAACGGTAAACAGCTAATTTAGCCACACGAGTCCCTCTGGGATAACGGTAAACAGTTAATTTAGCCATATGAACCCCCCCCCTGGGATAACGGTAAACAGCTAATTTAACCATACGAGTCCCCCTGGGGTAACGGTAAACAGCTAATTTAGCCATATGAGCCCCCTGGGGTAACGGTAAACAGCTAATTTAGCCATATGAGCCCCCCTGGGGTAACGGTAAACAGGTAATTTAGCTATATGAGCCCCCCTGGGGTAACGGTAAACAGTTAATTTAGCCATATGTGCCCCCCCCCCCTGAGGTAACGGTAAACAGCTAATTTAGCCATATGAGCCCCCCCTGGGGTAACGGTAAACAGCTAATTTAGCCATATGAGCCCCTTCTGGGGTAACGGTTAACAGTAAATTTGGCCATATGAGGCCCCCCCTGTGATAACCGTAAACAGTTAATTTTGCCATACGAGTCCCCCTGGGGTAACGGTAAACAGCTAATTTAGCCATATGAGCCCCCCCCCTGGGATAATGGTAAACATCTAATTTAGCCATACGAGTCCCTCTGGGGTAACGGTAAACAGTTAATTTAGCCATATGAGTCCCTCTGGGATAACGGTAAACAGTTAATTTAGCCATATGAGTTCCTCTGGGGTAACGGTAAACAGCTAATTTAGCCATACGAGTCCCCCCTGGGGTAACGGTAAACAGCTAATTTAGCCACACGAGTCCCTCTGGGGTAACGGTAAACAGCTAATTTAGCCATACGAGTCCCTCTGGGATAACGGTAAACAGCTTATTTAGCCATACGAGTCCCTCTGGGGTAATGGTAAACAGCTAATTTAGCCATACGAGTCCCCCCTGGAGTAACGGTAAACAGCTAATTTAGCCACACGAGTCCCTCTGGGGTAACGGTAAACAGTTAATTTAGCCATATGAGTCCCTCTGGGGTAACGGTAAACAGCTAATTTAGCCACACGAGTCCCTCTGGGGTAACGGTAAACAGTTAATTTAGCCATATGAGTTCCTCTGGGGTAACGGTAAACAGTTATTTTAGCCATATGAGTCCCTCTGGGGTAACGGTAAACAGCTAATTTAGCCACACGAGTCCCCCCTGGGGTAACGGTAAACAGCTAATTTAGCCACACGAGTCCCTCTGGGGTAACGGTAAACAGCTAATTTAGCCATACGAGCCCCCCCTGGGGTAACGGTAAACAGCTAATTTAGCCATACGAGTCCCCCCTGGGGTAACGATAAACAGCTAATTTAGCCACACGAGTCCCTCTGGGGTAACGGTAAATAGCTAATTTAGCCATACGAGTCCCCCCTGGGGTAACGGTAAACAGCTAATTTAGCCATACGAGTCCCCCCTGGGGTAACGGTAAACAGCTAATATAGCCATACGAGTCTCTCTGGGGTAACGGTAAACAGCTAATTTAGCCACACGAGTCCCTCTGGGGTAACGGTAAACAGTTAATTTAGCCATATGAGTCCCTCTGGGATAACGGTAAACAGTTAATTTAGCCATATGAGTCCCTCTGGGATAACGGTAAACAGCTAATTTAGCCATATGAGTCCCTCTGGGGTAACGGTAAACAGCTAATTTAGCCATATGAGCCCCCCTGGGATAACGGTAAACAGTTAATTTAGCCATACGAGTCCCTCTGGGATAATGGTAAACAGCTAATTTAGCCATATGAGTCCCCCTGGGATAACGGTAAACAGTTAATTTAGCCATACGAGTCCCTCTGGGATAATGGTAAACAGTTAATTTAGCCATTTGAGTCCCCCTGGGATAACGGTAAACAGCTAATTTTGCCATACGAGTCCCTCTAGGATAACGGTAAACTGTTAATTTAGCCATACGAGTCCCTCTGGGATAACGGCAAACAGCTAATTTAGCCATACGAGTCCCTCTGGGATAACGGTAAACAGTTAATTTAGCCATATGAGCCCCCCTGGGATAACGATAAACAGTTAATTTAGCCATATGAGCCCCCTCTGGGATAACGGTAAACAGATAATTTAGCCATACGAGTCCCTCTGGGGTAACGGTAAACAGCTAATTTAGCCATATGAGCCCCCCTGGGATAACGGTAAACAGTTAATTTAGCCATACGAGTCCCTCTGGGATAACGGTAAACAGCTAATTTAGCCACACGAGTCCCTCTGGGATAACGGTAAACAGTTAATTTAGCCATATGAACCCCCCCCCCTGGGATAACGGTAAACAGCTAATTTAACCATACGAGTCCCCCTGGGGTAACGGTAAACAGCTAATTTAGCCATATGAGCCCCCTGGGGTAACGGTAAACAGCTAATTTAGCCATATGAGCCCCCCTGGGGTAACGGTAAACAGGTAATTTAGCTATATGAGCCCCCCTGGGGTAACGGTAAACAGTTAATTTAGCCATATGTGCCCCCCCCCTGAGGTAACGGTAAACAGCTAATTTAGCCATATGAGCCCCCCCTGGGGTAACGGTAAACAGCTAATTTAGCCATATGAGCCCCTTCTGGGGTAACGGTTAACAGTAAATTTGGCCATATGAGGCCCCCCCCCTGTGATAACCCTAAACAGTTAATTTTGCCATACGAGTCCCCCTGGGGTAACGGTAAACAGCTAATTTAGCCATATGAGCCCCCCCCCCTGGGATAATGGTAAACATCTAATTTAGCCATACGAGGCCCCCTGGGGTAACGGTAAACAGTTAATTTAGCCATATGAGTCCCTCTGGGATAACGGTAAACAGCTAATTTAGCCACACGAGTCCCTCTGGGATAACGGTAAACAGTTAATTTAGCCATATGAGTCCCTCTGGGATAACGGTAAACAGTTAATTTAGCCATATTAGTCCCTCTGGGATAACGGTAAACTGTTAATTTAGCCATATGAGTCCCCCCACCTGGGGTAACGGTAAACAGCTAATTTCTAATTGGGTACACTCTTGTTGACCGACTGAAAAGCTTCCGCTAATAGTACCCTGTATTGCCAGGTTCATTTTGTTTCCACAAGATTAACTCAATATTACGTTGTCCTGACACAAAGTCTTTGTTTCTGTATTTGGCAGTGTCCCTGGAAGAGAATTAAATCAAACCAACACAACCACAGCATTATCGGCCTACATATTGTTGAAAGTATAAACACACTGAACTTTCCTGCATTATTGATATATCTGCTCTGTTTCCTTTGTTGAGAAAGCAACGAAACTCTTAATTAGGTACCGCTATATGAGCTAACTCTAAGAAGTTCTCACATCATATTAAATCCCTATATCTGGCAACGCTGAGAGATGGAAACACGTTAGCCTATGGTTTAACGGGGGAATTACCGCAATTGCATGAATTTGTTCATATTGCCGTAAACTGGATTACCACTACAATGTTGCCTTTTAATTGAATAAACGATTTAACTCTCAATATTGGTCTCACCACGGTCTTTTAGATCGGGCTAATTGTTTATTTCTGCTTAGCGTAATTGATTTCATGCTTTGACTGTCCATCCTCCAGTACCCTCCCCCTTACTCCTCACCCTACAACACCTCACATCTGTTATCAGTCTCGCTCCACGCGTTCTGTTACCACAAACAAGTGGTTCGACACCCAGTCTTTGCGTTCCATTGAAGATTCGTTATAATCTATAAATGTATTACGGTACGGTATATTAAAACCAGGGATGGTAAAGAGAACGAAATTAAATTAAAAATGAGTGGGATTAGATGGTTTAAACACACGAAAGTCTGGAATGAAATTATATATGAAGAGGAATTAAAATAAAAGTAATTTAATTGAAACAGTATTGAAAAGAACGAAATTAAACGTGATTCGTAGAACTGTATTAAAGAGAATATGGTTTAGAGAATGGAATTCGATGGAAATTAGGAATAGAATGTGAGGAATGAAATGCAAGAGGTGAAATGTAAGAAGCGAAATGTGTAAACGAAACCATTTCGTGAATTTAAAGGAATGAAATTCGGAATTAAATTATATCTGGAATTACTCTTTTTCATGAAACTCGGAGTGAAACTAAATTGAGAGTGGAATTAAGGAATAAAATGTGAGGAGTGAAATGTGAATAATAACACTCCGTTCATAATAAAAAAAAAGAACGAAATGCACGGAGTGAAATGTTAAGTGAATTAAATTTGGAATTAAAATAATTCTTGAACTCTGAATAAAATTATATGTGGAATGAAATTAAATGTTGAATATGGAATGAAATTAAATGTGGAACGAAATTATACCATGAGGTTTGAATGAAATTAAATGAGGAATAAAATAAAATCTTGAGGTCGGAGTGAATTTAAATGTGGAATTGAATAAAATTCGCAGGTTGATTGGATTTAAAGGAATAAAATTAAATTTTCGTGTCGGAATGGAATTAAATGTGGAATGAAATTAAATCCTCAGGTCGGAATGAGATTAAATGTGAGGTAAAATGAAGGCTTGGAGTCGGAATGGAATGAAATGTGGAATGAAAGTAAATCCTCGGGGCGGAATGGAATTAAATGTGGAATAAAATTAAATCTTGGTGTCGGAATGAAATTAAATCTTCAACTCAGAGTGAAATAAAGTGTGGAATGAAATTAAATCTTGAGGTCGGTGTGAAATTAAATGTGGAGTGAAATTAAATCTTGAGGTCGGAGAGAAATTAAATCTTGAGATCGGATTGAAATTGAATGTTGAGGTTGGAAAAAAATTAAATCGTGGACTGGGAGTGAAATGAAATTTGGAATGATATTAAATCTTGAGGTCGGAGTGAAATGAAACGTGGAACTAAATTAAATCTTGCGGCCGTAGTGAAATGAAATGTGGGACTCAATTAAATCTAGAGGTCGGAGTGTAATTTAATTGTATTCCGGCCGGAGTGAAATTAAATTCATACAATTTATAATTTAATTCTATTCCGGCCGGAGTGAAATTAAATTCATACAATGTAATTCTATTCCTCTTGGAATGAAACTGTGTACAAACATTTAATTTTATTCCGGTCTGAGTGAATTTAAACAAAAAATAATAATTCTACTCCGGCCGGAGTGAAATTAAATTCATACAATTTAATTCTATTCCGGTTGGAATAAAACTAATTCTAATCCGGTTGGAGTGAAATTAAATTCATACAATTTAATTGTACTCCGGCCGAAGTGAAATTGAATTCATACAAAATTAATTCTATTCCGGCCGGAGTGGAATTAAATCCATGCAATATAATTCTATTCTTGTCGGAATGAAACTGTGAATGAACATTTAGTTCTATTCCGCCCGGAGTGAAATTAAATTCATACACATTCATTCCAACGAGCATTTCATTCTATTCCGACGTGAATGAAATAAATCCATAGAATTTAACGATGAGTAAATATGAAGCGAAATTTAATGCATAGAATTACGGTTTATTCGCCGCGGAATGGCACTCTCAATGAAGAGTTTGTCGTATTCAATGCAATGAGTGATAATGATCGTATGGCCTCCTGAGAGGCCGAGTGCAGGCCTTTGTAGTTGACGCCCGTGGGCCATCTGCGCGCCGTCATGAGGATGAATGATGATGAATGCGTCATATATACCCAGTCCCAAAGCCATGGGAATTAACACCAGGAGAATAAAAGTCTTTATGTCCCAGCTGGGAATCGAACCCGCAACACGCTGGACGAAAGCCTAGCGCGCTAACCATTTAGCCACGGAGCCATTCACTCCAGTGAAATTCTGGGATATAATGTTAATACCTGAGGCATTTTTCTCAATGTTATTTCACCGGATTATTATTTTGAGCCTACTTTCATCTTTTGTAATGTAGACTTGTAAGATCACCTTGTATCCGTGTGTGTATGTGTGTATGTGTGTGTCCTCATAAAATCTAAACGCCTGGAGCGATTACAATGAAACTTGGTGAGGTCGTAGTACTATATCGTCCAACCACGACTGTGCCTTTCAAATTTTAATACGTTTCACGAATTCAACATGACCACCACGCGAATAATTACACCAGCATTCAATATCTCCGACATGATTTGTTCATAGGAATCATTTGAATACCAAATATTCCGACAGCGGTAGCTACGCTCGCTAACACGCAGTGCTAGGCCATGGGGCCACGCTCTGCGGATTCGGTAGACGTGAAATGGTTTTCCGTGGTTTCCGATTTCCAACTCCATGCAAACGCTGGGACGGTACCTTCTGACAGGCCACAGTTGCTTCCTTCCTCAGTTTCAATCATATTCATTCATTTCACCTCTCATTAACTCCTCTCCTGAGGTTCTCATCCGGCTGTAAAATACACCCGCTACATTGACTTTCATAGCATCTCATCCCCGACCCCGTAGAATAATAATGAAAAACAAAAGGAAGTATGTAGTTGGTGACCGTTAATGTCGCGATCATGAACCGCGGGACCTCCCATTTACGTGGAATCCGAACTACAGTACATGACATTTCAATTTGAAAATCTCACAAGCATTGACCGGGAATCGAACCCAGCCCTCCGTCGTGGGAGGTTGACCGCTGCGCCACCACTTCTCTGAATAATAAGAGATCGATAGGCTATACATTTGTGTTCCAAATCCTGGCCATATACAGTAAGTTCCACTTTCATCCGCCTACTGCGCTCTGGGTATCAAATTGCTTTATTCATAACTAGCAACCCGAACCGGCTTCGCCCGGGAACAGTTATGAATGCATTACGAGATAAGCGCTTTTTTTTTTCAGTGTCAATGAACAACGACAAATATCCGTTTTAAGTCTCGGCATGATGGGTTAAAATCAGTGACTGGACTATTAATTATATTATCATGGAGATGCATGTGCAACAAATTCTTGTCAGACGTAATTTAAGGATGGCGAGGTGCATGAAACACAAATCCCCCTTCCGTCCAATCTTAACTTGACAGTGAATTTTGCGGAACGATAAGTTCAGAGGCGACATGAAGAAAAGCCGAGTTGCACTTCCAGGGAAACTCCAAACACAACCACTCTTCTCTAAAGTTTTTAACTCAACACGACTCGACTGTTTGCTGCCGGCTGTATCTAGGGCAATAAGCTCGTCCGCTAGCTAAGCTGTTACTGGGGTGATAGACTCGCCCCTAGCGAGCTCGTAAACTGTCGCCTCAGTAACTGAATGGAGATTGTCGGAAGAAATGAAAACGTAAAAACACTTATAGTAGGCAATGTATTGAATATAGAGATATGCTCACCCGGGCTTTTTTGTAGAACTTTTCATGCTGAATAATTCTTACACTCATATTATATAGATATTTTTAACGGTTGGCCCAGCGTAAGCTTAAAAAGCGTATGGACGTCAGTTTCTTTCGACCTTTTCACTGTAATCGTTACTGCTCGGCTTACTTTGATCATAAATAAATTATTTTCTGAAGAAATCAACCTCGAGATATCCTTTACAGAATGGTGAAAACGGCATCAAAATCCATCCAGTGGTTCTCGAGTTTACCCGTAACATCCAAGAATCGGGGACTTAGTTTTATACACACATCAAAAAAAGTTTTGCATCACCTCGGTTCCCAGATCTCCGGCATATAGACGTTGACTGTGTATATTGTATCAAAGATACAGTCCCTTTGACTGTTCATAGATGTCACTAAAACTGCTCAAAGATGTAAACAACCATGCATGAGCAGGGCCTATTAGACGGAGGGGGTACGACAGCCGATCAGTTCCAGTCATTCCACCAGGACGAAGGTACGCTGCTCATGTTGTCTGTAGTTCTACCATGCCTAGAAGGTCAATACCGCAGTTCGATCGCGTCCGCATTGTTACTTTGTGTCAAGAAGGGCTCTCAACAAGGGAAGTTTCCAGGCGTCTCAGAGTGAACCAAAGCGATGTTGTTCGGACATGGAGGAGGTACAGAGATACAGGAACTGTCGATGACAGGCCTCGCTCAGGCCGCCCAAGGGCTACTACTGTAGTGGATGACCGCTACTTACGGATTGCCGCTCGGAGGAACCCTGACAGCAATGCCACCATGTTGAATAATGCGTTTCGTTCAGCCACAGGACGTCGTGTTTCAACTCAAACTGTGCGCAATAGGCTGCATGATGCGCAACTTCACTCCCGACGTCCATGGCGATGTCCAGCTTTGCAACCCCGACACCATGCAGCGCGGTACAGATGGGCCCAACAACATGCTGAATGGACCCCACAGAATTGGCATCACGTTCTCTTCACCGATGAGTGTCGCATATGCCTTCAACCAGACAATCGTCGGAGACGTGTTTGGAGGCACCCTGGTCAGGCTGAACGTCTTAGACACACTGTCCAGCGAGTGCAGCAAGGTGGTGGTTCCCTGATGTTTTGGGTTGGCATTATGTGGGGCCGACGTACGCCACTGGTGGTCATGGAAGGCTCCGAAACGGCTTTACGATACCTGAATGACATCCTCCGACCCATAGTGCACCCATATCGGCAGAATATTGGAGAGGCATTTGTCTTCATGGACGACAATTCTCGACCTCATCGTGCACATCTTGTGAATGCGTTCCTTCAAGATAACGACATCGCTCGACTACAGTGGCCAGCATGTTCGCCAGACATGAACCCTATCGAACATGCCTGGGATATGTTGAAAAGGGCTGTTTATGGACGTCTTGACCCACCAACCACTCTGAGAGATTTACGCCGAATTGTCGTTGAGGAGTGGGACAATTTGGACCAACAGTGTCTTGATGAACTTGTGGATAGTATGCCACGACGAATACAGGCATGCATCAATGCAAGAGGACGTGCTACTGGGTATTAGAGGTAGTGGTGTGTACTGCAATCTGGACCACAAATGCTGAAAGTCTAGCTGTATGATGGTACAACATGCAATGTGTGGGTCTCATGAGCAATAAAACGAGCTGAAATGTTGTTTGTGTTGATCTCTATTCCCTTTGTATTTAAAGGTTCCGGAACTCTTGGAACCGAGGTGATGCAAAACTTTTTTTGATGTGTGTACTAACAAGGGGAGGATACGATGTATGGGTCACCGATTCGAACCATCTTTAGTACACGTGTAGGGCATGACTAGGCGTATACCAGGTGCAAGTAGTAAGGTGCGCTTCTCATCCGATTCCGAGAAATTAATTATTAATTATTCGTAATTGCTGTAGCGCGTTCATGTGCGCTGTACGTTAACATCCAGCCAAGGAGCGCATGGTTCGGCGGTAAGAGTCCTGCTTTGTAAGCGTGGGATCACTGGTTCGATTCCCACCGGTGATCCTTTTTTTTTGTAAACAAAGGAAATTTGTGCAATTGTAGGTGTCGTGAATAATGTTCATTTTGCAGTCAATTGTAATAACGTGTTTTGTGAGCGGGAAAAGGGATTCTGAAATCATCGTATGGGGGTGAACGTTTGTGACATTACATAATGTACAGTCGGGGCATTGCAAATACATTGGTATTATATATGGTCAGGTGTACTCTATTATATGTATACGTTTATACACTGAAGGCCCAGTCTGTTCCGTTCATTGCACGTCTGTGAACCATCAGACCACCCCGTACCCCGCAAATAGTGTCTCATGCTATGGGTATTGGTTGTGTTACCGTTTTTACTATTCATGACATTCATCAACACACAAATATTTCTATTTTTTACACACTCACAATACATAACAATTCCAAGCTCTCTTTTCTTTTTCTTCACTGCCTACTTGATATTTCTACTCTCGCACTGCCTTTTTGTTACTCTGTTCTTGCACTGCCTCCTTGATACTCTCCTGCTACAGTTGGAAAGTGTTCGGACCTGATAAGGTCACCTGCACACAAACTAACGATAACGGTGGGCAGGAGGATAAACGGTTCACCCAGGAAACGTTGAATGCCACATTCGTTCCTTGACTCTTGAGGTAGCAACATCATTAGTGTGGGAATAATTGAGTAGTCCAGTTTCAAAACTGATCATCTACCATTTTACCAATTTTACAGGAGAGCAGAAAAACTGTTCGAGAGCGAACCTAAGATGCAGTGACCGAACATTTGGTATGGTTTGATTCCTTGACATCCCAAATAACTATTAAATCTTTGTCAGCTTAATGAAACCTGTGGAAATAGGTTTAATTTGAAAATGAAATATGTAGATGATAAGTTTTGTAATGGTATGTGTTGGATGATCAGTTTTGAAACAGCGGTATCAACATGATGACCAATGAATAATGAAATAATCTTTAATATACACTGATTTTGTATTATTAAGCACAGTTTTGATAATTTTTAACATTGTTTAGTATTATTAGGAATCATATAACACAATTTCCTTGAAGAACATGAAAGCAGAGTCACGATACCATTGAACAACTCAAACATGAAAACTAGCATCAATCATAGGGAGATCTTCCTCCTCATCATCGTCTGATAGAGGGTGATCTTGCGCTGTTCTCCCTAAGGCGTCCTTGTAGAATGCGAAATTTCTCAGGTCCCTCCAGTTGTTGCCATAATGTTTCATCAGCAACTTTTCCCATCCTTCCTTTTCTTGACGTTCGGTTGACATCCTAATGAAACTGGATTAGGTCTGATGTCAGCAATGCTCTTGGATGGTTTACAGGTGCTCTTTGCTATGTTAAAGTCCATATTGTATGCCTGTTCTCCTCTAATGAGTACTTGGACTTTGCCCTTGGATTTGGTTAAGCAGAAACGCTTTGCTTCTGAAAATTTAAAGTGCCAGAGATTCGGCGGCTTCATTACGTCTCTTATAGCGGTTTAACAGTCGTATATTACAACATCATTTGCTTTGGAAACTAGACCATACGATTCAAATATGCTGATATATTCCATGGGATCAGCAATAATATTTTTCTTTCTTATGATCTTTTCTAGGTGCCCAAATACTCGGTCTGGTGGCATGTAAGAATGCCCTGGGACAGGAAAAATAAACTCGACTTGTTTAATTGTTTCTGGAGAATTTTGGTAAAGCCAAGCAGCAGCCATTCCAAGGACTATTGAATTTATATTCTGGCCAGCACAGTCGTCGGCAAACATGCGTACAGTTTCTACATTAGACTGAAATGTTGTATTCTTTAAACGATGGTATAGAAATGAAGCTACCTCGTTCGATCCCTTCCTGCTATCTAGTTCAGTCCAGGTATAAATGTAAACTTATGTGTTTGACTTGTTCAAGGAGGACTTGGAAGAACCTTGGCATACGGTAAAATTATAAAGGTAGAACTGCCGACAGTAGTATGCACTTTGATCTGGGATTTTAGGCAGTACGAGATTCTTTTGGCAATCAAATGAAAATGTAATCGTGTTCTCTGGTTCCCTTTGAAGTAACATGAAAAACGATCTTGCACGCCTCTCATGCATTTCTAATTCTAATTTTAAGTCTTTTTTGCCACTATCACATTTTTCAACTTTCAGTCTTTCCTTCAACTAATACATTTGGAACATTCGTCAACTGATGGTGAACCAAAACTGATATTGTATTCGTGACCTATAGTAATCATATCGAACTTTCAAATCATCTTCAACACTATCATTATGAAGTTTCCACAGTTTCGCAATAGAAAGATCACTAGGCAGATATTGCCGTTTGGAGCCTGCACGACAATAATGTGACTCGAGAGGTACGATAGATTCAATATGACTTCTGACCTTCACCTTTCTAGATTCATACACATTAGATTTATGATCACCTCCCCGGTTTTCTTGCGGCGTGGCACCAGTTAAAAGATGTTCATTGCAGAGTTTTTGTACCCTGAATTAGGAAATTCCAAGGATCTTTACAAAGGTATTCTTACATACTTGTACTTCACTGTGTCCTGATCTATGCCTCAAGCAAGGTACATAATAAGCAATGCTCACACTTTTGGGTTTACTGTTATTTCCGTCCTTACGTATCAGTATTCGTTTTGGAACTGTACGTCTTGTGTGCATCAAAATGAAGTTATTTTGCTCAATTTTGTCGAAGGTTTTGTAAAATGCCTGATGAAAGCATCGTACATCTTGCATAGTCAGATTCTTGCTTTCATGGTCACATGTTGGAAGTTTAGGAAGGAAGCTTGAAGAGTGTCTGAAATAGTGATTAAATAGAATACATTAAAAGTTTAAAAATTAACACTTCAGAGCCATAGAACAACCATAATAGGGAACATGTGGAATCATTATTGTGTTTACCTTTACACGCGAGGCAAATCAGAGGTTAGGATATCACTGTAACACAAAGAAAAATGTTTTAAAGACTTACCTAATTCGCTTTTTCTGATTCACTATCCACTCTTTGGGGTCTGGTTGTTTCTTTCTCCCCTTCCTACGTTCTGCGGGTCTTACACCAAATAAAGATTGACGTACTTCTATTTCTGTATCTGTCTCCATCGTGTAATCACAAATGATTTCAGTCGACAATGGAGTGATAATTCGCGCCTAAACTTCTCAGAATTACCAACAGCTTCTCTAAAACATACTAATCTAAAGTAATTTACTATACACGTATTTCGATGATGATAAGTTTTGATTCCGTATATTGATACCTTAATGCTACAACATTGCAGATGAACACTTTTGAAAGCAAACTCCGGTAATGTAAATGATGAGTTTTGAAACCGAACGAGCGGTGTAGATGATCAGTTTTGAAAGCAAATCGATATTTCCGCATGCCATTAAGGGTGGCAAATGATAAGTTATGTTTCCAATTTTCTCACAGAACGAGGGTATAGGTCCAATTACTCAGATCCTGTGCCTAACTCATTTTCACAAAAAATGCAGATGATCAGTTTTGAAACTGGACTACTCAATTGTGCGATGTCGGATATTACACGTTATAGTGATGTGCCGTTGCCTACGAAGGCCGATGGAAGTGGACCGCATTCAAATTCCGCGACGAGGATGTAATCTCCTGTACGATTTATTCCCACTCCCCTTTTCCGCTCACATAACACGTTATTACAATTGACTGCAAAATGAACATTATTCACGACACCTACTGTTGTACGAATTGCCTATGATAAAAAAAAAGCTCCCCAGTGGGATTCGATCCAGTGATCCCACGCTTACAAAGCAGGGCTCTTACCGCTGGCTTCATGTTAACGTACAACACACATGAACGCGCTACAGCAATTACGAATAATTAATAATTAATTTCTCGGAATCGGCTGAGAAGCGCACCTTACTACTTGCACCTGGTATACGCCTAGTCATGCCCTACACGTGTACTAAAGATGGTTCGAATCGGTGACCCATACATCGTATCCTCCCCTTGTAAGTAGAGATTTACCCACCAGAGTTTGCCAGCAAGTTGCATTATAACGTCGAACTTAGTATACACATAAATTCTGAAAAGCTCTTGTCTGAGTCTCAACCTGTCTACTCTATAAAAAAGTATGTTTTGCTTTGTACTCGATTTCAAATAGGCCTAAATACAATTCCAACAACAACGTGCCGTTTTTCATTGTAATGAGATTCCTGCGTACGTTTCATAGCTCTTACGATAAAATGCGAAAGAGGAGTGGGGCGTGGTGGTGAAATGTCAAGCTGCTTGCCTCTCGTCAGTGCGAACTGGGTTTGATTCCCGGTCAATGCAATTGAGATTTTTAAAGTGAAATATCACGTCCTGTAGTTCGGATGGTGGTCCCGTAGCTTACAATCACGAGATTTACAGTCACGTAAAACTACAGGCTGCTTTACTTTTAAAGTGTCCACCTCCTGCTGTAGCGGCTAGCATTCTTGGCTGTCGCCCTGGAGGTCCAGGTTCGATCCCCAGCTCTGTCTTGAAATTTGAAAAGTGGTATGAGGACTGGAACGGGGTTTACTCAGCCTCGGGTGGTCCAATTGAGTAGAAGGGGTTCGATTCCCACCTCAGCCATCCTCGAAGTGGTTTTCCGTGGTTTCTCGCTTCGTCTCCGGGAAAATACCGGGATGGTACTGTACCCGTATAAAATCATGAGGATGCACTTGTCGAATCCGAAGATCGGCTGTATCGTAGAATCTTCAAGGTCCCCGGCTAGAAAACCCTGTAAATCCTACCAACAAGTACTACATGAGGATACACTAGTCAATTACCGACAGCAGTGGCTACGCTTGCTAAAGCGCAGCGTTAGGTCATGGGGCCTAGCTCTCTGATGACTCGGTAGACGCGTGGGTTCGAAGCCCACTGTCGTCCGTACTTGAAATGGTTTTCCTTGGTTTCCCATTTTCAACACCAGGAAAATGCTGGCATGGTACCTTCTGCCAGGCCACGGCCGCTTCCTTCTACAGCCTTGCCCAGTTTCATTCGTCTTCATCATTCCATCTCTCATCCCGACGCGCAGGTCGCCCACGGGCGTCGACTAGAAAGACCTGCAGTCGGCGTCTCAGGAGGTCACATGATAAGAAAAAAAACTAGTCAATCTATTGTGTTATGGACTATTCTACTGGGCAAACAACTCAATCTACTGTGGAGAATGAGAAACTTATGGTTCTCGGGGCAAATGAGATATGGAAAAGGTGTTCCTTATACTGTACCTGAATCCATTTTCACAACACAATCTCTCTACATAACCTACATAAATCACGAAAGTCGGTTTATAAAAACGAACAATCAAATTTATTAAAATATAACGATTACAATAAAATAAAATCCAATAAAAATCAAAAATCTCTATAATGAAATTAAATCCTCTTAACAAATGACACGCTTGTCATAAAAAAGAGAAAAAGAAACAAATCGAATGTCCATCTGGCATCGTAATCCACAGCTCATCTCAAATAAAATCGTATCAGCTGTTTCAGAGTTTTGAAAAGTACACACATCAAAAAAAGTTTTGCATCACCTCGGTTCCAAGAGTTCCGGAACCGTTAAATACAAAGGGAATAGAGATCAACACAAACAACATTTCAGCTCGTTTTATTGCTCATGAGACCCACACATTGCATGTTGTACCATCATACAGCTAGACTTTCAGCATTTGTGGTCCAGATTGCAGTACACACCACTACCTCTAATACCCAGTAGCACGTCCTCTTGCATTGATGCATGCCTGTATTCGCCGTGGCATACTATCCACAAGTTCATCAAGACACTGTTGGTCCAAATTGTCCCACTCCTCAACGACAATTCGGCGTAAATCTCTCAGAGTGGTTGGTGGGTCAAGACGTCCATAAACAGCCCTTTTCAACATATCCCAGGCATGTTCGATAGGGTTCATGTCTGGCGAACATGCTGGCCACTGTAGTCGAGCGATGTCGTTATCTTGAAGGAACGCATTCACAAGATGTGCACGATGAGGTCGAGAATTGTCGTCCATGAAGACAAATGCCTCTCCAATATTCTGCCGATATGGTTGCACTATGGGTCGGAGGATGTCATTCAGGTATCGTAAAGCCGTTTCGGAGCCTTCCATGACCACCAGTGGCGTACGCCGGCCCCACATAATGCCACCCCAAAACATCAGGGAACCACCACCTTGCTGCACTCGCTGGACAGTGTGTCTAAGACGTTCAGCCTGACCAGGGTGCCTCCAAACACGTCTCCGACGATTGTCTGGTTGAAGGCATATGCGACACTCATCGGTGAAGAGAACGTGATGCCAATTCCGTGGGGTCCATTCAGCATGTTGTTGGGCCCATCTGTACCGCGCTGCATGGTGTCGGGGTTGCAAAGCTGGACCTCGCCATGGACGTCGGGAGTGAAGTTGCGCATCATGCAGCCTATTGCGCACAGTTTGAGTTGAAACACGACGTCCTGTGGCTGAACGAAACGCATTATTCAACATGGTGGCATTGCTGTCAGGGTTCCTCCGAGCGGCAATCCGTAAGTAGCGGTCATCCACTACAGTAGTAGCCCTTGGGCGGCCTGAGCGAGGCCTGTCATCGACAGTTCCTGTATCTCTGTACCTCCTCCATGTCCGAACAACATCGCTTTGGTTCACTCTGAGACGCCTGGAAACTTCCCTTGTTGAGAGCCCTTCTTGACACAAAGTAACAATGCGGACGCGATCGAACTGCGGTATTGACCTTCTAGGCATGGTAGAACTACAGACAACATGAGCAGCGTACCTTCGTCCTGGTGGAATGACTGGAACTGATCGGCTGTCGTACCCCCTCCGTCTAATAGGCCCTGCTCATGCATGGTTGTTTACATCTTTGAGCAGTTTTAGTGACATCTATGAACAGTCAAAGGGACTGTATCTTGGATACAATATACACAGTCAACGTCTATATGCCGGAGATCTGGGAACCGAGGTGATGCAAAACTTTTTTTGATGTGTGTAAAATGAAATAAATAATATTATTTAAATTATTATTTCGGTTTACATAAACTCTTTTTACTCTATACATGGAACTCCGTTTACATAACTAGAATGCAAAATCTACAGCTCAAGTTAACACTAGCGTCAACCGATCAGCTGTTCGCTGTCTTTCTGACAAACTTCACATAATCCACTTATTTACGTTATATTTACATTACTATATTACAAAAACACTACATTAATGGTCTCCCCTCTTTCTCATTGTTATATTCATTCGTAGAATTATTTACATTAGTTACAAACAACCTTTCATTACATCGCTTTCAATAAAGTATTGCGCTGTCAAACGACTTCTTACGCCTACATTACAAAACATCAATAATACAATACACTTACAACCACTCTCTACTTTATATTAACCTTAGGTTAATTATTCCTGCTTCACAATATTTATTTATGTTATAAATATCCATAATGTTTCGTATGGTTCATTTATTTATTATTCATTAAAGTTCTCCCCTCCTTCTCATTGTTTCTTACTTTATTGGCCTATATTACCGTCGACACAATTATATAGAAGTTTATTCTACTTCCGAGCTGATATGGCCATGCAATTAAGCCAAGCTCATGCGTAAACATTGTCAAAATCATGTTAATAGGATAAAAGAATTAACAAACCAATAGTTAAAAGTCACCTCACTACGTCTTTCCACCAACACTCTCCCGTCATATCTCCAGTAAGTCAATTACATACTAATACTTTGATCTTATACTCGTCTTGCAACAATACTGCTCTATAATGCATCACAGTCCTCCATAATACGTCTATACTACGTGTTAGAGCTTCCATAAAATAACTTTGCTCTAAAACGCCTTCAATATAAATTCAATCCTCGATAATACAGTACGTTTACACTACGTATTAGAGCTTAATATATTCGCCGATACTCTCTCGTTACAATAATAATTCATACACGGCATTTCCTTCTCATATGACGAAACTTACATGTCACTATAAACTTGACATCAGAACTTTCACAATAGTTCTCTACTTCGATATTAATTCAATAGAATCTTCACAATATACTTCAGTTACTTCGTTGCCTTAATACTTTTATTTATCTTGACCTTATATTCCAGTGCATGACGTTTTCTTGGTTTACATCGTAGTTACTATGTTTAAAACAATAGTTGTTAATATATAATAAGTATACTGAGCCCGTCAGACGAGCTGTGAGGGTTGCCAATAACCGAAATGACTTCCCGGACAACTCATCGTCTGAACACATATGCCGAAGAGGATTGGATGTACTTCTTATAGGTCAGTGCGCACGAGACGCAAGATCACGGGGCGATCTGGGCAGACAAGGTAAATGTCAAGAATAACCCAAGAAGTACACCCAATCCTCTTCGGCAAATCTGTTCGGACGATGAGTTGTCCGGGAAGTCATTTCGGTTAGTGGCAACCCTCACAGCTCGTCTGACGGGCTCATAAACACCTCATTTAAAATGGCGCCCCACGTTGGGCTCTTGCTTAGCTTATTTAATATAATCCCCTTGTTCTTACTTGAACAGATGTGGCTTCAGAGCTCACATAAACAATAAATAACATAACTTTCTCATAAGGGCAATGACTACAGTCGGTCATTAACTGATTCGCCCACTCATAAAAAACAGCGGCGTCATGGATGTGTCGTGGAAGGGGGTAACAATGAAATAACCAAAGAATGGTTGTCCATCCTTCCAATCTAAATCTGACCCACACGAAGGGTCGACCAAAACAAATCCAAGTGATCTGTGGTCATATCTAACAAAAATATCAGGACGTTACATCCTGTTGACACATCCAGAATGCACCAATCGGTGACTAACTCTCACTGTAAAGAAAAAGTATCAAAGTCTAGCAAGAAAAATCCTGCCTAAGCTGGTTATCACGAGTTCGGTTAATTTCTACATTCTAATCTACCACAGCTAAACCCGTACAAAGAAGAGAAGTTGTAGACTCACATACAATTCACCTCATAATCATTCCATCGTAAAGGAGGTGTTTCCAAGACCTGGACGGTTGCAATGGTATCCCAAATCAGACTCCTGGGTTCGAGTCTCCTCCGCTCCAGTCTTCTCCTGCGTCTACCAGTTGGATTCGCGTACAAGATCTCCTCCCTGCGGTTAGCTGGTGGGTTGATGGGCTCCCTGGCTCCATGTTCCTCATAGGTGTTGGTTGGTTCTCCTGCCATGACGAAGTTTCCTCTTCTTTGGATCTCTCTCTCACATCGTTGGGGTCTACTCCATTATACTAATGGATAGCACTTGAATAATGATGTCGTACACGTGGTTGACGTTGTGATTGCTCATCATGTTAGATTTCACACGTGTTTTCACAGAGTCTAATTGATTTAGCACAGTAGAAAAATATTGCTCACTGGCTTTACACTCTTTGTTGCAGACTTGGTAATCAAAAATGACTCTCACTGTCTGCTAAACAGCTTCTAAGTAACACATGTGGTGTTAAAAATCACAGATTCTATAGCAGTAGCAAACGTTGAGTATCATGAGAATCCTGTACAAAAATGCATTTCACTGAGTGTGTCGTTGATGGTTGTGATTGTATTGTGGCTGTTCGCACATGGTGATAGTGGATTACTAAAAGTGTTACAATATTTCTTATCCTTCGTGGACTTAGGTTTTAATGTGTCCCACGTGTTGAAATGTGGTGTTACTTGTGGTAAAAATATCCACGGAAATGTAATATAATTTCCACACTTTTCACTTGTACACTTTTAAATTGGTAATACAGTCAATTAAGCATTCACTGTAAGAATTATGACAGCAACTTACACTTGATGTTCCACGAATTTCTACACCTCGTGGGTGGATTGCAATGGTCATCGTCTCACGGACGGATATGTAAATTTCGTCTCACACGGACGGTAATACTAATTTCACTTCGTTGCACAGCACACCGTGGTGCTAAAATAAGCTGCACAATATACTCGACGATTGTCGGTTTAAATAAAACGTCTTCACCCTGCGGGTGGACTTTGAATTTCCTCGTCTAAACGATGGACAGTTTCAGCACGTCTAGCATGGACGGCTGCTAACTTGAGAGTTTTTCGAGCATGGTCGCGCTTGCAGTCCAGACGATCACTCGAGTCGTTGACAGCCTAACTTCCTCCCGCCTATCTGCGGCGTAAATTACTTTTACAAAAGAAAAAATGAATCTGGAAACATAACAATGTTTATCTTATGCAGAATTACGACGTGGAATGTTCTGAGACTTTTATAAGCAACATGTATAATAATGGCTGCACAGAAAAATCATTAGGGGTGTGTCCAGAGTCAAGACATCATCCCTTTCTTACGACATGCCGCGCGCTGCATCCGGGCGCGTTCAGTGACAAAGCATGGCATGTTCATAGACATTAGCAAAAATATCACCGAGCAATGAGCTCAGGCGGGCTCAATACAATTATTTAACACCTCACTGGTCATACCTTATTGCATCAATGCAATATTTAGATGTCAACAACAATAAGATTTACGCTGCAAAAGGTTTATTGTAACTTTCGTTGCTCAATACATCACGATTTATAGGGATGCAAATTCACCTAAATCTGATATATTCAAAGTGTCTACTCATAAATATGGAACTATCTCAAAGACTTGACTAGTCTTACTAAAGAACAAATTCTTTTAAATGACATCCATAGATCCAAATTATTATACATTCAAGTGTAACTCCAGTCCTAATAATTGTTATATCAAATATAACATAGAGTTCAATCATCGGAAATATTCTTGCCTAGATCGTCGTAATAAAATAAAACATGAAGTCAATGTTTTATAAATGATCTTCTTCGTAGTATCTTCATCCTAACCAATGTTCCCCTCGCGCTAAAATTCCCAACGTTGTTATCTCCAAACGAAAATATTAATGAATTTAAGAAAACATTCTTAAATTCAAAATCGCAAATATCTAAATTCGTCTTCAAAATTCCAATTCAAATCGTAGATAAAATATCGAATATTTGAAACTATTTAATTAATTACGGATCATAAAATATCCCAAACTTCTCCTTTAAATTCAATGAAATATTAAATTACTAAAACATGGTGATATGGTCTGCTCCAAAATAAATTCAAACTACCAAACAAACTACATAATGAAATCATCTTCTACCTTTGCCGAATCTAGACTATCTTTGGGTATAGAAAATACCGTATTGTAGGCCTACAGTATTCTCCATTCTGCCCTTCTTCTGTCTCCATTCTCCTCCATCCAAATGTATTGCATTTTAGGGACTCGAACTGCGTAGTCGGGACTCGAACTCCACCGTCCTGAACCTTGGATTCGACGCGGACCAGTTTTCAAGCATTGGATAGGGTAATGGCCCTGATCCCATCTTTTTCGTCTATTCTTAGCGCTGATCTTAGATGCTTTCTTCTTCTCCGTTTAAAGTGATCATTATTTATGTAGCTTTGTTCTAAGTTTCTCTATAATTTAGAATGTTGTAGATAGTTACTCCAAATTCTCTTCTTCAATGTAGGCTACATCGTGTTTCTTAGGCATACTGTTTAATCTCCCATAACGACCTCGTTATCGTTGAATTATAACATTCCTCTCAACATAGTGAAAATTGTGATAAATGATTTCACTATATATGCTTGCAGTCAATGTTAGTAGAATCACGTTGCTTTACGATGCGTGATATCGCTGCTGTACTAAAACTTATTCGCTTCAGCTACGTAGAGTACCTTTATGCTGCACACAATGTTCATAAATCACCACTGAAATGTTCTCGGTAGAATACTGTTTTATAATGTTTAATGCTGCTTCAATGTTCGTAGATTTCACTATATTTTTTTTATTTAGTCAATTTACCCTCTAGGTTGGTGGTTCCCACGGACTCAGCGAGGAAACTCACCACTACCGCCTCTATGGGCAGTGTCCTGGAGTTTGGAACATCTGGTCGGGATGGATACAGCTGGGGAGGTGTGATCAGCACTTCGCCCAGGCGGCCTCACCTGCAAAGCGAACAGGGGCCTCATGAAGGATGGGAAGGGATGGAAGATTGGGATGGATAGGCTAGGAAGAGGGAAGGAGGCGGCCGTGGCCTTACAGTAGGTACTGCCCCCGTAAATTGAATTATATTGAGACCACGGTGGCTGTATTGGAAAATATGAATTAAGTTATGGCTGTCATAGTTGTGACGTGGATATTAATGACGTAAGCACGGGTGACGCAGACTTCACGCAAGTAGGCTGCTTGAGCTGAGATTCTTGGTGACGTCATGATTTTGTTCGAGAAAGATCTGAGATTTACGACGCAGTCGCAGGGAAACATGGAATTGTGCTGAGGAAGAAGTTACGCGATTGGAGGAGAGACTCGAACCAATGAACGATAGTTAGGAGGGAGACGGAGATTACTGAAACTATCATATTTAATTACTTTTGGAATGCAGAATTGTGGAAAACTATTTTCAGTTATGGCTTTGATTTGGAATTTTGAAGAAATTATTTTTGAGTTTTTGAAATTTGAGAATCCGTCAAGTATTGCCAAAGTTAGAACTTCTAGCGATGACGGAGAAACAAGCTATGGAAGGGATGGATACGCCCCTTAAGAAGTTGATAAAAGGTCTTGCACAGCAGAGAGGAGCTCTCATAGCTCATGTGTCTCATACCGCATATATATTTCTGATGTTATATAGTCGTTTTCGAGTGAATAAGTGAAACAAGTCGTCTTTAGCGTGTGGTAAAGCCAACCGCATCGAACGAGCTTCGAGCGTGCCGCAGTTCCATTTTACGGTGTTTGAAACTAGGCGAAGTTGAAACGCACATATTTTCAAGTCTACAAGATAATATATCAAGAGTTGACTAATGCCTTTGAGCTAATTCGATTGTGTAGTACTATATTAAAGTGTGTAGAAAGGTTGAACATTTTCAAGATTATAATTCGAAAGATATTGGCATTTTAAGACGGCAGACAAAAGTGATTTTCTCGCCACCTGAGAAGCACTTTTAAAATATCACATTCTACGCTACGGCTGACACGTATTGCAACCGTGCTACTACATATTGCATTTGATGATATAACGCTGCATTCTAACATGGAACAATATAATATCGCAGTTCTTTCAACTATTATAACGGAAATGGAGATGGAAGGCTAAGGACTTTAATGCAATTGGGACATATATCGATGGAGTGAAATAGCAGCATGGAACTTCGCTAATCGTCTTTTTACAAAAGCGAGCATGTAGTGAACATACAACTACACTCATGCCTCGTTGTCCAACGCTGAATTATATCAAATGGCAGTGGAAACATATTCATACTCCACAAATATGAATATTCCTGCGGAAATAACTGCAATAAACTTCATGGCGAATTGCTACCAGAACTTCAGGGAACTATCAAGAGAGGCCAGGGTAGACCCGGCTCACAAAGAAGAGTTTGCCAGAAGGATGTTTATTGTCTACACGGAGCAGTGCAATTTCCGGAGGAGGAAGCAGTTCTATTCTCCGAGGGCGCTGGTTCCAGGTTCGAGGACGGAGCACATCTTTTTGGTGAAATGGAACCATCACCAGTCTTCTTTGGAAGATTTTCCTCTAGAACTTCAATCAACAGATAAGGTAGTCGAGAACGTTTCTTGTTTTATTTGAGCCATTTAGCGATGTCTGAGCAACCATTTTTCTCATATTTTCTGTCATATATTTTGCCCCATATTCTTGCTTGATAATTCTGTACTCAGTACACTTAGATGATTTATGCCTTTTTCTACGATTTATTAAGACATTGTTAGGTCTTTGGCATATTTAAATAATTTTGGATCAGTTGAGACTGATAATTAATTTTCTTTCAGTAATTTGCATATTTTTGTAGTCACGATTTGACTGTAAAGTTAACGATTTTCTATGGCAGATTTGAATTCAGACAGCGTGTCATTTTTATTAAAGTAATTCTATTCAGTAAATTACTTTGACCAATTTTCTGTCATCCTCAAGAAAGAAGAATAATTAAAAGATTTTAGAGCGTTAAAATCTATTTCTGTATCGACGATCTTGGAAATACGAGTCGTTTTTCGAACATGATTGCAACATAGACATTTATCGTCAGTTCTGAAATTACCATTGCATTATAGACAATTTTATGAAATATGAACTTTGACTACGATTTATTGAATACACTATAGTAATGAACATTTGATAGGAGTTTTTCTCAATTTTAGATTGGAACAATAATGTTTGCATTCCACAGTCTAATTGTATTCTATTCGACTATTATGCAGTTTAGATGAACTTTGATTGAAGATAGTATTTTTATACTACGTTACTTAGGAGATATTAATCTCAATTTTGATAGACCAGAGAGGCGTGTATAATCGTATTTGCTATTAAATTTATTTGTGATTGGCAAAATTTTTACTTCATATCGATTCATGAATGAAACCCACAAAGGTTAAATAAATAACAGTTTTGAAACAATGAATATAAGAATTTTTGAAGTGGAACTATGGATGTATAATCGTTAGTTCAGTGGACATGTAAAAGTCGCTGATGAATAATGCCCTTGAATAAGTGAAGGAGATTCCCACAGTAATATTAATGAAGTTGATGAGATTATAAGTGGAGGTTTTGTGTATGGATTGTGGAAGATTTTTATGCCATATATATTGACATATATGATGAATTCTGGGCCTATTTTATGCAATTTTGTGCGTTTGAGCGAAGTATTTTTCCGCTGAGTTTATTGTCCAGGTCCTTTGAAAATTAATCATGTGAAATTACTGTTAAAATTAACAAGAGTGTTAAATAATTTGAGATAACGATTTTGAATGGAGGTTACCGTCACAAATAATAATAATAATAATAATAATAATTATTAAAACTTATTAAACCTGAATATAAGCTTAAATATAACTAACCTTCATTGGTCGATTATATTAACCTGATTTGAGTAATTATCAACCGGATCAACGTGTGGTTTAATGTATTTCTAAAATAAATAATATTAATATTGTAAATAATTATGTAAATATCTTTAATAATAATTTGTAATGAAAGGAATTAATAGAGGCGTGTATAGATTTTTCGAATTGTCGTTTGACAACATTATAAACAATTTATAATTGTTATAAACAATTAATGAGCATTTGTTATAAACATTAAGAGTTTTGTTAATATACTCTAAAGAACGCTAATTATACAAGTGGATTATGTAATTAAACAAGTTTTGGGATTATTAGAGTAATCCAGTAATATTTGATTGGAGCATTTAAAAGATTTGCGTGATAATATTTGAGTTGAGTTGAGGACATTTAAAGTGTTTGAAAAGGAGCTAGGCTCAGAGGTTACGAGCATATGCTAACACTGACTGGACAGGTGGGTCCACTTGACGACGTAGGCATGCGACTTGATGTAGGGTGGATCGCAGCTGGCCTGACAACTGTATGTTAGAGGCCAAGGTCGACCACATAACAGGCTTGCAGTTATAAATAAAGTGTGATGTTTATGAAAGAGGAAAACAATTGCTACATGTCTCGTTCCAACTTCCTCATCCATTCCAAGTGTATTACTATTATTACGTTCTTTATAAGCAAGTGAAAGATAAAATTTTGTATGTAACGTCTACAAGTCCTACAGGAGGACATGATTATATTGACAATGGCTTCAGATTGCCACGTATTTTTTGTTGAATTTTTGTTAGAATCATTCCCTTTATGTGAAATAAATTATTGTACAGTTTAAAGTTTCTTGTTTCCGTCTTGGTTCATTTTAAATATCATGGTGGAGGTTATTGTGTGGGCATACTTTAAGTGATCCAGTTGGCAACCCATACCCGAGATTAATTTGAAGAGGTAAGTAAAGGTAAGTATGAACCCCCGTATATTTTGGTGTGTTCCACAATAATTTCTTGTTAACTGCTGTGCTCTAATCTCGGTAGTATCTGTCAGTGCCATTTTCATTGATGTAGCTGTGCCGGTGTGTTTGATTATTGGCAATCCGATTGAGGGGGCGGATATCTGACAGCCTACTATCCGGATTTACGGGGACAGTACCATCCCGGCATTTGCCCGAAGACGAAGTGGGAAACCACGGAAAACTACTTCGAGGATGGCTGAGGTGGAAATCGAACCCCTCTACTCATTTGGACCACCCGAGGCTGAGTAGACCCCGTTCCAGTCCTCATACCACTTTTTCAAATTTCGTGGCAGAGCCGGGAATTGAACCCAGGACCTCCGGGGCGGCAGCTAACCATGCTGACCGCTACGCTACGGAGGCGACCTAGATTTCACCATAATAACGTTGAAATATAATTGCCGCTCAGCCGCCGTATAATGAAACGTCGAATACAATTCTTAACTTTCACTGCGTTAGATACTGTTCTTGTAGCCTATATGAACTTCAAACCTAACTTCCCTCTATGTCCGGCCTTCTACAATAATGGCCCACACTCCTGCCATAAACGCGGCTGACAATGAGTCTCAAAGTTGCAGACTCGCGATAGCCCGGCTCTGGGCTCGAACAAACTTTCACGTCTTCACTCCTCGACGCGTGACAATATACGAAACTCGATTGCTGCTTGCTGGCTCCCACCGAAACTTCTTAATTCAGCGCCATTGTATAAATGCGGGAAACATTGGCGGCACATTATGAAATGAATCCATTCTTCTTACTACGTATTTAATTTTCATTTAAAAATGATGGAAATATCCTTCATTGCATTCTGCGTATTTCCATGTTTAATAATCACATTCTAATGAAAAGCTATTGTGGTCATAATCACCTCCCACTTTGTTGCCTCCTTCATAGCACCAACCAATCACATAATTCGCAACCCTCGTTGCTATGTCAAGTCCCCGCGGTAAAAATGGCTACACGTATCAAGGTCACCTTTAGTCAAAACCTCCTTTCACCTCTGATTCCCACGCAAATCCAACCTTTCTCTTTTCTCTTGCTACGATTCTCATCTCCTCTGTCTCAAAATTCAAGCTACTTGAACATTTCCAGCTATCAATCTCTCTGGGTTAAAGATTAGCATTGGATTTAAAATAATGACATTTTCTTCACTGCGCTCTTAAAATTCGGGGTCAGTACCCAACGTAAGGCCACGGCCGCCTCCTTCCCTCTTCCTTGCCTCTCCCTCCCAATCTTCCCATCCCTTCCCATCCTTCATAAAGCCCCTCTCCGCTTTGCAGGTGAGGCCGCCTGGGCGAGGTGCTTGTGTCACCTCCCCAGTAGTATCGCCCTACTCGATGTTTCAAGCTCCAGGACACTGCCCTGGAGGCGGCAATGGTGGGATCCCTCGCTGAGACCGACTAAACAGACTAATAAATAAATAAATAAATAAATAAACAGTAGACCGGGTTGAGACTCGGACAAGAGCCTTTCAGAATTTATGTGTATACTAAGTTCAACGTTATATTGGAATTTGCTGGCAAACTCGGGTGGGTAAATTATGAATAAGTTCATTTGATACTCGGAGCGTAGTAGGCGGATGAAAGTGAAACTTATAGCCTATGACCAGTATTTGGTACACGAATATATGTCTAACCTTCACTATTCAACGGGGCAGGGATGAGATGCGATGAAAGTCTATGTGGTGGGTGATTGTACACCCGGATGCACTTCCTGACGCCAACCTCAGGAGAGGAGTTGATGAGAGGTGAGATGAATAAATATGAATGAAACTGGGCAAGGTTGTGGAAGGAAGCAGCCGTGGCTTATCAAAAGGTACCGTCCCAGCGTTTGCATGGAGTTAAAAATCGGAAATCACGGAAAACCATTTCACGTCCAACCAGTCCGCAGACAGCTTGGCCCCATGGCCTAGCGGTGCGCGTTAACAAGCCTAGCTACCGCTGTCGGTCTATTTGGTATACAAATGATTCCTAATAACACATCCTCTCGGAGGTATTGAATGCTGGTGTAATTATTCGCACGGTCGTCATGTTGAATTGGTAAAACGTATTAAAATTTGACAGGCACAGTCGTGGTTGGACGAGATAGTACTAAGACCTCATCAAGTTACATTGTAATCGCTCTAGCCGTTTAGCGCTTATGAGGACACACACGGATACAAGGTGATCTCACAAGTCTATTTTTCATAAGATGAAAGTAGGCTCAAATTAATAATCCAGTGATATAAAATTGAGAAAAATGCCTCAGGTATTAACATTATATCCCAGAATGTCATTGGAGTGAACGGCTCCGTGGCTAAATAGTTAGCGCGCTAGGCTTTGGCACGACGTGTCGCGGGTTCAATTCCCGGCCGGGCCATCAAGGATTTTATTCTCCTGGGGTTAATTCCCATGACTCGGGGACTGGGTGTATGTGACGACTTCATCCTCTTTACGGCGCACAGGTCGCCCACGGGCGTCAACTAGAAAGACCTGCCCTTGGCCTCACAGGAGGCCATACGATCATTATCATTCGGTGGATTGAATAAGACAAACTCTTCATTGAGAGTGCCATTCCGCGAGGTGTAAACCGTAATTCTATGGATTAAATTTCGCTTTATATTAGCATATCATGACATTCTGTGGATTTATTTTATTCACGTCGGAATTGAATTAAATATTCGTTCAAAGTTTCGTTCCGAGAGGAATAGAATTAAATTGTGTGGATTTAATTTCACTCTGACCGGAATAGAACTAAATGTTTGTTTAGAGCTTCATTCCGACAAGAATAGAATTATATTGCAGGGATTTAATTTGAATCCGGCAAAATTAAATTAAATGTTCGTTCAGATTACAGTGTATGGATTTGATTTCACTCCAGCGGGAATAGAATGAAATGTTTGTTGGAATGTACGTGTATGAATTTAATTTCACTCCGACCGGAATAAAACTAAATGTCCATTCACTGTTCCATTCATACAAGAAAAAAATATATTGCATGGATTTAATTTCACTCCAGCCGGAATAGAATTAAATGTTCGTTCACAGTTTCATTCCATCTGTAATATAATTGAATTGTATGAATTTAATTTCACTCCGGCAGGAATAGAAATAAATTTTATGAATTTAATTTCACTCCGGCCGGAATAGAATTAAATTGTATAATTTCACTCCGGCCGGAATAGAATTAAATGTTTGTTCACAGTTTCATTCCAACAGGAATAGAATTAAATTGTATGAATATAATTTCACTCCAGCTGGAATAGAATTAAATTGTATGAATTTAATTTCACTCCGGCATGAATAGAATTAAATTGTATGAATTAAATTTCACTCCGGATGGAATAGAATTACATTGAATGAATTTAATTTCACTCCGGCCGGAATAGAATTAAATGCTCGTTTGAATTTAAGCGTATGGATTTGATTTCATTCCGGCTGGAATAGGATTAAATGTTCGTTCAGAGTTTCACTCCGACCGGAATAGAATTAAATTGTATGGATGTAATTTCACTCCGGCCGTAGTAGACGTAAATGTTCGTTCGAACTTAAGTGTATGGATTTAATTTCATTCCAGCTGGAATAGAATTAAATATTTTTTCACAGTTTCATTCCAACGGAATAGAATTAAATTGTATGAATTTAATTTCACTCCAGCCGGAGTAGAATTAAATGCTCGTTTGAGTTACACTGTACTGATTTAATTTCACTCCGGCCGGAATAGAATTGAATGTTCGTTCGGAGTTTCATTCCGAGCGGAATAGAATTAAATTGTATGGATGTAATTTCACTCCGACCGGAATAGAATTAAATGTTCGTTTGAATTATATTCCATTGATTTAATTTGACTCCGGCTGGATTAAAATTAAATGTTCGTCCAGAGAATTAGAATTGATATGTATGGATTACATTTCACTCCGGCTGGAATGGACCGAAATATTTTGTTCAGAGTTTCATTTCGAGAGGTATAGAATTAAATTCCATGCAGTTAATTTCATTCCTGTCGGATTATAACTAAATGTTTTATTCACAATTTAATTCCGAGAGGAATATAATTAAAGCGTATGGATTTAATTTCATTGCCACCAGAGTGAAATTCAATGTTTCCGTCGGAGTTTCATTCCGAGGAGAATTGAATTAAATTCTTTGGATTTAATTTATTAAAGATAAATCGCACAAATTGTGCATATTGATGATAACAAACTGTCATTCACAAAACATCACAATGGATGATCCCCGATTTGCACAAGACATTACGTGGTACCTACTACATTGCACCCCGCATAATTTACATACGCAGGATTCATCAGGCTCATGAAAGTATTCGGTATTACACAGTTTATGGTGATACCTATGTACAGCCATCGAATTGACAAAGTGTCGCAAGTCTTGATTTGTGTTCATCCATGTCTTTGTCATCATGGCCTCCGTGGTGTATAACTCAACCAGATTTCGTCCCTTTTCTGTATTCTTTCCTGCATTAGCTTTTTCCCAGGCGTCTGTGGATAGTAGCCCTCTCTTCATCCAAAGGCCGTCAATGAAGAAGGTCTCCCTGGCGAGTTCATATGCTAATCTTGATTTTGTATATTTCGATATCCCCAGGGTAGCCTTCAGGAAGCGCGATTTGACTGCTTCAAGCGTCCTCAAGTCTGTCAGGGATAATTTCTCCCATATGATTTCAAGTCCATATGTGGCGATGGGCGTTATTTTCGCGTCGAATAATGTAATAGCAGTTCCCAAAGAGAGCTTCGAGATTGTTTTGTTGTCCTATATGGCTTTGGTAGCGGCTATTGCTCGAGACTTTATGTGAACTTTGTAGGCTCTTGCTGATGTTTGCATTGTCAATCCTAGATATTTAAATGCATTGACCGACTTAAGGGGAGTCGTTCCTAGGTATAGCCTGTCTCCTGAAGCCTCTCTGCCTCCTTTCCGAAACGTCATTTCCACTGTTTTCTCTGTGTTTATTTTCATCTTGTTGTCCTTTGCCCACCTATCTAAATTGTCTAAGGCTTTTTGAACTTCAGTAATGGATCTCGAGCCTAAGACCATATCATCTGCGTATAATAATATTGTAAGATTTGCTGTTCCTTGCCTAGTTGCCATCACCACATCATATGTCGCAATGTTGAACAGGAGGGGACTGAGTGGATCTCCTTGAAGTACTCCATTGGTTTGCATTATCACATTCGAGGTTGAGACACGGTCATCTATTTTTATGAAGTTTGTCGTCAGAATGTTACTTATCAGGTTCGTTAGTTTATTACCCTCACCCACTATGGATTTCAGTTTTGCGACTATTAAAGGCCTGCTTAACATGTCATAAGCTTTTGCATAATCGACAAAAACAACGTGAAATTTTCCACCTGGGTGTCGTAGTGTTTCTTCAATGTCATTGAGTAAGTTGGTAATGGCATGAAAGGCACTCCGTCCTTCACGAAATCCAAACTGTTCATCTGGGAGTTTATGGTCTACTTCTTCTGTGATCCTCTTCGTAAGGAGCTTTGTCATTTAATTTTATTCCCTTGGGAACAAAATCGAGCGTCTCATTCAACATTTCGTTCCGAGAGGAATAAAATGCAATGCAATGGATATGATTTCACTCCCAGTGGAATTGAATTGAATTTCATTCCGAGATTTATTCTTAGAGGAATAGAATTCAATATTTAATTCCCAGTATAATTCTTTGTGGGAGTGAAATTATATGTTTCACTCCAGGTTTAATTCTACACAGGAATAGTATTGAATTGGCTGGCTGGATTTAATCCCACTCCTGCTCCGGAGTGAAATATAAAATTTCGTTCACTTTACCATCCCTGATTAGAACTATTGTAATAATTACAATTGAACTTTATTATAACGACATCCAAGGGAACTTAATTATGTTTTATAAATGAGTGTCGTTGTAACCGTGATTCATATTTTCATTCTAGTGAGATGGAAACTGAAAAAAAAAGACAAAAGTTAATTAGCCTTATTTTATTTTATATACAGTACTCACGTTTAAGCCGACATGAACATAAGACTAACATTAAAACATTTATCGAGTACTCACCAAACTTCCTTACTTAGGAGTGGAATTAACTAGGCGAAATTGACGAGACACGGGTCAGGATTCTTATTCCATTCACAATTTCATGAATCACTAAATTTTTCTTCCAATGTTAAAACTAATCTATTGCTGGCCATGCTGTGCTAAAATTCGTGCACTTCGTGAGAAAATACTGTGGAAATTTACTTCAGATGTCACACGTACTGTTAATTAGTTCTGTGGAATGCACAAGGGTTACAATGAGGCGGGAAATCTACATTATTAGCCTTGGCCTTGAAGCAGGCCTGGCGCCTTGCAGGTTGTGTTCACTGAAGGAATCAATGTGCACTAATGACAAAAGGGAAGGGAAAAGAATTTGCCTGGTTGCCAGATTTCAACCACAGATTTCCTTGTATGATGGTGCTTGGAAAATCTTATGGCAAACTGAGGCTGAAAATGACGATATATGCGAGGTACACGCTTAAACGTTTGTCGTATTAAGCAAGGCTGAGAAACATATTCCTTTTGAGGAATGCGTCCGTGCCACAGAAAATATGACGTTATAGCAGAGATGTCGCTGAAACCGATGTCGTTATAACAAAGTTAAACTATACTACGATACATCATAAGTAGTAGTTGCAGTATTTCATGGATGCTTACATGTAAACCGTTGAAAATAGTCATTCTCTGATTTTCAAGATATTTTATCAAATTATTTTTATTATATTTTAAATACATTGTAAGTATGTTTTCTTTACATAATTTTATTTCATAACTAAGTTTTTTTTGTCTCGTTTGTTCTTCCGTAATGGACCAAGAATTTTAAAAAGAAGTTTAACTCTTACCCGCCTTCAATAATACCCGTTCCTTTACACCGTGCTCGATCGAGTAGGTGTCTTTTTTCGCGCGACCATATAAGGTTTAACCAAACATATCAGGGCATTGGAAATAATACAGTATAGCCTATTTTAAATATTCTGCACTTTAGCGATATTGGATTTTTAAAATCCGGAATCATATTTTCATTAGGATATCTGGCAACCATTTTCGACTGTGCTACAAATTGTGACGTGAGTGTGATTTAGTGCTCTTATGTAGATAAGGAAGACAGCATCTTGTAAGTGCCGCCAGAGTAAGTTCCTGGCATTCGGCTTACAAAATCTTGTCATTTGTCAGGTGAAATAACTCACTCAAATGGTCACATTCTCAGGTATTTTCCCCGCCCATGTCATCCAATCATGTCCAAATCTTCATGAAGCCAATCATTTCCTTCTTCTTGGAACCTGTAAACCATAAAGAGGCACATTTCAACGGTAAACGAATATTAACGTAGTAATTTACAGTTCTCCTACAAGTGACAGGGGCAAGATGCTCGTACATTTTTAAGATATCTGCAGTCAGATAATAAATTCTGATGATCAACACTACCTACGACATATAGCCTAAGAGTAAGGCCTTTAACCTTTAATTTTCAGTACTGAAAGAGAAAGCCATAATGCCAAGTGGTCAGTCAGTCATTGCCAGTCACAGCTGATCTCATCAATTGAGTTAATTCATTTCAGGTGCTTTGCGAAGTCGTGTATGTGGAATCTATCTGGTAACCTGCGTCATTGAGCTGACTATAGCCTACTAGTGTGTGAATTTGTAACAGAAGCCGGCATTGGCTTGGAGTAGAACTGAGGAAACCACGGAAAACCACTTCTAGAATGGATGAAGTGGGAATCGAACCCATCTCTTGTCAGTTTTGCCTCACGAGGTTTAGTGTACCCCGTTCCACCCCTCAGTCCAAGGCAGAGTGGGGAATCGAACCTGGACCTCTGGAGTGGCATATAACGGTATAAGCTGAACACTGAACTAGGGTATTTAACATTGCATTCCATCTCGTTTAATCGGTGCCGTGCAAGGGCACATTGTGCAGCTTGTTGAACAGACGAATGAGGAAGATGGAGCGGACTATTGTTCTTATTCACACACTCCATGGTTTCACCAAGATGGTCATGAATAAGGTTTGGATGTTTAGGAAATGTACATTTTTCTTTGACTTCATTTTCATTAATAACTGTAATTAAGCAGCTGTCCAATGTTCCTGATTCTTTTAGGTGGATTATATAGAGCATATACAGTGTGGTCCACCCGCCCCTTATTATTTAGTTTTAAGATATAAGATATTTATTTATTTAAACCAAGTCTACTTGTTAATTGTCACTTTAACTCAGGGAGTCATATCGTGACATACAGACAATAAACACATAGATAACATAAATTTACAGTATGGCGTTAGATAATTAAACCAAATGTCCATTCGGCATTTCATAGCTTCCTTGTTATTTCAAAACTTAATAATGTTTTGCAGTAGTTATCTTCATTCACAATATCACTGGGCAACTTTTCTGATGGAAACTGCACAAAGATCTTTCTTAATCATAAATGTGGACACAGTGTTCTTCATTTTTTGACAGTTCTCCATGGGAGACACCTCACAGAAAGAATTACTTTTATTTCCCTATCGAGCCCTTACTGACTGTAAGAGTCTGATAAGTTTTGTGGTAAGGAAAATAAAAACCATCAAACTCACAGGAAAAATCTACAGACAGCAATATGTGGCTGTACGGTAGTAATCGTATAGGCTACCTAGTTAATACAGATAGGCTCTCCTAGGCTTTAACAAGATTTATAGCTTAGGAAGCCATCTCCTGTACTTGAATGCTTAATTTACATGCATCTTTGTTCTGAATCTCATCCGACGCTTTCTTATTCCACATTGCCCTGATGGTATTAAAATATTTTGCTAATTGACCTGCTTTCCCCCATTCCCTTTTTAGTAATTTAATTAAAGTGTGATACTCATTTTCATTTTCTATTCTGTTTAGATCTGCTTTGTCTACAAACTTTGCTCTTATCATTTTAATTTCCTTGCATTCCCTGATCCGGTGCGCCGCACCCATAACCTTCCCACAAAACAGGCAAATGTCCTCTTTTCCTACTTCTCTCAACGCTTTGTTCTTATACACCCCCATTAACCACCAAATTACCCCTCTCATTTCTCTTTTCATTAGGCATTGAGGCTTTATGCTCATAAAGTTCCTTATTTCGCAGAACTCCGTTAAGGTTCTCCTACTGGTGCACTCTTCCCTTAGCACCTGCAACTCTACGTCATTAACCCTTCTGCACACTTTTTTACACACCCTACCTTCCTCTCTTTGTAAGTCCCTATCCCATAGATAACCCATTCCTAATCTTTCCAGTACACTTCTTACCCCGTCCACCCAGTAGCCCTCTTGCTGATGCTTCATTTGGTGCAGGTAGGCTACCTTAAGCATTTCCCCCCCCTCCACCTGCTTTTAAACGAATCCAAGACTTTATGACCCTTTTTATGATATGTTGTCTAATGCTTACATCCTCACACAACATTCTCGCTCCACAATTCGCCGTGCAACTAGGTAGCCCCAAAATTATCTTGGCAAACCTACTTACAATACTGTCCAGGGTTTTCGTTCCTTCCTCTAAGCCCCATACTTCCACTCCATAGAGTGCTCTTGAAACGATGAGTGCGTTGAACACATTCTTATACACTTTGTAGTCAAGATTCGGTAACCTACGCTCTAACACTTTAACATTCGCCAATGCCGCTAGCCCTTTCGATTTTGCCCTTTTAATTTGTTCGGTCCATTTACCATTACTCGCCATTATCGTCCCTAGATACTCAAGTTTTTTCACCGTCTCTAACTGAGACCCATACATGACCCACTTTTCATTCTTAGCCAGTTTAACTCCCTTTTTGCAGACCATAACTTTGGTCTTACTCGGGTTAATTTTTAAGTTCCAGTCCTCACAGTATCTCACAATCTCGTCAATACTATATTACATATTATAGGGTGTTAGAGCAAGCAGAAGGATGTCATCAGCGAAAGCTAGGCCCGGGATATCATAATTGTCCAAGCAAGGGTTGGACCGTTGCTCAAAGCCATTTGACTCGAAAATATCGTTGATAAATAGCAAAAAAAGCACCGGGGATAATTTGCATCCCTGTTTTAGTCCTATATTAGACGTTATCTCTCCTACAATTACATCATCTTTAGTTTTAATTGCACATTTCACTTCGGAATACACATTCTCAATTGCTCGTATCATTTTATGTGACACCCCGATTTTTCCCAGTTTAGCCATGACAGCTCCCCTGCTCACTGAATCAAACGCCTTCTCCAAATCAATAGCTGTGATATACAGCTTACCTCTTTTCCTTCTTATGTACTTGTCCATCACCGTTTTAACCACCATTATATTGTCACTGGTCCTCATTCCTTTTCTGAACCCTGTCTGGAGTCTCGAGAACACCGAATAGCCCTCTGCCCATGCTATTAAACGCTTGGATAAGACCCCGGTGTACATTTTGCTCAAATTATCAAGCAAGGTTATGCCTCTATAGTTGCCTGGGTCTAGTTTGTCCCCACGCTTCTTATATATTGGACAAATTATCCCCTCCTGCCACGCCCTTGGAAATCTACCTCCATCAAAGATTTTGTTAAAGATTTTTACCAAGCTGTCCATCATGAACCTATTGCTACTCAACTCTTGCCAAAATTCATTTGTTATCCCCGAAATAGCACCTGACTTCCCTCCTTTACTTTTTGTCATTACTTCCTTAATTTCCTCTATCGATATGACTTGGTCCAGCATAGGCAGAGTGGCCTCCAGCCCCCTCGGGACGCCAAACTCATCCCTCTTCCTCCAATTATCTTCAGCATTTAACAGATTCTCATAATATGCAATCCATATTTCATCACTAATAGAGCTCCCCCCACCACTTCTGCTCCCCCTACAGTAGGACTTTATCCTGCTCCACACTTTGCTACAGTCGTTAGCTATAGAATCCTTATTTAGTGCTGTTGCTTCCTTACCCTGCCATTCATCTTTCATTTTACTGAGCAGTTCCCTATATTCTTTCCTTAGACGACAAAATTCTACTCTCATCGTATCATCCCCTCCTCTCTTGTATAACTTCAGTGCCCTAATAACTTCGGTTTTCTTCCTTCTACAAGATTCATCGTACCATCCTTTAATTCTCCCTAATTTTCCCCTAGCCTTCACGCGCATTTTCCGCCCGGCCATCATAATTGCATTCTCAATCATACGTATTACCCCTTCAATTTCATCATTACTGATCATTAAACTTATTCGTACCTTTATCAGCTCAAAATTTTCTCCCTGGAAGTAGTTCTGAAACTCTCTGCAGTTTTCCTCCCTCCATCTGAATCTATTCACTTTTCTCTCTATAGCTTTAACTTGTGGGTTCCCTTTTGATTTTGTCACCGCTCCCTGCATGTTGACGACAATTGGTAGGTGGTGTGATTCCCCCCATTCTTCAACAGTGAACCTCTTAATTAGGGCTAGTGCTCCTCTGGAACATATTGCTAAATCTATTACACTTCCTCCAATCTCTGTTATATACGTCAGGTTACCTTCTTCATCCCCCACACAGACACCATTTAATATATATAGCTCTTCTGCACCACATAGTTCCAAAATCTTTTCTCCGTTCTTGTTACATTCCTTGTCTTTGCTGTGCCTATCCCCACATACGGCCTCGGCAACCCCCTTGCTGCAAAGGGGCTTTCTGTCTGCAACCCTCGCATTGAAGTCCCCTAAAAGCACAATCTCTGCATCTTCATATATATTTTGAATTCTGTTTATTTCAATAGCTAACTCATCGAAAAAGCTTTCTCTTGCATACGGGGAATTCTCCGGAGGGTTGTAGACAAAGCCGAAACATACCGTTCCTTTCCCCCTCCCCCTAATATCTGCTTTTACCCACACTACTTCTTCCAGTTCTGAACTAATAAATTCTGATAATTCCCTCACCTCTTCTTTAATTAAAACAACAATTCCCCCTGGGAACCTACCGGTGCGAGCTTTCCTAATCTTAGGTTTTGTATATATATTGAAGCCATCTAATTTAACCTCGCAACCTACAGGGAGCCAACTCTCAACAAATCCTACAATCTGCATATCTTCTATTAGGGTCAAAACTACATCGTTGCCTCTCTTATTTAAAAAAAACCTCTATATTTACGCTAGCGATATTCCAGTTTAGTTATTTTTTACCCCTACCCTCCTCGCTGGCGGTAGCTTTACTTCTAGTAACTCGAGCTTTCTCTAACTCTAGTATACTGCCACCTGGAGAAGAAATGACCTCCTTCTCCACATTAAACTGCTCTGTCAAGGTTTTCTTGCCCCAAAGTTCTTTTAGACTAGTAACTCGTTGTTTGCCAGTCTCACCTTTCTGCAAACCACGCACTTGTCCGGTGTTCCTGGCGCTGACGTTAGTCGTTCCTGCTCGCGCCACTTCCGTGTTGGACTTGGAGGTCGATGCTCTCTGTTGAATCATCACCGCACTTTCCTCTGAACCGACAACTGCTTCCAGCTGGTTGCTAGGTCTAACTGTCTCCTGTTGTTGTTGCTTCTCCATATCCTGGAGTTGTGCCACTGTCCAAATCCGATCCCAGTTGTTGCCGCTAACCGCCAGTCTATTACCTTTTACATAAGCCTTGAGACCAGAGCTCCTTGCCTTCCTTAAATGAAACTGCAAGGTCCGTTGCTCGCTTGCCTCTTCTTTACTCATTTCTCTCCTTACCCATATCCTCTCCCCTTTCAGGTTCTTTGTGTTCGCCAGAATTCTGTGAGCCATCAGCGAAGAAACTGATGACACTTTCACGGGCCTCGTGCCCCTTCCTCGCCCTATCCTGGTCACATTGTCAATCTCTGAGACTCCAATGTTTATCCGCATGCCTTCACTAATCACTCGGAGCACCTTGGATGTTAGATCCTCGGTGCTTTCCTTGGCATCTTCCTTTATTCCGTAAATGAAGACGTTTTTCTTTCTCTCATCCAGCTTGGTCTTCCTTAATTCATTTACCTCCACCTCTAATATCTTCACATTTTCTCTCAGGTCTTTTATCTCTCTACTATTCTCGGCCAGCCTTTCTGTCACTATTACCATCTCTTCTCTTATACATGTCTTCATCTCCTTGAATTCCTTACATTGCTCACGAAGAATGTACCGGATCTGGTCATTTTGTGACACTTCCTTTACAATTTCCCTTATTTTTTCCATTTCTTGCCATCCCAGCTGACCAGGCCCTGGGTTTGACTCCACTCCTCCAATTAATAGTAGCGTCGCCACAACCAGCGCTACCATCCCCATCGCCAAAACCCCCATCTGTTCAGTGACGTTGCCCACTATCACCTTCCCGACACCGAAATCGCACTTCACTCTAGCCTGCCAGCGGCCGATGACCGCCCGGTACTGCTGAATAGCGATTCCCATTCTTCCTTACACTTCACTGCACGTCTGTTCACCTAGCTTGCTTGGTTGAAACTGATTATTTAGTTTTATGAAACCCAACTAACATCTCAATTCTCCCGATGGTCGATATTGCTCTGCGCTCTGACTGTGTGACAGCAATGTAATTGGGTCATGGGTCTAGCAAAGAAAAACCGACCTTAAACTTTTCCCCGCCAAATACTATGGCCCATTCTACTAACATACGACTTACTGCTCCTTGAAATAACACACATACACGTAATACGATCGAATTAATAGCTTACGCCACGTGATCTGTAATAGTAAAAGGTTAAATGAACACCATAAACCATGATTGAAGACTTTGAGATGGACTTAAACGTTTGAGGTGGGACGGCTACAGTAACTATAGCATGTTTAGCGTGCATTATCTACTATGTGTTGGTGGCTGAGAGGTTTAACGCCTGACCGTACATGGTGGGCGCGATCGGGTAGAACGCTGCTGCGGATCCAGTGGTAGGAATACTTTTTTGAACGAAAGCCCACATTCCATTTTAGTTGGTATGTAACTACATTGCCACATTTATTGCCTTACGACTCATTTTTGTGAAGAGTACGTTGAATTTTGATGATTTATAAAGAAAATACGATCGAATTGGTACGATATGCTACGTGACCTGTAATGGCAGAAAATTAAAAAAAAAAATGGCATGAATATTAACATAACATATCATATCGAAGTGTTGCTCCGGAGGTCCGGGTTCGATTCCCAGCTCTGCCAAGAAATGTAATACTTGTCTGAGGGCTGAAATTGGGTACACGTAGTCTCGTGAAGCAAATATGAGAAGAAGTGGGTTTGATTCCCACCTCAGCCACCCTGGAAATGGTTTTCCGTGGTTTCCCACTTCTACTCCGGCCAAATTCCGGGACGGATTCTATCTTAAGGCCACGGCCGCCTCCTTCCCAATTCTTAATTGCAAATACACACATACAAGCCCGCAATAACTCAGGTTATCAGACAAATTCTACACACACACCCAAGTAAACGGGGCAATGTGACCGCGATGTTCTAGCCCCTCAAATGAAACAAAACAACAACATATCGAAGGATATTCTGATCGCCAGTGCTTGCATTGAAGTATACGCATTCCTTAGAAATTCCCATGGTATTATTAGCATACTTTCGATTTTTGCAAAAAATGAAAGTAGACTTATGAGATCTACACAGGGCCAAAAATTGTGTGTCTGTCTGTGTGTGTGTGACTGTGTCTCTCTCTGTGTGTGAGTGTGTGTACTCTGAATGTCTGCCCCCTCTATCAATTCGAACACGGTGAAACCGAATTGAACGAAATTTGGTACAGAGTTAGCACTAGCGTAAAACACCTCAGTGTCATGTTTTATATCGCCACCATCTCGACGGAATCGTAATGGTGGCCACCCAAATGTTCAAAGCTTAAATCAAATTACGACTACCTTAATCATCCGATCTCTACCAAATTTTGCAACAACATATACTTGTATGGCGAGCGTCGTTTGACTGAACTACAAGGTCATCAGCCCATTAGTTTGCAGATGACGGCGATGTATGTGTGCAAATCGATTCCCCCTATTAATTCAAACACGGTGAAACTGAATTGAACGAAATTTGGTACAGAGGTAGCACTAGCAATGGGCACTCCAGTGTTATGTTTTATATCGCCGCCATCTTGACGAAAAAGTAATGGCGGCCATCCTAATATTAAAAGCTTGAATCAAATTACGACCAACCTAATAATCTGATCTCTACCAAATTTTGCAACAGCATACCCTGATGTATAGAGAATCTTTTGACCACACTAAAAGGTCATCAGGCCAATAATGTGCGGATAGCGGCCATGTATGTGTGAAAATCGATTCCCCCTATCTTTTCAAACACGGTGAAACCGAATGGAACGAAGTTTGGTACAGAGGTAGCACTAGCAAAGGCCACCTCAGTGTCATGTTTTATATCGCCGCCATCTTGATGGAAACGGAATGGCGGCCACCCAAATATTAAAAGCTTAAATCAAATTACGACCAACCTAATCATTTGATCTCTACCAAATTTTTCAACAACATACCTTTTTGTGGGAAGCATCTTTTGACTGAACTACAAGGTCATCAGTCCAATAGTTTGCAGATAGCGGCCATGTATGTGTGCAATTGATTCCCCACATCAATTCAAACACGGTGAAACCGAATTGAATGATTATTTTTTTTACAGAGGTAGCACAAGAAAAGGGCACATCATATTCATGTATAATATCCGCATAGCACGTTGTATTTCAAGAAGCTACTACAACCAACATTCAATTATACTCCTTGAAAAGGACAAAGAGTTATAACAATACCCATGCATTTAGGAGAAAGTAGGCAATACGTTCTTTACCGAACATCTTATTTTGTTATTAAATTTTAACAAAAAGTCATAGCATATCTTTAGGCCCGTATCACACGACACTTGCTGGCAAGGAAGCTGCTGTGATCGCTGGTACAAAATCCTGTATGATTCTGTTCTCTTCGTCAGTACACCTGCTCGTATGACCGAAGTGTATCACACGCTAGCATTTTGGACGCTATGTTGTATGAAATAAAACCGAAGGGCTGTCGTTTGAGGGCATTATTTGCAGTTCTGTCGCCTTATTAACGTAAAGCGATCGCGAAACTTGCTTTAAATAAATTAGAAAACACGCCAGGTACTGAATGAATGCATTCCAATCAATATTTGAGATCTAACTGTAATAATTGATTATTTTACCATACGCGTTAATACGAAGCGCAATAAAAACCTCCAGAGTGTGTTGGAATTGTGTGCAAGTGTTATTGCGTCCGCTCGCTCTTCCGAAGATCCCGGTTCAAGACTATCCAACGCCAGATTTTTAAAATTCTTTTTAACTATTTTATTATACCCTCCATACCTCGTACAGCAAGATTTCAACTTGGTTTTGTTCACATTACCTACGAAGACGATAGGGAAAGTTATTTTCTTGTCTCATTTAAATGGCTATTTTCCCTAAATACTGTTCAAAACCATGGATGGATACTATTCGTTATAATTATTACTTTTTTAGTCGATTTTACCCTCCAGGTTAGGTTTTCCCACGGACTCAGCGCGGGATCCCATCATTACCGCCTCTACGGGCAGTGTCCTAGAGCTTGAAACATCTCGGCTGGGGGATACAACTGGGGAGGTGGGATCAGCACCTCGCCCAGGCGGCCTGCAAAGCGAACAGGGTCCTCTTGAGGGATGGGAAGGGGGGGCAGATCGGGAGGGATAGGCTAGGAAGAGGGAAGGAGGTGGCCGTGGCCGTACGGTAGGTAACATCCCGGCATTTGCCCGAAGGCGAAGTGGGAAACCACGGAAAGCCACTTTGAGGATGGCTGAGGTGGGAATCGAACCACCTCTACTCATTTGGACCACCCGAGGCTGAGTAGACCCCGTCCCAGTCCTCATACCACATTTCAAATTTCGTAGCAGAGCCGGGAATCGAACCCAGGAAGTCCGGGGTGGCAGCTAATCATGCTTACCACTATGCAACGGAGGCGACTCTATTCGTGATAATTAGAATTTTAATAGTTCAATAATTATAATAATATGACACGTTCTGTAATTACTGCCTTGCTGCGAGGCTCAGCGGTAACGTTCTCGCTTGCTGTGCCCAAGATTGCAGGTTCGTATCCTGGCGCAGTCAGCTGGCATTCGAGGGTGTGCACATGCGAGTGAGCCGTGTCAGTAGATTTACTGGCACGTTGAAGATCCCCTTCGGAGCAAAATTCCGGCACCCCGGCGTATCTAAAAGCCAGAGCAGTTAAAAGGGACGTAAAACCAATAATGTTATAATTATCTGTATTTACTGCATGTTCCAGGAGATGACCTCGTAGTTCCGCCCCTTAAAACCTTACTAACTAACTATTATTGTAAGTGTATAGCAAGCGTTTTTCGCACAGACGCCGTTGAAAGAAATTATAGTTTCGGTCTGATGTATTTATTCGTGAGCCCACCCACATAACAAATCTATTTGTTATGTGGGTCGTCTGAGTGAGTCGGAGGTTTCCTTTAAACAAAGGTGGTCAAAATTTCGAACACTTGCTACGTTGAATATACAGGATACTTTGCTTTCGTTCTACAGACCATTATGTCGTCGTCCAATCTGGCTGCGTACCATCGGATAAGTACGGTGCTTTTGAGGACCAAATAAAAAATCACTCGTTGGAACAGATAGATATGCGTCCATAATACATATAAACGACATTAAGCAACAAAAAAAAAATTACTAGTTCAAGGTTCGAACCTACTACAATGCGACTTCGTTGACGATACTCTAGCAATTCTTGAATTAGTCACCATAGCTACCGCGAACCACGGCATACGGCTGGCACTTATTGAATCTATTCGTAGACACTTCCTGTCCAAACGTAAGAAGGTGTTATTCGGAGTTCTGATCGTTTCAATCATGCATTATATTTGAGGTCATTGAAAGAACACTGCCACTATTGATTTCTACTATATTCGCGAGGATGTACTCAACGGTAAAGTTGTACAATGGACGTAAAGGAGCAGGTACTAATGTTTTTAGGATGACTGTGATATACGCGTTAGTTGGATTGCCTTCCTCCAAAAAAATAAGGGGCTGGTGGACCACACTGTATATATATTTGGGTCATTTTAATAGTTATTTTAATATTTCATCAATATTTATGTTTTAAGGTCATAGTTTGGCATTATTTTAGGGGTAGGTGGTGGACATAAAATATGGTATCCGCTGGCCGATGCAAGGTTTGTGTGCGTTAGCGGCGCTGGGATTCTTGCCTCGAATAGCAAAATACTGTGGCTTACTTGTCAGGCAGATTTAGCAGTGTGAGAATAACATCATGTTGAGGAAGACTTGTGCTGGAAATTTGGTACGACAATGGAACGTGACCCTGAACCAGGAATAAGTATTTATCTCGTTAAGAAATGAGGAATGAAGAATTCCACACCGTCTTATCTATTGTTACCATCGCTCTGGGCCAACCTGGGGCCAACACAGGTAGTGGATACTTATTTCCTCTTCAGTGATATTTCGAGTGTCTTAGGGAACATCAACATGCCAAAAGCTCGACGTTGAATACTTATGTGAAGGAGTTCGGAGAAGAATATTTTAGCACAGACGGGAAAATACTGTTCTGTAAAGTGTGTAAAATTAAAGTAATTGCAGGGAAACGATTTCATGTGCAACAGCATTGCAATACGCAGAAACATAAGAAGAGCATCACTCAGCAAAATGTTCAGCGCAACAGACACTTACTTTTGTTCAGTGCGCCTTCCACGTCTTCCAGACCGTCAGACTGTTCGAACGATCTGTGCAAATGATGGTATCGGCGGACATTCCATTTAACAAAGCGAACAATGATCACTTCAGGAACTTCATGGGCAAGTACACAACGTATGCGATTCCAGACGAAACCACACAGAGGTGACACTATCTGCCTTCATGTTACGATGATGCACTTCAAAAAATTAAAAGTAGTTTGGGCAACAATCGCAAATAGGTTTCATTTGACGAATCGACAGATGCTTGTCGGAGATACGTAGCAAATTTAGTAGTAGGTGCACTATTGGCTGACCGTCCCGGAGTTGTTCTTTTACTTCAGTCGGAAGTTCTGGATTCAGGAAGTCATTCAACAATAGCAGTTCTTTTCGACAATGAACCTCTTGTGGAATCATGAAATTAAGCGAGAACAAATGTTATTGTTAGTAACTGATGCTGCGCCGTACATGAGAAGAGCTGCTAGGGGACTTAAGGTCCTGTACCGTAAAATGGTGCACCTGGCTTGCCTTGCTCATGGTTTGCATAGAGTTGCCGAGGAAGTACGGCAAAATTTTCCCGACGTTGACAGGTTCATTTCAAACGTTAAAAGAATGTTTGTGAAGGATCCACTAAGTCTGGCAACATTTAAAATACTCGGACCTTCGCTTCCTCTTCCTCCCCAGCCATACTTATTCGTTGGGGTAGCCTACGTGGCTTGACGAAGTCGAGTATTATTGCGAGAAATATGAAGTTGTAAGGGAAATTGCATCCACATTTGACAGTAGTAATGCGTCCTCCATATAAATTGTTCAGGAATTTTTTCCAGCAGTTTATTGACAAATTTGGCGTACATCACGTCTAATTTTGTAAAAGTGGCGAAAACAATTTCTCGCCTAGAAACAGCTCGATTGGAGCTGCATGAAAGTTTGGAACTAGTCAAAGAAGTAGAATCCACGATAGGACGAGCAAGAGGCAGTGTGGCAGATTTTGTGAAAAGTAAATTGAGCTGAGTGGTAAGTCGAAATAACGGGTATGCTACAATGTGTAAAATCGGTTGGATTTTACAAGGTACTGTATTAGTCCTGAATGACGATGAACCGCAACTAAGCTGAAGTGACTTACTGTGTTTAAGTACGCGCCCATGAGATCGTGCGACGCTGAAACTACCTTCTCGCGATACAAGAAGGTACTTAGCGACAACCGAAGAAGATTCCTCTTCCAGAATTTGAAGACGCACATGGTTGTAATGTGCAACGTTGGAGCAAAATGGAGAAGAGGTATGTAGTGCTATCAAGGTTAGTTACAGTTATATATTTTCTGATAGACTGCAACAATAGGCAATTATTTTAAATTTTTAACTTAGGGCATTTCTTTCTCTTTTATAGGAAATGTGATTTGTTTCGCAGTGTTTAACGCGAGAAAAGGGTAAGAACAATTGAATTAAATTAGGTTCCAATATATTAAAATCTTATATAAACATTTAACGTGCCACGTTTCACTGCGCTTGGATGATTAAATCGCGAGAAAATGCCATTTAAAAATTTTAAATTCGCTTTGCTGCCATGTTGGTTTTGTACTTGAAAAGATTTTACGCGTCACATAGATGAACTTACTGCAGTATTCTCTATCACCATACAAAATTTCAGAGTGATAGTTGTAATAGTTTCGGAGATATAGAATGCCGGTGAAATATTTCGCGCGGCCACCATGTATTTAAATTCATGAAGTCACCGGACTGAATATTTCGGATTTTTTTTCTGACGTTGTATGACACAACAAATCTAGTGATTACACACAATAATTCCACATACCTTCAAGTGAACGCTTTTTTTTAAATCCGGTGGACATATTCTGGAAGTGCCGAGAGTAATAAATGTTCAGAAATAATACTCAATCGTTTTCCGCCCATTGCGTTCCCACAGTTCCACTTCACAAGAGTTGTTGAAAGTGATCACCATTTTCTTGCAGGCACAAATGAGTAGCCCGTTTGCAAAGGCCGCTAAGTGCATTCATTATAAACGAAACCGAGTAAATGACGAAAAACTGCTGCGACCAAACTATTTAAGTTAATACCATATCTTTTACCCCTGAAAATCAACATAAAACATTTATTATTCAGTTAAAATCTGTGAAATCTACGGTTGGATCTTCTGTCCCAAATCATACATTAAAATATTGACTTAGCGTTTTTTGCACACGTTTTGTGCAGTTAGCGACATTTGCACCCGTCACGACGAGTCTTTAATGAAACTTCGGTTGCAAAACCCGCTATTTTGTTGTTTTACGAAAGACATTTGGATAAGAGTTTTTTAATAAAGAACTACTTTAGTTCCAATGTGGTTTATTAGGAAAAATATATTTTGAAAAAATAGAACACGTTGGGTGCGATAAAAGGATTTTTTTAAATACATCTTAAACAACGTGCAACGTCTTTTAGACAAAATAAAAATTGTTCAAATAATAACATGCACAAAACAAGGAAAAATGGCCCTTTAGTTAGGTCAGGTCATCCTCGACACCGTCCATCAGCTCAAAATCTGATCGATCTTCGTCTACTTCCTCTTGAGGTCAGACGATATTGTTGCGAATGGCTCCTTGCTCCTGGAAGACCTCATTGAAAAAATTTGGGTTGCCGTTCGTTGGCCAGTTTTCGCCGAAGTGCACTCTAAAGGCTGTCGAACGTATTGTAGTTTAGTTTCTTTGAGTGCAACACCTACTTGAATTGGTGAGGGACCAGGATGTTTGTTAAAATGCGTTCCTCTTTTCATGATGCTCTTCCCCTCACCAAACTCAACATTGTAGAATGGTTCTCCTTGGACCGGACATGTTTTATTTTTTCTTCGCCAATTATGAACACGATTTTCTGCGCTTTTTGGAATTGGAAATGCCTACTACCGGGATTTTTTTTACCATGTCACCCGTATACGCTTTCCAATCTCTAACAGGACACTCATCTTGTCCCAGGCGAACTACAGTCGCAAATTTCTCAATACGCTTGATGTATCTGGAAGGATGTTAGTAGAGGAGCAGGGAGGGTTCTGCTTCAAATACCGTTATTTATGCAAATGAGGGGGGCGAGGCAAGGTCAATGACCTTGAGGTAGGTCATGATCAATGACCTTGAGGTAGGTCATTGACCCCCAAGGTCGCCGGGGCCCCGGAAGGTAAACAAACCTTGGAGGGTCCAGGAACCGGTTTGAGGGGGTGTGGGTGGAGGGGGAGGGGTGGGGGTGGGGGAGGGGGTGGTAGGGTGTAGGAGTAAGGTGCGGGGGTGGGGTTTCAATGAACTGGAAGGTAAACAAAGGGGTGAGGGAGGGGGGGAGGGGGGAGGGGAGGATTGAAGAGGATCTGCTTGAGAGACCCTCTTTGGTCCAGCCTGTTGGTCGACTGAACAACTGCCATGGAAGAAGAATACTAGGAAGTGAAGCTTCGACCTTTTTGCGGTCCTCTATAGACGGCAGCACATATGTTCGACTAGGGCGATATCTATTGTGTGTCGTGGGCGATTTGTGTTTACAGCGGGTATGACGTAGCATGTGAGTAAATGTAAGATGGCGCGGAATCTCGTAAGAATTAACTGTTATCGGTAGTAAAAGTAATTATTTCCAGTGCAGCAATGCCGATGGAAATCGAAAATGAACATTGGATGACTCCCAGAAGGTATGTGAATCAAATTATATATATTTCTTTCAATATTTAGCCTTCTGAAAGTGATATAAGCAAGTAACTCCTCTCGTGAAGAATTAATGAAAACATAGGTAGAAATAATGTTCTTGATGTTCACGTGGAGTAAAATTGAGTTAGCGATTTCTTCCTTTATAATAATATAAGGAAAGTATACAAGTGTGCAAGACTTAAGATACAGGGATGATGACCGGGGTGTCCTACACCCCTGTAGCGAATTTGCCGAATGGGTGGGGGTACAATGTATATAACATATATGAATTTCCTGAAAAAAGTAAAATACATGTAGCCTATTAGCTATACTCCATTAAGTTATATAGGTATACATTGTACCCCACCCATTCATTGGGCGAATTCAAGTTGACTGACTGAAGAGTCAAAGAGTTATTACTACTGAAAGTTACGAGTTGCCTATATCTTAGCCATATATGTGTGTGGTTACTGCAGCTCAGAGTAATGAGTTCAAGGCCAGTAAGTTAGATCGTTTTCAGTTAGGTTTATGTATATTTATCTTATTCAAGCTGAATTTTTAGTAGTGTGTTAAGGATATGTGATTTTAGCAATTAATATCCTGTAGCTACTGCACATGTTTTTATTTGAGCTATTTTTCTTTGCAGATGCAGCGAGTAGGCCCAGTAGTTCTGTGGAAAGGATGACGTGTTCGGGAAATCTGTGTGTGGCATGATTACACGTCGATTATGCTGTGTTAATTTTGCCAAATGGTTCATCAGAAGGCACTTAAATAGAAATTCCCTGACTTCTGAAGCAGTTCCTAGTATTGTGACTGGAGGTAAGTTAAAATGTGTCCTGTCAAGAATGTGCTATGTATTGAAATTTAACATATTTATAGTTCAACATTTCAACGTGCAGCTAAGAAAAAAACTTTGTCTTTCAGGGACCTCTGATCTTGCAGGCATGAGAATGAAAGACACCCACGGCGATGGAAGCTTCATACCGTTGGGGTCAGCAGAGAACAAAAGTTGACGAAAGGAGTCTAGAGTCTACACAGTCTCAACTTCTGTGGACATTGTTAAATATAAAATACTTAATTTTGACCAATTGAAAAGGAGTTGCACCTTTCTCGGTCCGTCAGTGTATTTAGATGTGGGGTGTGAGTGATGATGGTGATTGTTGCTTTAAGGGGCATAACATCTTGTGCTCTAGTGAGAGTGGTTGTTGTTTTAAGGGGCATAACATCTAGGTTATCTGCTCTGTTGAGGAGTATGTCTTCCTGTGCATCATGTTTTTGTTTTAATTGTGTCAGCCTTGCCTTTCTGATTACAAGTTTCTGTTCTTGACATGTCCCCTAGCTGCCATGTGTGTTCATTTCTGAGAAAATTAATTATTTGCAGTATTTTAATGCAGTATTGTTTGAATGGCTGTAAACCATTCCGGTTAAAATGACAATGTTGCTCAATTCTGAGCTTGTTAAATTTATTGGTGGGCCTACCAGTGAAGGAGACAAGAACCTATGAAAAACATTGTCACTGAAATTAGCCATTAATAGCTTTTACAGTATAATGATACAAAATTGATCTAGTAATGATGTAGTTCACTCTTCCGCTGTCTATAACCCATCTGCCTTCCCAAATAATATCACAACTTATATAGCAAAATGTCAGCTGTGTCTGCTATTATCTGAATAATTTATGCACAAGTACAGCATTGCCAACCCCACGCATATGATACTAATTGTATAGGCTTCTTTGCTTTTTCTTTTGTGTGCTATAAAATTTGTTTTTGTAAAAGTCACATTTGCCTAGACAAATAATTATGACAATGGTAACAGCCTAACACATCCAATCCAATGGTTATAGCCTAACGTGTTGTCAGCAGTGCCCTGCTAGCTTCCCACGGCAAATGCTTCACCTCAACCCTACTATTCTAACCTACGTTTTGTCCAGACCAATAATTTTGACAATCGCTATAGCCTAACTCGTCCAGTTTAATGGTTTTCGACAATGACTACAGCGTAATGTGTGCTTTATGCTAATTTTCTGTATTGATATGTGTCGTCAACAGTGCCCCGCTAGCTTCTCGCTGCCAGGGCAGCCTTTGGGTTTCGACAATGGTTTTAGCTTGCGGGCTGCGTTAGTAATATATGCACCCCTGGTTTTTGTCACGTACAGTAGAAATAGTCGCGCATAATCTTTCTGTAGACCAATGGGTTTTGCCTAGTGGTGGTGTATTTTATATATTGCATGTTGGGAACACTACCACAACGTCATTCAATGAACAAGAAACAAACACACATATTTATGTAATTTAGCACAATTTCCTGTACACTAGACATAATGGACAGCAATTTCAATTGAATCGATGATTTCAAGAACTACATGAGTCACTAAAATCTAATTTCACTGGAGGGACAAAAACAGATTATACCGGGTCATCATTTTATTTCCCGCATGAACACGCCACTAGGCCGGTGAAGGTGGCCTTGGCGTTCTCCCCGCAATTAACACGTTCGCTGCGATCGGCAATGTTGCAATAACCTGCCAGTATCTCTGGCGTATTCAAGCTTGTGAAGTGCTAGTTGATTTGACCTAACATACAGTGCAGTCTCGGGGCAATTTTACAGTTTATGTGTTGCCTTAAAGTGATGTTTCTATACAACAAAGTGTATTCATTGTGCTGCGTTATGCGAAGTACTCTTCTGTTAGAGAGTGCCGTTTTCGATTCATATGCAAACAATCCTCACAAGTGAGGAGTTAAAAGAAAATATTCGCCAAGTTATAACGAACGTCATCCAGGAAGAAATTCGCCGTGTGTCTAGAAACTTGTTTACGAGGTGCCAGGCATGCTTGCGAGCTGACGGACAACACTTTGAACATTTCTTGTAAAACCAGGTAAGTTTGTAGATAATTATTTTCACTAGAAATTGCTATTAAATGACTGTATGTTGACGCGAAGTAGTGGGGAGAAGTCGCGCACTTTTTACCGGCCAGCGAGCGGGTGTCAGCGTGAGAGCTTGCCGTGATCGGTATCGGATGCGAGACTTAAATTGATGACCCTGTAGAATGAAGAAATACGGTAATTCATTCCATTTTTGCCACAATTATTTACAGCTGTAAGTACATGATTCTGACAGTTTTCTAGGTCAACATTGCATGAATAACATATTGTAATACAATATTTAAATATTGTGACTCATGTACAGTAGTTTTTGCACTAATCAGTGCGAGGAAGTGTGAATTTTTAATTCACTTCAATATTAGCCGTGTTTCTGATTAAATATACTGCATTTCATTCACAGCAAATAAACAGTACAGTGCAAGGTGCAAAATAGGCAACACTTAGAAAAAACATGAAAGTTCAAGGTAGTAAAATGCCTCGAGTCAACTCATTCAAAATGGAAAAATAATCGTCATATAATATGATAATAAGTAATAATAATATCGGGCGCCGGGTGTAAGTTTTGTTATTTGACGCCCAGAGGGCAGTTTGCATGTCGAATTTTTGTCGTTCCTTGGACTGCTATGACAGTCAAGGAGGTTAGATATCTAAGCTCGTTAACACTATAGCGCTTTCTAGTAGAGAAAGGAGGAACGTTGTGTTGGCGGAAAATCCCGAGATAGTTTTGCTATTATGATCACGGCCTACTGAATTCAAATGGGTTCTCTAACATGCCAACAACGTATGGCATGCGTGCCGAGATTTTTGTCGAGTGTTGTTTTTGTTTTGCCCCGGGCATCGGTCAGAGAATAAGTACAAAACATTTATTGTATCTGGTACAACACACACTATGTACTTCAAGAGCAATGAACAGACTTCATTTTCTCCCGTTATTTGCGTCACCTTCACGGTCCCGGTATTTGCCTGCTAGTAAAAATAGGAAACCACGAAAACCTTTTTCAGGGCGGTCGAGGTGGATTCGAAACCACGCTCTCCCGATGCCAGAGAGACACGAGGTAGCCTGTTAGTGCTCGTGGCCACCGCGGCACACGTTTTATGTACCATTAATTCAGCAACTGCAGTACGCTTTGCTGATTCTGATAATGATGGTGATTTTATTTTCACAGCCAGTTCTTCACATACGCTACATGTGTCACCTTGCGGCCTTCCGAAACGTAATTTAATATTTTCCATAAAATAGTGGAGATAAAACTGATATTTTATAGGAACCCCTGGGTTTGCATCGGTGAACATGGCATACATTTTATTCACGTCTAATCTGACAACTACTGTAGATACAGAAGTCGCCTTTCACTATAATGTGTACACCTCGTAGGGAACGATTCAATATGTTGATGTATTGTATTGCATATTGTAACGATAACCTTAGGATTTGATAATCCAAACACACATCCCTGTAATATATTGCAGAACGATGTCAGTCCTTGTTACTTAAACATATACGCTTACATACAATAATAAATGTTGGCACTCAGTATATCTTGTTAGCTATTATTTGATTACCATATAAACCTGCATGTAAATGTTACATGGTGTCAGAAGTAATTGTTTTTTTTTTCTTTTCTGAATTATAAGATTAAATGTTAGGCCTACACATACATCTCCAGGAACTACGTTTTGTTTTGGATTTTTGGAGACTGTCTTTCCAACAATAACGTGCATAAACGACGGACCTGTCTGTCTGTAATTCCGTGAAATGTCATGAATGCTTTCTTACAACAAGCACCTTAATGGATCCACTCGTGACAAAATAATGAAAGTTAGATATCCTACTTTTGGAATCCTTCCTATGTCTACGTTTCCTTATGTACCTCTTCTCAATTAACTGCTCTATGTATATGTCCTGTTCATTTTTAGTCGCAATTTCATTAAAGCGATGAAGTGTGTATGTTGGCTCTTCGGTGTTAACTTAGGAAAGCACTTCATACCACAGTTGAAGTTTGGGCCATTAGTACTCTTTTTGAAAACCTTCCCCCGCCAATGAACATGCACCTCAACTTTTACCTTCCCTGTGCGGATGGCATTCCTTTTGGTGTGTTTCAGGATTTCGTCTCCTTTTCTTCACTTCGTTCCCATTATTGCTGTCTGTTTCACTGCTACTTGACATGTCCACCTAGAAAACTGATGCACGTTACTTTTCGAACAGAGAACTCGGTAAACTTACGATTTAAAAGAAGACGGGGGCGATCCTGTAGAGCGCAGCTCGTGTGCTTTAGATATTCCTGCTTTGCAGCGCTTAGAACCCCCACTACATTCAGTGCAGGAACTACATGAGTCACTGACTTATGTTGTTCCTGCTCTCAGCCTGGAATCGTGTATCCTGTATTGCATAAAAAGAGCAACGTGACATATGTACTATTTGCACACAATGTGTAACCACCCTCACAGAATGCCACCATAATCTTAACTCAATTTCACAAAACAGTTGACTCCTTTAGTTTTGCAATTGTCCCTTGGAACCCTTGAAAAGATATGAAAATCATATTATCCAAGTGGGAGTTTAAAAGTCAGGTTCTTGTCTCCTTCACAATTAATCTTCTACAGTATTTAGAAAAACATTTATAATGATTCAAAATTGATCTGGAAATGATGCAGTTCACTCCTCCGCTGTCTATAACCCACCCGCCTTCCTTATTTGAAACATTTGTGTCTCACAATTTGTTAGAGGTACCGGTATGATTTGTCAATACACACACTAGTACAGCCATTACAATAACACAGGTTATCACACAAATACATGGCACTATATGACCACAATGTCGCAGCCCCTAAAATAAGCAACATGTCTTCAAGTGACAGACACAGGTCATACGTAGTGAGCTAAGCGAGATACTATTGGCTTCTGTCTGGCTGAAAATTACTGTTTGTACTACAAGCAATTGGGTCTGGGGTTTTAGCCCCAGGTTAGGTTTGATTTTGTATGTGAAACCTTAATAAGATAGAATTTATGTCCACTACTAGTTTAAGCACAGTGTGGCCGAAAATTACTGCATGTACTACAAGCAAGGGGGTCTGGGCCGTTAGCCCTAGGTTAGGTTTGTTTTTGTATGTTAGGCCTTATCATAGAGACACAAGGAAACGAGCGCTGCCTAAAACAATCTCCACATGCCTGCGCTTGCCATGTGTGTTGGATTGTCAATATTTGTTTTGTCCCATAAATCACGTCTATAATGGTCGGCACATCTGACATCTGTAAGTCATGTCATAAAAAGGGGTGGGTTACAGACAGCGTAGGAGAAAACATCTATTATGACATCATTTCCACGATTATTATTCATAAAAGTATTTCAGCTAATTTCCCGAAGCGTTACCAAATATACGTGGTTCTAAATATATTTACCATCGATAAATTTGTAACAGAAGTTTGAAACAACATAAAGTCGCTTGTCTTGACCCGCTGCATGTTATTTCAGAAACACAAGGAGGACTAGGAAGATGAAATGTGTGGAGGGATATCTCCAATCTGATGATTGGTCAAGTATGCACTTGCATAAAAGACTACAATTAAGCCCTTTTCTGTGCACTGCATCTCACCACCTGTTTTGAGGGACTGGCCTACAAGTGTGACAACCACTATATTCATATTGAATTGTTTTATAAAATTTGTAAATTATATGTATTCATATATCTTGTTTTACATGTACAATTGCCATATACTGTATTATTTGTAAATTATATGTAATTGCCTAAAAAAATTAATATATTCATATATCTTTATTTTATTTGTTTATTTCCTTCAAAACTTCCTCATTCATCCTATTTTATAAATAAGTTGACCTATTGAAACTTTGTATTTTGGGACTTCGAAAACACTCGCGGGAGAATTAAATAATTGCAATGTTATTTACATTTCCACGGACGTATGCAATTCTAAAACTAAAACATGGGAAACTTTTATATCAAATACTTGCAAAATTAACTACCTAACCTCAAAATCTAGCATGCATTAGTAATTTTAAATGCCGCGCCATGTGGCGGTGTCTTGCCCACGACACTCACCAGAGTGCGGTAAGGTATAACAGCTGAAGGTCGAAATTAGAAAGTGATAACCATTGGCCTTATGGGAGCTTCACTTCCTAGTACTATTCTTCCATGCAACTGCTCTGCTGGTCACTTGTCTTATATAGCTTTGTGTTGTAGCCGATTGGTTCCGAATGCAGCCGAGGGATTCCGATTCTCCATTTGTGCTGACCCGGGAGATTTGAATGGCTTACATTCACGTGTCAGAATAATCAGATTTGAATGGTCAACCGGTGTGTGACGTCACAGGAGAGTTGACCCTTGAGCTAATTTTCAAATTTGCCTTTATTATTATCATCACCATATTGTTTGTGGGAGAGGGGTTGAATGACCTCAAAGGTAAACAAGCATGACTGATGCTGAACCGGGTTTTATTGAATCGAATGAACAGGGATGTGGAACTATGTGGTAATTGAACTAATAAGCCGGAGCTGGCACAGGGGCAAGTGGGCAAGATGGCCGCTGTGCGCAACTCCCTCATGTTGTTCTTATGGAGGGCGAGGTAAAGCTAGAACAGTGACTGCTGTGCAAGATGGCAGACACAGGGGCGAGTGGGTAAGATGACTGCTATGCGCAACTCCCCCATGATGTTTTTATGGAAGGTGATGTAAAGCCGGCTCAGGGGCTACAGCGCAAGTTGGCCACCATGTCCAGAGACAGTAGGATGACGTCATCAATAATGTTTACAAGGAGACTGATTTGTGTGTGTGTGTGTGGCCTCCTCAGAGGCCGAGTGCAGGTCTTTCTATTCGACGCCCGTTGACGACCTGCGCGTTGGGATGAGAGATGAAATGGATGAAGATGAATGAAACTGGGTAAGGATGTGGAAGGAAGCGGCTGTGGCCTATTAGAAGGTACCGTCCCAGCATTTTCCTGGTGTTGAAAATGTTAAACCACAGAAAACCATTTCAAGGACGGCCGAAAGGAGACTGATGACCTAGTAGTTGATTAATCGGAGGATAAGGTAAAGCTAGCACACGTTCTTGGCTGACAACCTGGAGATCTGGGTTCGATCTCTAACTGATAAGAAAATAAATTAGAGATTGAACGGGTTACACACAGCCTTGTGAGATAAAAAAAACTGATGATGATGATAATTGTTGTTTTAAGGGGCCTAACGTCCAGGTTATCGGTCCCTAATGGCATGGGTGATTGTGAAGATGATAATGAAATGTAAACTATAAATAAAACTAACTACTAATTTATATACGAGAAGAAGAAATAGAAGACAAAAGGAGAATAAGGCAAATAAAGGACAGGAGGAAAAGAAATGCCCTCAACCCTCGAAGAAGGCGGATTGAGGGACTAGGAAGGAAGGAGAGCCATAAAAGGCAGATAGGAAAGGGAAAGAGGAGAGGGTCCGCCCCCAGCTCAGGAATCTTTTGGGGTCGCCAAATCCCGGACTCACCAGCTGTGAGCCCCTGAGGGTGTAGCAATATCTAGGGTGCACCAGAAGTGGTGGGACTACATACACCCTGCCTCCTTAAGGGCCTTGAACACAAAGCAGAATGTAAAAGGAAATGAAAAAGAAGGCTGACCCCTCGCAGGAGGAGGGTATCAGAAAAGATGAGACAAGGGCTAATTAAGGCGGGAAAAGAAGAGACACCCTATGCCTCGGATACCCTAATACTGTCGGGGTCGGAAGAGAACAAGAGTTGACCAAGTGAGGTCGACAGGAAAGAAGACGGAGAGGAGCCCGGCACAAGTAAGTGGAAGCAATGCCGGACTCAGCTGGGGCCCCGTGGTCGCCAACCCACGTTCCACTAGATGTGATCCCCTGGGAGGAGATGAAGAACTGAGCAGAGGCGGGTTTGATTCACATCTCGAGCATTTTGGAAGTGGTTTTCTGTGCTTTCTTCCAGGCAAATGCTTGGATAGTACCTAACTTAAGGTCACAGCCACTTCTTTCCCAATCCCCACCCAAATTACAAATACATAAACTACTACAGACATCACAATTACGCAGGTTAACACACATGTTAGTACACGGGACTAATTGCCTATGATGTCACAAGCCTTAAATAAGCAACAACAACAACAACAACAAGGCCTTAAAACCTGTGTGTTAGACATTAGCCATTCTTTTTTGTGGATGCCCTGTTTTGACTGTGGTTGATAGGAAAATATAAGGTTCAAGGAGTTAGGTAGGTTGAAGCGTTCTTTAAGAAATCCTTTACAAGAAGGAATAACTTGAGCTGTCTTTTGACAGTGGCGGGTATTGGGAGAACAGGAGCTTGTAGCAAGCAAACCAGATCTGTAACTGCGAGCGAACCCTCCAAGTAGGTCATTGGCCATGAGAAAAAGAGAGTGCTTTTGAACACTCACGTGTGGCCAGGGAGCTGTATAACATTGACGCACATGGCTGCGCCGCTTTGTAATACACGGACAGTGTCTTAGAATGTTGTTGTATTAGTAACATTTGAGAGAGAAGGGTTTTGATATTGAGTTTATTCAGCCCTGTGCACTTGGGTGTGTTACAGTTTTGATTGATAACCTGTGTTATTGTGATGGTATTATTAGTGTGTTTGTTGCTCACAAGGTCAAGTGCACCCCGTTCTAACCCTCAGACTAGAATTACATTTCTTGGCAGATTTGGAAATCAAACCTTGACTTCCAGGATAGATCCTATGTTAAATAGTATGTTTATAACCACCTTGAGGTTTAGCGGCTAGTATAATTGGCACTCGCCTCATAGATACGGGTTTGATAATTAGTGGGATCATTCATCCCTGTGTACTTGGGTGTGTTACAATTTTGTTTGATAACCTGTGTTATTGTGTTGGTTGTATTAGTGTGTGTGGTTTACAAGGTTGTGTGTACCCTGTTCTAATCCTCAAACTGAAATTACATTTCTTGACAAACAGTACATTCAGCCTTGCGAGGTAAAACTGAGAAGAGGTGGGTTCATTCCACTCCTCATCTATTCTGGAACTGATTTTCCATGGTTTCACATTTCTACGCCAAGCGAATGCTAGGATGGTTTCCAACTTTAGGTTATCACTGTTTCCTTTTTCTCTAATCCCAAGTTACAAATACACACACTACTACAGACACCAGAGTAACACATGTTACCAATAATATAGGACATACAGTACATCATTTAGACCTAAATGCTAATGAGATAAGATAATTAAGTGCAATAACTTGTAAATGTTAGTCATTAGTACAATAACATGTGTTATCATGCAAAAAAATTACAAACACCCAACTACACAGGGGTGAATGAACATGATATGGCACTGGGGTACACTCAGCCTCGTGAGGCAAAAACTGTGTAGATGTGGATTTGATTACCATTTAGGCTGGCTGTGTGGCTCAGCGGTAATGTTCTTGCTTGCTGGGCCCAAGGTTGCAGGTTCGTATTCTGGTGCAACCAGCTGGCATTTGAGGGTGCGCAAATGCGAGGGAACCGTGTCTATAGATTTACAAGCACGTTAAAGATCCCCTTTGGGGTGAAATTCCGGCACCCCGGCGTCGCTCAAAGCCCAATAACATTATTATTAGATATATTTTAATACTGTATAGCCTTGGGTGTCGGGTCCAAACTTTTGTTATTTGACGCCCAAAGGGCAGCTTGCATGTCGAAGTTTGTTGTTCCTTGGAGCGCTCTGAAAGTTATGGAGATTAGATATATAAGCTCCTAGACACTATAGCGCTTACTAGTAGAGAAAGGAGGAATTTTTTGTGTTGGCGGAAAATCCAAAGATTAGTTAGTTAGTTATTGTTGTTTTAAGGGGCGGAACTACGAGGTCATCTGCCCCTAAAATCCCGAGATTAATGTTGCCATTATGAACATGGCCTACTGAATTCAAATGGGTTTTTTAACATGCCAACAACGTATAAGGAGAGAAACTGCAAGCTTGGGGTTGGTAGCCAGATACGGTAATCACTCACCCACCGTGGCAATTATTAGATTATCTTTATCCTAAAATGCGTTCTTAAGTATTTGGCAACCTCCTAGTGTAGCGGTTAGCATTCTTGGCTGTCGTCCGCAGAGGTCTGGGTTCAATTACCGGCTCTGCCAAGAAATTAATTCTGTTTTGAGGGCTGGAACGGGACAGCCTCGTGAAGCAAAACTGAGAAGAGGTTGGTTCGATTCCCACCGCAGCAATCCTTGAAATGGTTTTCTGTGGTCTCCCCACTACTAATCGAGGCAAATGCTGGATTGGTTCCTAACTTAAGGCCACGGCCGTCTCCTTCCCAATCCTCCCTCAAATTACAAATACACACAATAACATAGGTTATCAGACAAACACGCACACTCGCGCGTCTAAAATACACGGGGCTAAATAACCACTGTGTCCAAGCCACTAAAATGAATTAACAATTGAAGTATTTTGGCTGAAAAATAGTCATGTATAAATGTATAGTCTGTTCTGAATCGTTTTTAATGTAGGAGGACGAAGTTGTTGTTGTTGTTTCACTGAGGGGCTACGATATTGTGGTCATTTCAGACTTGTGTGTACTTTGTGTGTGTGTAGATTTTGTCTCATAACCTGTGTTATAGTGGTTTCTGTAGTAGTAAGTGTCCACGTTGTGTAGCGGCTAGCATTCCTGGTTGTCACCCCGTAGGTCCAGATTCTATTCCTGACTCTGCCAAAAAATTTAATTCTGATCTGAGGGCTGGAACGGGGTGCACTCAGCCTCATGAGGAAAAATAAGAAGAGGTGGGTTTGATTTCCCTTCATCCATCATGGAAGTGGTTTTCTTTTGTTTCCCACTTCTACTTCAGGCAAATGACGGGGTAGTTTCTTACTTGAGCGCATGGCCGTCTCCTTCCTAATCGTCTCTGAAATTACAAATACACACACTACTGCTACTGCAGATACCATAATAACACAGGTTAACAGACAAATTAAAATACAGGAAAAAAGTCTCCTTGTTGCGTAGTGGCTAGTATTCTTGGCTGTCATTGTGGAGGTGAGGGTTCAATTGGCTCTGCCAAGAGATTTTAATTCTGATCTGACAGCTGGAAAGGGGTTTGATTCCTACCTCTGCCATCCTGGAAGTGGTTTTCTGTGATTTCCCACTTCAACTCCAGGCAAATACCGGGCTGACACCTAACGTAAGGCCACGGACGATTCCTACCCAAATGCTACCTGAATTACAAATACACAAACTAGTACATACATCACAGTACACACAGGGCTACATAACCACGATACCCAAGGCCCTCAAATGAAACAACAACATAAAACAAATAGCTGAAATTCTTCATTTGTATAATTTGTGTTCGTGAAAAGCCATTTCTTGGATTACAGAATAATTGTGTAAATTAAGTGGATGCCTTATTTCAGCAGCTTTGGTGGCGTAGTTGGTCGCGGATTCAAACCCGACCGAAGTCGTCAGGTTTTTTAAGAGCGTTAAAAATCTCTTGGTGTGCCTTCCTTCGGAGGAGAAGTAAATGTCAGAGATGTATGGCATAATAAAGAACCTTCCACTAATTACACTTGTGTGAAAATAAATTATAGGTTATATTTGACTAACGTTCATAGGTTCCAACATTTGTCGCCAGGAAATGTTTGCGGTGGCATCTAGTAACGACGTTCAGAACTAGTTGGTTGTTGACGGTGGCGTTTGGTAGCAAAAGTTAGAACTACTTGAAAATCTAATGTCTGCAGTCCTTGCATGAATTAATAAACAGATACACACACTAATACAGGCATCACAATTAACACCGGTTATCAGACAGATTCTATACACCCAAAGTACACGGAGCTATATGACCGCGTTGTCGCAGCCCCTAAACTGAGGAACCAACCAACCATGACTTCCTTCAGGTCATTACTATATTTATGGCATGATAAAAACCTTCCACTAATTACACTTGTATGAAGTTAAATTATAGGTTATATTTGACTAACGCTCTTAGGTTTCAAAGTTTGTCGCCAGAAGCCGTTTGCGGTGGCATCTAGTAACGATGTTCAGAACTAGTTGGTTGTTGACGGTGGCGTTTGGTAGCAAAAGTTAGAACTACTTGAAAATCTAATGTCTGCAGTCCTTACATGAATTAAAAACTAATAACACACACTAATACAGCCATCACAATTAACGCCGGTTATCAGACAGATTCCACACACACCCAAAGTACACGGGGCTACATGACCGCGTTGTCGCAGCCCCTAAACTGAGGAACCAACCAACCATGACTTCTTTCAGGTCATTACAGAAATGAGATTAATCAAAGCAATCACAGGAGAAGCATCTGAAGCTGACAACTAAAGAAATCTGAAAGCAATCACAGGAGAAGCATTTGAAGCTGAAAACTAAAGAAATCTGAAAGGAAATGGGCAGTTGTAGTTGAAGAGACAAACAAATCAACTTATTTGCCAACAAACCAGATTCAAACATCGTAAAATACGTGCACAATAGAACTACAGTATTTTTTTTCAGCAGATAAGTAAATCACTTGAAATTTGCAATAAATTGTGGATGTGAAAGTCATCTCCTGTATATTATTATTTCTAGGGGCTTGGACGTCAGGGATATGAGTTACACGTACTTGGATATTTATATGAGTTATGTGTTAACTAGTAGGCCTATTATTGTTGATTTTAGTATTAGTAACAATGTTATGTGGAGCTCAACTTTGGAATAACGCGACCATGGCATTAAGTTAGAAGCCATTCTGGAAATTTGCCTGTAGTACAGGGGAGAAAGAATGGAAGAACACTTCTAGGTTTGAATGTGGTTTCAATCGAACCCACCTCTTCTCAGTTCTGACATACAAGGTTGAGTGAACCCCGTCCTATTCCTCAGACTAGAATTACATTTCTTGAAAGAGACGGAAATCTAGCACAGACCTTTGCAGTAATAGCCAAGAATGCTAATCACTACACCATGAGGCGGTCAACATATTTCTTTTAGTGTGATCAAATGTGCATATGTTGACGGTTGATGAGTTGGCGAATGATGGTTAGCGGTAGACAATCTTTTATACATTGACATAACTTACCCTTGAGAAAATGAAAGTTGTTTACCCTTCACTAGACGTTAGCTGGGCGTTACCCGGTTTAAAAGTAGTATAAATAGCAACATCCTTGTTGCATAGAATCAGTTGTGTGGACCAGTTCGAACGCATCAGAGATGGTTGTACTCATCAGTTGAGAGTAAGTAAGATGTAATGTATAACAGCAAGATGAATCAAATTGTTTAAAAGTTTCCAGTTTCAAATCATAGTTGGAAACTAAACGTGTATGAATGTTTCCCTGTTTTTGCAAGGTGTGATCAGAAACTAAGGGTTACAATGCTTGCGGTGAAAAGTGTAAATTTTATTTCATAAAACCTATTCAGACAATAAATAGTACATACAGTAAGTTATTTTTCCATATTTTTTAACGGTTTACCCAGCGTAAGCTTAAAAAAACGCACAGACAGCAGGTTTTTCTTCAACTTGATTCACTGAAATTGTTAGGCTACTGCTCAGTCATAAATGAACGTTTTTCTACAGAAACCTTCCTCGAGAAATCTTTTACAGAATGATGAAAAACACACAAATATTCATCTAATGGTTCTCGGGATTGCCCCTTGCATCCAAGGATTGGGGACTTTGCTTTATACTATGTAGAGATTAAAAAATGGACCTTACATATTTTTGTAATGCTGTCCACCATGTGGTGTAGCGGCAAGCGTTTTGACTGCGATTCCCAGCTCTGTCAAGAAATTTAATTCTGGTCTGAGGGTTAGACCGGGGTACACTTAACTTTGTGAAGTAACCCTGAGAAGAGGTGGTTTCAATTCCCACCTCAATAGTTCTGGAAGTGGTTTTCTGTGGTTTCCCACTTCTACTCTAGGCAAATGACAGGATAGTTCTTCACTTAAGTCCTTACAACCACCTTCGTCCCTATCCTCACATGAATTACAAATACACACACACACTAATACAGCCATCGCAATGCCTCAGGTTCTCTGAAAAAAAAAAAACACTCAACAAAGTACACAGAGCTAAATGACCGCAAGTACGTTGCTGCAATCTTGAGCCACAAGACCTGATTTTTGTGTGGAATCCAAACAACAGGACAAGACAAATCACTTCAGAAATCTCACATGTACTAGCCGGGAATCAAACCCAGTCTACCTTGGTCAGAGGCAAACAGCTTGTTCATTGTGCCACGGTGCCCTCAATTGTGGTGTAGTGGCTAGTGTTTTTAGCTATCACCCTGGAGACCTGGGATCAATCCCCAACTGCTAAGAAATTAAATTAGGGGTGTTATAATTTCTTGCCAAGGTCTGCGCGTGAGGCCTTCAGGCAACGGAATGTGCACTCTACAGCGAGTAAGTGGGTAATTGCTTGACTCGACCTCTAAACCAGTAGCCAAGGATGGTGTTCGTGTGGGCCATCAAGTGATGCAGTTTATTATGTATTGTATGGCTTGCTGCCTGGAGTGTCCAAGGACATGTTTGGCTCGCCGGAGTCTGTAGCTGCTTCCAGCCGGACACGCAAACAGTGAGTTACATGTTCAGTTCAATTTTATGTAGTTCCAACTTTCACCAACAAATCCCAGTGATACCTAGTGCTGAACGTTGGAACTTTTAATAGAACGTTCAAACAAAATCTAACCGACGTACTTGCGGTCATTTAGCTCTGTGTACTTTGTTGAGTGTTTTTTTTTTCAGAGAACCTGAGGCATTGCGATGGCTGTATTAGTGTGTGTGTGTATTTGTAATTCATGTGAGGATAGGGAAGAAGGTGGTTGTAAGGACTTAAGTGAAGAACTATCCTGTCATTTGCCTAGAGTAGAAGTGGGAAACCACAGAAAACCACTTCCAGAACTATTGAGGTGGGAATTGAAACCACCTCTTCTCAGGTTTACTTCACAAAGTTAAGTGTACCCCGGTCTAACCCTCAGACCAGAATTAAATTTCTTGACAGAGCTGGGAATCGCAGTCAAAACGCTTGCCGCTACACCACATGGTGGACAGCATTACAAAAATTTGTAAGGCCCATTTTTTAATCTCTACATAGTATAAAGCAAAGTCCCCAATCCTTGGATGCAAGGGGCAATCCCGAGAACCATTAGATGAATATTTGTGTGTTTTTCATCATTCTGTAAAAGATTTCTCGAGGAAGGTTTCTGTAGAAAAACGTTCATTTATGACTGAGCACTAGCCTAACAATTTCAGTGAATCAAGTTGAAGAAAAACCTGCTGTCTGTGCGTTTTTTTAAGCTTACGCTGGGTAAACCGTTAAAAATATGGAAAAATAACTTACTGTATGTACTATTTATTGTCTGAATAGGTTTTATGAAATAAAATTTACACTTTTCACCGCAAGCATTGTAACCCTTAGTTTCTGATCACACCTTGCAAAAACAGGGAAACATTCATACACGTTTAGTTTCTAACTATGATTTGAAACTGGAAACTTTTAAACAATTTGATTCATCTTGCTGTTATACATTACATCTTACTTACTCTCAACTGATGAGTACAACCATCTCTGATGCGTTCGAACTGGTCCACACAACTGATTCTATGCAACAAGGATGTTGCTATTTATACTACTTTTAAACCGGGTAACGCCCAACTAACGTCTAGTGAAGGGTAAACAACTTTCATTTTCTCAAGGGTAAGTTATGTCAATGTATAAAAGATTGTCTACCGCTAACCATCATTCGCCAACTCATCAACCGTCAATATATGCACATTTGATCACACTAAAAGAAATATGTTGACCGCCTCATGGTGTAGTGATTAGCATTCTTGGCTATTACTGCAAAGGTCTGTGCTAGATTTCCGTCTCTTTCAAGAAATGTAATTCTAGTCTGAGGAATAGGACGGGGTTCACTCAACCTTGTATGTCAGAACTGAGAAGAGGTGGGTTCGATTGAAACCACATTCAAACCTAGAAGTGTTCTTCCATTCTTTCTCCCCTGTACTACAGGCAAATTTCCAGAATGGCTTCTAACTTAATGCCATGGTCGCGTTATTCCAAAGTTGAGCTCCACATAACATTGTTACTAATACTAAAATCAACAATAATAGGCCTACTTGTTAACACATAACTCATATAAATATCCAAGTACTGTGCCCGTTTAGACCGGAGTCCGCACGACCACATATGCATTTTACCAATAATCAGTCAGCACGAGAATCAAAATATCCCGGAGCGCCAGATGGGTTAAAGCAAATCGCAAAAACGACATCAAATTTATAAAAATGCTTTGCTGATTTTTGGCTCAATGCAACAATAAGGATAGAAGGAGATTTAATGGGGTAAGACACATCTGGTAAAATTATCTCAGTTTATTTAAAGTTAAAATCTGACTGCATGAATAATGCTCAAAGCAGCATCATCCACGTGTGGCGATCCACACTCTTATTTACACACAATATACAGAATCTTCCAAACACATTTGACAATCTTTTGAAAACACAAGTCCGATTGTTAGTCCTGTGGACTGTGTTCCAAAATTATTAACATTTTAACTCCAGTGCAAAATGAATTGTCCATACTGGAAATAACGTAGATCACTGTTTGACTATTTACATGATATTAACACTCGTAGAATAAATGTTTATAGAATTTCTTAGACTTTCATTTGTTTTCCAGTTTTCCAAAATATATCGTTGAAACTATTATTATCATCGTAGCAACACAAATTATTAACACATATTAACAACATCTGAAAAATATTTGACCATTGAGCATAGCATCGAAGAACTGTGCGAAGCACAACAACAATTAATTGTTCTTCTGACATTAAATATTCGAGAAGTGACTCGATTATGAACTTCAAGTTCCAAACAAAACATATGATTTCTAAATCATTAACTTGATCAACAAATGGTTGAACCATTCAACTATTAGATTTTCCACTTGGGAACAATATTATAAAAATATTTATATTTATGGCCATTTCTAGCAACTTTCACAACTTGCAATTCTTCGACAGAATGCGAAAATTAGAATCGTAGTCTTATAATGAATTCATTTGGTTCATGGCACTAGGATTGAAAATATCCTTCAAATTATTCGTGGTTAAAGAATTATTTTAAATTGGCAGTGGCCCATTCTACTATTTGTGTAAGAACACAATATTATAACAACAACAACAACAACGGCAAAGGTCTTCCTCTGAAGAAGAATAAACTACTATCATGACAAATCCGGGTTCTAGCAAAATCAAAGTCTAAATGGAATTCGTAAACAAGGTTGAAATAAGAACTGATGGTTTCAAAGAAATAACCTTCGGGTTATTCATACGACGAAACGTGTGGCTCCAATACTCCCAACTATAAACCTGAGCCATCGAACCTGCTATTTGATTGATGCTCGAAAAAACCTTCATTCCTGCGACTTTAACCTGCGCACCTGGGAATGGCATTACAACTATTCCACACACATAAATTATCTTCCCAAAATTTATACAATAAATCAAGCCTCTGCTTGTTATCAACACTGGAAGATTAATAAACTGACAAGTTTATTTTATTTTACCATTCAGTTCAACCCGTGAATTTACCATACTCATGAAAAGCTTCATTTCACTTTCGAAGTGTATTTACGTCATGATTTTATATAAATACAACAATATCCTATTTGATACAAATATCAATTGCTTCCCGTTTCATGCCTCTCCGTGTTATATGAAACATATACTTTGCTCATAGCAAATATCAACTGTTCAACCAGAACTGAAATGTTGGTTGAATGCGGGCTTGCGCTAACCACTCTCCTTCGTAAAATCTCCTGTTCTAAACTAGAAATGTTTCAACTACTTCATAGGCTCTTTCTCAATACATATGATTATTATAAAATATAATATCCAAGAATTATTTAGAAAAATTATGAAAATTTTTATTATTATTATTAGTGGATTATTATTATTATTATTATTTCAAATATGTTTAATTATCATCTCATTATGTGAGAATCCACATGTTCGAACCTTCGAATATGGAAAAAATATCCATTTCTCAACAAAAATAAATTTAACTTTTACAGTTACATCGGCTGATTACCGTGATTTCCCAAAAATATAAAAAATTCAAATAAATGCTCAAAATGCTCGGTCATCGATCCTAAACTGTTCTGAGTGCTGAAAATGCTCAGAATAAATCTAACTAGTCTTGCGTAAATCATTACAAGCTTTAAATATGACGGAAAAAATGTGTTGGTCATCCGCAGAAAAATAGTTTGTTCCAATTAGCTAAGCATAAAATAATTCAAATGTGGCTTACATTTCTTGATGTTCTTGAAGTGTAGTAAACCTGGTCTATACCAGATTTATCCGTAGACATGCCCTAGCGGACAAGCACGTATAATCCTTGTATCGGCCGCCATTGTAGACCCACAAATCGTCTAGTCAGACATAGTGGTAGTATCTTTCGACGTTTTAATAAACTGTGGCTCCATTTTAATATGGGCTTCTAACAAAGCCATAACAATTTGTTTGAAAAGGGTCAGATCTAAGCGATCTCTTCTTAAATGTGTCAGTTGTAACCTAACTCACTGTAATCTCATCAGTACAAGAAAAACGTTGACAGTCTAAGCAGTTAACGGCTGTTCTGAAGATCGTTCCCTGGGCATGGTTTGTATATCACCATCTGCCATGCGCTAGACAACTTGCAGTTTCCCTTGCGTAGACTAATGAACGCCACCGTTATAGACTATTCTTCAATGTACTGACGGATCGAAGTGGTTAAATAGTTACAAAATATGAAAACTGACTTTAAATGGATTTAAACATCCAAGTATTAATTTACTATTGGACTGTGACAAATACTACTTTTCTAGACCAAGTCTAGCATATGTCCTTTAGGAAATATAAATATTTCCACCAATGTCTGTAGAAATACAATCACCTCAGTGATTCTCCTCACCAGAAACTTACTAAGTTCCAACTCGTTTGCGCAGCACTTCTCGTGACTATCACGATTTGAAAAGTACTTCTTCGTAGACGTGGCAACCATGTGCCTTGGCTCAGCGTAGACGCAACTTGTTCGCCAAGTGCTTGTGATGAAGTGAGCTAATTAAGCTTGCTCCTGCTTGCTTTTATACAAAAACGGTCAGGGTCACGCGTCATCGCCTGATATCTAGAAATCCTCATATCTCTTGAATCCCTGGTCCGATTTACTTGATACTAATTGCATTCTCTTTCATTTGGCCGTGCCAGTAATCTGATCCCAGTCTCAAGTCTCTGCTCCATAGTTAACTATTTAATCAATAAATAGTCTCCACCTCTGCGGTGACTCGCTACGTCATTTACCATCCAACTATCGGTAATTTCCTTCGAATGGCTTCGAGAAGCAATGTAGCGCGATATTCAAATATCCGAACTTTCAAACGCTGCTACAGCCTTTCCCTTGATATCTAGGTGTCTGAAACTTGGAATACCCATTCCTAGAGTTGGGCACATCCACCCCACACCTAGCAAAAAATAAAAATTGAAAAATTTTTATTTTTCCTATCTACACATTAAATTATCTGGTTCTTGAATAATAGATCTTCAAATTCGAAGCATTATAAGTTCCCACGATGTTACCAGTTCGTGTATTAGCTACTTCATAGCTTCCATTATTGTTTACTTCCACAATATTCAAAATCCTTAATTTTACCATTCCCCCGGGATTGTTGTGTTCCCGATGGACCTGGATCATTGGGCCTCTGCTCCACAAATTGTAAGTTATCTTGGTGTCTTGCTTCCAAGTTTTTCCTCGTCTCCTTGTTAAATTCTTCGTTGGACTGACGAGTATCTACATTCCCTCTGTTATTATAGTTATTACCATAGGATCTTCTTTCCTGGTACCTTCCTTGAGTATCTCGTGGTCTTCTCCATCGAGTGTTGTATCGATTACCACCATCCGGTCTTGCATATGGTTTGTAACTGTATCTGTTACGGTATTGGTTCCATCCTCTCGTATTGGAATCTTCCCTCGGCGATTTCTCTTCTCGCTCCTCTCGAATCTCTCGAGGTGTCTGAGAACAACTGTCAGCCATAACAGCATACACAGCGTTATTACTCTTTACTCCCTTCTGATGGAAGAATTGAGCGTTTGTATGATCCAGCTTTTGCAATACTTCATCAAACTGTTCCATATTGTAGATGTCAGCAGCGATCAAAGTCCTCTGGACGTCTGCTGGAAATTGTCGTATCAAAGCAGTAATCAACTCGTTATCTGGCATTGGCGGATCTAAATGTTGGAGTTTAGACAGCTGTCCAGAAAAGTATGTAGAGTATCGAGTAGGTTGTGACGTCGAGAATCTTTTCGAATACAACTCTGCTCTAACTTGCTGTTGGGTTTCAGGGGACCAAAACTTCTTCAATAACCCACGAGAAAACTCCTCAAAAGTATTTAGAGTGGACCTAAATGCTCTAAACCACAAAAGTGCGGGACCTTCCAAGAACTTCCCTATTACCCTGATCTGTCTTTCTTTAGGGATCTTAGAATCTTTCAGGTAATCACCTGCTTCTCTCAGAAATTCCACGGGTGTTACAGAATCTCGCCCTGAAAATTTAGAAGGCTTGTCTTCTATATTCTTAAATACAGTTATGGGGTTGGATTGGAATACTGTCCTAACCTCATCCTGTCTTTCAGTCTCTCTAGCTCCTCCTAGATTTATCTGTATCTGTTCCTTTCCCCTTACATTCGGCATTTTCAAAAGATGATCAGACTGTTTCTCATCCTTTATTTGAGTTTTCATAGCCTCAAGTTCCTTCTGGTTTTCTTCTGCCATCTTCTTGATTGCTTCAGTCTCCTTACAATTGTCTTTAACATCAATGGATATCTGGTTCATAACAGCCTCATGACTTTTCAATGACCCTGTCATATCTGATATGTCCTTCTGAGTTGCTTGAATATCCTTGGCAATTACTTCAATGTGGGATGACAAAGATTCCCTAATCTCCTTGATTCCCTCTTGATTCTCCAGCTTGAGTGTGTCTTTTATTTCATTGACAACTGTGGTTTTAATCTCAGTTTGCAATTCATGAATCACTCCTTCTCTTATTTCTCCCATGACAAGTTCCTTGAATTGTTCCGTTAAACGCTGAACAACTAGAATTCCCATCTCGTTACTCTCCTTCTTCACTCGGACTTCCAGGTTGACCATGTCTTCACCAACTTTCCTAAGACCATGTTCTATCCTATCAGCTAAGCTTTGGGATCGAAGATCGGCATCGCGAAATTTATCGTCCATTAAACTTGCGCTAGTAGCTAACGAAGTTTCGAGCTCATGTGTTTTTTCGCATAATTTATTCATTTTACTTTCAAGTGTCATTTTCAAAATTTCAGAATTCTCTTTAAATTTACTTTCCATTGAATTAAATTTACTATTTAAATTTTCCTTTAAGTTATCTTTTAACCTGCTCTCTAACAAATCGGAATTTTCTTTGAGTTTATCCTCTAAACTTTCTTTTAAGTTATCTTTTAATTTATTTTCTAAAGAATCAGAATTTTCTTTAAGTTTATCATTCAAATTTTCTTTAAGTTTATTCTCTAAAGAATCAGAATTTTCTTTAAGTTTATCATCTAAACTTTCTTTAAGTTTATTCTCTAAAGAATCAGAATTTTCTTTAAGTTTATCATTCAAATTTTCTCTAAGTTTATTCTCTAAAGAATCAGAATTTTCTTTAAGTTTATTTTCTAAAGCCTCAGTATTCTCTTTCATAATGGCTGCTACACGCAGTCCAGCCTGTTTCGAACTCTCCTCCAAACTCCTCATCATCCTCATCATTTCTTCCATAATTTCAATTAATATTCAAACTTAGGGGTATACAACAGTGGCAAACACAAGCTTATAACTAGAACAAGAAATATGAATAGCTAATTGGAACACTATAATAAAATGAGATTTGTCCTAATATCGAGGTGATGGAAAAACAAACTTCTTTACTTTTACGAATTACATTTACCATAATATCACAAGAAAAATATGCTAGTTCTCAAATATCCTCCACCTGGATTCTAATAATGTGTATCTCCTGTCATCGAACGTTTACTACTGAATTTACTTGACGCCCTAATGGTTAAGCCATTATCAAAAATAATCAAACCCATTCTAATTATTAACCAAGTTAAATTTTTAATTTTCCCACTAATTGGGTTTCCTACTAATTTATTCATCCAAACCAGACATCTCTCAACTCCCAAAATATTTCTATAAAAATTATCACAATTTCAAATCGGCATGCGATTGACCATGTCTAAATCGGGACCCACGTTCGAAGCCATTTCTCTCTCTCTATCTTATTTTATGTGCCCGTTTAGACCGGAGTCCGCACGACCACATATGCATTTTACCAATAATCAGTCAGCACGAGAATCAAAATATCCCGGAGCTCCAGATGGGTTAAAGCAAATCGCAAAAACGACATCAAATTTATAAAAATGCTTTGCTGATTTTTGGCTCAATGCAACAATAAGGATAGAAGGAGATTTAATGGGGTAAGACACATCTGGTAAAATTATCTCAGTTTATTTAAAGTTAAAATCTGACTGCATGAATAATGCTCAAAGCAGCATCATCCACGTGTGGCGATCCACACTCTTATTTACACACAATATACAGAATCTTCCAAACACATTTGACAATCTTTTGAAAACACAAGTCCGATTGTTAGTCCTGTGGACTGTGTTCCAAAATTATTAACATTTTAACTCCAGTGCAAAATGAATTGTCCATACTGGAAATAACGTAGATCACTGTTTGACTATTTACATGATATTAACACTCGTAGAATAAATGTTTATAGAATTTCTTAGACTTTCATTTGTTTTCCAGTTTTCCAAAATATATCGTTGAAACTATTATTATCATCGTAGCAACACAAATTATTAACACATATTAACAACATCTGAAAAATATTTGACCATTGAGCATAGCATCGAAGAACTGTGCGAAGCACAACAACAATTAATTGTTCTTCTGACATTAAATATTCGAGAAGTGACTCGATTATGAACTTCAAGTTCCAAACAAAACATATGATTTCTAAATCATTAACTTGATCAACAAATGGTTGAACCATTCAACTATTAGATTTTCCACTTGGGAACAATATTATAAAAATATTTATATTTATGGCCATTTCTAGCAACTTTCACAACTTGCAATTCTTCGACAGAATGCGAAAATTAGAATCGTAGTCTTATAATGAATTCATTTGGTTCATGGCACTAGGATTGAAAATATCCTTCAAATTATTCGTGGTTAAAGAATTATTTTAAATTGGCAGTGGCCCATTCTACTATTTGTGTAAGAACACAATATTATAACAACAACAACAACAACGGCAAAGGTCTTCCTCTGAAGAAGAATAAACTACTATCATGACAAATCCGGGTTCTAGCAAAATCAAAGTCTAAATGGAATTCGTAAACAAGGTTGAAATAAGAACTGATGGTTTCAAAGAAATAACCTTCGGGTTATTCATACGACGAAACGTGTGGCTCCAATACTCCCAACTATAAACCTGAGCCATCGAACCTGCTATTTGATTGATGCTCGAAAAAACCTTCATTCCTGCGACTTTAACCTGCGCACCTGGGAATGGCATTACAACTATTCCACACACATAAATTATCTTCCCAAAATTTATACAATAAATCAAGCCTCTGCTTGTTATCAACACTGGAAGATTAATAAACTGACAAGTTTATTTTATTTTACCATTCAGTTCAACCCGTGAATTTACCATACTCATGAAAAGCTTCATTTCACTTTCGAAGTGTATTTACGTCATGATTTTATATAAATACAACAATATCCTATTTGATACAAATATCAATTGCTTCCCGTTTCATGCCTCTCCGTGTTATATGAAACATATACTTTGCTCATAGCAAATATCAACTGTTCAACCAGAACTGAAATGTTGGTTGAATGCGGGCTTGCGCTAACCACTCTCCTTCGTAAAATCTCCTGTTCCAAACTAGAAATGTTTCAACTACTTCATAGGCTCTTTCTCAATACATATGATTATTATAAAATATAATATCCAAGAATTATTTAGAAAAATTATGAAAATTTTTATTATTATTATTAGTGGATTATTATTATTATTATTATTATTTCAAATATGTTTAATTATCATCTCATTATGTGAGAATCCACATGTTCGAACCTTCGAATATGGAAAAAATATCCATTCCTCAACAAAAATAAATTTAACTTTTACAGTTACATCGGCTGATTACCGTGATTTCCCAAAAATATAAAAAATTCAAATAAATGCTCAAAATGCTCGGTCATCGATCCTAAACTGTTCTGAGTGCTGAAAATGCTCAGAATAAATCTAACTAGTCTTGCGTAAATCATTACAAGCTTTAAATATGACGGAAAAAATGTGTTGGTCATCTGCAGAAAAATAGTTTGTTCCAATTAGCTAAGCATAAAATAATTCAAATGTGGCTTACATTTCTTGATGTTCTTGAAGTGTAGTAAACCTGGTCTATACCAGATTTATCCGTAGACATGCCCTAGCGGACAAGCACGTATAATCCTTGTATCGGCCGCCATTGTAGACCCACAAATCGTCTAGTCAGACATAGTGGTAGTATCTTTCGACGTTTTAATAAACTGTGGCTCCATTTTAATATGGGCTTCTAACAAAGCCATAACAATTTGTTTGAAAAGGGTCAGATCTAAGCGATCTCTTCTTAAATGTGTCAGTTGTAACCTAACTCACTGTAATCTCATCAGTACAAGAAAAACGTTGACAGTCTAAGCAGTTAACGGCTGTTCTGAAGATCGTTCCCTGGGCATGGTTTGTATATCACCATCTGCCATGCGCTAGACAACTTGCAGTTTCCCTTGCGTAGACTAATGAACGCCACCGTTATAGACTATTCTTCAATGTACTGACGGATCGAAGTGGTTAAATAGTTACAAAATATGAAAACTGACTTTAAATGGATTTAAACATCCAAGTATTAATTTACTATTGGACTGTGACAAATACTACTTTTCTAGACCAAGTCTAGCATATGTCCTTTAGGAAATATAAATATTTCCACCAATGTCTGTAGAAATACAATCACCTCAGTGATTCTCCTCACCAGAAACTTACTAAGTTCCAACTCGTTTGCGCAGCACTTCTCGTGACTATCACGATTTGAAAAGTACTTCTTCGTAGACGTGGCAACCATGTGCCTTGGCTCAGCGTAGACGCAACTTGTTCGCCAAGTGCTTGTGATGAAGTGAGCTAATTAAGCTTGCTCCTGCTTGCTTTTATACAAAAACGGTCAGGGTCACGCGTCATCGCCTGATATCTAGAAATCCTCATATCTCTTGAATCCCTGGTCCGATTTACTTGATACTAATTGCATTCTCTTTCATTTGGCCGTGCCAGTAATCTGATCCCAGTCTCAAGTCTCTGCTCCATAGTTAACTATTTAATCAATAAATAGTCTCCACCTCTGCGGTGACTCGCTACGTCATTTACCATCCAACTATCGGTAATTTCCTTCGAATGGCTTCGAGAAGCAATGTAGCGCGATATTCAAATATCCGAACTTTCAAACGCTGCTACAGCCTTTCCCTTGATATCTAGGTGTCTGAAACTTGGAATACCCATTCCTAGAGTTGGGCACAGTACGTGTAACTCATATCCCTGACGTCCAAGCCCCTAGAAATAATAATATACAGGAGATGACTTTCACATCCACAATTTATTGCAAATTTCAAAGTGATTTATTTATCTGCTGAAAAAAAAATACTGTAGTTCTATTGTGCACGTATTTTACGATGTTTGAATCTGGTTTGTTGGCAAATAAGTTGATTTGTTTGTCTCTTCAACTACAACTGCCCATTTTCTTTCAGATTTCTTTAGTTTTCAGCTTCAAATGCTTCTCCTGTGATTGCTTTCAGATTTCTTTAGTTGTCAGCTTCAGATGCTTCTCCTGTGATTGCTTTGATTAATCTCATTTCTGTAATGACCTGAAAGAAGTCATGGTTGGTTGGTTCCTCAGTTTAGGGGCTGCGACAACGCGGTCATGTAGCCCCGTGTACTTTGGGTGTGTGTGGAATCTGTCAGATAACCGGCGTTAATTGTGATGGCTGTATTAGTGTGTGTTCTTAGTTTTTAATTCATGTAAGGACTGCAGACATTAGATTTTCAAGTAGTTCTAACTTTTGCTACCAAACGCCACCGTCAACAACCAACTAGTTCTGAACATCGTTACTAGATGCCACCGCAAACGGCTTCTGGCGACAAACTTTGAAACCTAAGAGCGTTAGTCAAATATAACCTATAATTTAACTTCACACAAGTGTAATTAGTGGAAGGTTTTTATCATGCCATAAATATAGTAATGACCTGAAGGAAGTCATGGTTGGTTGGTTCCTCAGTTTAAGGGCTGCGACAACGCCGTCATATAGCTCCGTGTACTTTGGGTGTATAGAATCTGTCTGATAACCGGTGTTAATTGTGATGCCTGTATTAGTGTGTGTATCTGTTTTTAATTCATGCAAGGACTGCAGACATTAGATTTTCAAGTAGTTCTAACTTTTGCTACCAAACACCACCGTCAACAACCAACTAGTTCTGAACGTCGTTACTAGATGCCACCGCAAACGGCTTCTGGCGACAAACTTTGAAACCTAAGAGCGTTAGTCAAATATAACCTATAATTTAACTTCATACAAGTGTAATTAGTGGAAGGTTTTTATCATGCCATAAATATAGTAATGACCTTAAGGAAGTCATGGTTGGTTGGTTCCTCAGTTTAGGGGCTGCGACAACGCGGTCATATAGCTCCGTGTACTTTGGGTGTATAGAATCTGTCTGATAACCGGTGTTAATTGTGATGCCTGTATTAGTGTGTGTATCTGTTTATTAATTCATGCAAGGACTGCAGACATTAGATTTTCAAGTAGTTCTAACTTTTGCTACCAAACGCCACCGTCAACAACCAACTAGTTCTGAACGTCGTTACTAGATGCCACCGCAAACATTTCCTGGCGACAAATGTTGGAACCTATGAACGTTAGTCAAATATAACCTATAATTTATTTTCACACAAGTGTAATTAGTGGAAGGTTCTTTATTATGCCATACATCTCTGACATTTACTTCTCCTCCGAAGGAAGGCACACCAAGAGATTTTTAACGCTCTTAAAAAACCTGACGACTTCGGCCGGGTTTGAATCCGCGACCAACTACGCCACCAAAGCTGCTGAAATAAGGCATCCACTTAATTTACACAATTATTCTGTAATCCAAGAAATGGCTTTTCACGAACACAAATTATACAAATGAAGAATTTCAGCTATTTGTTTTATGTTGTTGTTTCATTTGAGGGCCTTGGGTATCGTGGTCATGTAGCCCTGTGTGTACTGTGATGTATGTACTAGTTTGTGTATTTGTAATTCAGGTAGCATTTGGGTAGGAATCGTCCGTGGCCTTACGTTAGGTGTCAGCCCGGTATTTGCCTGGAGTTGAAGTGGGAAATCACAGAAAACCACTTCCAGGATGGCAGAGGTAGGAATCAAACCCCTTTCCAGCTGTCAGATCAGAATTAAAATCTCTTGGCAGAGCCAATTGAACCCTCACCTCCACAATGACAGCCAAGAATACTAGCCACTACGCAACAAGGAGACTTTTTTCCTGTATTTTAATTTGTCTGTTAACCTGTGTTATTATGGTATCTGCAGTAGCAGTAGTGTGTGTATTTGTAATTTCAGAGACGATTAGGAAGGAGACGGCCATGCGCTCAAGTAAGAAACTACCCCGTCATTTGCCTGAAGTAGAAGTGGGAAACAAAAGAAAACCACTTCCAGGATGGATGAAGGGAAATCAAACCCACCTCTTCTTATTTTTCCTCATGAGGCTGAGTGCACCCCGTTCCAGCCCTCAGATCAGAATTAAATTTTTTGGCAGAGTCAGGAATAGAATCTGGACCTACGGGGTGACAACCAGGAATGCTAGCCGCTACACAACGTGGACACTTACTACTACAGAAACCACTATAACACAGGTTATGAGACAAAATCTACACACACACAAAGTACACACAAGTCTGAAATGACCACAATATCGTAGCCCCTCAGTGAAACAACAACAACAACTTCGTCCTCCTACATTAAAAACGATTCAGAACAGACTATACATTTATACATGACTATGTTTCAGCCAAAATACTTCAATTGTTAATTCATTTTAGTGGCTTGGACACAGTGGTTATTTAGCCCCGTGTATTTTAGACGCGCGAGTGTGCGTGTTTGTCTGATAACCTATGTTATTGTGTGTATTTGTAATTTGAGGGAGGATTGGGAAGGAGACGGCCGTGGCCTTAAGTTAGGAACCAATCCAGCATTTGCCTCGATTAGTAGTGGGGAGACCACAGAAAACCATTTCAAGGATTGCTGCGGTGGGAATCGAACCAACCTCTTCTCAGTTTTGCTTCACGAGGCTGTCCCGTTCCAGCCCTCAAAACAGAATTAATTTCTTGGCAGAGCCGGTAATTGAACCCAGACCTCTGCGGACGACAGCCAAGAATGCTAACCGCTACACTAGGAGGTTGCCAAATACTTAAGAACGCATTTTAGGATAAAGATAATCTAATAATTGCCACGGTGGGTGAGTGGTTACCGTATCTGGCTACCAACCCCAAGCTTGCAGTTTCTCTCCTTATACGTTGTTGGCATGTTAAAAAACCCATTTGAATTCAGTAGGCCATGTTCATAATGGCAACATTAATCTCGGGATTTTAGGGGCAGATGACCTCGTAGTTCCGCCCCTTAAAACAACAATAACTAACTAACTAATCTTTGGATTTTCCGCCAACACAAAAAATTCCTCCTTTCTCTACTAGTAAGCGCTATAGTGTCTAGGAGCTTATATATCTAATCTCCATAACTTTCAGAGCGCTCCAAGGAACAACAAACTTCGACATGCAAGCTGCCCTTTGGGCGTCAAATAACAAAAGTTTGGACCCGACACCCAAGGTTATACAGTATTAAAATATATCTAATAATAATGTTATTGGGCTTTGAGCGACGCCGGGGTGCCGGAATTTCACCCCAAAGGGGATCTTTAACGTGCTTGTAAATCTATAGACACGGTTCCCTCGCATTTGCGCACCCTCAAATGCCAGCTGGTTGCACCAGAATACGAACCTGCAACCTTGGGCCCAGCAAGCAAGAACATTACCGCTGAGCCACACAGCCAGCCTAAATGGTAATCAAATCCACATCTACACAGTTTTTGCCTCACGAGGCTGAGTGTACCCCAGTGCCATATCATGTTCATTCACCCCTGTGTAGTTGGGTGTTTGTAATTTTTTTGCATGATAACACATGTTATTGTACTAATGACTAACATTTACAAGTTATTGCACTTAATTATCTTATCTCATTAGCATTTAGGTCTAAATGATGTACTGTATGTCCTATATTATTGGTAACATGTGTTACTCTGGTGTCTGTAGTAGTGTGTGTATTTGTAACTTGGGATTAGAGAAAAAAGAAACAGTGATAACCTAAAGTTGGAAACCATCCTAGCATTCGCTTGGCGTAGAAATGTGAAACCATGGAAAATCAGTTCCAGAATAGATGAGGAGTGGAATGAACCCACCTCTTCTCAGTTTTACCTCGCAAGGCTGAATGTACTGTTTGTCAAGAAATGTAATTTCAGTCTGAGGATTAGAACAGGGTACACACAACCTTGTAAACCACACACACTAATACAACCAACACAATAACACAGGTTATCAAACAAAATTGTAACACACCCAAGTACACAGGGATGAATGATCCCACTAATTATCAAACCCGTATCTATGAGGCGAGTGCCAATTATACTAGCCGCTAAACCTCAAGGTGGTTATAAACATACTATTTAACATAGGATCTATCCTGAAAGTCAAGGTTTGATTTCCAAATCTGCCAAGAAATTTAATTCTAGTCTGAGGGTTAGAATGGGGTGCACTTGACTTTGTGAGCAACACACACACTAATAATACCATCACAATAACACAGGTTATCAATCAAAACTGTAACACACCCAAGTGCACAGGGCTGAATAAACTCAATATCAAAACCCTTCTCTCTCAAATGTTACTAATACAACAACATTCTAAGACACTGTCCGTGTATTACAAAGCGGCGCAGCCATGTGCGTCAATGTTATACAGCTCCCTGGCCACACGTGAGTGTTCAAAAGCACTCTCTTTTTCTCATGGCCAATGACCTACTTGGAGGGTTCGCTCGCAGTTACAGATCTGGTTTGCTTGCTACAAGCTCCTGTTCTCCCAATACCCGCCACTGTCAAAAGACAGCTCAAGTTATTCCTTCTTGTAAAGGATTTCTTAAAGAACGCTTCAACCTACCTAACTCCTTGAACCTTATATTTTCCTATCAACCACAGTCAAAACAGGGCATCCACAAAAAAGAATGGCTAATGTCTAACACACAGGTTTTAAGGCCTTGTTGTTGTTGTTGTTGTTGCTTATTTAAGGCTTGTGACATCATAGGCAATTAGTCCCGTGTACTAACATGTGTGTTAACCTGCGTAATTGTGATGTCTGTAGTAGTTTATGTATTTGTAATTTGGGTGGGGATTGGGAAAGAAGTGGCTGTGACCTTAAGTTAGGTACCATCCAAGCATTTGCCTGGAAGAAAGCACAGAAAACCACTTCCAAAATGCTCGAGATGTGAATCAAACCCGCCTCTGCTCAGTTCTTCATCTCCTCCCAGGGGATCACATCTAGTGGAACGTGGGTTGGCGACCACGGGGCCCCAGCTGAGTCCGGCATTGCTTCCACTTACTTGTGCCGGGCTCCTCTCCGTCTTCTTTCCTGTCGACCTCACTTGTTCAACTCTTGTTCTCTTCCGACCCCGACAGTATTAGGGTATCCGAGGCATAGGGTGTCTCTTCTTTTCCCGCCTTAATTAGCCCTTGTCTCATCTTTTCTGATACCCTCCTCCTGCGAGGGGTCAGCCTTCTTTTTCATTTCCTTTTACATTCTGCTTTGTGTTCAAGGCCCTTAAGGAGGCAGGGTGTATGTAGCCCCACCACTTCTGGTGCACCCTAGATATTGCTACACCCTCAGGGGCTCACAGCTGGTGAGTCCGGGATTTGGCGACCCCAAAAGATTCCTGAGCTGGGGGCGGACCCTCTCCTCTTTCCCTTTCCTATCTGCCTTTTATGGCTCTCCTTCCTTCCTAGTCCCTCAATCCGCCTTCTTCGAGGGTTGAGGGCATTTCTTTTCCTCCTGTCCTTTATTTGCCTTATTCTCCTTTTGTCTTCTATTTCTTCTTCTCGTATATAAATTAGTAGTTAGTTTTATTTATAGTTTACATTTCATTATCATCTTCACAATCACCCATGCCATTAGGGACCGATAACCTGGATGTTAGGCCCCTAAAAACAACAATTATCATCATCATCAGTTTTTTTTTATCTCACAAGGCTGTGTGTAACCCGTTCAATCTCTAATTTATTTTCTTATCAGTTAGAGATCGAACCCAGATCTCCAGGTTGTCAGCCAAGAACGTGTGCTAGCTTTACCTTATCCTCCGATTAATCAACTACTAGGTCATCAGTCTCCTTTCGGCCGTCCTTGAAATGGTTTTCTGTGGTTTAACATTTTCAACACCAGGAAAATGCTGGGACGGTACCTTCTAATAGGCCACAGCCGCTTCCTTCCACATCCTTACCCAGTTTCATTCATCTTCATCCATTTCATCTCTCATCCCAACGCGCAGGTCGTCAACGGGCGTCGAATAGAAAGACCTGCACTCGGCCTCTGAGGAGGCCACACACACACACACAAATCAGTCTCCTTGTAAACATTATTGATGACGTCATCCTACTGTCTCTGGACATGGTGGCCAACTTGCGCTGTAGCCCCTGAGCCGGCTTTACATCACCTTCCTTAAAAACATCATGGGGGAGTTGCGCATAGCAGTCATCTTACCCACTTGCCCCTGTGTCTGCCATCTTGCACAGCAGTCACTGTTCTAGCTTTACCTCGCCCTCCATAAGAACAACACGAGGGAGTTGCGCACAGCGGCCATCTTGCCCACTTGCCCCTGTGCCAGCTCCGGCTTATTAGTTCAATTACCACATAGTTCCACATCCCTGTTCATTCGATTCAATAAAACCCGGTTCAGCATCAGTCATGCTTGTTTACCTTTGAGGTCATTCAACCCCTCTCCCACAAACAATATGGTGATGATAATAATAAAGGCAAATTTGAAAATTAGCTCAAGGGTCAACTCTCCTGTGACGTCACACACCGGTTGACCATTCAAATCTGATTATTCTGACACGTGAATGTAAGCCATTCAAATCTCCCGGGTCAGCACAAATGGAGAATCGGAATCCCTCGGCTGCATTCGGAACCAATCGGCTACAACACAAAGCTATATAAGACAAGTGACCAGCAGAGCAGTTGTGAGGGTGCAGCGCTGGACTTGAACGAGTAAGGACGTCTACTACAGAGCTCCAGGACTACTGAGACTCCAAGAACCGCCGCGGGGAGTGCTACGGCGCGTCCCCGCCAGCCAGACAGAGAGAGCAGTAGCTGCCTACACGCCGCGCCGTGAACAAGAGAAGCTCCGGCAACTGCAGAGAGCCAGTCCGCCAGAGGCTGTACCACCCATCATCTCTCATTTCACTCATTTTCATCCCCCAACCGGCTCAGGACTAGCCTGGCCTAGGGTTAGATAGGGACTGCCGAGAGCCAGGGCCCCGTTCGTGTCGGATAAGCCCGCGTTCTCTAGCTCGCAATAGTTTCACCCCTCATCCCATACATAGGTAGTACCAGGCCTAAATTCCAAAAAGAGCTAATTTGTCCTACACTTCGAAAAGAGCTAATTGTCTGAGCTTTTCTCGTAGGACTTAGGCCCTGGTACCCTATTATAATAAGCTTTCACTCCGACTATCCGCTATCATGCACTCGCTGTCTCCACATCATACACCCGGTCTCTCGCCTAAACGAATGGCAAGGACTGGGGTGGAAACAGCGGCCATACTCACACTCACTACCACCACCACCGCCACTTTCACCACAACCAGTACCGCAACCAGTACACACCTGATGGACACACCCATCCCACACCGCATGGTGAATGAGCAAAGGCTATTCCCCGGCACGCGCATTGTTGAGCCCAGGCGGCTACACAACTCATGCTCCGTGATCTCGGGTGATGCCGGCTCATTCACACCACCCAGCTCACCACAGTACTTCGAGCCACTCCACTTCATGGTGAATCGGTCACTGAACCTGGGCCCGAGTCAGACCCACGAGTTCCTCAGACGGATAGACCCTGGGCCTAGGCGCACGGAGACCATCACCACCGAGAGCCTGCATTCCCCGAGAGAGCCCAGCCTTTCCGTGGACCCCAACCCACTAGGCCCACCGCTCAGCGTGTGTGAAGACGCCATAGTGGCGAACACTCCCACAAAAGCGGAAAGCCGAAAAGAGGGGACAAATGGTAAGGCCCCTAAGGGACATGTAGGCCGTGCTCCACCAAAGACGGCACCTCCCAAGTCAAACCCAGGAAAAGTGGGAGGCCAGCCAACTGAGGCGAGGAGCACGCCTGATTGTAAGGCCACCTCGACGGGAAAAGCAGCCCTGGCTCAACCAAAGAAGGCACCTCCCAACCAAAACCACGAAAAGATGGGAGGCCAGCCAACTGAGGGGAAGAGTAAGGGTGCTAGCAAGCCACCTCGGACGACGATTGAGAAGCCAGCACCAGAGCCAGCTCCTAAATCTACGCCCAAGGAAGCACAGCCTCAACCCTCCGCTGCCGACCGGACCCAGGACACTGCACCAGGGTCCGAGCTTGACGCGGAGGGCTTCACTGAAGTTGTTTCGCGGAAGAAGAAACGTGGCAAGGCAAAGAGGCGTGGTGGCCGCAAGGCCCCTGCCACCCTGGCTAATAAGAGCTTGAACTCCTCATGCGAATCCACTATCCCCTGGGACATCCGCAAACATGCAAATAAGAAGGGACGCAAACCCCCAGCCATCAGTATTTATAACATCAACATTGCTAAGATGCGCTTAGGACTACTGCACACCCTCCCCAAGGAGGAACACAACTTTGTTTTCATTCCTCCCCGCACGAACGCCCACAGAGAAGTATTGCTTCAAGTGGGGACCTGGGGCTCGTACTCGGCAGCGCTACACTACCTTAGCGGGGAAAATATTCCCTACTCGCAGGTTGTCCCTGCAAAACCAGCACAAAGGTATGTAATGCGCGCCCCGGCGAACCAGACTCCCCCTGATGCGTTCGTAGCCGCTCTCAAGGAGATGGACCTTCCCGCCATCTCTATTGAGACAATGCGCACTAACCCAGACAAAAAACAGTGCCCTCTGTACCTGGTAACAGTGGCGGACGAAGCTGGCTCTAAGAAAATTCTCAAAGTACAAGAACTCTTGAGCATGCGCGTCCGGTTCGAACCATTTCGTAAACCCGAGAAGGCAGCACAGTGCGGAGTCTGCCAGAGGCTTGGTCACACCTCGAAAGGTTGCCATGACGAGCCCCGCTGCAGGCGATGTGCTGATGCGCACCTATCGGCCAACTGTCCCAACGGTGCAGACCGCGCATTTTCTAAATGCGCCAACTGCGAGGGTAAACACGCGGCAAATTTTATGAGCTGCCCGAGCCGCAGGGCCTACGAAGCCGCAAGGCAAAACAGGAAGCCATTAAAGGGGAAGACTGGTGGAGCTTCCCTGGCACCTGTAGACCCACCAGGTAAAAAGGCCCCATCAGGGCCCCCAGGCTCCTCAAGCACCGGCCAACAGAATAGTGGGGGGACAGATAGAGTAACACTTACAGATCACCCCAACACTGAGGTCGACCCCAAGCCAGGCCCCTCAACTCGAACCGACCCAGTGACTCTGGCTCCCAAGGAACAGAGAATTAAGAAGGCCAAACAACCCCCAGCCCCCAAAGAGAACGCGACCCTAGTAGAAACCACCAAGGCACCGGCACAGGAGGCTCTGGAGGACTATCCCCCAGCCACCTCCACCCCTCGCATGCCTAAGCTAGTAGTCGCATTGCCCCCTACTCCTACGAAACCGCCACCCTACTGCTCTCCTCAAGAGACTGCCCAAACACGCCCACCCCACAGCGACAACCACGTCAGCCCTGAGACTGAACCATCCTTTCTTGAAAGGATTGAGGCCTTCCTACGGACGCTCAACCCTGAGCTCACGATAGGCGGTGTCCTCATGGCAGTATTTAAGCTCATTATCGAGCTAAGTACAGCCCCGTCCAGTCAATGGCTGACGATGGCTATGTCCACTATCGCCAACCTCTGCTCCACCCGTCATGGCTGACACACCAAACGAAGAAAATATCGCCGCACAACCTAACAACACAGGAATACGCGTACTAAACTGGAATGCCGATGGCATAAAGTTTAAAAAGTACGAACTAGAAACATTCCTGCGCACACATGACATACATATCGCCATATTAACAGAAACGCACCTACAACCCGGCGAATCGCTCACTACCCATGGCTACAAAGTCGCAGCTAGACGGGACAGGAGAGAGTTTCTGGATCAAACTAAAGGTGGCGTAGCAGTACTAGTCCGCAGGGATATACAGTACCAGCTACTACAAATGCCTGAACTGGCCCACCTAGAAGCATGCGGAATCCGCTTGCCCGTACACAATACGCACATTAACATAGTCGCCGTGTACAATAACAACAGCCGCCGCATTGACACACATGACATTGAAACTCTCTTCAGAGTAGGCCCCCACACCATTCTGGGTGGCGATTTCAATGCCAAAAGTGTTCACTGGGGCTGCGCCCGCCCCAATCCTGCGGGTACCCAACTCTACAGGCACATGATAGCCAACGAGTATGTGGTAGCAGCACCTAGAGAGCCAACATACATACCACGCAGGCGTAACGGGATCCCTGACATACTGGACATATGCCTGATGAATAACGTTACATTAAGGCACCGAGCTGAGGTAATTCATGACCTCAGCTCGGACCACATACCAGTAATTGTTAAACTGTCAGCCGACCCCCAGGTCACCGGAGAGGTCCCTAGGCAGCTGCGCAACTACAAAGCGGCTAACTGGGAAAAGTTCACGGAAGTCCTGAACTTGGACCTAACCGGCAGAGACGACCCCCCGCTCAATTCTCCCCACGACATAGACGAGGCCGTAACCTCACTTATAACAGCAATCCAACACGCCTCGGACGCCAGCGTGCCCACACACACAAGACGTGAGCGGGACCTTAAGATCCCGGAACACATCAAGGCACTCATTCGGCGCCGTAATAAACACAGGCGCCTTTGGACTCGACACCACAGAGACCAAGATCGGGTGATTAAAAATCAACTAAACGCCCAGATCAAGGAACAACTACCACGACATCGCCATGAAAAATGGGGCAAACTGCTTGAAAAGTTTGACACAAACACTAGGCCTGTATGGAACCTAGCGCGACACTTTACTCGCGAGCCTCATATAATCCCTACGCTCCAAGGCCCAAATGGCCCAGTGTTCGGAACCCACGATAAAGCTGAAGTCATCGCTGATACCCTCGAAGAGGCATTCACGCCAAATGATGACCCCTCTGATCCTGAATTCACTCGCAGGGTGGACGCCAAGGTTGAGGAATACCTCGCTAATGCACCAAACCCGGAAGTGAGGAAAACCAACATTCATGAGATCAAGTGGATAATTCGGCACCTCCATCCCACCAAAGCACCTGGCCCAGATAATATACAGAACCTTACACTACTCAGGCTGACAGACACCGCCCTACGTCTTCTAACAAAGATATACAACTCCATGCTGAGGCTCAAGTACTACCCCAAGCAATGGAAAAGGGCGAAAATCCTAGTATTTGGCAAACCCAATAAGGACAAGTCAGACCCTGGCAACTATCGGCCCATCAGCCTACTAGACTCACTCGGCAAAGTATTTGAAAAAATATTGCTGAAGAGACTAGTAGGCCACACCAAAGAACGAGGCCTGCTTAAAAACGAACAATTCGGATTTAGGAATAAACACTCGTCCACACTACAACTCATGCGATTAATTGAACATGCCACCGTAGGCTTCAATAAACGTCGCGACACGGGCGTAGTCTTTCTAGATATTCAAAAGGCTTTCGACAAGACATGGCATAATGGCCTACTTGCCAAGCTAATTGATTATGATTTCCATCCTGGATACATAAGGCTCATTAAGTCTTACCTAGAAGACAGAAAGTTCCAGGTCGACATACACAACATACTGTCGACAGAGAGAAGGATTAGAGCGGGCGTGCCCCAAGGTTCCCTAATTGGACCAATCCTCTACATCCTCTACACAAACGACATGCCTATGCCGGAGGAGCGATTCACAGCAACATACTTGTTTGCTGATGATACGGCTATGTCCGCCCAAAATGCACAACTCGCTTGCATACTAAGACGGCTACGAGATGCACTACACCGGCTCGAACTATGGTTCACCAAATGGAGAATCAAGGTGAACGCTGGTAAGAGCCAGGCAGTGCTGTTCACTAAAAAGAACAGACCATCACGCCAGATAGACAACCTTAGACCGCTCCAACTGTTCAACCAGGACATCCAATGGACTAACACGGTCAAGTATCTAGGAGTAACACTAGATAAAAAGTTGACCATGCGACACCACGTACTCGATGTCAAAAAGAAGGTGAACAGGCGACTGATACAACTGTACCCTATCCTAAATAGGAAGAACAGACTTAACACCAAGGTAGGGGTGAGCATGTACAAGTCACTGATTAGACCAGTTATGACGTACGCCGCCCCTGCTTGGGGCTACACAGCGAAGTCAAACGTACAGGCTCTACAAGTTGTACAAAACAAATGCCTGCGGTTAGCAACAAAGCTCCCGTTTGAAACACCAATACGGGAGCTTGAAGAAATTGCCAACACGCCGAGCCTGGAACAACACATTCTTAAACTCACTTGCAAAACATATCGCGCCACACTAGCTAACACGGTGAATCCACTTGTACACTGCATTGGTAGGTACAACAATCACCGTGGAAGCAAATACCCTACGCCTAAACACATCTTGTGGAGGCACTGACGTGGAGCAGATACGGCACAGGAGTTTCCAAGCGGCAAATCAATCCCGCACACAAATCTGGCCACCCCTCAATACAAGACGGCCACCCAACGCATCCCCACAAATAGCGGCAAAAAAAAAAAAAAAACTGTACATATGTTTTATTAGCTATTAGTGTTTGACTAGTGTTATATTAGCTCTAGGACGTCCTTCTAGGCGGTTTGCTAGTTGGTACATAACTAGATACTAGATTCCATTTTGCTTCCTTTAGATCTAGGACGTCCAACTAGGCGGTTTGCTAGTTGGATAACATTAACATTAGACTAGATTCTTATTTACACCCCAGGACGACCAACTAGGCAGATGCTAGCTGGAATAAACTAGCTGTAGATGTATATTAGATTAGACTAGGCTAGAACAAATTAAACGACACAGCCAGGCTTAAAATAAGACAAGGGACACACATCCCAACACACTGACCGGGTGCCATCCACCTACACCTTTGTATATTTGTATATATGTACATATCCCTGCCTGTGCCATTTGTTTGTTCCAGCAGCAGCTAAGGGGAGCACGCCGCTCCCGGCGGACCGCCGGGACCAGGATGAGAGCGAGCGCCCCTGTATTTGCAGGCAGGTACCCTCTCCGGATCGGAGAACTGTTACAGGACGCATGGGCTAGTGGATAGTGCTGCCTTCGGGTGTGGCGATCCGCTACCCATGCGACCGCGCGCTAGCCCCAGCAGTAACAGTAGACCAGATCCCCATATGACAACAAGGCAAGTAAAGGACGCTGCGTTGCGCTGCGCGTGCGTGCATGACACAACTCCTCTACTAACAACAACCCAACCAATCCTTCCACATCCTTGCATGTGGCTATCTCCCATTCGCCAGGTTTTACTTGTAGGCAATCTTTCTTTCTGCCTATGAGGTTTTTCCCTGGCCCTTCGCTCAACCAAAACCCACTTATGTATCCCAATCCAAATGATGATGCCTGGTAGAGTACTTGGTACTGGGACAGGCAATAAGGCTCGCACGGCTCATCAAACCCCCCTCTGTTTCTCCTACTATCGTAGTTTTAACAGCATGTCGGAGGCAGCAGTAGTAAAGGTCGGCTGTCACGCGGGGGGTGCGGGCTTTAACTTTTCGGGGCCCCCCCGAAATAAAAAAAAAAAAAGAGCAGTTGTTCAGTCGACCAACAGGCTGGACCAAAGAGGGTCTCTCAAGCAGATCCTCTTCAATCCTCCCCTCCCCCCTCCCCCCCTCCCTCACCCCTTTGTTTACCTTCCAGTTCATTGAAACCCCACCCCCGCACCTTACTCCTACACCCTACCACCCCCACCCCTCCCCCTCCACCCACACCCCCTCAAACCGGTTCCTGGACCCTCCAAGGTTTGTTTACCTTCTGGGGTCCCGGCGACCTTGGGGGTCAATGACCTACCTCAAGGTCATTGACCTTGCCACGCCCCCCTCATTTGCATAAATAACGGTATTTGAAGCAGAACCCTCCCTGCTCCTCTACTGATGTTCAAAGACACTCACTTTACGAATTTGTCGTTCAATATTTCAAAAAACTCTGTCAGGTGGGATGAATGAGTGGCCCAATATTGGGTACCATATCTGTATTTCCTCTACACATCCATCTAGCAGTAACGAGTGAGATAGCATGCTGATCATAGTCTCGTCTTTGTTCTGACCCTCACAGCCTAAGTATTTTGCATCTTAAACATTTATGCTAGCCAGTTAGTGATGAGCTGCCGGCACTATTTGGTTTGATCTTTTAGCATGTTAATGTTCTAACCAGACGTAAGAAGTTGTTTTCAACTCCAATATCAACGGGTTCAACTACTTCAATTTGCACTATTCCTCCCACTACTTCTGCCATTTCTGTTCTTCCCTGCGTATTTAAACATCCGCAGTAAGTTAGCATTACAGTCCACAAATACAATAAATGCTTCACTTAAATACACAAGATCATTCATTTCTCTGGCAAGACACAACTTGTCGATCAACTGTGCTTTTACACGGTGTATTTTGACAAGGCAGCATATCATTGTTGCGTGCGCTTCCTCAGTAGTGCAGCCAACCCCAAGTCCGAAACACAAAACTATCCTTCCAGAGCGTAATAAAATTAATAATCATTCTTTATCGTAAAAGAGTTTTGTGGGAGGACTATCGGCAGTTCTTGTACCAGTTAGCGCATTTTGCAGCCGTATGAGGCAAGGCAGACGCCATACTTTTTGGACACGTGGAACATTAAACTGGCTTTGCAACCGTAGCCAACATGCATTTAGCGGTTTATGCAAACGAACGCGATTTTTGTTGGCCATTTTCAACGGTTTTGAACGGGTTATGCACCCTCAAACTTATTCCTTCGTGTAGCCAGTCACGAACGTGACGGTGTGCTCAACTCAAAATAGACAAAAAGTGCACTTAGCGGCCTCTGCATCTGGGCTACTCAAATGTTTCTCGCTTACACATGTTTTGCGACACTTTTTCAAAGTTGCTGATGTCATTTCTCCAATAAATTTAGAAAATGCTTCTTTGAGGTCCTGTAAGAAATGCGGATTATCTCTGTATACTCTTTCTATTAAATACCCCCACAGATTCTTTTGGAGAAGTTAAATCTGGTAAACGAGGAGGCCATAAATTTCTTGAGAATACCCGATTTCCGAAATGAAAATCGCAACGTAGCTATGGTCGCGTTAGCAGTATGACAAGTGGCACCATCTTGCTGGAACCTGCAATAGAGCTCATCCTCTTCTAATAATATTACGAATGGTTGTGCAACGTCCCATTTTCAGCGCTTTATGTGCGGACCCAATTGAAGCTTGAAGTTCTTGTGACAAACAACCTACAGATTTATGTGGAGGTCTGGCGAACATCGCGAAGGAAAGTGTCAGTAAACAAGAGTTTAGTGCTTTTCAGTCGGTCAACATGAATGTACCCAAAAGAGCTGGGTTATGCCCTAATCCTGGAATAAATTACATGAGATTAATAAATACACTAGGATGACCAGTTTCGATCGTCAAGCGATCATCATCAGATCCATTACACTTAGGCTATAAAATCTACGTTTGAAAACACAGGTGAAAATATTTACAATATGTACAATTATTTAGTTGCAGTATTGGTACTGCAACTGTCGGTGTATGCTAAATGCAGTATATATGATGTTAGGTGAAGTGCTAAATGGTGATAGATATCCGGAGTTTGTATATTTGGAGTGATTATATAGTTGTAAAAAATAAACTATGGTTAAACTGTAATATTACAGGCTACTACTTACCTGGTTGTCTTCCTTGCTGGAGCTACGCGCAGTTTCGTGTTCACTGTTCCTCCAGGTGTGGTGTACTGAGATGGGCTGTTATCTCAACGACACTGGTTTTTTCCTTTCTCCCCCCTGTTCATATGTGCTGTGCGGAGTCAGTGCGATGTGTTTATGTGGGGTGTTGCCAAAACTAGATAGATGTATGTTATTGAATGAGGTGGGTCTACAACTATTAAAGACCGTGGATTATTCCCCGCCACGCGTGGACCATAAGCCATTCAAACTAAGCGCTGCCCGGTCTTTTGAGGAGGTCCCGGCACCTTTAATACTGCCGCGAATACGGGCCTTGGTTTATCGAAGAAGAAAAGTACATCGTACACCTGATCCAGATAACATTTACCTATTAAAACCCCCTAATCCCCCCCCCCCCTTTTTATCTAGCTTGACTGTATCGCTAAGTTGTGTCTTGTTTCCGACAGGGTGTGTTTTTTAGTAGAATGAAGAGGGGTGAGCTCTCCATAAACGTGTGTTCATTTAGAATTTTAAATTGTTGGGATTGTTTCGTTTGGCTAGGTGTATCTCGATTGTTTCTTTTATGTCAAGAGCTCTGCCTTTCGATTCGTGATGAATTATTTTTAGATCCGTCTCGATGTTAGTAAAGCTGTGCCCCGCGTCAAACATATGTTCGCATACGGCTGAATGTGTTCCGTATCTTATCGCATTCCTATGTTCATTATAACGCGTGTCTACTCGTCTTCCACTCTGTCCGATGTAATTGGCTTGACAACCAGTGTCTTGGCACGTTATAGAATATACCCCTGACTTTGAATACGGGTCATGTTTATTTAGATTACTATTTTGTAGGTGCCTACCGGTTGTGTTTTTCGTTGTGAAGCAATTGAGATACACCTAGCCAAACGAAACAATCCCAACAATCTAAATGAACACACGTTTATGGAGAGCTCACCCCTCTTCATTCTACTAAAAACACACCCTGTCGGAAACAAGACACAACTTAGCGATACAGCCAAGCTAGATAAGGGGGGGGGGGAATTAGGGGGTTTTAATAGGTAAATGATATCTAGATCAGGTGTACGATGTACTTTTCTTCTGCAATAAACCAAGGCCCGTATTCACGGCAGTATTAAAGATGCCGGGACCTCCTCAAAAGACCGGGCAGCGCTTAGTTTGAATGGCTTATGGTCCACGCGTGGCGGGGAATGAACCACGGTCTTTAATAGTTGTAGAGCCACCTCTTTCAATAACATACATCTATCTAGTTTTGGCAACACCCCACATAAACACATCGCACTGACTCCACACAGCACATATGAACAGGGGGGAGAAAGGAAAAAAACCAGTGTCGTTGAGATAACAGCCCATCTCAGTACACCACACCTGGAGTAACAGTGAACACGAAACTGCGCGTAGCTCCAGCAAGGAAGGCAACCAGATAAGTAGTAGCCTGTAATATTACAGTTTAACCATAGTTTATTTTTTACAACCATATAATCACTCCAAATATACAAACTCCGGATATCTATCACCATTTAGCACTTCACCTAACATCATATATACTGCATTTAGCATACACCGACAGTTGCAGTACCAATACTGCAACTAAATAATTGTACATATTGTAAATATTTTCACCTGTATTTTCAAACATAGATTTTATAGCCTAAGTGTAATGGATCTGATGATGATCGCTTGACGATCGAAACTGGTCATCCTAGTGTATTTATTAATCTCATATAATTTATTCCAGGATTAGGGGATAACCCAGCTATTTTGGGTACATTCGTGTTGACCGACTGAAAAGCACTAAACTCTTGTTTACTAAGGCAACACTGAAAAAATGGCTTCAATTCCCACAAAGTGTCATTAATTAATTATGGTCTCCCACATTGTTCCCCATCACCCGCGAAGTCTGTGTCGCGAAACCTGCGTACAAGATCATACAAGGAAGGTTTGCCTGGTAAGGGGTTCATAAGCAGATCTATGTCTCGATTTTTCTATACATCTCGCATAACTTTTGCACTCAAACTAAGTCTCGAATAAACCAACCCGTTGTGTGCGCGTAAAACGCATTATCGCCCGCTTGACATTGTAAGACTCACTCTGCGCAAGGTAACAGCCACATTGTTCTGACATTACTACAAGGACTTTGTTTTATATGCGACGGGGATTTTTGCTCTCCCGCTCGCCCACGTTGCGAGCCTGTCTCCCGCCAAGCACTTTGCCGTAATGCGGCGCTCACCCCGCACTGAGTCATTGGGTATTGGAATTTGTACGTACCTAGTTCATAGCTGGTGTTGAAAATGTGCCAGTGATGTGTAGCAGTGAATGGCAAACATTTTCAGCACTAGCTGTGAACTAGGTAAGTACAAATTCCTATTCTCAATGACTCAGTGCCAGCCGGGCGTCGCATTACGGCAAAGTGCTTGGCGGGAGACAGGCTCGCAACGTGGGCGAGCGGGCGACCGAAAATCACCGTCGCATATAAAACAAAGTCCCTGTACAACTGGTTCTACCATGTCTGATAACATCTCAATGCCAATCTTGACAACTTATTCCGTCAGACACATGAGCTACGATATTTCAAACACCGAATCCAGTGACTTTACGAACACTCTCTATTATATTATATTGTGGTGAATTACAGCGGTAGCTACGCTCGCTAACGCATCTCTGGTGCCATCGGGCCAAGCTCTTGGTGGATTCGAGCCACACCGTTGGCCGACCTTGAAATGGTTTTCCGTGGTTTCCCATTTTCAACTTCTGGTAAATGCTGGGATGGTACCTCCTGACAGGCTACGGCCGCTTCCCTCCATATCCTTGCCCAGTTCCATTGATCTTCATTCATTTCATCCCTCATTAACTCCTCTCGTGAGGTTGGCGTCAGGAAGGGTATCCGGCAACAACAACAACCTATCTTACATAAAGTTTCGTGTAATGAACCACTACCTATAATTATTGTCTAATGGCACTGAATTCTGTAGCTTACTTTTCGTAAATTACAGTGCCATGCATATAACAATCCTTTAAGTCTGTGACTCGTTATAAAAAGCTGCCACCTCTGAGGAGGAAATACCGAAGTTACATATTCTAGTATCCATTTTTTATTTTTTTATTTTGTTAGTGGTGGAGAATGTTTTAAGGGGATTAACGCAAAATTCATATACACCAATGTTCTATTGTAGGTACTGCGCCCGAAATTTGGATGATTTATGATGAAAATGATGTTATTATCCGAGCCCATGATAAAATTTAACATTGGAATATAATTCTTGTAAGTTGGCTCAAGGCGAGATTTGTCAGCGAACTCAAGCTATGGGAGAAACCCATCACGTGATCAGAGACGCCCAGAATATTCTCGATCATTGGAAAGTGCATAGCAACAAGGAAATTGCGCGAAATATTACCAGTTAATTGTTATGCAATATATCATTCGATATATGCTTTCAGCCAATGAGAGGAGGGTTTATAGAAGTAGACATGGATTTTGCCTGGTTAATGTAATTAACTATGCCATTTAAGCCCTATGTAAAAATTTTACTCCATTGAAAACATGAAGAAAATTTAAAAAAGATATTACTACTACTTTGAATGACGTTAAACGGAAGAATTTCACTGTAATAAGGATTATTACAAGTACGCGCCACTAACTGCGCGGGATGAGCAATGGCGCGAACTTCAGACGAGTTGAAGAGGGAACGACAGCCAAGAGGGCTCTTCTCTCGACTGACTTCATAGTGACAAGACGTATCGTCCGGAGGTAATTCATTCCCGTAGACGTGATACAGTGTGAGGTCCTACGCGACACTATAGGCAGCGGTGTTACCGGCCAACATTTTTCGAGAGCCCCGCTTCAATCTAGGCGAAGTTGAGCGGCGGATAATTTGCTTAATAGCGGACAAGTGTTCGACTTTATCGAAATATAAGAGTTATCGTTTTACTTATCCAGTGATAAGGCTTCACCACAAGAAGATTCAGTAAAATCCACTGATTATATTCCGAGATATTAGAGATTTCGTGTTGTCCGACAAAGTTACTCAACTCCGAGCGGAGAATTTCATTTTAGTGCAGTGTGACTTCAACCCAAGCAAGTCCACGTTCCAGCTCGAAGTAAGTACAGTGATATTGTATAAACATTGTGACTTTATTGTGTATGAACATTATGATGGCTGCAGACAATTATGAAGAGGAAATAGTTTATGACTGTTTACGTAAGTGTGTGATGATGTATTAAACTATTACGCGTTTGGGATATATCAAGGCATAGTTGTGATAGCAACAATGGAAGAACGTTAAAAAACAATGAGAAGATCTATAACATCTAGATAAATAGAATGCCGAGACAACATGATACGTTATGTACACTTCCATCCAGTACATTTAATGTATTTCCATGTACATTCATTCTCGACTATGAGCAGATATAATATTTCATTGACCAACCAAATGAACTTTACCATCTACGATAGTGAATCGACATTCAACTTCCGAACTTATTTTGTAACGATGATGCTATCCAGAATATATTGCTCAATGATGATGGAGGAACTTCTAGAGATGTTGGCGATTGAAGAAGTAGAGATGTCGGCGATTGAAGAAGCATCCACGGAAGAGAGAAGATATCAGCCCGATGATTGTGTGAGATGGAACTCGAGTCCTAGGAACCAGGTTCGATAACAGGAGGAGACGAATATGCCGATAAGGAATCCTTTCCTTTCTCGAGGAAGCAGCTCGTATCCGATGGAGGGGACAGGGTTTGATTTCAACAAATCATACCCGGATGTCTATTCAGTTGGGTATTTTCTGATACCCGACAATGAACTTCAATTTTCTACAAGATCAAGGTAGATGTTTTCCATTATTATTCTTGTTTGAGTGTGTTAATGGCATTTCGGAACAACAATTCTCCATATTTGTTTCATGTATTTTCACTTCGACGTTTAGTAAATTTTATTCTTCTAGTTTGTATAAGATGAAAGTCAGTTTATCATCTATACTAGTTAAATATTTGTGGTTCAGTCTCTGAACTGAAGTCAACTGTTTGAGAAATTTATTTTCAATTGGAAAAATCTTTAAGGAAGTAATTATTCTACGATTTCGATTTTTATTCAAGACTTCAGAATTTTAGTCTAGGACATTCATTAAATTCTTTTTGTTTAAAATGAACTTGGGTGTTCTTTTCGTAAGAAGATATATATAATTAGAAGAAGAATACGACGAGTGATATAATGTGAAATATCACTAATATTAGAAACAATTCGACGATCTAAGCAAGTTACATTCGTTATGAATACAACGTGAAAGTGAATAGTTATGAACATTCTTTGTGTAGAATGAAGATACATTCAGCTAATGACAAACTATACTGCATTAAAGGAAGGCTTTGCTCTTCATTATATATAAATGATTAGAGACATATCTTTTGAAAGATAATTTATTCGATCCTAGGAAAGGTTAGTTAAAACTTTTTCTGGTTATGATCGATCCTTATTGAGCGATAGGATAACACAAGATGTTATCAAGGCACACGTGTAACACTACGTTATGTGTCAATGTAGTTTTACAACCGTGCACTTTTTGAAATGACCAGTAAGAGGAAACATGTATATTTTTATTAAATATTTCGAGACATGGTGTTTTATGTCTGAGTAATTTTGTTTAGTAAACCACGAAAGATCTATTAATACCATCGTTTGGAAACGATCAATGTAATTGTAGAACAGATATCGCTGTTCATTGATGTGTTGTAGTGTTGCGATAACAATAAGATTTAAGCTAGGAGAGCTATACCAGTACAGTGGAACCATTGTTGAGAACAAGAGTGTTGGTGACATTTTCATACTGGAGTTTTGCAGGTTTTTGCCATAAATAGTTGTTTATAATACGAAGGGGATTACCGTATTTATTGTCATGAAGTACTGACGATTGTATGAAAGTAGCGCTGTTGTATTTTATAGAGAGTCAGTGAAGACATCTCATGTGATTAGATCTGCGACACAGATGTCGTTTATTGGCGGAACTCCATTAGGAAAAGATATAATGTCCCTGTTCTCTAAATCATTATAAACTTTATTAAACTGGAATTGTAACGACAATGTACTCATCTTGAATGATCGGTCATTGAGATACCGATAATGTCTTTTAACTTGATATGACAAGAATGTGGTCTAGCATTGTAGATAGAAAGCTATAGTAAATTAATACTATCATGAGAAAGGAGCGTTGATAATGAAACTAACGCGGTCGTATCGCTCAAGAACAAGTCTTAGAGGCGATAGACACTTGTATATAGTGTATAAATATTTTATTTTGTTAATATTAAGGGTTGTTTATCTTCGATAATAATAATTTTAAAATGTTTTGGACATAGGTTATAGCTAGAAGGAGCGAATGTTTTTTTAATGAGTGATTGATTTTTATTGTGAAAACAGTGTGTTTGCCAGCATCGTTGGTCATGAACAACGATCGCAATTGTAAGAATGATTGTTTAAAGTATGAATGAATTTCAATTACAATTTGAAGAGATATGACAGTTTTTGTAAAGCTTATTTTATCAAACGCAAGAGCTGCAGTTTGCGAGTTCATTTTGCTAGAATTGTGAGTCCAGTCTCGACCACAACAGCTGACAAGCAAGCAGACCCGTTACTGTGTGAGGGTCGAGAAACAAATGAATGAAAGTCTCGCACCTGCGGTGTGGAGGGACAGGCGAGAAGGCTATGGCATAACCAGTCCAGATGCGTTCTCAGACACGCGACTGAAGTATGCTAATTATTTAAATGGAATGTTCGCTGTATAGGAGCAGCAATATAATGTTTGGATTAATTTTTGACACTTGTAGACGACAGAGCGTCTTTAAATTTCAACAGTTTACGCATGTATAAATGTAGGGAATTTTTATTTCAATGACAGTGGCGTAAATGAATATTTAAATTTAGGGTATTATGTAGATTTTGAATTGTTATTTAATTATATTAATAAATTTATATTTTTCTACACGTTTGTTCGGAGTTCCTTTATTTCTATAAATGAAACACGTTATGGAACAGCCTTAAATAGATAGGATGTCTTTTTCCCTTTCAAAAAAGCCCCGAGAAAAACAGGTAAGTTTGCACACTTACGTATAAAAGCTAGTTGTTTTATCCTTAACATGTTTCAAGCTTGCTGTGTATAATCTTGGAGAACTCCCTGGCGGGACTGTGATATGATCTTAAGCCGGGACGTTCAATTTTCAAAAATCCAGTGACGCTTTGGATGACCAGCGAGCACCTCCTTGATTGTTACGGGTATTGTACCGTGTTCGTATTTTACTGATGTTTTTGGCGATTGTAGATCAGTGTATTAAAGAAAAGTGAACGAAGGCTTTGAAAACAAGTAGTTCCGTGAAGAACTAAATAGCCTATTTTCATATTGTACCCTTTCAGGCCTCCCAGGATGCAGACTCTAGCTCGGGGTAATGGTCTGTCCGGGAGGCTCTAACTTAATTATACACCCTAGGGATTTTATGAAGGATCACAGGAAGCTTAAACTAAATCAATATGCCAGAGGAATCTTAAAATGCAAAATAATTTATTAAAAAAAACACATCTTCCCTCTTACTCCCGTCCACAGACAACAAAAACAACAACTCCCTTAATATGTAATCTAAACACAAACTAAGGATTCAAAAGAGCTGATCAAAATAAATACAAATTACACTGGCTGAAACCAGGAAAGAAATAAAATCAAAATGCAATCCACTGTTTCAAGTTCCAAATGTCAACAGACTTAATTCAAATAACTATGGCCTAAAAAGTACAGCCATTCTATAAACGCGTACTCATTATTTATAATTATAGTGATTTCTAGGTTTTGGACAAGTTCTCTCCTACAATCATTTCCATCCTCTCAAGAGTCCGGGGAATGAAGGCATAGGTTTATTTCCGGTCGCAGGCAATGCGTGCATCACTTATTTACATTTACAAGAACAGTTAACTCAAATCAGAGCCATAGCTCTGCCAAGCTAAAAAATTATCAATCAAAATACAAGTCAAATACACATGAGTCATCAAAATAACACACCACGGCGGACGATGCCCCGTGAATTAAAATATTCCATAATTCCAATGAATGCACTAAAAACGACAATAACATTACTTGACCTCGCTTCCTGAAACGGCAAAGAAAACAAAAGGCCGGGAAGTGCGTCACCGCCTTCCACTACAAAAATACACATTACTAAAAATTTGTTGCACCTAATATTGTGACAGCCGTCTCTCACTCCAAAACAAACCAGCCTCGTGGGCAATGACCTTCGCTGCGCCTCAAGATTCTGACACTCGGCCAAGGACTCTATGATGAACCCGCTGAGCTAAGGTTCATGTGATATTTTTATAACAGCACATTTATGATGGGATGTAGTACCTTTGAACACACCCAGAAAGCCACGTGGAGCTGAGAGCTCACGCTATACTCTTTGAAGTAGCGGTGAATCGCACTTTTGACTTTGGTGAAGTCTGCTAATTATTTATCTGAGGTCTTATTAATTAATTTTATCTTTCCATGAGACTCAGAATATTCCATTTCGTCATGCTGCATTATTAAAACATTTTGGAGAATGTTATTTTCGCTTAAGGTAAGGTAATACCCTTGCAGATACGCAAATAGGAACGTAAGTAGTCGCTCAACGACTTCGGTTTGACGACCTACTTCCTAGAGGAACTCATTGCCTTGCACTACGTCTGGAGAATCCGCCCCGTGTAGGCGTGAAATTGCATCCGTCCTATAAGACGTAGAAAATATCCGCTGTTTAGCGTGGAAGTTATTATCAGGTGCCATCGTGCACGAACATACTGCAAATCACTGTTATTTATGCGCAGTGAACCACAAGAAGCATATGGGGAAATAATTGGCAAGTATAGTGAATTTTATAACATTACCGTAACACCACATTTTTGTACCCACGTGTTTGTGGAGGGCCGAGTGCCTGGTGAAAAATATAGAGGTAAACGTGTTATGACTACTTTATATAAGTGTGATTATGAATGTATAACATATTTGAATTGCCACAGTGAGTTTTTCAATTCCAAAACGACGCACATTTCACGGATGCCACGTGATGTAAAAGTGGCGTCAGCACACGTGAAGAACCACAGAACAGTGCTTGTCCACGTATTAATTCATATCTGCGAAGTAAAGGCTGTGTTATCTATTGCAATTAAAGCCTGTAACATTTACTACGAACATTGTGATTTTCAAGTGAAAGAATGAACTACTACACGATTTATTTTACCACCCACGTGATCGAATTATTCTACACCATGTTTGAGACCGACATCATGGGCTAATACCATCATGGTATGAGGGTGATGTTTCTATTGGAACCAGCATGATGGTGGAACTTCCAGAACAGCGAACGAGGAGGAAGGAACCCAGGATGCCATTCCCAGGCATATCCACTACATCCACGAAGTTGTCGACAGGGACAGATCGAACCCTGGTCTTTGGAGGAGTCCAGATGGGAGTCCTGATGAGGATGATACCGTTCCGGAAAGCCGGGGATGAATTTGTACAACCCTTGTCGTTGAACATAGGGCTGAGTGAGAGCTCCTCCATTTCGTGAGTTTTTGTACACCCTTTCCCGTTCTAGTTTCTGGTGGTATAGTAGGTTTAATGTAGTTTGTGAACCAACCGAACTCAGTGTCAGCCATTTTTATAGGTAGGGAATGTAACTAGTCTAATTAGATGTCATTTATTTCAGTTAGAGTGAGACACCCTCGGGTCAGACATTTTGGTCAATCCTGGTGCAGCTTGATGAACGTCGTAGAACGTCAAAGCCTATCTTTTGCTAAACGTGACCGTAGTCATTTGAGGCGACTTTGTTTAACCCTATTTGGGGTGATTTTTCAAGTCTATGCTGACTTTAGTTATGGCAAACAGATGCCATGGTTATTTCCTTAACTGCATTCTTTGCAGCCAGTCTTTGTTACACCCCTGACTTCGTTAGAGCAGTCGTATCAGTTAGGTAATCGACTGTAATTACCAGTTTTGTAACTGCATTATATTTCATTTGAAATGAGCTCAGAAGCCATTCTTGGTCAAGTGTGGACCTTATAAGTGAAAGGGATGTTTCGTTGTCTAGCATCGAACCCAGTTCCCAACGAATCATTAAGCAGATCCAGAGTGTGGAATCTGCGCCACAATTATTATTTTGTTAGTGTCATGTGAAGACACGTATTTATTTGATGTTGTACAAGCAACTACTGAATTATATCTTTGAGAGCAAAGAGCTCCATCAATAGTGACATTGCTATCATTTAGATGTCTTTGGTTTGAAAGACGGAATTATATTATTGTATTCAGATTTATAGCGTGTTTTTTATACACGTATTCTTCGAGGTTTATAACCTATGGTAAAGATTTTATGATGAGGCCAGATGTACAGTTTTTATTTTGTTTAAATCGCCGGCCTTGATAGTTAGTGTGTTGTGTCAGCCGCGCAGGAATGTTGTAGCCTGCCAGCGACACAAACTGGTTTGTGACCCAGTGCCCTTGAAAGCACGCTTGTATTGTGAGACAGAATTACTTTGACGAAGGACAGAATGCTTGTTGTATTCACTTTTCCTTTCATTGCAACTTAGCTCATGGAACCCAGTGTCCATTCCTGTATCTGATCACATGTTTTTATGGATTGTTTTTTGTTAGTTAAACGCACTGTTGCGTGTACCGTCGTTTGACGTGTACAGTTATGTCAGGTTTTTTATAGTATGTTGTAGGCTACCCTGTTATAGGAGATATTTATTGTATAAAGGTATTTTGTGTGTACCTTGTCCGGGATTGTTCCCGTTGACCAGATGTTATTGGAGGGTGACTGAGTGTGCAGGCCCATCCCATAGTTATTGAACGCGAGCTTTGCGCCGCTGGTAACTTGTGTTATTGTGTGTCCGAGTTGTTACTGCTCGTTGATTATATTCCGACTTTTGAGTCGAGGCTTTTGCTGGAGATTGATCTCAGTGGAGACACTCCGTGCCCAGGCTATTGTCAGTATTATTCGCCATAAACCAACGATAAACCTAAACCGACATCTTAATAATAAAACGCATAATTTCGGTAAAACCAAAGCTAACTAACGAATTCTTTCTATCTAACTTTGTTCTTTTGCATTTGGAACCTGCTGACATGGCCGTGCAGATGAAGGTATTTCCTTTTGAGGAAATGACTAAGACAGCTGACACTCTTGTAGCGACCTGAAGCTTGCTCGAACCTTGAGTTCGTAGCTTGTGGAGCGCAGGCCATGCGACGTTAGACGTAGTCTTAACTACGCAGTCGCCACCGTAACTACACACATTAGATGACTATGGCTTACAAAGAGTAAACCAAGGTGCAGGCAGGCATTTTAATAAAACTGTTGTCTCTTTCATTACTTATTTATGATGTACAAGTGTATGAATCCTACATGTTACCTTATTGTGTGCTGTTAGCACCTAGTTACTAAGAATAATTAAATGTTTTTTTTACATGGCTGTTCACTTAGCTTTCAATGTAATTGTTTTCTGTTACGGACGTCATCGCCGTAAATTTTGTTATTAACTGATAGGATTTAGCTAGATGAATTAACGTTAAATGTAAATGCGGAGATGGTATCATCCTAACTTAGATTTGTTTTGCTACCCTGTTAAATGTAAATTTAGATATTAGCTTGATCTTGTAACTTGACCTAAGGACTTGCGTCGTACCATTTTCCTAGTGTTTCTGTTGTTGCTTTGTTTATTGTGAGATAGATCTTTCGCGAGGGTTTTCCGTAACTTCTCATGTAGGGACCTGCTCTTTATTTTTGTTTGTTTATTAGCTTGCGGACTAGCCGACTGAAACCCTCCGAACTAGGTTAGGGGCTTGTGAATGTTAACAATAAATTTTCACGGTGTTTTACATAAGTCTGGATGTTTATTTTCTCAGTCTAGTTTTTAAGGTGAACCTTTCCTTAGGCAGTCTATGACCATCGTCACCATGTACCACGATCCCCGTGGACTACAGTTTCTCGTGCCGCTTGGGCCTATTTGGAAGTTCAACTGATCCTCACGGCAATTATGTCCGACGGATGAGATGTTAGGGAAGTCATTTCGATCGTTGGCTATCCTGGCAGCTCCACCGACGGTCTCATAAAATGGCGCCCAACTCATGTGCCGACGTTAACGTGGTGGCCGTCAGTTCCATGTTATTTAGGAGGATCTTAATGTTGATTAATGGTAAATTGACAGGACTGGGAAGAACTTAGAAAGTCGTACTGCAGATTAATTGACCGCATGGCATTCGTGTTTGATAGAAGTCCATGGGGTGAGGCTTTAGTGTTAGATAAATGAAGGATAGGATTTTCTTTGATGATGCCTCATCCTGAGTAAATGTAATACTTTGCTTTGCTCGCCGTTGTCTTTGTAAATGTAGAAGCACTTAGTTTGCATACTCCAGCTGTACTCGTGATATTTATATAAATGAAACAAGCTTTATACCACCAAGTAACTAATCATAGCTGTAAGTTCCATTAGATATTGATCCCTCACTTTCTCAAATATATTTCTTGTCAATGGATGAGGAAACTATTCGTCGTGTGTTTGGGGAGATGATGGCAGGTGTTAATGCCAACCTCCAGCAGATTACTGCTGAATTAGGTACAGTAAGGACTGATTTAGGTGATGTAAGAGGTGACTTAGGTCAGAATACTCAAGCTGTCAACAATGTGAGTGGTCATGTGGACCAAGTTAGACAGGACTTAGAAGTCAACACCCAGTCAATAAACAATGTCAGTGGTCATGTGGACCAAGTTAGGCAGGAAATCAACAATGTCAGACAAGATTTAGAGGTTAACACCCAGTCAGTTAACAATGCTAAGGCTGATTTAACGCAGGTCAGGGCCGACATGGACGCATATAGAGTCGAAGCTAGGAATGATCTTACGGCAGGTTTAGCAGCTGTTAGGGTTGATGTCATACGACACCACCAGGAGGCTAACCAGCGTGTAGATTGCTTAACCGACCAGATGAATAGAGCTAGGGAGGATGTGCAGACCCGATTGGAGGAGCACACAGCTCAAATTCAAACGACAATAAACAGAGTCCAGACAGATATGAGAGCCGACCTGGAGCACACTCGAGAAGAATTTGGGATTCGATTGACTCACGTCGAGGGATTTATGGACACCGTGAAATAGGACATGGCGACCATGAATATTGGAATATTGATTTTGATGAGAGGTGCAGCCAATGCTGTGAATAACAACGTCAAGACGATCGTCGACGGCATGATAGAGGTCAAGGACGAATTAAACACCAATAGGAGAAATATTACGGAGTTGACAGAAACCGTAGCAAGTCTACGTGAAACAGTTGATGTTCATCGTGAGGAACACAAAATCGATCTCATGTTATTGAGGGGTGACCTCAACGAACACAAGACCACAGTGGAGGCTAAGGTAGCCGAGGTCAGAGACGATGTTGGAAAGATCCAAGACAACGTGTCGAAAGTCGAAGGAGAAATCGATTCCTTACAGAAACTATTCGAGGAAGTCGCGGTAACCGAGAGGTTAGACCTTAGCTATAACCTCAGGACGGCAATACGCGAAGTAGACACGAACCTCAAAGGGAAAGTCGATAGGATCGAGCTACAACTTAACGACTTAGGTAACAAAGTCGCAGCTAGGACAATTCCAGGACTCGAAGTCATTGAAAGACGTCTTGACAGATTTGAGACGCTTCCTAGAGAGAGACACTTACCCTCACAGACTGGAGACTCTCAGGAAACACCAGTATGACAATCCGCAGGGATGATGTCTACCCATTTCCAACCCAGCGCACCTATAGAACCGCAACCATCCCAATTCACTGGTTCAGCGCAAAGTCAAACTTTGAACTTTGACGCCCATCCTTTTCAACCAGCACCCAATCGACTTAGTCACGAAACGAATACACCTACGCATAACTACATGCAGAATTCATTTAGACCCGCGCATACGCAGGGGAATGTAACTATTATCCGTTCGAGAGAGGAGCAACCAGCTCGCTTCTCAGGCACTGGAAGTGGCATCACTCCAGTTGAATTTCTGGCCAACGTAGAAAGCTACTTGAGAGACACCATGGTAACTCCGGAGAGGGAGCTCCGAGTTATAGAGCGTTTGCTTGAGGGGCAAGCCAGCACCTGGTTTAGAGCATTCCGATACTCGTTTGTGGGATACCAGGATTTCAAAGAAGCCTTGTTAAGAACGTACTGGTCGAGCGACATCCAGCAGAGCATCAGAGCTGAGATGTATACTCGCCGATATAGCTCTAATACTCCAACGCGCTATGCGAACTACTTCGCGATCCAGCTTGCGAAGCTTCGTTGTCTTCAGCCCCCATTGTCTGAACAAGACTTAGTAAACACCATCGTTTGGCAATACCCTGCAGACGTGCAACGCGTATTGATTGCTGCAGGGGCATCCACTTTTCAGCAGTGTGACCAAATCCTGCGACGGTTGGATGCGAACACTGAACAGTTCCCGACACAGTCATCAGAAGGCTGACAGGCGTGAGGAGAGACATGTCAACTTAACTACTGTCGACAAAGTGTGCCAGACACCACAACAGACGCAGACCCAAGAGAGCTCTGGACAACGTAATAACAACTACAACTACGGTAGAAGAGAATGGAACAACACTCCATATGCTCGAGACCAGCGAGATGACCGTCGTAGTCACTGGAACCGGCGCTTCGACCGAGGGACGAACGACGACCGTCGTCACGAAAACGTCCGCCGAGGGAATAATGGTCGTAACCCACAGCACGGAAGTATCCGTAGGGACTACCGATACAGTAGAGGGTATAACAGAGATCGAGACCCTAGATACCAGCCAGATAGAGATTGGAGAGGAAGAGCACGGGAGAGCCGTGAGTATCTTCAACAACTTCGAGAACCCCAAATCCAAAAAGAGGGAGATCAGAACCGAACTCCGAGGGAAGACTCGCGCTCCAAAAAGAACAATCAGAAGACTGTCGAAGCTGAAATCCACTGCATAGAGCCGGTGATGGACAAGTGACGATTTGTCAAGACTTCCGAGAGGATGGACGATGCTAGAAAGGCAAAGGAACGACGATATTACGAGGATGAAGATGGAATAGGAGAACTCTTCGAAGAAGACTCCGACTGAAGAACAGTATCTTCGAGGGAGATTCTTGCTGACGAACGACGCTGACGAACGACGCAATCCAAGAAAAGAACCACCGATGGAATGATGGAAAAAAATATCACTTATGAATGAAATTTCAGACAAATAAAAATGTCATCCCAACATTTTATTTGAAACGACGGAGAGGCAGATGAACCCGCTGAGCTAAGGTTCATGTGATATTTTTTATAACAGCACATTTATGATGGGATGTAGTACCTTTGAACACACCCAGAAAGCCACGTGGAGCTGAGAGCTCACGCTATACTCTTTGAAGTAGCGGTGAATCGCACTTTTGACTTTGGTGAAGTCTGCTAATTATTTATCTGAGGTCTTATTAATTAATTTTATCTTTCCATGAGACTCAGAATATTCCATTTCGTCATGCTGCATTATTAAAACATTTTGGAGAATGTTATTTTCGCTTAAGGTAAGGTAATACCCTTGCAGATACGCAAATAGGAACGTAAGTAGTCGCTCAACGACTTCGGTTTGACGACCTACTTCCTAGAGGAACTCATTGCCTTGCACTACGTCTGGAGAATCCGCCCCGTGTAGGCGTGAAATTGCATCCGTCCTATAAGACGTAGAAAATATCCGCTGTTTAGCGTGGAAGTTATTATCAGGTGCCATCGTGCACGAACATACTGCAAATCACTGTTATTTATGCGCAGTGAACCACAAGAAGCATATGGGGAAATAATTGGCAAGTATAGTGAATTTTATAACATTACCGTAACACCACATTTTTGTACCCACGTGTTTGTGGAGGGCCGAGTGCCTGGTGAAAAATATAGAGGTAAACGTGTTATGACTACTTTATATAAGTGTGATTATGAATGTATAACATATTTGAATTGCCACAGTGAGTTTTTCAATTCCAAAACGACGCACATTTCACGGATGCCACGTGATGTAAAAGTGGCGTCAGCACACGTGAAGAACCACAGAACAGTGCTTGTCCACGTATTAATTCATATCTGCGAAGTAAAGGCTGTGTTATCTATTTCAATTAAAGCCTGTAACATTTACTACGAACATTGTGATTTTCAAGTGAAAGAATGAACTACTACACGATTTATTTTACCACCCACGTGATCGAATTATTCTACACCATGTTTGAGACCGACATCATGGGCTAATACCATCATGGTATGAGGGTGATGTTTCTATTGGAACCAGCATGATGGTGGAACTTCCAGAACAGCGAACGAGGAGGAAGGAACCCAGGATGCCATTCCCAGGCATATCTACTACATCCACGAAGTTGTCGACAGGGACAGATCGAACCCTGGTCTTTGGAGGAGTCCAGATGGGAGTCCTGATGAGGATGATACCGTTCCGGAAAGCCGGGGATGAATTTGTACAACCCTTGTCGTTGAACATAGGGCTGAGTGAGAGCTCCTCCATTTCGTGAGTTTTTGTACACCCTTTCCCGTTCTAGTTTCTGGTGGTATAGTAGGTTTAATGTAGTTTGTGAACCAACCTAACTCAGTGTCAGCCATTTTTATAGGTAGGGAATGTAACTAGTCTAATTAGATGTCATTTATTTCAGTTAGAGTGAGACACCCTTGGGTCAGACATTTTGGTCAACCCTGGTGCAGCTTGATGAACGTCGTAGAACGTCAAAGCCTATCTTTTGCTAAACGTGACCGTAGTCATTTGAGGCTACTTTGTTTAACCCTATTTGGGGTGATTTTTCAAGTCTTTGCTGACTTTAGTTATGGCAATCAGATGCCATGGTTATTTCTTTAACTGCATTCTTTGCAGCCAGTCTTTGTTACACCCCTGACTTCGTTAGAGCAGTCGTATCAGTTAGGTAATCGACTGTATTTTCCAGTTTTGTAACTGCATTATATTTCATTTGAAATGAGCTCAGAAGCCATTCTTGGTCAAGTGTGGACCTTATAAGTGAAAGGGATGTTTCGTTGTCTAGCATCGAACCCAGTTCCCAACGAATCATTAAGCAGATCCAGAGTGTGGAATCTGCGCCACAATTATTATTTTGTTAGTGTCATGTGAAGACACGTATTTATTTGATGTTGTACAAGCAACTACTGAATTATATCTTTGAGAGCAAAGAGCTCCATCAATAGTGACATTGCTATCATTTAGATGTCTTTGGTTTGAAAGACGGAATTATATTATTGTATTCAGATTTATAGCGTGTTTTTATACACGTATTCTTCGAGGTTTATAACCTATGGTAAAGATTTTATGATGAGGCCAGATGTACAGTTTTTATTTTGTTTAAATCGCCGGCCTTGATAGTTAGTGTGTTGTGTCAGCCGCGCAGGAATGTTGTAGCCTGCCAGCGACACAAACTGGTTTGTGACCCAGTGCCCTTGAAAGCACGCTTGTATTGTGAGACAGAATTACTTTGACGAAGGACAGAATGCTTGTTGTATTCGCTTTTCCTTTCATTGCAACTTAGCTCATGGAACCCAGTGCCCATTCCTGTATCTGATCACATGTTTTTATAGATTGTTTTTGTTAGTTAAACGCACTGTTGCGTGTACCGTCGTTTGACGTGTACAGTTATGTCAGGTTTTTTATAGTATGTTGTAGGCTACCCTGTTATAGGAGATATTTATTGTATATAGGTATTTTGTGTGTACCTTGTCCGGGATTGCTCCCGTTGACCAGATGTTATTGGAGGGTGACTGAGTGTGCAGGCCCATCCCAGAGTTATTGAACGCGAGCTTTGCGCCGCTGGTAACTTGTGTTATTGTGTGTCCGAGTTGTTATTGCTCGTTGATTATATTCCGACTTTTGAGTCGAGGCTTTTGCTGGAGATTGATCTCAGTGGAAACACTCCGTGCCCAGGCTATTGTCAGTATTATTCGCCATAAACCAACGATAAACCTAAATCGACATCTTAATAATAAAACGTATAATTTTGGTCAAACCAAAGCTAACTAACGAATTCTTTCTATCTAACTTTGTTCTTTTGCATTTGGAACCTGCTGACATGGCCGTGCAGATGAAGGTATTTCCTTTTGAGGAAATGACTAAGACAGCTGACACTCTTGTAGCGACCTGAAGCTTGCTCGAACCTTGAGTTCGTAGCTTGTGGAGCGCAGGCCATGCGACGTTAGACGTAGTCTTAACTACGCAGTCGCCACCGTAACTACACACATTAGATGACTATGGCTTACAAAGAGTAAACCAAGGTGCAGGCAGGCATTTTAATAAAACTGTTGTCTCTTTCATTACTTATTTATGATGTACAAGTGTATGAATCCTACATGTTACCTTATTGTGTGCTGTTAGCACCTAGTTACTAAGAATAATTAAATGTTTTTTTTACATGGCTGTTCACTTAGCTTTCAATGTAATTGTTTTCTGTTACGGACGTCATCGCCGTAAATTTTGTTATTAACTGATAGGATTTAGCTAGATGAATTAACGTTAAATGTAAATGCGGAGATGGTATCATCCTAACTTAGATTTGTTTTGCTACCCTGCTAAATTTAAATTCAGATATTAGCTTGATCTTGTAACTTGACCTAGGGACTTGCGTCGTACCATTTTCCTAGTGTTGCTGTTGTTGCTTTGTTTATTGTGAGATAGATATTTCGCGAGGGTTTTCCGTAACTTCTCAGGTAGGGACCTACTCTTTATTTTTGTTTGTTTATTAGCTTGCGGACTAGCCGATTGAAACCCTCCGAACTAGGCTAGGGGCTTGTGAATTTTAACAATAAATTTTCACGGTGTTTTACATAAGTCTGGATGTTTATTTTCTCAGTCTAGTTTTTAAGGTGAACCTTTCCTTAGGCAGTCTATGACCATCGTCACCATGTACCACGATCCCCGTGGACTACAGTTTCTCGTGCCGCTTGGGCCTATTTGGAAGTTCACCTGATCCTCACGGCAATTATGTCCGACGGATGAGATGTTAGGGAAGTCATTTCGGTCGTTGGCTATCCTGGCAGCTCCACCGACGGTCTCAATACCTGCTCTCTTGTTTTACCGCCTTGGACTTGAGTTGTACACACCTTTCCCTTTTCTGACGGAGCTACCACATGCTCTCACCAGACAATGAATTCAATCATTACTTACCAATTTATGACCATTTTATATCATCGTAGAACTGCGGGCATGGACCCTCCGCTTACTTTATCAGCTTTCCATTTTATATCATCGAAGAACTGCGGGCATTGACCATCCGCTTACCTTTCAACTCAACCAAGGGTCCACTCTCAATCTCACCTGAATTTTGACTGCCACCTAGCCATTTCGTCTCACCTTTCACCTTGGATCTGGTCATCAGCACCTTACCTGGAGTCGTGCTCAATATGGCTGTATCAATACTGGTCCGTCACAATATCTTACTATTTTCCCCCCTAACTTGCCCTTTACTTTACGGGTCGAGCTCAAGCACTCACGTCCCATTATCCCTTTAATGTGCACTCAAACAGAACGTTACTGAAACCCTCACAAAAAATATATCACACAAAAATGATGACCATGTAAAATCCTATCTTACAAAACACAAATATCTATCAGTAAAATATATACACAAACTTGCACAAATTTTGCCTGCTGCGCCCGAAAATACCTATTGATTATAATTGCTTATAATGGAGAGAAACTTATCCAATTCCCAGGATGGGTAACGTCAAGCGTGCACGCCCCATACTGATGTTACTTATCTCATACGGCCCATGATGTTGTTCAGTTCCATAAGTTCAATCTGCTGACTTCTGTTCCATCTTGAAGTAGGAGGATGACTTTACACACGGTTCAAATTCACCAAAACAAAGGCCCACTGTGACTTTATTCTTTAAAACAATGCACGGTTCGTGTGTGGAGCTCCTAATTTCCTAAGCTAAGCATCAACCTACTCAATTCGGCCGACAGTTTATAGCTTCTTCCTTTACTGACATTATACTAATAGCTCGGGTGGCTATCTCTAATTTATCCCGTTTTACTGGCAACGGTACGCACACTTCGCGTAATACACTGCTCTGCTTCGCGCTTGCGAATAACTATGATTAATAACTGTGTTATCACTGGCTGTACTTACAAATTTCGCGTCAGTTCCTGATCGTCTCGGGCAAAGGCTCACGCCTCCCTGAATATACAAAGTCAACTCATTTCACTGCAAGTCCGGCTACTATTTATATGATTTGCGAAGAAATTGGCAGGGGAGAGGGGTTTTTCCAAAATTTAATTCTATATTATCACTCGCATGGCTATGCAAAGTAGCTCATTCGAATGCGCTCATTTTCAATGTCTCAGTGCTCCCTCTTAATTCAAAATCGGATCGTTGTGTCCTCAGATAATTAGCTCCGTGAATTCATTCATTGTCCCTCAATTTTCGCGGGATTTGACCGCGTCTCGCGTCCCCGGCTGTGATTGGTAGTTTCAAACTCACCCTCATTTTGGTTTTGCTTCTGGATAAAATCACACGATGACTTAATTTAAATTTCAAAATGACTTTCGAGAGGCTGAGATCGTCCTCTTCATGATGCTATAACTTGCGTTTCTGACTTTTAATTGCTGCTCTAATTTCTTTCAAGTAGGCGGAGCTTATCTTGTAGATTATCGTTGAAACTTTGGCATCTACCCGCCAAGTTGAATGACCGTCTTCCCTTGTCTATCCCCATCTTGACTTCAGATGTTAGCTTCTGCGTTCCATTCCCTTTGTCATCGCTCGGTGAATGTTGCGAATAAGCACGTACAAGTCGTTCTTTGTTACCACTCTGGTTTGCTAGCAATGCCTTCCTTCCATCAGTTTTAAACATGAACATTATTTTATCGAAATAATATGTGAAATTTATGCTATTACAAATTCATAAAGGTCACAATATATCCTACTTAGCCTATATTAATTGCCTCTATCAACATACACATGTTCAGTTTGATTGCTGTAATAGATTCGTAAATATTGAGAACCATCTAAATATTTCGGATGGTCACCATGTTGAATATTTATTTATAGGCCTTAGAGTTTTGTACTATTACATGAAGATTATTGTGTAGGTGTTTTATTCAAACTTCAATCGCATTATTCGGACACAAGAAATAAAAACGAGATTTTAAAATTTCGCACAGCCGCCATCGTTTGGTTATGACAATAATTTAAATGAATTAGATGCGAGTGGATTTAAATTTATATAAGCATATACCGTACCAAGTTTCACTGCGCTCGGATTGTTAAATCGCGAGAAACGTCCATTTGAATATTTAAATTTCACGTCGCCGCCATGTTGGGTTTGTGCTCACCAAGTTATTGAACGTCCCATATGTGAACTTATGTTTATAGCCTCTATACCCATACAAAATTTCAGTTGGATTAATAGATATTGAGAACCGTCTAAATATTTCGGATGGTCATGTTGCAATTTAATATATGTAGGCCAGAGAGTTATGTACTATTAGATGAGGATTATTGTGTACATTCATTATTCAAACGTTGATTTCGTTCGCATGATTAGATCACAAGATATAAAAAAATTAAAATTTCGCACAGCTGCCATCTTGAGGTTATGTAAACAATTGAACTAAATTAGACGTCAGTGCATTACAATTTGTATAGTCATTTGCTGTACCAAGGTTCACTGCGTTCGGTAGGTTAAATCGCCAGAAATGTATATTTAATTGTTTCAACTTCGCTTGGCCGTCATGTTTGTTTTGTAGTTAAAAGGTTTTTGAAAGTCACATAGGTGAACGTCTAGTAATGGCCTTTATCACCGTACAAAATAGTTTCGGAGATATAGAATGCCGGTGAAATATTTCGCACAGCCGCCATGTTAGATTGGTGAGAGGTAATAAAATTTGAAGTGCACGGTCGAATTATAATAATGAATAATGATCGTGTGGCCTCCGGAGAGGCCGAGTGCAGGTCTTTCTAGTTGACGACCAACCTGCGTGTCGTAATGAGAATGAAGTGATGATGAAGACGGCACATACACCCAGTCCCCGAGCTACGGGAATTAACCCCAGGAAATTAAAATCCCTGATTGCTCGGCCGGGAATCGACCCCGGGGCACTTTGGGCCAAAGCCTAGCCCGCTAACCATTTAGCCACGGAGCCGGACGGGGTCGAATGATATAGTACTATATGACCTTACGGAGTTCCATTGAAATCGCTCCAGCCGTTTTGACGTTATTGTGGGGACACACACACACATATACACACATACGGACAAAAAGTGATCTCATAAGCCTATTTTTCAAATGAAAATAGGCTAAAAACCAAATCTCAATACCCAACAGATCCTGAGAAAATGGGGCACTTGTATCGCCATTTGAAGATTGGTACATACAGTAGGTCTTTATGACTCCCCTTAAATATTATTATAAGTTCACGTGCCCACCATGTTGGTTTTGTGCTCATCAGGTTATTGAATGTCACATACATGAACTTATTTCAATTGCCTCTATTAAGGTGCAGAATTTTATTTTGATTTCTGTAATAGATTCTTAGATATTTAGAATCTGAGAAATATTTCACGTTGCCGCCATGTTGGATTATTTTATATGTAAGCCACAGAGTTATGTACCAGTTAGTGAAGATTAGAGTGTGTTTGTTACACAAACTTTCATTTCGATCGCTTGATTAGGACACAAGAAATAAAAAACATAATTTTAAAATTTCGCTCACCGCCATCTTGAGTTTATCAAAACAATTGAAATAAATTAGTTGCAAGTACAGGGTGATTCTCTATGTAGTTTACAACTCCAATTATGTGTAATTATTTATTGGAAGCACTTACAGACTTGGTTTATATGTCATTATATTGCAAAACAATTCAAGTTTTGACTCACGTAGTTTGTAATTGCACAGTTGTCCGCCACGCGCGCTACCTGTCACTTGTTGGAAATGGCGTCTTTCACTGGAGCGGAAGGAGCGAAGTGCGTGTTCTGGTTTGAAGAAACCAAGTCGGCAACGAGTGTACAGCGGAGGTTTCACACAGAATTTGGCAAAGACCCACCCAGCAGACCAACAGTGTACAAATGGCACCAGGCATTTACCGAAACAGGTTGTTCAGTGGTACACGCAAAGGCGCCAGGCCGCGCACCTGTGACTGGCGATGTGGTGGAAACAGTTAGGGAGAGGTTCGTCCGCAGTCCGGATAAATCGAAACTGGTATCCCTCAGACCACTGTTTGACGGGTGTTGTGACGACATTTGGTCATGACAGCATACCGATTGCCCTTGGTTCAAGCACTAAGTGAAGCGGATAAACATACCCGACATGAATTCTGTGTTGAAATGATGGATCGCTTCAGCCGTGATGTGTCATTCTTGAACAATGTGGTCTTCAGCGATGAATCAACGTTGCACCTTTCTGGCCGAGTCAACACAATTGTCGTATTTGGGGCATGGAAAAACCACATGGGCACCACGTGACAGCCCCAAAGTGAACCTTTTCTGCGCTGTTTCGAGAGAAACAATTATCTGGCCGCCACGGTCCCCAGATTACACACCACTGGACTTCTTTCTGTGGGGCTTTGTGAAAGATAGGTTGTACATCCCTCCCCTACCTGCAAATCTTGATGAACGGAGACATCGCATCACAACAGCCATCGCCTCTGTTACCCCGGAAATGCTGGTACATACGTGGCGGGAAATCAACTTCCGTTGGGATGTGTCCAGGATGACAAATTGTAACGTGTTTTTCGAGGGGATTTTACGCCACTGGCATAAGTCGGTAGGAAGCCATTCTATATTTATTTACGCTGCAAATTGTTCAGCCAAGAGAAGTTTTCATGTAACTTATTATTATTATTAACTTATTATTAATATTAAGGTATTTCTTTGGAGCATATTTTATAAAATTATAAGTAATCAGATAGGTTTTCTATGTCATAGAAAACACTATCAAGCAAATTATTACGAACAACATTATCATAGAAAATTATATGATTACGGAATTTTACGGAGATTTGTCAGTTAGGGTATTTTGAGAGAGATGAGTCATGGGGAATTTGGCTACAGGCTTAATCTTGTCGAGTAGCATGACGCAAGCTGGGTTGCTGCTTCAAGAAAAGGCGAAATGGCCTGGACCGGTAATCGACATAATCGCCGCGCCGAGTGTAATGGCCCGGAGGAGGGGAAGATCGCGTGGTGGGTCAGCCAATCAGTGGAGACCGGGCGACTTGAAGACGGGGTCCTGAGTGGGGATGCGACGAGTGCATATATGGTTTGCGCGCCGTTGAGGCAAGGCGACTATCTTTGTAAAACTTAACCAGTGTGGTTGTACGTGTGGTTGGTTCCGATGTTCGGACCATAAGTTATCATATCTACAAGTATCTCATCAACTAACGAAGAAGATGACGACGACCAGGAGGTTGTGGGAAGCTCTCTACAACATCCAGTACGAGGGAAATGCTACGGCAATTTCCAGTGGTAAGCGCGAATGACTCAGAACTACGCAATCTCTCGTCTCTTTGTTTAATATTCAGTATTTCAGTAACTTCATAGCTTGGGAATAAGATTAAAATCAGTAACTTATCCGAATCCGTTTTCACGTAATTTTCTAGCGGTAATATTCAAATCGCAACGCTCCAATTTAAACTCAAACTTATTATTATTATTATTAATTTTGCAATACTTGTTTTATATAATAAATTTATTTCTTTTAACCATGCAATCTTTGCTTTCAGTAGGTAGCATTAGATATAGACTAATTCCTTCTCCTGATACAATTGTTTGTTGGGTTAATGATCAAATCATACCACGATCTGAGTGAAAAGATTCTTGAAGGTGCTCTACCAGAGCTAGGTGTTGTTAAATATAAATTTAGATTTCAACATAGCGTTGAGGTCTTGGCGCCCATTAAAACAACATATCTTAGTCAGAGTAAATATTTCAAAGTGCAAGGCAGGGCTAGTAAGAAACCATTACATTTGTCACGCAACAGTGAGGGCAATAGAAAACGTTTCAATTGTACGCTCAACGTGGAGCAATGGAAAACGTTTCAAAATGGTGTACACATTGAGCCGTAATGGATTTGTCAAAAAACTTGAAGTGTTTTGCAATGTAATGACATGTAAACCAAGTCTGTAAGTGGTTCCAATAAATAATTACACATTATTGAAGTTGTAAACTACATAGAGAATCACCCTGTATATTAAGCTAAGTATAAATATTTACCTTGCCAACTTTCATTGATCTCAGGTAATTAAATTGCGAGAAAAGTTCATTTAGCCTACAGGATATATTTGAACTTTGTTTGGCCGCCTTGTTGGTTTTGCGGAATCAGGTGTTTGAATGTCACACATATAAACTGTAATTACTATTCTCTATCCGTCTATCGACATACACAATTTCAGTTTAATAACAGTAACAGTTTCGGAGATATAATGCCCGCGAAATACAGGATTTCACGTGGCCGCCAGGTCAGATTAGTGAAACTCATTAATATTTGAAACGCATGGTCGTAGTCGGACGAGGTAGTAGGTCTAGTAGTAAGTTCTTTCCGAGTTTCATTGAAATCGCTCCAGCTGTCAGATTTCATTAGGGGATACAAAAACACATGCAGAAAAATGTGATCTCACAAGCCTATATTTCATATGATGAAAAAAGGCTGAAAACCTGATGAGCATGAAACCAACATGGCGGCCACGAAAAGTTCAAATACCTAAATGCGATTTTCTGGCGACTAAATCATCTGAGTGCAATAAAGATTGGCATATTGTTACGGCTGTGGGTTTGTGTCATCACTCGCCGCATGAGTCACAACTGCCCCAGGGCTGGGCTGTGTCCTGCCTCCTGTATTGCGCGCGCCTTATGCAACAGGGCTACTAAGACAAAGGGATAGTCCAGAATATTCGTGACTGGACCAGCGATGGAAACCTCGAGAAGCCGTGAACCCTGGATGGATCTAGAAGCATTTATTGAGTCACCGGCCTGCTATATAAGTGCGACCTGTCTAGCAGTTGTTGTTGTGTTTTACGAGCCAGTGCGAGCGATTATCTTGTGAGACAGAAGTGTGGTGACGAAGTGCTGTGCGAGTTACGAAATCCAGTGACATTGTTTCTCCAGCTTGTGGACAGCGAAATAGCCTGCAGCAAGTGATCGTAAGTAATTGTGGTCGGTGAACATAAGGAGAGGAGCAGGTAGTTTCTGTCAAGGCCACCGTACTCATTAGGACGGATTAACTTGTGTGATCTGTTGACAAGTGGAAGGGCCAAGAGCGCTCAAGGAAGGGACTTGAGGAAACTGGAGTAAGGCTCCTAATTGCTTGTATTTGCTGATTAGTTTAATTTTCTGGCCACAATAAAGTTAATTATTTCTTTAAGCAGTAATTGGTGTTGTGCTTTGTACCCCCACCGTAATCCAGTTAACAAAAGTGCCACTAGGGGGTGGCACGTAACAACTGGTGTCAGAAGCCGGATTACGAACTCAAGCACAACACCTGACGGTCCTGGTTTCAAAACCCGAGCAGGTCATTTTCTCTAATTTTCCTGTGAGTGCATGCCCCTTACAAGACAAACATCTAAAATGGAAGAGCAATTCGCAGCATTGCTAGAAAAGTTAAATGGCATGGAAACCAAGATGGAAGACGGCCAGAAGAAATTAGCCAAGGACCTGAAGGATGACCTGAAGAAGATGGAAGACGGCCAGAAGAAGATGGAGGACGGCCAGAAGAAGATGGAGGACGGCCAGAAGAAGTTAGCCGAGTACCTAACTGCCAAACTAGAAGACGGCCAGAAGAAGTTAGCCGAGGACCTAACTGCCAAACTAGAAGACGGCCAGAAGAAGATGGAAGACGGTCAAAATAAGCTAGCGGAGGACCTGAAGCGGATAGAGGACGGCCAGAAGAAGATGGAAGACGGTCAGAATAAGTTGACACAGGACCTGAAGAAATTAGAACTGGGTCTGCTTGAGGAAGTCACGGCAGTGGAAAAGAAGTTCGACGCCTTACAAAAGGAAGTTGCCGAGCTACGCCGACGCCCGCTGACGGGGTTGGAAGAAAGATTCAACGCTCTACAAAAGGAATTTGCTGAGCTGCGCCGACACCCGCCGACAGGGATGGAAGATAGATTCAAAGCCCTACAAGAGGAAGTCGCCGAGCTGCGCCGACGCCCGCCGACCGGGGTGGATGAGAGAGTCAAAGCCCTACAAGAGGAAGTTGCCGAACTGCGCCAACGCCCACTCACGGGGGTGGAAGAGAAATTCAACGCTCTTCGAGAGGAAGTTGCCGAGCTGCGCCGACGCCCACCCACAGGTACACCGGGGACATCAGGAACGGGACAGAGCAGAGTGACGCCCCCAACCTTCGACGGAAAGGTCCCGTGGAGCACCTACTTACGTCAGTTCGAGGCGGCCTGTTCCATAAATAACTGGAACAACACAGAAAAGGCTACTGCTCTCATTGTAGCGCTGAGAGGTGACGCCCTTAACGTCCTTCAGGCCATCCCGACTGGATCCCAGGACTACGCTTCCCTGATCGCCCATATGGAGTCCCGACATGGAGATAGCCATCTTCAGCAGGCCCTATCAGATGCAGCTCCGGACCCGGGTACAGAAGAACGCGGAAACCCTGCAGGAGTTCGAGATGGACATCGCACGCCTCGTAAGGCTCGCCTACCCAACAGCGCCGGCCGACTTTCTGGAGCAGATAGCGACGCAGACTTTCACCGACGGGCTACGGGACTCGGACACTCAACAGGCGCTGCGTCTCGCGCGCAATAAGACCCTGGCAGATGCGCTGAGCCACGCACTTGAGTTCGAGACGGCAAAACAGGCATCCAGAATGCACGCGCGGGTGCGTCAAGTGGACGTCGACGAACCAGTAAAAGCCAACGAGACCAAGCCCCTGGCCGACGAATTAATGGAGGCGCTAAGCCGTTTCTTCGATAGTCGCGGCACCACCAGCAACGACACAGCCGGAAGGCAACCGGAGAGGCGGCCCGGAAGAGGACTACCGACCTGCTGGACCTGCGGTAAGAAAGGCCACCTGAGCAAGGACTGCGGTGATCGCCGCCGCCGAGGGTATCCGACGGGAAATCAGTCGTCTGAAAACCGCGCGACCCAGGGAAACGAGTATTAGCCAGCCTTGGGGGGCAAAGGTTGGCTTGTGACAGTCGTCAAGCCCCAGCAGTCCAAGTGCGTGTGACGAAGTTACAGAGGGACAATAGCAGCCTGATGGTCGACGGAGTCGTCAACGGAGTGAGCTGGCCCATGCTGATCGACACGGGAGCGTCGAGGACCATCGTCAGTCCCACCGTGATCCCGAAGTGGAGAGTTCAACCCACACAAAGGAACCTCCAGCTAATAACCGCGACCAGAGAGACCGCACAGGTACATGGCGAAGCATCACTGGAGTTCGTCATTGGTCGACGGGCGATAAAGCATCCAGTGCTTGTGGCTGACGTATCAAATGAAGTGATCATCGGACTGGACTTCCTGGACCAGAACAACATCATCTTGGATCTGAGTACCAACACTCTGCACTTCGGAGGTGAGGAACTTGATTTGCAACCTGCGCACGAGTCCATCACCGCACGACGAGTAAGGCTGAGAGAAGACGTCATCGTTCCCGCCAAGACGGAGGTCAGCGCTGCCGTAATTGTCGACGGAAATGCCGAGGGAGTGGCGGCTGTCATCGAACCAAAATATGAGGACATCCAGACAAAAGGATTGCTAGTTGCCAAGACTCTCATCAACACGACGTCTCGGCCGTACGTCCGCCTGTCCAACCTGAACGACTACGACATTACGGTTCACCGGGACACCAACCTAGGAGTCTGCGAGCCCGTTACCTGCATTGCCCGCATCACAGATACGACAGACAGACACCTGCAGACGGACAACCGAAGAAGACGCACACTGCCAGAAGAACTACAGAAGCTGTACCAAGGATCCCAGGACCATTTAGACGAGGAACAATCACGCCAACTTCAGGACCTGCTACGCGAATTCCAGGATGTCTTCTCCGTGGGGAGCAAAGACTTCGGCAGGACAAGCTTGGTCCAGCACAGAATCGACGTTGGGGACAGCGCACCGATTAGGGCCCCATTCCGACGTGTCCCGCTCGCCAAGCAAGCCGAAAACGACCGGATGGTAGAAGAGATGAAGGAGCAAGGGGTGATCGAGCCATCACATAGTCCTTGGAGTTCTCCGGTCGTGCTTGTGAGGAAGAAGGACGGTTCCACCAGGTTCTGCGTGGACTACAGGCGGGGTGAACGACGTCACGAAGAAGGACAGCTACCCTCTACCCCGGATCGACGACACGCTGGATACCATATCAGGGTCCCCAGGAGGGACCTTAGCGAGGCAACTCGCGCCCACTGCCAGGGATGAGCAGCTAGCCCCGGTAGGGGCCTTAGCGAGGCAACTCGTGCCCACCGCCAGGGATGAGCAGCTAGCCTCAGTAGGGGCCTTAGCGAGGCAACTCGTGCCCACCGCCAGCGATGAGCAGCTAGCCGCAGTAGGGGCCTTAGCGAGGCAACTCGCCCCCACCGCCAGGGATGAGCAGCCAGCCCCAGTAGGGGCCTTAGCGAGGCAACTAGCGCCCACCGCCAGGGATGAGCAGCCAGCCCCAATAGGGGCCTTAGCGAGGCAACTCGTGCCCACCGCCAGGGATGAGCAGCCAGCTCCAGTAGGGGCCTTAGCGAGGCAACTCGTGCCCACCGCCAGGGATGAGCAGCCAGCTCCAGTAGGGGCCTTAGCGAGGCAACTCGCGCCCACCGCCAGGGATGAGCAGCCAGCCCCAGTCGGGGCCTTAGCGAGGCAACTCGCGCCCACCGCCAGGGATGAGCAACCAGCCCCAGTAGGGGCCTTAACGACGCAACTCGCGCCCACCGGCAGGGATGAACAGCCGGCCCCAGTAGTGGCCTTAGCGAGGCAAATCGCGCCCGCCGCCAGGGATGAGAGGCTAGCCTCAGTAGGGGCCTTAGTGAGGCATCTCGCGCCCACCACCAGGGATGAGCAGCCAGCCCCAGTAGGGGCCTTAGCGAGGCAACTTGCGCCCACCGCCAGAGATGAACAGCCAGCCCGGTAGGGGCCTTAGCGAGGCAACTAGCGCCCACTGCCAGGGATGAGCAGCCAGACCAGTAGGGGCCTTAGCGAGGCAACTAGCGCCCACCGCCAGGGATGAGCAGCCAGCCCAGTAGGGGCCTTAGTGAGGCAACTAGCGCCCACCGCCAGGGATGAGCAGCCAGTCCACTAGGGGCTTTAGCGAGGCAACTCGCGCCCACCGCCAGGGATGAGCAGCCAGCCCAGTATGGGCCTTAGCGAGGCAACTCGTGCCCACCGCCAGGGATGAGCAGCTAGCCCCAGTAGAGGCCTTAGCGAGGCAACTCGCGCCCATCGCCAGGGATGAACAGCCAGCCCAGTAGGGGCCTTAGCGAGGCAACTCGCGCCCACCGCCAGGGATGAGCAGCCAGCCCATTAGGGGCCTTAGCGAGGCTTCTCGTGCCCACCGCCAGGGATGAGCAGCTAGCCCCAGTAGGGGCCTTAGCGAGGCAATTAGCGCCCACGTCCAGGGATGAGCAGCAAGCCCAGTAGGGGCCTTAGCGAGGCAACTCGCGCCCACTGCCAGGGATGAGCAGCCAGCCCAGTAGGGGCCTTAGCGAGGCAACTAGCGCCCACCGCCAGGGATGAGCAGCTAGCCCCAGTAGGGGCCTTAGCGAGGCAACTCGCGCCCACTGCCAGGGATGAGCAGCTAGCCGCAGTAGGGGCCTTAGCGAGGCAACTAGCGCCCACCGCCAGGGATGAGCAGCTATCCCCAGTAGGGGCCTTAGCGAGGCAACTAGCGCCCACTGCCAGGGATGAGCAGCTAGCCCCAGTAGGGGCCTTAGCGAGGCAACTAGCGCCCACCGCCAGGGATGAGCAGCCAGCCCAGTAGGGGCCTTAGCGAGGCAACTCGCGCCCACCGCCAGGGATGAGCAGCCAGCCCAGTAGGGGCCTTAGCGAGGCAACTCGCGCCCACCGCCAGGGATGAGCAGCCAGCCCAGTAGGGGCCTTAGCGAGGCAACTCGTGCCCACCACCAGGGATGAGCAGCCAGCCCCAGTAGGGGCCTTAGCGAGGCAACTCGCGCCCATCGCCAGGGATGAGCAGCCAGCTCCAGTAGGGGCCTTAGCGAGGCAACTCACGCCCACCGCCAGGGATGATCAGCCAGCCCCAGTCGGGGCCTTAGCGAAGCAACTCGCGCCCACCGCCAGCGATGAGCAACCAGCCCCAGTAGGGGCCTTAACGACGCAACTCGCGCCCACCGGCAGGGATGAACAGCCGGCCCCAGCAGGGGCCTTAGCGAGGCAACTCGCGCCCACTGCCAGGGATGAGAAGTCAGCCCCAATAGGGTCCTTAGCGAGGCATCTCGTGCCCACCGCCAGGGATGAGCAGCTAGCCTCACTAGGGGCCTTAGCGAGGCAACTCGTGCCCACCGCCAGCGATGAGCAGCTAGCCGCAGTAGGGGCCTTAGCGAGGCAACTCGCCCCCACCGCCAGGGATGAGCAACCAGCCCCAGTAGGGGCCTTAGCGAGGCAACTAGCGCCCACCGCCAGGGATGAGCAGCCAGTCCCAGTAGGGGCCTTAGCGAGGCAACTCGTGCCCACCGCCAGGGATGAGAAGCCAGCTCCAGTAGGGGCCTTAGCGAGGCAACTCGTGCCCACCACCAGGGATGAGCAGCCAGCCACAGTAGGGGCCTTAGCGAGGGAACACGCGCCCATCGCCAGGGATGAGCAGCCAGCTCCAGTAGGTGCCTTAGCGAGGCAACTAGGGCCCACCGCCAGGGATGAGCAGCCAGCCCCAGTCGGGGCCTTAGCGAGGCAACTCGCGCCCACCGCCAGCGATGAGCAACCAGCCCCAGTAGGGGCCTTAACGACGCAACTCGCGCCCACCGGCAGGGATGAACAGCCGGCCCCAGTAGGGGCCTTAGCGAGGCAACTCGCGCCCACCGCCAGGGATGAGCAGCCAGCCCAGTATGGGCCTTAGCGAGGCAACTCGTGCCCACCCCCTGGGATGAGCAGCTAGCCCCAGTAGGGGCCTTAGCGAGGCAACTCGCGCCCACCGCCAGGGATGAGCAGCCAGCCCAGTAGGGGCCTTAGCGAGACTTCTCGTGCCCACCGCCAGGGATGAGCAGCTAGCCCCAGTAGGGGCCTTAGCGAGGCAACTAGCGCCCCCTGCCAGGGATGAGCAGCCAGCCCGGTAGGGGCCTTAGCGAGGCAACTAGCGCCCACCGCCAGGGATGAGCAGCCAGCCCAGTAGGGGCCTTAGCGAGGCACCTAGCGCCCACCGCCAGGGATGAGCAGCCAGCCCAGTAGGGGCCTTAGCGAGGCAACTCGCGCCCACCGCCAGGGATGAGCAGCCAGCCCAGTAGGGGCCTTAGCGAGGCAACTCGCGCCCACCGCCAGGGATGAGCAGCCAGCCCCAGTCGGGGCCTTAGCGAGGCAACTCGCGCCCACCACCAGCGATGAGCAACCATCCCCAGTAGGAGCCTTATCGACGCAACTCGCGCCCACCGGCAGGGATGAACAGCCGGCCCCAGTAGGGGCCTTAGCGACGCAACTAGCTCCCATTGCCACGGATGAGCAGCCAGCCCAGTAGGGGCCTTAGCGAGGCAACTCGCGCCCACCGCCAGGGATGAACAGCCAGCCCAGTAGGGGCCTTAGCGAGGCAACTCGCGCCCACCACCAGGGATGAGCAGCTAGCCCCAGTAGGGGCCTTAGCGAGGCAACTAACGCCCACCGCCAGGGATGAAAAGCCAGCCCAGTAGGGGCCTTAGCGAGGCAACTCGCGCCCACCGCCAGGGATGAGCAGCTAGCCCCAGTAGGGGCCTTAGCGAGGCAACTATCGCCCACCGCCAGGGATGAGCAGCCAGCCCAGTAGGGGCCTTAGCGAGGCAACTAGCGCCCACCGCCAGGGATGAGCAGCCAGACGAGTAGGGGCCTTAGCGAGGCAACTCGCGCCCACCGCCAGGGATGAGCAGCCAGCCAGTATGGGCCTTAGCGAGGCAACTCGTGCCCACCGCCAGGGATGAGCAGCTAGCCCCAGTAGGGGCCTTAGCGAGGCAACTCGCGCCCACCACCAGGGATGAACAGCCAGCCCAGTAGGGGCCATAGGGAGGCAATTCTCGCCCACCGCCAGGGATGAGCAGCCAGCCCAGTAGGGGCCTTAGCGAGGCTTCTCGTGCCCACCGCCAGGGATGAGCAGCTAGCCCCAGTAGGGGCCTTAGCGAGGCAACTAGCGCCCACTGCCAGGGATGAGCATCCAGCCGTGTAGGGGCCTTAGCGAGGCAACTAGCGCCCACCGCCAGGGATGAGCAGCCAGCCCAGTAGGGGCCTTAGCGAGGCAACTCGCGCCCACCGCCAGGGATGAGCAGCCAGCCCAGTAGGGGCCTTAGCGAGGCAACTCGCGCCCACCGCCAGGGATGAGCAGCCAGCCCAGTAGGGGCCTTAGCGAGGCAACTCGAGCCCACCACCAGGGATGAGCAGCCAGCCCCAGTAGGGGCCTTAGCGAGGCAACTCGCGCCCATCGCCAGGGATGAGCAGCCAGCTCCAGTAGGGGCCTTAGCGAGGCAACTCGCGCCCACCGCCAGGGATGAGCAGCCAGCCCCAGTCGGGGCCTTAGCGAGGCAACTCGCGCCCACCGCCAGCGATGAGCAACCAGCCCCAGTAGGGGCCTTAACGACGCAACTCGCGCCCACCGGCAGGGATGAACAGCCGGCCCCAGTTGGGGCCTTAGCGAGGCAACTCGCGCCCACCGCCAGGGATGAGCAGCCAGCCCCAGTAGGAGCCTTAGTGAGGCATCACGCGCCCACCACCAGGGATGAGCAGCCAGCCCCAGTAGGGGCCTTAGCGAGGCAACTAGCGCCCACCGCCAGGGATGAGCAGCCAGCCCAGTAGGGGCCTTAGCGAGGCAACTAGCGCCCACCCCCAGGGATGAGCAGCCAGCCCAGAAGGGGCCTTAGCGAGGCAACTCACGCCCACCGCCAGACATGAGCAGCCAGCCCCAGTAGGGGCCTTAGCGAGGCAACTAGCGCCCCCCACCAGGGATGAGCAGCTAGCCCCAGTAGGGGCCTTAGCGAGGCAACTCGCGCCCACTGCCAGGGATGAGCAGTCAGCCCCAATAGGGGCCTTAGCGAGGCATCTCATGCCCACCGCCAGGGATGAGCAGCTAGCCTCACTAGGGGCCTTAGCGAGGCAACTCGTGCCCACCGCCAGCGATGAGCAGCTAGCCGCAGTAGGGGCCTTAGCGAGGCAACTCGCCCCCACCGCCAGGGATGAGCAACCAGCCCCAGTAGGGGCCTTAGCGAGGCAACTCGTGCCCACCACCAGGGATGAGCAGCCAACCACAGTAGGGGCCTTAGCGAGGCAACTCGTGCCCACCGCCAGGGATGAGCAGCCAGCTCCAGTAGGGGCCTTAGCGAGGCAACTCGTGCCCACCACCAGGGATGAGCAGCCAACCACAGTAGGGGCCTTAGCGAGGCAACTCGCGCCCATCGCCAGGGATGAGCAGCCAGCTCCAGTAGGGGCCTTAGCGAGGCAACTCGCGCCCACCGCCAGGGATGAGCAGCCAGCCCCAGTCGGGGCCTTATCGAGGCAACTCGCGCACACCGCCAGGGATGAGCAACCAGCCCCAGTAGGGGCCTTAACGACGCAACTCGCGCCCACCGGCAGGGATGAACAGCCGGCCCCAGTAGGGGCCTTAGCGAGGCAATTCGCGCCCACCGCCAGGGATGAGCAGCCAGCCCAGTAGGGGCCTTAGCGAGGCAACTAGCGCCCACCACCAGGGATGAGCAGCCAGCCCAGTAGGGGCCTTAACGAGGCAACTCGCGCCCACCGCCAGGGATGAGCAGCCAGCCCAGTAGGGGCTTTAGCGAGGCAACTCGTGCCCACCGCCAGGGATGAGCAGCTAGCCCCAGTAGGGGCCTTAGCGAGGCAACTCGCGCCCACCGCCAGGGATGAGCAGCCAGCCCCAGTAGGGGCCTTAGCGAGGCAACTAGCGCCCACCGCCAGGGATGAGCAGCTAGCCCAGTAGGGGACTTAGCGAGGCAACTCGCGCCCACCGCCAGGGATGAGCAGCTAGCCCCAGTAGGGACCTTTGCGAGGCAACTCGCGCCCACTGCCAGGGATGAGCAGCCAGCCCCAGTAGGGGCCTTAGCGAGGCAACTAGCGCCCACCGCCAGGGATGAGCAGCTAGCCCCAGTAGGGGCCTTAGCGAGGCAACTCGCCCCCACCGCCAGGGATGAGCAGCTAGCCCCAGTAGGGGCCTTAGCGAGGCAACTAGCGCCCACCGCCAGGGATGAGCAGCCAGCCCAGTAGGGGCCTTAGCGAGGCAACTAGCGCCCACCGCCAGGGATGAGCAGCTAGCCCCAGTAGGGGCCTTAGCGAGGCAACTAGCGCCCACCACCAGGGATGAAAAGCCAGCCCAGTAGGGGCCTTAGCGAGGCAACTATCGCCCACCGCCAGGCATGAGCAGCCAGCCCAGTAGGGGCCTTAGCGAGGCAACTAGCGCCCACCGCCAGGGATGAGCAGCCAGCCCAGTAGGGGCCTTAGCGAGGCTACTCGCGCCCATCGCCAGGGATGAGCAGCCAGCCCAGTAGGGTCCTTAGCGAGGCAACTCATGCCCACCGCCAGGGATGAGCAGCTAGCCCCAGTAGGGGCCTTAGCGAGGCAACTCCCGCCCACCGCCAGGGATGGGCAGCCAGCCCAGTAGGGGCCTTAGCGAGGCAACTCGCTCCCACCGCCAGGGATGAGCCGCCAGCCCCAGTAGGGGCCTTAGCGTGGCAACTAGCGCCCACCACCAGGGATGAGCAGCTAGCCCCAGGAGGGACCTTAGCGAGGCAACTCGTGCCCACTGCCAGGGATGAGCAGCTAGCCCCGGTAGGGGCCTTAGCGAGGCAACTCGTGCCCACCGCCAGGGATGAGCAGCTAGCCTCAGTAGGGGCCTTAGCGAGGCAACTCGTGCCCACCGCCAGCGATGAGCAGCTAGCCGCAGTAGGGGCCTTAGCGAGGCAACTCGCCCCCACCGCCAGGGATGAGCAGCCAGCCCCAGTAGGGGCCTTAGCGAGGCAACTAGCGCCCACCGCCAGGGATGAGCAGCCAGCCCCAGTTGGGGCCTTAGCGAGGCAACTCGTGCCCACCGCCAGGGATGAGCAGCCAGCTCCAGTAGGGGTCTTAGCGAGGCAACTCGTGCCCACCACCAGGGATGAGCAGCCAGCCCCAGTAGGGGCCTTAGCGAGGCAACTCGCGCCCATCGCCAGGGATGAGCAGCCAGCTCCAGTAGGGGCCTTAGCGAGGCAACTCGCGCCCACCGCCAGGGATGAGCAGTCAGCCCCAGTCGGGGCCTTAGCGAGGCAACTCGCGCCCACCGCCAGGGATGAGCAACCAGCCCCAGTAGGGGCCTTAACGACGCAACTCGCGCCCACCGGCAGGGATGAACAGCCGGCCCCATTAGGGGCCTTAGCGAGGCAACTCGCGCCCGCCGCCAGGGATGAGCAGCCAGCCCCAGTAGGGGCCTTAGTGAGGCATCTCGCGCCCACCACCAGGGATGAGCAGCCAGCCCCAGTAGGGGCCTTAGCGAGGCAACTTGCGCCCACCGCCAGAGATGAACAGCCAGCCCAGTAGGGGCCTTAGCGAGGCAACTAGCGCCCACTGACAGGGATGAGCAGCCAGCCCAGTAGGGGCCTTAGCGAGGCAACTCGCGCCCACCGCCAGGGATGAGCCGCCAGCCCCAGTAGGGGCCTTAGCGAGGCAACTAGCGCCCACCACCAGTGATAAGCAGCTAGCCCCAGGAGGGACTTGAGCGAGGCAACTCGCGCCCACTGCCAGGGATGAGCAGCTAGCCCCGGTAGGGGCCTTAGCGAGGCAACTCGTGCCCACCGCCAGGGATGAGCAGCTAGCATCAGTAGGGGCCTTAGCGAGGCAACTCGTGCCCACCGCCAGCGATGAGCAGCTAGCCGCAGTAGGGGCCTTAGCGAGGCAACTCGCCCCCACCACCAGGGATGAGCAGCCAGCCCCAGTAGGGGCCTTAGCGAGGCAACTAGCGCCCTCCGCCAGGGATGAGCAGCCAGCCCCAGTAGGGGCCTTAGCGAGGCAACTCGTGCCCACCGCCAGGGATGAGCAGCCAGCTCCAGTAGGGGCCTTAGCGAGACAACTCGTGTCCACCACCAGGGAAGAGCAGCCAGCCCCAGTAGGGGCCTTAGCGAGGCAACTCGCGCCCATCGCCAGGGATGAGCAGCCAGCTCCAGTAGGGGCCTTAGCGAGGCAACTCGCGTCCACCGCCAGGGATGAGCAGCCAGCCCCAATCGGGGCCTTAGCGAGGCAACTCGCGCCCACCGCCAGGGATGAGCAACCAGCCCCAGTAGGGGCGTTAACGACGCAACTCGCGCCCACCGGCCGGGATAACAGCCGGCCCCAGTAGGGGCCTTAGCGAGGCAACTCGCGCCCGCCGCCAGGGATGAGTAGCCAGCCCCAGTAGGGGCCTTAGCGAGGCAACTCGTGCCCACCGCCAGGGATGAGCAGCTAGCCCCAGTAGGGGCCTTAGCGAGGCAACTAGCGCCCACTGCCAGGGATGAGCAGTCAGCCAAATAGGGGCCTTAGCGAGGCAACTTGCGCCCACCGCCAGGGATGAGCAGCTAGCCCCAGTAGGGGCCTTAGCGAGGCAACTCGCGCCCACTGCCAGGGATGAGCAGCTAGCCCCAGTAGGGGCCTTAGCGAGGCAACTCGTGCCCACCGCCAGCGATGAGCAGCTAGCCCCAGTAGGGGCCTTAGCGAGGCAACTAGCGCCCACCGCCAGGGATGAGCAGCCAGCCCAGTAGGGGCCTTAGCGAGGCAACTCGCGCCCACCGCCAGGGATGAGCAGCCAGCCCAGTAGGGGCCATAGCGCGGCAACTCGTGCCCACCGCCAGCGATGAGCAGCTAGCCGCAGTAGGGGCCTTAGCGAGGCAACTCGCGCCCACCGCCAGGGAAGAGCAGCCAGCCCCAGTCGGGGCCTTAGCGAGGCAACTCGCGCCCACCGCCAGGGATGAGCAACCAGCCCCAGTAGGGGCCTTAACGACGCAACTCGCGCCCACCGTCAGGGATGAACAGCCGGCCCCAGTAGGGGCCTTAGCGAGGCAACTCGCGCCCACCGCCAGGGATGAGCAGCCAGCCCCAGTAGGGGCCTTAGTGAGGCATCTCGCCCACAACCAGGGATGAGCAGCCAGCCCCAGTAGGGGCCTTAGCGAGGCAAATTGCGCCCACCGCCAGGGATGAGCAGCCAGCCCAGTAGGGGCCTTAACGAGGCAACTAGCGCCCACCGCCAGGGATGAGCAGCCAGCCCATTAGGGGCCTTAGCGAGGCAACTCGCGCCCACCGCCAGAGATGAGCAGCCAGCCACAGTAGGGGCCTTAGCGAGGCAACTCGCGCCCACCGCCAGGGATGAGCAGCTAGCCCAAGTAGGGGCCTTAGCGAGGCAACTAGCGCCCACCACCAGGGATGAGCAGCTAGCCCCAGTAGGGACCTTATCGAGGCAACTCGCGCCCACTGCCAGGGATGAGCAGCTAGCCCCAGTAGGGGCCTTAGCGAGGCAACTAGCGCCCACCGCCAGGGATGAGCAACCAGCCCAGTAGGGGCCTTAGCGAGGCAACTCGCGCCCACCGCCAGAGATGAGCAGCCAGCCCCAGTAGGGGCCTTAGCGAATCAACTCGCGCCCACCGCCAGGGATGAGCAGCCAGCCCCAGTAGGGGCCTTAGCAAGGCAACTAGCGCCCACCACCAGGGATGGGCAGCTAGCCCCAGTAGGGACCTTAGCGAGGCAACTCGTGCCCACTGCCAGGGATGAGCAGCTAGCCCCAGTAGGGGCCTTAGCGAGGCAACTCGTGCCCATCGCCAGGGATGAGCAGCTAGCTTCAGTAGGGGCCTTAGCGAGGCTACTCGTGCCCACCGCCAGCGATGAGCAGCTAGCCGCAGTAGGGGCCTTAGCGAGGCAACTCGCCCCCACCGCCAGGGATGAGCAGCCAGCCCCAGTAGGGGCCTTAGCGAGGCAATCTGCGCCCACCGCCAGGGATGAGCAGCCAGCCCCTGTGTGGGCCTTAGCGAGGCAACTCGTGCCCACCGCCAGGGATGTGCAGCCTGCTCCAGTAGGGCCTTAGCGAGGCAACTCGTGCCCACCACCAGGGATGAGCAGCCAGCCCCAGTAGGGGCCTTAGCGAGGCAACTCGCGCCCATCGCCAGGGATGAGAAGCCAGCCCCAGTCGGGGCCTTAGCGAGGCAACTCGTGCCCACCACCAGGGATGAGCAGCCAGCCCCAGTCGGGGCCTTAGCGAGGCAACTCGCGCCCACCGCCAGGGATGAGCAGCCAGCCCAGTAGGGGCCTTAGCGAGGCAACTCGCGCCCACTGCCAGAGATGAGCAGCCAGCCATAGTAGGGGCCTTAGCGAGGTAACTCGCGCCCACTGCCAGGGATGAGCAGTTAGCCCCTGTAGGGGCCTTAGCGAGGCAACTAGCGCCCACCACCAGGGATGAGCAGCTAGCCCCAGTAGGGACCTTAGCGAGGCAACTCGCGCCCACTGCCAGGGATGAGCAGCTAGCCCCTGTAGGGGCCTTAGCGAGGCAACTCGTGCCCACCGCCAGGGATGAGCAGCTAGCCTCAGTAGGGGCCTTAGCGAGGCAACTCGTGCCCACCGCCAGTGATGAGCAGCTAGCCGCAGTAGGGGCCTTAGCGAGGCAACTCGCCCCCACCGCCAGGGATGAGCAGCCAGCCCCAATCGGGGCCTTAGCGAGGCAACTCGTGCCCACCGCCAGGGATGAGCAGCTAGCCCCAGTAGGGGCCTTAGCGAGGCAACTAGCGCCCACTGCCAGGGATAAGCAGTCAGCCAAGTAGGGGCCTTAGCGAGGCAACTCGCGCCCACCGCCAGGGATGAGCAGCTAGCCCCAGTAGGGGCCTTAGCGAGGAAACTCGCGCCCACTGCCAGGGATGAGCAGCCAGCCCCAGTAGGGGCCTTAGCGAGGCAACTAGCGCCCACCACCAGGGATGAGCAGCTAGCCCCAGTAGGGGCCTTAGCGGGGCAACTAGCGCCCACCGCCAGGGATGAGCAGCCAGCCCAGTAGGGGCCTTAGCGAGGCAACTAGCGCCCACCGCCAGGGATGAGCAGCCAGCCCAGTAGGGGCCTTAGCGAGGCAACTAGCGCCCACCGCCAGGGATGAGCAGCCAGCCCAGTAGGGGCCTTAGCGAGGCAACTCGCGCCCACCGCCAGGGATGAGCAGCTAGCCCCAGTAGGGGCCTTAGCGAGGCAACTCGCGCCCACTGCCAGGGATGAGCATTCAGCCCCAATAGGGGCCTTAGCGAGGCATCTCATGCCCACCGCCAGGGATGAGCAGCTAGCCTCACTAGGGGCCTTAGCGAGGCAACTCGTGCCCACCGCCAGCGATGAGCAGCTAGCCGCAGTAGGGGCCTTAGCGAGGCAACTCGCCCCCACCGCCAGGGATGAGCAGCCAGCCCCAGTAGAGGCCTTAGCGAGGCAACTAGCGCCCACCGCCAGGGATTAGCAGCCAGCCCCAGTTGGGGCCTTAGCGAGGCAACTCGCGCCCACCGCCAGGGATGAGCAGCCAGCTCCAGTAGGGGCCTTAGCGAGGCAACTCGCGCCCACCGCCAGGGATGAGCAGCCAGCCCCAGTCGGGGCCTTATCGAGGCAACTCGCGCCCACCGCCAGGGATGAGCAGCCAGCTCCAGTAGGGGCCTTAGCGAGGCAACTCGCGCCCACCGCCAGGGATGAGCAGCCAGCCCCAGTCGGGGCCTTATCGAGGCAACTCGCGCCCACCGCCAGGGATGAGCAGCCAGCTCCAGTAGGGGCCTTAGCGAGGCAACTCGCGCCCACCGCCAGGGATGAGCAGCCAGCCCCAGTCGGGGCCTTATCGAGGCAACTCGCGCACACCGCCAGGGATGAGCAACCAGCCCCAGTAGGGGCCTTAACGACGCAACTCGCGCCCACCGGCAGGGATGAACAGCCGGCCCCAGTAGGGGCCTTAGCGAGGCAATTCGCGCCCACCGCCAGGGATGAGCAGCCAGCCCCAGTAGGGGCCTTAGTGAGGCATCTCGCGCCCACCACCAGGGATGAGCAGCCAGCCCAGTAGGGGCCTTAGCGAGGCAACTAGCGCCCACCGCCAGGGATGAGCAGCCAGCCCTGTAGGGGCCTTAGCGAGGCAACTCGCGCCCACCGCCAGGGATGAGCAGCCAGCCCAGTAGGGGCTTTAGCGAGGCAACTCGCGCCCACCGCCAGGGATGAGCAGCCAGCCCCAGTAGGGGCCTTAGCGAGGCAACTAGCGCCCACCGCCAGGGATGAGCAGCCAGCCCAGTAGGGGCCTTAGCGAGGCAACTAGCGCCCACCGCCAGGGATGAGCAGCTAGCCCCAGTAGGGACCTTTGCGAGGCAACTCGCGCCCACTGCCAGGGATGAGCAGCCAGCCCCAGTAGGGGCCTTAGCGAGGCAACTAGCGCCCACCGCCAGGGATGAGCAGCTAGACCCAGTAGGGACCTTAGCGAGGCAACTCGTGCCCACCGCCAGGGATGAGAAGCCAGCTCCAGTAGGGGCCTTAGCGAGGCAACTAGCGCCCACCGCCAGGGATGAGCAGCTAGCCCCAGTAGGGGCCTTAGCGAGGCAACTCGCGCCCACCGCCAGGGATGAGCAGCTAGCCCCAGTAGGGGCCTTAGCGAGGCAACTAGCGCCCACCGCCAGGGATGAGCAGCCAGCCCAGTAGGGGCCTTAGCGAGGCAACTAGCGCCCACCACCAGGGATGAAAAGCCAGCCCAGTAGGGGCCTTAGCGAGGCAACTCGCGCCCACCGCCAGGGATGAGCAGCCAGCCCAGTAGGGGCCTTAGCGAGGCAACTAGCGCCCACCGCCAGGGATGAGCAGCCAGCCCAGTAGGGGCCTTAGCGAGGCTACTCGCGCCCACCGCCAGGGATGAGCAGCCAGCCCAGTAGGGGCCTTAGCGAGGCAACTCATGCCCACCGCCAGGGATGAGCAGCTAGCCCCAGTAGGGGCCTTAGCGAGGCAACTCGCGCCCACCGCCAGGGATGGGCAGCCAGCCTAGTAGGGGCCTTAGCGAGGCAACTCGCTCCCACCGCCAGGGATGAGCCGCCAGCCCCAGTAGGGGCCTTAGCGTGGCAACTAGCGCCCACCACCAGGGATGAGCAGCTAGCCCCAGGAGGGACCTTAGCGAGGCAACTCGTGCCCACTGCCAGGGATGAGCAGCTAGCCCCGGTAGGGGCCTTAGCGAGGCAACTCGTGCCCACCGCCAGGGATGAGCAGCTAGCCTCAGTAGGGGCCTTAGCGAGGCAACTCGTGCCCACCGCCAGCGATGAGCAGCTAGCCGCAGTAGGGGCCTTAGCGAGGCAACTCGCCCCCACCGCCAGGGATGAGCAGCCAGCCCCAGTAGGGGCCTTAGCGAGGCAACTAGCGCCCACCGCCAGGGATGAGCAGCCAGCCCCAGTTGGGGCCTTAGCGAGGCAACTCGTGCCCACCGCCAGGGATGAGCAGCCAGCTCCAGTAGGGGCCTTAGCGAGGCAACTCGTGCCCACCACCAGGGATGAGCAGCCAGCCCCAGTAGGGGCCTTAGCGAGGCAACTCGCGCCCATCGCCAGGGATGAGCAGCCAGCTCCAGTAGGGGCCTTAGCGAGGCAACTCGCGCCCACCGCCAGGAATGAGCAGTCAGCCCCAGTCGGGGCCTTAGCGAGGCAACTCGCGCCCACCGCCAGGGATGAGCAACCAGCCCCAGTAGGGGCCTTAACGACGCAACTCGCGCCCACCGGCAGGGATGAACAGCCGGCCCCATTAGGGGCCTTATCGAGGCAACTCGCGCCCGCCGCCAGGGATGAGCAGCCAGCCCCAGTAGGGGCCTTAGCGAGGCAACTTGCGCCCACCGCCAGAGATGAACAGCCAGCCCAGTAGGGGCCTTAGCGAGGCAACTCGCGCCCACCGCCAGGGATGAGCCGCCAGCCCCAGTAGGGGCCTTAGCGAGGCAACTAGCGCCCACCACCAGTGATAAGCAGCTAGCCCCAGGAGGGACTTTAGCGAGGCAACTCGCGCCCACTGCCAGGGATGAGCAGCTAGCCCCGGTAGGGGCCTTAGCGAGGCAACTCGTGCCCACCGCCAGGGATGAGCAGCTAGCATCAGTAGGGGCCTTAGCGAGGCAACTCGTGCCCACCGCCAGCGATGAGCAGCTAGCCGCAGTAGGGGCCTTAGCGAGGCAACTCGCCCCCACCACCAGGGATGAGCAGCCAGCCCCAGTAGGGGCCTTAGCGAGGCAACTAGCGCCCTCCGCCAGGGATGAGCAGCCAGCCCCAGTAGGGGCCTTAGCGAGGCAACTCGTGCCCACCGCCAGGGATGAGCAGCCAGCTCCAGTAGGGGCCTTAGCGAGACAACTCGTGTCCACCACCAGGGAAGAGCAGCCAGCCCCAGTAGGGGCCTTAGCGAGGCAACTCGCGCGCATCGCCAGGGATGAGCAGCCAGCTCCAGTAGGGGCCTTAGCGAGGCAACTCGCGTCCACCGCCAGGGATGAGCAGCCAGCCCCAATCGGGGCCTTAGCGAGGCAACTCGCGCCCACCGCCAGGGATGAGCAACCAGCCCCAGTAGGGGCGTTAACGACGCAACTCGCGCCCACCGGCAGGGATAACAGCCGGCCCCAGTAGGGGCCTTAGCGAGGCAACTCGCGCCCGCCGCCAGGGATGAGTAGCCAGCCCCAGTAGGGGCCTTAGCGAGGCAACTCGTGCCCACCGCCAGGGATGAGCAGCTAGCCCCAGTAGGGGCCTTAGCGAGGCAACTAGCGCCCACTGCCAGGGATGAGCAGTCAGCCAAGTAGGGGCCTTAGCGAGGCAACTCGCGCCCACCGCCAGGGATGAGCAGCTAGCCCCAGTAGGGGCCTTAGCGAGGCAACTCGCGCCCACTGCCAGGGATGAGCAGCTAGCCCAGTAGGGGCCTTAGCGAGGCAACTAGCGGCCACCGCCAGGGATGAGCAGCCAGCCCCAGTAGGGGCCTTAGCGAGGCAACTCGCGCCCACCGCCAGGGATGAGCAGCTAGCCCAGTAGGGGCCTTAGCGAGGCAACTAGCGGCCACCGCCAGGGATGAGCAGCCAGCCCAGTAGGGGCCTTAGCGAGGCAACTCGCGCCCACCACCAGGGATGAGCAGCCAGCCCCAGTAGGGGCCTTAGCGAGGCAACTAGCGCCCACCGCCAGGGATGAGCAGCCAGCCCCAGTAGGGGCCTTAGTGAGGCATCTCGCGCCCACCACCAGGGATGAGCAGCCAGCCCCAGTAGGGGCCTTAGCGAGGCAACTCGCGCCCACCACCAGGGATGAGCAGCTAGCCCCAGTCGGGGCCTTAGCGAGGCAACTAGCGCCCACCGCCAGGGATGAGCAGCCAGCCCCAGTAGGGGCCTTAGTGAGGCATCTCGCGCCCACCGCCAGGGATGAGCAGCCAGCCCCAGTAGGGGCCTTAGCGAGGCAACTAGCGCCCACCACCAGGGATGAGCAGCCAGCCCCAGTAGGGGCCTTAGTGAGGCATCTCGCGCCCACCGCCAGGGATGAGCAGCCAGCCCCAGTAGGGGCCTTAGCGAGGCAACTCGCGCCCGCCGCCAGGGATGAGTAGCCAGCCCCAGTAGGGGCCTTAGCGAGGCAACTAGCGCCCACCGCCAGGGATGAGCAGCCAGCCCAGTAGGGGCCTTAGCGAGGCAACTAGCGCCCACCGCCAGGGATGAGCAGCCAGCCCAGTAGGGGCCTTAGCGAGGCAACTCGCGCCCACCGCCAGGGATGAGCAGCCAGCCCAGTAGGGGCCATAGCGCGGCAACTCGTGCCCACCGCCAGCGATGAGCAGCTAGCCGCAGTAGGGGCCTTAGCGAGGCAACTCGCGCCCACCGCCAGGGAAGAGCAGCCAGCCCCAGTCGGGGCCTTAGCGAGGCAACTCGCGCCCACCGCCAGGGATGAGCAACCAGCCCCAGTAGGGGCCTTAACGACGCAACTCGCGCCCACCGCCAGGGATGAGCAACCAGCCCCAGTAGGGGCCTTAGCGAGGCAACTCGCGCCCACCGCCAGGGATGAGCAGCCAGCCCCAGTAGGGGCCTTAGCGAGGCAACTCGCGCCCACCGCCAGGGATGAGCAACCAGCCCCAGTAGGGGCCTTAACGACGCAACTCGCGCCCACCGGCAGGGATGAACAGCCGGCCCCAGTGGGGTCCTTAGCGAGGCAACTCGCGCCCACCGCCAGGGATGAGCAGCCAGCCCCAGTAGGGGCCTTAGTGAGGCATCTCGCCCACAACCAGGGATGAGCAGCCAGCCCCAGTAGGGGCCTTAGCGAGGCAAATTGCGCCCACCGCCAGGGATGAGCAGCCAGCCCAGTAGGGGCCTTAGCGAGGCAACTAGCGCCCACCGCCAGGGATGAGCAGCCAGCCCATTAGGGGCCTTAGCGAGGCAACTCGCGCCCACCGCCAGAGATGAGCAGCCAGCCACAGTAGGGGCCTTAGCGAGGCAACTCGCGCCCACCGCCAGGGATGAGCAGCTAGCTCCAGTAGGGGCCTTAGCGAGGCAACTAGCGCCCACCACCAGGGATGAGCAGCTAGCCCCAGTAGGGACCTTAGCGAGGCAACTCGCGCCCACTGCCAGGGATGAGCAGCTAGCCCCAGTAGGGGCCTTAGCGAGGCAACTCGCCCCCACCGCCAGGGATGAGCAGCCAGCCCAGTAGGGGCCTTAGCGAGGCAACTAGCGCCCACCGCCAGGGATGAGCAGCTAGCCACAGTAGGGGCCTTAGCGAGGCAACTCGCCCCCACCGCCAGGGATGAGCAGCCAGCCCAGTAGGGGCCTTAGCGAGGCAACTCGCCCCCACCGCCAGGGATGAGCAGCCAGCCCAGTAGGGACCTTAGCGAGGCAACTCGCGCCCACTGCCAGGGATGAGCAGCTAGCCACAGTAGGGGCCTTAGCGAGGCAACTCGCCCCCACCGCCAGGGATGAGCAGCCAGCCCAGTAGGGGCCTTAGCGAGGCAACTAGCGCCCACCGCCAGGGATGAGCAACCAGCCCAGTAGGGGCCTTAGCGAGGCAACTCGCGCCCACCGCCAGGGATGAGCAGCCAGCCCCAGTAGGGGCCTTAGCAAGGCAACTCGCGCCCACCGCCAGAGATGAGCAGCCAGCCCCAGTAGGGGCCTTAGCGAATCAACTCGCGCCCACCGCCAGGGATGAGCAGCTAGCCCCAGTAGGGGCCTTAGCAAGGCAACTCGCGCCCACCGCCAGAGATGAGCAGCCAGCCCCAGTAGGGGCCTTAGCGAATCAACTCGCGCCCACCGCCAGGGATGAGCAGCCAGCCCCAGTAGGGGCCTTAGCAAGGCAACTCGCGCCCACCGCCAGGGATGAGCAGCTAGCCCCAGTAGGGGCCTTAGCGAGGCAACTCGCGCCCACCGCCAGAGATGAGCAGCCAGCCCCAGTAGGGGCCTTAGCGAATCAACTCGCGCCCACCGCCAGGGATGAGCAGCCAGCCCCAGTAGGGGCCTTAGCAAGGCAACTAGCGCCCACCACCAGGGATGGGCAGCTAGCCCCAGTAGGGACCTTAGCGAGGCAACTCGTGCCCACTGCCAGGGATGATCAGCTAGCCCCAGTAGGGGCCTTAGCGAGGCAACTCGTGCCCATCGCCAGGGATGAGCAGCTAGCTTCAGTAGGGGCCTTAGCGAGGCAACTCGTGCCCACCGCCAGCGATGAGCAGCTAGCCGCAGTAGGGGCCTTAGCGAGGCAACTCGCCCCCACCGCCAGGGATGAGCAGCCAGCCCCAGTAGGGGCCTTAGCGAGGCAATCTGCGCCCACCGCCAGGGATGAGCAGCCAGCCCCTGTGTGGGCCTTAGCGAGGCAACTCGTGCCCACCGCCAGGGATGTGCAGCCTGCTCCAGTAGGGCCTTAGCGAGGCAACTCGTGCCCACCACCAGGGATGAGCAGCCAGCCCCAGTAGGGGCCTTAGCGAGGCAACTCGCGCCCATCGCCAGGGATGAGCAGCTAGCCCCAGTAGGGGCCTTAGCGAGGCAACTCGCGCCCACCGCCAGGGATGAGCAGCTAGCCCCAGTAGGGGCCTTAGCGAGGCAACTAGCGCCCACCGCCAGGGATGAGCAGCCAGCCCCAGTCGGGGCCTTAGCGAGGCAACTCGCGCCCACCGCCAGGGATGAGCAGCCAGCCCAGTAGGGGCCTTAGCGAGGCAACTCGCGCCCACTGCCAGAGATGAGCAGCCAGCCATAGTAGGGGCCTTAGCGAGGTAACTAGCGCCCACCGCCAGGGATGAGCAGCCAGCCCAGTAGGGGCCTTAGCGAGGCAACTCGCGCCCACCGCCAGGGATGAGCAGCCAGCCCCAGTAGGGGCCTTAGCGAGGCAACTAGCGCCCACCACCAGGGATGAGCAGCTAGCCCCAGTAGGGACCTTAGCGAGGCAACTCGCGCCCACTGCCAGGGATGAGCAGCTAGCCCCTGTAGGGGCCTTAGCGAGGCAACTCGTGCCCACCGCCAGGGATGAGCAGCTAGCCTCAGTAGGGGCCTTAGCGAGGCAACTCGTGCCCACCGCCAGTGATGAGCAGCTAGCCGCAGTAGGGGCCTTAGCGAGGCAACTCGCCCCCACCGCCAGGGATGAGCAGCCAGCCCCAATCGGGGCCTTAGCGAGGCAACTCGTGCCCACCGCCAGGGATGAGCAGCTAGCCGCAGTAGGGGCCTTAGCGAGGCAACTCGCCCCCACCGCCAGGGATGAGCAGCTAGCCGCAGTAGGGGCCTTAGCGAGGCAACTCGTGCCCACCGCCAGGGATGAGCAGCTAGCCGCAGTAGGGGCCTTAGCGAGGCAACTCGCCCCCACCGCCAGGGATGAGCAGCCAGCCCCAGTAGGGGCCTTAGCGAGGCAACTCGTGCCCACCGCCAGTGATGAGCAGCTAGCCGCAGTAGGGGCCTTAGCGAGGCAACTCGCGCCCACCGGCAGGGATGAACAGCCAGCCCAGTAGGGGCCTTAGCGAGGCAACTAGCGCCCACTGCCAGGGATGAGCAGCCAGCCCAGTAGGGGCCTTAGCGAGGCAACTCGTGCCCACCGCCAGGGATGAGCAGCCAGCCCAGTAGGGGCCTTAGCGAGGCAACTAGCGCCCACCGCCAGGGATGAGCAACCAGCCCCAGTAGGGGCCTTAGCGAGGCAACTAGCGCCCACCGCCAGGGATGAGCAGCAAGCCCAGTAGGGGCCTTAGCGAGGCAACTAGCGCCCACCGCCAGGGATGAGCAGCCAGCCCCAATCGGGGCCTTAGCGAGGCAACTCGTGCCCACCGCCAGGGATGAGCAGCTAGCCCCAGTAGGGGCCTTAGCGAGGCAACACGTGCCCACCACCAGGGATGAGCAGCCAGCCCAGTAGGGGCCTTAGCGAGGCAACTCGCGCCCACCGCCAGGGATGAGCAGCCAGCCCAGTAGGGGCCTTAGCGCGGCAACTCGTGCCCACCGCCAGCGATGAGCAGCTAGCCGCAGTAGGGGCCTTAGCGAGGCAACTCGCGCCCACCGCCAGGGATGAGCAGCCAGCCCCAGTCGGGGCCTTAGCGAGGCAACTCGCGCCCACCGCCAGGGATGAGTAACCAGCCCCAGTAGGGGCCTTAACGACGCAACTCGCGCCCACCGGCAGGGATGAACAGCCGGCCCCAGTAGGGGCCTTAGCGAGGCAACTCGCGCCCACCGCCAGGGATGAGCAGCCAGCCCCAGTAGGGGCCTTAGTGAGGCATCTCGCCCACAACCAGGGATGAGCAGCCAGCCCCAGTAGGGGCCTTAGCGAGGCAACTTGCATACCACCGCCAGGGATGAGCAGCCAGCCCAGTAGGGGCCTTAGCGAGGCAACTAGCGCCCACCGCCAGGGATGAGCAGCCAGCCCAGTAGGGGCCTTAGCGAGGCAACTCGCGCCCACCGCCAGTGATGAGCAGCCAGCCCCAGTAGGGGCCTTAGCGAGGCAACTAGCGCCCACCACCAGGGATGAGCAGCTAGCCACAGTAGGGACCTTAGCGAGGCAACTCGCGCCCACTGCCAGGGATGAGCAGCTAGCCCCAGTAGGGGCCTTAGCGAGGACATAGCGCCCACCGCCAGGGATGAGCAACCAGCCCAGTAGGGGCCTTAGCGAGACAACTCGCGCCCACCGCCAGAGATGAGCAGCCAGCCCCAGTAGGGGCCTTAGCGAGGCAACTCGCGCCCACCGCCAGGGATGAGCAGCCAGCCCCAGTAGGGGCCTTAGCGAGGCAACTAGCGCCCACCACCAGGGATGAGCAGCTAGCCCCAGTAGGGACCTTAGCGAGGCAACTCGCGCCCACTGCCAGGGATGAGCAGCTAGCCCCAGTAGGGGCCTTAGCGAGGCAACTCGTGCCCATCGCCAGGGATGAGCAGCTAGCTTCAGTAGGGGCCTTAGCGAGGCAACTCGCGCCCACCGCCAGGGATGAGCAGCCAGCCCAGTAGGGGCCTTAGCGAGGCAACTCGTGCCCACCGCCAGCGATGAGCAGCTAGCCGCAGTAGGGGCCTTAGCGAGGCAACTCGCCCCCACCGCCAGGGATGAGCAGCCAGCCCCAGTAGGGGCCTTAGCGAGGCAACTTGCGCCCACCGCCAGGGATGAGCAGCCAGCCCCTGTGTGGGCCTTAGCGAGGCAACTCGTGCCCACCGCCAGGGATGTGCAGCCTGCTCCAGTAGGGCCTTAGCGAGGCAACTCGTGCCCACCACCAGGGATGAGCAGCCAGCCCCAGTAGGGGCCTTAGCGAGGCAACTCGCGCCCATCGCCAGGGATGAGCAGCCAGCCCCAGTAGGGGCCTTAGCGAGGCAACTAGCGCCCACCGCCAGGGATGAGCAGCCAGCCCCAGTCGGGGCCTTAGCGAGGCAACTCGCGCCCACCGCCAGGGATGAGCAGCCAGCCCAGTAGGGGCCTTAGCGAGGCAACTCGCGCCCACTGCCAGAGATGAGCAGCCAGCCATAGTAGGGGCCTTAGCGAGGTAACTAGCGCCCACCGCCAGGGATGAGCAGCCAGCCCAGTAGGGGCCTTAGCGAGGCAACTCGCGCCCACCGCCAGGGATGAGCAGCCAGCCCCAGTAGGGGCCTTAGCGAGGCAACTAGCGCCCACCACCAGGGATGAGCAGCTAGCCCCAGTAGGGACCTTAGCGAGGCAACTCGCGCCCACTGCCAGGGATGAGCAGCTAGCCCCTGTAGGGGCCTTAGCGAGGCAACTAGCGCCCACCGCCAGGGATGAGCAGCTAGCCTCAGTAGGGGCCTTAGCGAGGCAACTCGTGCCCAGCGCCAGTGATGAGCATCTAGCCGCAGTAGGGGCCTTAGCGAGGCAACTCGCCCCCTCCGCCAGGGATGAGCAGCCAGCCCCAGTTGGGGCCTTAGCGAGGCAACTAGCGCCCACTGCCAGGGATGAGCAGCCAGCCCCAGTAGGGGCCTTAGCGAGGCAACACGTGCCCACCGCCAGGGATGAGCAGCCTGCTCCAGTAGGGGCCTTAGCGAGGCAACTCGTGCCCACCACCAGGGATGAGCAGCCAGCCCCAGTAGGGGCCTTAGCGAGGCAACTCGCGCCCATCGCCAGGGATGAGCAGCCAGCTCCAGTAGGGGCCTTAGCGAGGCAACTCGCGCCCACCGCCAGGGATGAGCAGCCAGCCCCAGTCGGGGCCTTAGCGAGGCAACTCGCGCCCACCGCCAGGGATGAGCAACCAGCCCCAGTAGGGGCCTTAACGAGGCAACTCGCGCCCACCGGCAAGGATGAACAGCCGGCCCCAGTAGGGGCCTTAGCGAGGCAACTCGCGCCCACCGCCAGGGATGAGCAGCCAGCCCCAGTAGGGGCCTTAGTGAGGCATCTCGCGCCCACCACCAGGGATGAGCAGCCAGCCCCAGTAGGGGCCTTAGCGAGGCAACTTGCGCGCACCGCCAGGGATGAACAGCCAGCCCCAGTAGGGGCCTTAGCGAGGCAACTTGCGCCCACCGCCAGGTGCTATATTCTTTGGAATATACACTTAATGTTAGCTTTAATAATAGTTTACTCTTTGATTTTTCTTCCTTTATTTTTGTTTTTTCTTTAGCTTTCCTTTTTTTGTAAACGCCAACAGAGACGTTCTAGTTTCCTGTTATCTCTGTGCGTATTCTTATCTCTTTTGAAAGTCAGTTTCAGATGTGCAATTTCTTTGTAAGATTTCTCCACAGTACTCCAAGCGGCAACTCGTTGAAGCCTTTGATTCCAGTCATTTCAAGAACTACAACTCCAAGTTCTACAACTTTGAAGTATATGGCATCATTGTCGATATCTACAATCTCCATGAAGATTTCAACTCCATTGTATCGAAACCGTATTATGTATATATATATTTTTTTTTTGTATGTTGCCTACTCTGTATCTCTTCTTTTGTTTCCTCCTCCCTTCCCCTCTCCGCTCTGGCTCTCTGAGCGTTTGAATTTCCTTGATCATTCTTCATCGTGTGCTTAGGTGTGACAGATCAGCTCTCTTCCTACGAGGCGCTCATCTTCTTCAACCATGTGTTGAATTTTTAAATAGATGCCATGTTTTAATCTGATTGTAACAGCTGGCCGGAAACATCAACTGCTCTACAATGCAAAGATAAGTAACCATCTAAAGTGTTTTAAACCAAATGTTATGGGGTTTAAATCATTCTGAAGCCTTAAAATGAACACTTTCGGCAGAATTTAAATTTTCGCATAATTGTGCAATCTTCTAACTGCCCAAAGAGGGGCATTTCTTTGCATTGCTCGAGCTTAACTAAGCTTGCTACATAAAGTCATGCAAGAGACCTAATAAAAGCCTCCGTGGCTTAGGCGGCAGCACGCCGGCCTCTCACCGCTGGGTCCGTGGTTCAAATCCCGGTCACTCCATGTGAGATCTGTGCTGGACAAAACGGAGGCAGACAGGTTTTTCTCCGGGTAATCCGGTTTTCCCTGTCAAAATTTCATTCCAGCAACACTCTCCACTATCATTTCATTTCATCTGTCATTCATTTAATCATTGCCCCAGAGGAGTGCGTTAGGCCTCGGCAGCCGGCACAGTCCATATCCTCGCCGCTAGATGGGGGTTCATTCATTCCATTCCTGACCCGGTCGGAGACTGGAAGCAGGCTGTGGATTTTCATTTTCAAGAGACCTAATACTTCTAGTATGAAAAAGGGGGATACTGCTCTCCAGCGTGGGAATTTTGCTAAACTTATAGCTTTGAAAACTATGCTTTCTTCTTCGTGGGATTGTTCTACTAAATCTTGAAACTGTACAAAGTTATTTTTCAATTGCATTGTGGGATTTCGCTTCTTGCCCCATTTTTATGTTGCCTTCGACTTGTGAAACTTCAAATCATGCAATTGACTCTGCCCAGTGACAAACTATAGCCTACCGACTACCACCTCAATACTCTATAATGTCAAATTACTGCTAACTTTCAACTCAGTACAAACTACATAAACTGCAATAGTGACAATCTACCAATGCTCAACAAAACTGTTAGTGCAACGAAAGGTGTTCGTGTGACTATCTTCCGCGCCGCGTTCCGTTCGAGACAATAAAATTGCCCAGACTTAAATTTCCCATTTCCTCCATTTCCATTATCCTTTACTAACAATGAAATAAGTAATTAATCCATGTATATATTGTTTGTAACTTTGAGGCTTCACTAATGTGACCTCCCCAAATTGGGTGTATCACATCCTGGAATTACTGTATCAACTCAAAGTGGTTATAAATCCACTTTTAATCTTAGGTCCTATTGTTCCTACTTTGCTCAGGAATTCTCAGTTGTAATTTATTATTGTGCGTAAATAATCGCTATATTTTTTCAAGTAACTTTGAGGCTTCACTGAAGTGACCTCTCCCTATTGTATTTAACATATACGTATCTCTGCTTCAGTATCATATGGTTATAACCTATATTTTAATCTCTATTCTTATTTCCTGCTACACCCAAGAATTTGATATTGTAACTTTACATTTGCCTAAAGCTCTTGTTGCTTCCCCATGAAAGCACTCTAGTCACGAATTAGTAAAATAATCCATTTATTGAACCAAAAAAATCTATACCCTTGTAAGGGTTCTTGTTATTCGTTGTTATAATTCTCAGACCTCTTAATTGTGCAAATTGTTCGAAATTCTATTACTGTTGAGGCAATTAAAATTGCTATAATTCCCTGGAGTTCAATTATATTTGCTCGAAGAGCTGTTAGGTATGGCCTTCCTTTCCCCCATCTGTTCTTGCATTACTCTCTGTATTTAAAGAAATAATCACGTGTACTGAATACCAAATTAATACAGATTTAATCATTTGTTGTGTTTATGGGAAATCGTCTGCTAATACTGCACATAAAGCATACTTTAGTTACCTCTTGTAAATTATTAAAGGCGAGTAGAGCTTGCTCAGCCAGCTTCCTACTCGAGTCGAATTTTGCCTTGTCCTATAATTTACCTATGAATTGTAGTTTTGCCTAAAGTTAGGTTTGTTTTTCTTAACCTTTCTAAACTTTTAATCGGCACTCTGCTGCATAAAAGTTTAGTCGAACTTAAACACAATAATTGTTTCTTTCGAGTAACTTCTACTAGTTACAATATTCTTACCAAAAACTTACAGGGCTTTCAAGCTCTATCTACATTGAGTGCAATCGGTCCCCCTGTTAGGGATCCATCTGGGTAGTTTTTTGCTAGGAATTAACCCTACCCCCAAGGGAAGATGAAAGAAAAGGAAAGAGAAGTGGGTTTCGGAATGAAGAACAAGTGTGGGTAAATAGGACGAGAGTCCAACACTAAGCAAACAAAATAAATTTAAATGAGTTAGTGACGAGTGACACTGCAAAGCCCGCGAAACACCTAAAGTGGGTATGGATCTGGCCGTAGCTAACGGGAAATGCGGCTGGAGCTTGAGCTATTTGCAAGCAAGCGGCGTTTGTGCTTTCCCTTCCCAGCCTATATTTGACTACTATGGGGAAGGGTGGTAGTCTGGCAAGACAAAGA